>CM028133.1:0-1200000 GCA_016271365.2 Neoceratodus forsteri
TTGCCATGGCTGCAAGTATATGACAATGACAAGTATAGAAGATCGCTTGTTGAGTTCTTGCTAGAGATTAGCTGTCTGCCTGAGGAGAAAGTCAAATACATGCATGATGGTTTGTTTACACAATCAATGACAAGGAACCCTACTCTTGCTTGCCACTGGATCTATGGATAGAAATGAAAATGAACAAGGGCTCAAAGATGAAAGCTGGTTGGATGAGAATCTTGAAGAATGAGAAGATGCTGCTAACTCACACTCGAAATGCAAACTTTATAAATAGAGTTAGAGTCTCTCTACATGCCATTGCAAACATGAAGACAACCTCTCAATGCCACAGTGAGAATTCAACCACCTGACTCAGTGCAGATGAACAGGCAGTACAGGATCTCAATAGTTGCATCACAGAATTTGACTGTGATCCTTTTGAACTTACAAAGCCTACTCTGAGGACTCTACAATTTGGAATGATTCGCATCGAAAAACTTTTCCAGGACTTTGGAACAGCACATTAGGATGGTGAATCACTAGTCAATGAATTCTTGCAGGAGCAGATGTTTTCAACTAAGAAATCATTTGATGCAACAGTTCACAGAAACTCAAGGTGCAATTTCAGTAGACAACCTATTATCAAAGATGTAACAAAAACCATTGTAATGAGGACAAGTGTAATAGAAAACAATGCTATGGCAGATATAAGCTCTCTTACTCAAAAGTGCAAGACGAAGTTTGACCCGTCACAAGTAATGGAACATTGTGTGACAGAGAAATGTCTCTTAATATTCAATCCTAATAGAACTATGGTCAAAGTACAAAAATCTAAGTTAGTTGAAAAGTTGAAGCTGGTTCCACTACTCCCCGTCAGTAGCTACATTGCCCTGGTAGACATCTGATTCATTTGGGCTTGCCCTCCTTCTGCAGAGGATAGAGAAAAGCATGATGAGACTGACTTCACATGGACAGATTATACTCATAAGGTATTTGCACTTGTCCTGGCTTGATACTCCTGTAGCCTCCGTTATCGTATTTGTGAATAATCCATATGATTTGGAGATGAGCATCAAAGACAGTGAGCATGAACATAGGACAACATACACATTATACACAGGAGGGATGCAGAATATATAAATCAAGAGAAGATAAGCTGTCTGCTTCAAATGAGTTCCACAACATGTTCAATAACTCAGGTAACAAATGCAGTATCCAACAATTCCTGAAGGGTGAATTCAGGGTGTTTGCACATCACCATCCAGCCATCCAATTCTTATATTCTTTGAGAGGCAACTGTTAGGATCTAACTCTGAGGATGAACATGTGCAAATTAAAGAGTTCCAGTGTCACAAAATAGAAACAGACACGATACTTCTGTATATATATTCACAACTGAGGAATAATGGAGTAAAGGATGTTGTACCTGATGCAGAAGACACTGACGTAGTAGTCCTAGCTGCATATTTACTGTATCACACCAGGTTGACAGTGTTCTTGGCTTGAAGCAGAAGAATGGACATATTTGACTGCAAGGCACTGTGTTCAAAAGAAGTTGCTCAAGTCATTGTACCTCTTCATATACACACGGGAGCAGATGTAGTCACAAGGTTCTTTGGACATGGAAAGAAGTCAGTATTTCAAAGTGCACTGAAATCTGAAGCAGCACATAGGTTGTTGTCAGGTGTAGGAAAGAGTCTCCAGTGACACCAAATATTCTGAACAAAATGGCAAAGTTCACTATTAAGTTTGTCTATCGAGGTAGTATCAGGAAGATGCTAACTGAGGCTTGGGCATTGAAGTAGGACAAAATGAAGAGAACTCAACCCAGAGAATACCTAGCTGACCATGATTCACATGATTTGAAGGTGAAGTGAGTTAACTACCAGGTGTACATCCTGCTCAACTATGACAAGCTTGATTCTCCACCATTACCACTGGACCATGGCTGGACTCTGATTGAAGGAAATGTCAACCTCTCTCATACACAAGGCACCTCTACCATAGAGCCTCAGGGATATTGTAGCACAAGAGAATGTCTCAACAGCTGGAAAAGATGATGCAGAATCTGATTCAGAATCTGATACAGACTATGATTCTGATAATGACTCAGAATAACATGGGAGAAGAAAATGAGTAGGAGATTTTGGGCATGCTCAAATGAAGACAGCACTTCAAACATTAATTGGAAAATGTTATGACAGCAATAAGGCTTGAACATTATGGATATTAGGTAATTGTACAATCTGACTAATGTTACCAAACTAGAACCTTACAATTAAAAATGTTACTAACCGTGCAAAACCAGATTTTGTAAAATAAAAGTTGACTATTTTTCTGACACTGAAAATGATATGCAATATATATTTAAGTTTAGAAACACAAATTTCAAGTTTTGGGGTGGAGAACTTGGAATTAAGCAGCCATTATTGAGGAAACTTGAGAACATGTTGTCATGGTATCTTTGGCTTCAAGAAAGCACATTTTTATTATAGGAAATTAATTCTTTACCCTCAAAACTTCCATTTAGACATAAAATATAGCATTATATGATAGCTATGAGCTGAGATATTATATGCAATTTTAGAGATTATTGGCAGCCATCTTGAATTTGACCACCTAGTGACAATTTTCCAACTTTTGAGAAAGTCCCCAAGCCCATCTTTTAAGCACCATTTATTCATATAAAAACCACCTTCAAACCTTTGTCCTCATAAACTGGTCACAGATTCCTATTATTTTCCTTTACTATAACTAAATCATACCAACAACTGTGCCCAGCCATGACAGCTGTTTGCTTCCTTTGGCCCCAGTACCAGGGTTATCCAGTTTCCACACAATGTCTTGCCAAATGGATCTCCACCTGCATCATGTTCTGCTATAGGCAAGTGGAGCAGGACCTGCTGGGTACTATTTTAGGACACTCCAAACAGGGCATAGAAGCCTTTGTGGCCTACTTTCAGTCAGTTTCAGCTTCTGATAGTTGCAGGGCTGCTTCTTGGCACACAGTCCTTGACTTCTCCAAGCATTACAGTATGGATCTAATTACTTGCTGGATGGCATGTTTTGGATTTGCTATGTTGTAAGATTTGCTCTCCTGAGGAGTTGTTCTGCTGTTTTACCAACCACCCATTTGGGGTTAGTACTGTTAAACAATTGTCCAATGTACTATGACTCTATGGAGATACCCTCAAAGAAGATATGTATGTTACTTGCCAGTAAAGAGTTCTTTAACAAGATCTCCAAGAACTAAAACCTTCCAACCCACTGTTACTCTTGTATGCTTCCTTTTCAGCTCTAGTCCTGGGCTTGCATAGTGAGTCTACCACTTTATCTCATGCTGTGAGTTGTATGCTGGGCAGTGTTTGATTTTGGGGGTGGGGTGGCCCCAATACTGCTGATGATGGATGTTTAGAACTCCATTCCCCAATGAAGGAAACTGAGGTAGTTGAGGCTTCCCCAGTATACACAGTAGAGTGAGTAGCCTTTAAAAAGTACACACAAGGTTTGAATAGTTTAATCTGTAGGCTGGGGTCAGGGGCTGACTGGGCTCCCCAAAAAATATTTGGGGTTTGGTATATTCTGGTGCATTCTTGAGTCCTTTGTAACAGGATTTGCTACCCTGCTACCTCCCCCACTAGCCTAGCAACTTGCATCTTTGTCCCTCCCAGATCCAAAATTCCCACAGTCCAGCATGTTGCCCCGAAACCTCCTCCCATAACCCACCAGCCTCAACCAGCTGCTCCTGAAAGCCCCAGGCCCTTCCTCATGCCAAACAGCCTGCCTGTGGCAAGCCAGTGCAAGCAAATCATCTTCCCCAGGTCATGAATGCAGTTCTAATCTGGATTACCACAAACTGGTTATTTCACTCAGCAGAACTGGTAGGTGGGCAGTGATTTTAAAGTTGGCAGTTTTTCACAAACAGGATGGTGGTGGGTTGCTCGCCCCCACTCACTGGTTGGCCTTGGGTGCAGGGCTCATATTGCACTGAAAGAAAAGGAAAAACAAAATAATAGGTAAACTCTCCATTGTGAAGGGGTTGTCACTGGAAGGTCCTTGTTAGTTGAGCTCTTCCCTTGATTTGTTCACGATGGCCATCTGAAATACCAAAACAGACTTTGAAAACTGACCCCATACATTTCTATGTAGCATGCCCCCATGCTGTCCATATAGTGACATCAGCAAATGTGATAGTGTAAGGGTGGATCTGGGCAGATCAGATTTTCAGCAGGTACCAGGAAGTGGAAGGAATTGCCATAGCACAGCTCCATGGAGCAAAATATGATCCTTTCCTTCCCAAATAGGGACAATTAAAATATAAATACTAGCAGCATTTGAAAGGGGTCAGGTAAGGCTTCTATAGTGTTCTTGGGGCAAATTTATAAATACCGGGACAGTTGCTCTTTAATATAACCCTTCCTGGATATAATTCCCATGCTTGCTTTGTCTTTCATAACCTGCTTGTTTTCACAACATGTCATTGTTAGCTTTACATTCACTCATCAGTTTCACTCTGCCTTTTGCATTAGCTTATGCCAGTCAATATACTGTGAGGCCATTTTGCGCACCCTGCTATTCTGTTGCTGCTGCTTCATATTGTAGTAATTGCTAATATATTGTTATTATGAGTTTTTCGTTTCTTTCTAGGCTGGTTACTAGGTGGAACATTTAAGTGTTTGATCTTGAAATAATTAATTTTTAAATTTTACAGTATTGCATATTAGTTGGCTATTGCTGTTCTCTTCATGCTTACAGTATTGTTGCCCTCATCTTCCTCATTCCTTTTCCTCTCCTATCCTCATGTGATTTACTTCCTTCCCTCATCTCACCAGCCCTGCCCTCACTCTTCCCTACTCATCAATCTCTCACTCCTCCCCAATACCTTCCTCTCCTCCATTTCATCCTGATCTCCTCTCCTCCTTAACCATGAGTTTCTCCATTGTACCCTCCTCTCATTTCCCCAATCCTCCAATCCCTCCCTCCCCGATGCTGTAAGGGGTGAAACTCCTGCTCCATCCTTCTATTCCTATTCCTGCTCTTTCTTCTATCTGACATAGAAACATAGACTTTGACAGCAGATGAGGACCACTTAGCCCACCCAGTCTGCCCCATGTCCCTCCCTACCTATTGGATAAGCTGTAGATCCTAGTTAACCAACAGCCTACTTCCTCCTACCCCCCACTATAATTGCCTTATGTATGTCCCATGCATTCTTGAATTACAACACTGTTTTTGACCCCATGACCTCCTCAGGGAGGCTGTTCCATGTGTCCACCACCTCTCTGTGAAAAATACTTCCTCACATTGCCCTGGCAGTCCCCTCTATCTTCAAATTGTGCCCCTTGTTCTTGCACATCTCTTTTCTGAAAGATACCAGTGTCAGTGATGTCAGTGACCACTGCATAATGTGCTGCATCAGGAAGATCAGACATCCTCCCTCTTCCCCAAAATACATCTGATCCGGGTCCTCCAGTCACTGAACATTCAAGCTCTTCTGAGTGACCTTGTGGCATCAGATTGGACAGACTTCAATACCTTCCCTGATATTGATGCTGCCCTCTCCTTGTTTTACTCAATGTTTTATTCTGTTTGGGATAAGCACTCCCCACTTCGAAAATCCAGGGTCAAAACCCTCCATCAATCTGTGAATTATGTGGGCACTAATTGATCAGTGCAAGTCCCATAATCTTGTCTGGTCATGCTATAAATTATCTGGCTCCATTCCAGATCTCACCAGTATAGGACTTGCAGGAACTCCTACACAAAAGCTGTCAGTACTTCAAAATCACAATATTTCAAGGCCAACCTTCGGACTCATCTCAATGCCCCTTGAAGTTCCGGAAGGTAAGTTACTGTTGATATGGAGTCCAAATCAGGTCTCACCCCACCAGCCTTCTCTGCCTGTCCAGATGTCAAAGGCTTGAGCATAATTTCATCTCAATTCTCAGAGTTTTCTTCTAAAACTTGACTTACTGTCTGTATAGATTTTGCAGCACTCTCCTGATATCCTCTATATCTCAGAATCTGACTCTCTGCCAGGATCACTGATTCTAGCATTGCACTCTCTATTAACTTTTCAGGTAGGACAGGGTAAACATAGAGTGGTGTTGCCATATACACCCATCAGAGCCTCTCTTACAACATGGCTGTTAGAAAGGTTGATTCCTCCTCTCATGAGTTTACCCTTGTCAGGCTATCATTTCTTTCTGCTCTGCTCTGCTCATTTTCATTGGTGTACTCTAAAATATCCTTATCCCTGATTGATTCTATCTTTACAATTGCCTCCCATTCCACTACTGGTGAACTCATTTTCTAAGGAATTTTAATGTCAGTTGACTTTCCTCAGCATCCAGACTGATCACCCATAAGATTCAGTCCCTTACCATCATAGATTATCTCCAAACCTATTCAGTTCAACCTCACTCTCCAAACCACACCTCATTGGACTGGATCCTAGTCTCCCATCCCCATCATATTGTTGCAGCAGGTGTTTTGCCTGACACTTTCAGTGACCACTGCATGATGCTCTGCATCAGAAAGATCAGACATCCTCCTCCTTCCCAAAAATACATCTGGTCCAGGTCCTCCAGTCACTCAACACTCAGGCTCTTCTGCGTGACCTTGTGGCATCAGGTTGGACAGACTTTAATACCTTCTCTGATAGTGATGCTGCCTCTCCTTGTTCACTCAATGTTTTATTCTGTTTGGCATATGCATGCCTCACTACAAAAATCCAGGGTCAAAACCCTCCATCAATCTTGGATTATGCGGGCAATAATTGATCATTGCAAGTCCCATGATCTTGTCAGGTCGTGTTATAAATTATCTGGCTCCATTCCGGATCTCCACTAGTACAGGACTTTCAGGAACTTCTATACGAAAGCAGTCAGTACTTCAAAATTGCAATATTTCAAGGTCAACCTTCAGACTTATCTCAATACCCCTTGAAGTTCTGCAAGGTAATTTACTCCTTCTTGACCCTCCTAGCCAGTCCTTCCCCTCTGTTCTTCTGTTTAATAGCTCACCTGTATCTGACTTCACTGCTGTTGCTTCTTATTTTAATGTGTTCTTTACCACTTGTGCTCTCTCTCATCTCCCCACCAGCAACCATGTCTTAAAACCACATTCTCTCCTCCCTCCCCCACCCCTTCCAGGGTTTCCTCTTTTCCCCATTATGAACCAGGAGATCCTGACTGCCCTTTACTCCCTGAACATGACCAAGTCTAGCCCTCATGGACTTGATCCCAAACTCCTTCTTATCTCGATCCTGCCATTGCTTCTCCTTTGACTCACCTATTCAACCTCTCCTTCTCCCTCAGTGCAGTCCCACAGTCCTGGAAAATGGCCATAGTTATAGCACTCCACAAAGGGGGACCCTTCCTCCTGGTAAGTATTAACCCATCTCCTCTTCCTCTCTCTGGCCAAGCTGCAAGAGAAGTTTGTCTACAGTATACTCTGATATGAGAGTATTTGAATGTGAGCAATAAAAGACCAAAGACTCAGAGGAAAATAATTATTACTAGGCAGATAAATGATGATGTTATGACTGCGATTAAAGAGGATCTAAAGAATATGGACTGGAATGTGATGAATGATTCTGAAGACATAAATTCTTACTTGAATACTGTTTAGTAGTTTTAAACAGAGTTTCAGATAAACATGTTTCATTAAAGAAAAAATATGGAATGTACAAAATGGATGGCTTACTAGTGAGCTGGTAGAAAATAAAAAAAGAGAACTGGCCTGGGCTAAGTTAAAAAATAAAATAAAAGAGGGTAGATTGGATTAAATATACAGAATTACGAAACATCAGTAAAAGCAAATAAAAAGGCAGACATGTATTTTATAAAATGAGCAGGAAAATAGTATTAATAATAAAAAAAAGTTTTGGGAAAGGAATCAGCAAGTTAATAAAGCCCCAAAGAAGGCAGATATGGCTAATCTTATGGGACAAAATCAGGTGTTAAATGATGGGGTAGACATAGTTAACTGCCTTAATAATTTCTTCACCAATTTAACGAGTTATACAGATAAGTCTTTAGACACAAAGGCCCAGATATTCAAAGCTTTGCACTGGGCCAATCCATTTGTGCAAGTTTAGCATGGGATTAGTGTGGGTCCGCAATATTCAAAAGGCCAAATAGTGTATGCAAACTGCATTAGCGCCGGGCAAAATCATAATATATGCAAGGGCAAACTGAACATGAATACAGGTGCAATGCTATATTCAGTGACTAGTCCCATGCAAAGTGGTTTTGTGTGACTTAGTGCGACCCTTTGCATGGTATAAATTACTGCCCAGGAAAAAGTAGTCCTAACCCTGGGCAATCCAGCTTTGCAGACATTGTGGCTTTGCGTGGCATTAAGCGTGGCTTTTTACACGACCCTAACATTTGAATATGACACATAGAAAAGCCAGACATAGAGGAAACATGATGCTCACTGATGGCACCACAATGATGCCAACATCTGCCACCAGAACAAGCCACGCCATGCAATAAGTGGTGACCCGGCACCAGGGACACCATGGTAGTGTGGCCATACAGTACACACTGCAGACCAAACTTCTGTGGTGACCAACAGATTCCAGCACACATGCAGCACTGTGGGCATGGTGGGTGTTGAGGAGGGTGTATGGGTGGCCAGGCCTCACCACAGACTGGGTGTGGCCACAGGGCTGGGACACATCACACAGTGCACATGGGCCAGTATTGGTAATACCCCAATACCAGTGTGCCTGTCCGATCATACATGCCCCCCAGTCACATACCACTCAGTTGTATGAACACCACAGCACATGCAGCCAGCCATGTATATGTTACTGTGAGCATCCCATGCCAGAGGTGCAGCATCTGTGGGTCACTCAACAACATAACAGTAATGTCCACTGTTGATAAACACCTGCAAGTTGGGCTTGTCACTGTGTACAGTGCAGTGGTCCTCACTGCCCTACACACCATAGGCGATTGATGTGTCCCTCACACTACTGGCTCCCTTGCTACTGTAGTGTCTGCTGTGCACTGTAGTATGATCTACAGTGTGACATCTGCATGCAGCACCACCACACCTGTGCCTATGCTGTGTTGTTCCATGGGGCACCATATGCTATGCTGTACTGTATACATGTAGCCTGCAGCTACCATCATGCACTGCCAGACTGACCTACAGGTGGAGCTGTGGGACCCTGCAGTAACTCTGGGCAAACTGCATATAAATCAGGGCATAATGAGATGCTAATGTGGATGTTTCCAGAGACTACCTAAGTAGGCTCATTTGCATGTCACTTGTGAATATGGCAAAGTTTAGCTCTGGGCAAACATGTTTGCACCAGGCAAATAGCTTAGCTCGCGCAAAACCTCGCAAAACACTTAGTGCCATGCAAGCAGTTCAGAGAAAATGTACAGTTTTGCACACTGTTTTCATATGCACTGCTGCCTGCAACTGTACTGGGTCCATGCATTTGCTGGCACACATTGGCCACATGGTTCACCTCTACCTACCTTCACTTCGCTGTGCTCTGTGTTGCTGTTGTGATTTGCACTTCTTGGTTGCTATATTCAGAGCTATCTTATTCCAGGGCAAAGTTTGCCCTGCACTCCCAGCCCAGTTTGCCCAGCTTCATTTGCATGCTATATTCAGAAGCTGTTTGCCCTGGGCTATTGCTTTTGAATATAGCAGGCTTTTGTGTCCATGCTAAGTTTGCCCACTGGGCAGGGCTAATTTTGCCCCTGGGCAAAGTTTTGAATGCCTGGCCCAGAGAAGGTTAAAATGAAACACTCTTAGATAAACCAAATTTATATTTAAAAACAACTAAATGTAAGGTTTTAAACAGTTATCAAAATTATATTTGACAAAAGTCTAGATGGGGAGGCTAGATTGCTGAGTGCTGCCACAGCTGAACTATCATTGCCTATACAGAAACACTTTATTTTGTCTATAATTACACAGAAAGTCCCAGAGCTCTTGAAAACTGCATATGTTGTATCAATACACAAAGGGGTTCAAAAACTGAAGTGGGTAACTATAGACCAGCTTTCATCTTATCGTTGTTGGGCAAATGCAAGAAAGGATACTTCACGCTCATTAACAGACTATCTGGAAAAGTATAATGTCCTAATAAGTACACAAAATGGTTTCAGGAGGGGACTATAGCAGCAGCTGTCTTAATCAGGTTCACAGACAATCTTTATGTGAACATGCAGGGGCATATTCATGGGGGCAGTGTTTGTGGACCTGACCAAGGCATTGGACCTTCTAGACCACTCCCTTCTGAAACTAAAGCTTATAAGGTTATGGATGGGTGCCCCTATTGCCAGCTGAGGCACCAGTTATTTGACAAACAGAAATAAAATGGTAAAAGTAAATGGAACTGTGTTAGATCTAAAAAAATAACACATGGTGTGTATCGTAGGGTTCCTTCTTGGGCCTCTTTGTATATCTTTTGTTCATCAATGATCTGTCTCAAACATTAAGTTTGTAAAAAAAAAATAATACTGTGTGCTGATGATGCAGTACCTAGCACATCAGATTTTAATATCTTAAATAATCTGAGGTGCTGTCTTTCAGATGAGACGTTAAACCGAGGCCCCATCTGCATGGATTGGTGGTAGTTCAGGTGGATGTTAAAGATCCCATGGCACTTATCAAAGAGTAGGGGAATTTCTCCAGTGTCCTGGCCAAATTTCCCTCATTCACTAAAAATACCACCAACAGCTTAATCTGGTTCAAGGTCAGTTGGCATTCATCTGTATCCTCTCCATGGGTCGTGCCTGAAAATAGGCAGGATTTGTCTAGTGCACGTACCGGTCAACAAAAAATAAAAATAAAAAATAAAAAGATTTGAATACTGAATTTGGCCAATTGCAGATACTGTTTTCAAAGCAGGATATTGCTGAACATTAAGAAAACAAAAGCAGTGCTGTTTTCTACTGCACAAAAGTCCAGTAGAAGTAGGGCATGTTGTCTGTGAAATGTAGTAAAGGGCTTTGTTGGAAGTCATGAGTCACTTCAAATATTTTGAAGTGACTGTAGACTCCCTAAATCTTGATAATCACACAGACTTACTCTGTGGCCAGTTACATAAAAAACTGGGTGCCATGTATAGGTTAAGAGATCTATTAAATTCCTATTAAATTATAATACTTGAAATCTATATCACAAGCTTGGCATTTACCAGCCATTGAATATGGAACTGTAAAATAGGGGCATGTGTCTGAAAAGTAAAAACCAAGAGGGTCTAGATGTATAACACAATCTGTAGATTTACCCTTAGGAAAAAGATAGGAACATCACTCTACCCTTTACAAAAGACTGGATTAGTTACCACTGGAATATAGGAATATGTTTTACTGAAGTTGTATGACTTACAAGGCATTAAAAATGATAGAGGTCTTTTATTAGGTATCTTAAGGTTTAAAAATAACTTGAAATGTTTACGTTTGATAACATCACAACTCGCATCGTCATGCTTTAAAACTTCAAAGAGTCAAAAATCATTTATGTATATGGCAGCCAAAACCTGGAGAACAATAAGTCCAGAAATCAGGAGTCTTAAGCACAATAAGTCAATTTAAAGCTGCTGCTAAATCTCACCTGGTGCCATTATTCCGTTGAAATTATTTTCTCTAAACTGTATAATAATTTGTTTTATTTTTCTTTTGAATATTACTATGTGTATGTATTGTATTCTCTGATGTCAATGTATTTGTTTCTTATGTTTTAATATTTGTATGTCCCTGGTTGTACCTGTAAAAGCCATGATTGGCCCACTGTACATACCGGTTAACAAAATATCAAATAAAAAAAAGCTCTCAGATTTTCTCTCTCCTCTGATTTCCTCTCTCAATTCCAGTCTGGATTCAGAGATGATCATTCCCCAGTCTTCTTCCTGCTACATGTAACTAATGTTATCCTCTCAGTGATGGATCATGGGCACATCACAGCAGCCATCTTCATTTATCTAGCCTTGGCCTTTGACTCGGTGTCTCACCCTCTCTGCCTAAATAATCTGTGTTCTGTTGGCATCTAAGCTTCTGCTGTTGACTGGTTTGTTCTTCTTACCTCACAGGCCATCTACAGTCAGTTCAGGTTGGTAGTGCCCTGTCACCTACTCTTCCCATCCAGGTTGGGGTCCCACAGGGTTCATCCTGAGTTCAATACTCCTCTCCATCTTCCTCAATGACCTCCTCTTGGTCTGTGCCAACTCACATATTCATATGTATGCTGATGACACGTCATCTACACTTCTGTCTTGCCAACACAGCTGTGGAAAGCCTGTTAAAGCAAGATTGCTACAATGTCCTCGAATGGTTCCATTCAAACCAACTCCAGGTCGACACTAGAAAAACTGTGTCCATGACCTTTGGCACCAGCAAAAACTGGTCAAACTCTCATCCATGCCTATCTTCTGTACATTGGGTGACTCCCCACTAGAAGTGGTTCCTTCCTTCAAGTACTCCAGTGTGTCTGACAGCAAGCTCAGCTTCTTTGCTCGCATCAACACCATCCATGCTAAGCTCTGACCTAAACTTGGTGCCTTGTACTGTAATAAATATCATTTTCTCTCTCTGTAGGTTCACAAAGAGCTTGTCACCAAAATGGTACTCGGTCTTTGACTATATGGATGTGGTCTATGGCTTGCATCCTCCACCTTGCTGGCCAGACTGGACACCTCTGTGACTCCTTCTGTCACCTTGCATCCAGTTCCCCCTTCAAACTCATCATTGCTCACTTTAGTCTTTATTATCCATCCTCCCTCTTCCCTCACATTGCCAGATGCACTGTGCTTCCTTTACATCAAAATACTGATTTGAGTCCCTTCCTCCTACCTCTCTTCACTCCTTTTCATTTCTCCCTCTGCCACCTGCACCCTCTACTCCAGGGATTCTCACAGCTTTGCTTTATCACATCCCAGATGTACCTCTGCTGATCAATCAGCCTTCGCCTATCATCTCTCTCCTTGGAACCAGCTCCTCTTCTCTCCACTTGACTACTTCTCTGGCTCCGCTCAGATGTCAGCTGAGACTCCTTTCCTCCCCTTGCTCCTTTCTTTCCTCCCTTGACAGTCCCACTCATTTGCTGAAATGACTAACATGTTGCTTTTGCCATGTTTGTTTATTGTACACTTTTTACGGTCTTCATATATGCTGCTTTGTACTTTATTTTACCACTGTATGTATCTGGCTGTATATCTTCATCCTTTGTTCCCCTCCCCAGGTCACAGCTGGAAAGAGTCTCAGCTCAGTGTGCCTTTCCCAGTCACCAGTTTTCAAATAACAAAATAAATAAATTGCAAATCTTAATACTGTACAGTACTTTAGACCCATGCATTATAACATGATTTCTGTTTTTTTAATACAGAAAAAAGTGCAGCAGTTCAACATTGTAGTTATTTATCAGCACTCATGCAACACTATTAGAAATTGTTAAGCAGTACTATGCCTTCAATTCATTATCTTCCTTACTTAATTTTTTGAACATTAAATCTGGTTTTTTTACCTGGTCAACAAATCCTTCCCAAAGTAACAGGAATTGTTGAGCAGGTAATAGAAACCAGAGTTAATGTTAAAATAAGTAGGAAGAATAATTAACTGAAAGAGGTATATGCTGCCTCCTCCCATCCCAGATTCCTACTGTCATCAATACTCAGCCTGGTTGGTACTTGTGAAATGGTGATATGAGTGAGAGTAAAGTTTTCCTCCATGCTCCAATATATCCAGTAGCCAACACTGCTCCCATTAATCTACAATGTCACTGGCCTATGCAACTGCAACAAGTTACTTGTTACAAAACACTGACTCACCACTGACATGTGAGCCCTTAGCCACGGCCCAGGGACCCCTCAACAGTTGGACAAAATCAGACAACAGCATGGCTGCCATTGGCAGAGCTGCTGGAAAATGAACCTCTTTCTTTTCCACAGAGAGTGTTGTTTGGGACTTTATTTCATTTTACAATGGAAATGGATCATTCAGTGGCTTTCCATTTGGACTATGGACTGAGTTACAGCTGGACTACCATTACGACATTTGTATTTTCTAGAGTTCTGAGATGGAACATATTGTGTTTTCAGTGTTATTCTATGATCTGTATTCAATTTATCCTGACCATTGCTTCAATAAAACTAATTAAAAAAGAACCCAATAAACTCTGCTGGTCATCAAGCCCCATTTGGACACAAAGCCATTTAATCTGTTTGGTGTCTTCCAGTTAGCCAGTTGCTGATTCATTTTACAATGTTTTATTAATTCCAATATTTTACAGCTATTTAATTAACTCATAATGGGCAACTGTATAATGGCCTCACTGTAATCACATGACCAAAATGAATGCTTTCTTTATTAATGTTACCTTACTGTGTACATAGACATTACTGAAAGTTAAAAAATATGGCCTCTGTTAGTTTATCTAAGAGACACAGAAAATGAAAAGGTGGCACTGCTCAGATATTCTTTATGAAATGTATTTCTTTGGACAGAATTTGAGGTGAGATGGTCATTTGCATAGTTTTGACAGGGCAAGTTTCAACAGCTAAAATTAGTCAAACAGTAAATCATAATTTACGGAACAGCATTAAAAAGTACAATATATAAGAGACATGCTGTGTGTGTGTGTCTGTGTGTGTGATACAGAATTTATCTGTGTGAGCTGATGTTTGACCTCATTGACTCATGAGTGGCAGAGCCATGCTTGAGGTCAATGAGGGCAAACATCACTGAACACAGATAAATTCTGCATTACACAAACCCATGGCATATTTGATGTATGCAGTAGTGCCTCAGCTTGCAATGGCACTCATTATTTATTTATATTTTTTACCATTTTGCTAATTTTAACAGTTAAAATGATACATTTTGTGCCCTGTCTGTTCATGTTATGTCTTTTCCTTGGTTTCCATGGCAGAGAGATGCTTTATATGATTGGGCCATGTACCGTGGGAAAAAGATGCTGACTGATTAATGGTGGTAGTGGGTGGTGCTAGCACAGTAGATTGTGCATGCACTGGTTCTGTAGGCCAGGAGGCATCATACTGCGGAGGTGTGTGGTGGCCTATGGATCCACATGCACTGGAGCAGCAGCGGTCAAGTTTGACTTTGAGGAGCCCAGGGACAGAGTTCTGGAGAGAGAGCATACTGGAACTGGGATAATTGGATGGGGAGCATTCCAGGTACTGCAGTCTGGAACTGCGTTTTCAATGTGGCCATCACTGGAGACAGCAAGGAAGCCAGGGCATCTACTGGTAGTGTAGGGAGTGTTAATCTGATTATTATTTTAACTGGTTGAGACCTTCTTGGGAAATGAGGATGGACTCGTTTTGAACTGTGTGTGTGGTCTTGCAATCACACTCTTAATGGTGCATGGGGTGAAGGCCCTCCTGATACTCATGTGTATGTAGTGCCAGGAAGGTAAGAAAGTTATGATGTGTCTATTATTGACATAAATGCCTATGATGAGTTCCCTATGTATATAGCACTTTTATGTCAATAGTACACTTGTCAGAGACCTTTTCAAGCTGTTTATCACATAGGTTTTAAAACCACTCCTGCTCCATACACAGTATATTTAACCCTGAGAAGGAAATGCCTTGAATTCTGTCATCTTGCCCGTGGAAAAAGAGATATGATCTATTGTTGTTTTGATTCCAACAGAAATGTGAGTAGTGAAATGTTTAGTACTAAGGACACATTTGCATATTTCCATTCTGCTTAAAGTTCATACAATTTTACATCAGATAACAAGTTGTTTATCAACATTTTTCTGTGCACTGGTTTGGTAAAGACACCTCTTGCTGTGTCCACAAAGGAACGTTTCTATTTCAAGATCAACATGCTGCTGTAAAATAAACTGACATTGCTTGCACATACCATTTTAGCAGGTAGATCAGAAGAATTTGATCAGACTGCAGTCACCTGCAAGGACATCAGGGCTACATTTCAGAACAAGAAAGACAGTTGATAGAGTCGAATTTAACCTTCAGGCCTGTTTTATTTTTCTGTGAAGCTGTTTACGTAATACAGTGGAGCCCTCATAAATGAACACCCCTTTGCATGGAGAAAACGTGTATTTAAACAGGATGTGCATTTTAGTTTAGTTTAGTTTATTAGTCTAGGAATTAATACCTTTGAGCCAGGGCTCTTTACAAAGGTTCCACGTCACAAGAACATTTAACAAAGCACGATACACATTACAGGTAAAACCAGACAGGAAAGTTACATCATAAATTTGCTATTAACAGTTTAAAGGCAGTAACGTTTTTAAGTTTCATAGAAAAACAAGCTATAACAGGTTCAAGCGAGTAGACAATTTGAGGTTAAGGAAACTTCCAGGAGAGGGTGATCATTAGCCAAAGGAGGCTAGAGAGGAGGGAAAGGTGGTGAGTGGGAGAGTAAGTGAGAGGAACAGGAAAAAGGGGAGTGAGTTTGGGTGGGAGACAGGAAGTAGTAGAGGTACCAGAGGGTTCATTAGTCAGGAGGAAGAGGCCTCAGATGTGAGGATGGACATGAGGAGTAGTAGTCTTTATCTAGCGCAATCACAGTTGCTAGTGGTGGTGAGGTGGGCATAGAGCATGGATTTGAAAGCTTCAAGCGAGGTTGAGGATAGAGTAGGTGGACTAAGCGCATTGAACCATATGGGGCCCTGTATGTGAAAGATCTTTGTCCCTGTGCAGTCCGGCATCTCGGAACCAGGAAAGGTTGGCGTTCAGATCTGGCAGAGGGTCGTGAGCCAGGATTCAGTCGGAGCAGGTTTTGAATACATAATGGAGTCAGTCCCAACATAGATTTTTTTGCCATTGTGCAGGTGAGATAAATAAGATGATTTGATAGGTTCAACCAGCCTGATTCATAGTACAGATCACGTGTGAGTCAGTCTTTGAGCCCCCGTGAGGAGCCGGCAGGCCTTATTTAGAGTGATTGAGATACGCCTTAGTGCAGTGGAGGTAGCTGAGCCATAAATAATAAGGCCATAGTCAATGATTGAGATTATGGAACTCTGTATAGCTATTCTCAATGCCGCTTGATTTAGAAATTGACAGTTACGGAATAGTATTCCAAGGCGTTGGTTCACTGTTTTCAATGTTGTCAATGTGGGTTGCAAAGGTGACCCTTGGTCAAAAGTGATGCCAAGGTATTTGAAAGTATTTACTTGGTCCAGTGTAATTCCGCAGAGGTTTGTATGGTGAGTGGAGTATGCCTATTTTTGTTTGGTGATTGGAGAAGAGCATGGCTTTTGTTTTATTGTGGTTTAGCACAAGTTTACTATCCAGGAACCACCTTTCAACACTAGAGAAAGCAAGTTGCAGGCTTTTTGTAGGGAGTTTGGATCCTTGTGGGAAGAAGAATTACAGCATCATCAGCGTATAAGATTATTTTCTCCTGGCAGATATCTGGGAGGGAGTTAAGGAACAGGCTAAAGAGGAGCTGTCCAAGAATTGATCCCTGTGGTACACCCGAGAGAACTGGTTTGAAGTCGGAGAGTTCATTAGAGATTTTACAGCCTGTGACCGATTGGACAGGTAACTTTTACCCAAGCACAAGGACCTTCGACCAGGCCTAGGCTGGAAAGTAGGAGGTAAGTAGGCCATGATGGACTGTGAAAGCTTTTGTAAGATCGATAAAGACTGCACCTGTTTGGCACCCTTTGTCCAGGGCTGAGTGGACTTATCCAGAGAAATCAAGTAAGGCTGTTGTTGTACTATGTCCTTTCCTAAAGCCGTGCTGTTGATTACAGAGTAGATTGTGTTTGTCCAGGTAATCAGAGAGTTGGTCTGCCACTATTCGCTCAAGTGCTTTAGGAGAGGGAGGGTATTGATATTGGTCGATAGTTTCCTGTTGAGGTTTTGTCCCCCTTTGTGCACTGGCGTAACTATGGCAGATTTCCATTTGTTGGGAAATTGACTTTGGCAAAGTGACAGATTAAGAATTTTTGCAAGGGGTGAATTACTTCATCCAGGGTGAGAGACAGGAGTTTTAGATCTAGCGTGTCACTACTTGTTCTGGATTTGGAGCAGGCCTTTCTTATGTACTTGTGTGCTTCGTGCACTTTGATTTTCTTAGTAAAATTGTGGTTTGTCACGAGGGTGTTTTGTGATACTAGGCTAGGCACAGATAAGTCCGAGAAGAAATCTGGGGAGGACCCCACTAAGGTCTGTGAATGTCTTATTAAGCACATCTGCAATAGACTTTGGGTCAAGAGTGGTGGATCCATCAACTTTCATAATGGTAGATGATGATTTTGATTGTTTACCCATTATGTTTGGATGTTGTCCCAAAAAGCTCTTCCATCACCCCAGGTGGATTCAAGGGCATTTTGAAATAGGCACTCTTCATTTGCCTAATTGAGAGGTACATCTATTTCATGCCTGCTTGTATTTTAGGGTATCATGAGGTGAGCCTGTGTCTCTGGCAACTGCCCAGAGGTGGTCCCGAACCTTGAGCTCGGCAAGTAGTTTGGCAGTAATCCTTGGATTTGATAGCGCTTTGATTTTACGTTTTTACTGGGGCGATAAGTCGCATGCAGAGTTGAAAGATTTAATGAAGTATTCTAGTGCGGTATTAATATCAGTTGATTCAAGGATTGGCGTCCAGTCCTGTTGTAGGAGATGGGTTTTCAACTTGATAAGATTCCCATAAGGCAATACTCTGCTTGTTATAACTTTGGGGGTGGCTTGAGAAATTTATTAGACCAGGTACAGGACACTGGGGAGTGGTCACTGAGGAGTCAGGAGGACTTTAATGTTTTTTATCTGGTCAGGGTGATTTGTGAGAACCCAGTCAATAAGGGTGCTTGTACCAGTTTTGTAATTTTTCCGGGTGGGAGGTTACCATCTGAGTCAGGTTTGCTGCTAGGATGTCATCTTTGTAAGAGCCAGTGTCAGAGGCGAGCCAGTTTATGTTGAAATCCCGAGGAGAAGGAGCTCATTTTCAGAGGGCTGCAGACTAACAAAATCAAGTACAGACTTAATACTGGCACGGTGGTCTTTTGAGGGATATAGACTGGCCACTGTGAGAACTTTGTTTGTGCACCAAGAAGCAGTTTGATAGGGAGGAGTTGCATCTGCGTATTTGTGGGGTGAAGCTGCCGCATTGACAGGAGAGGTTGTCCTTTATGTAGATAGCATAGCCCCCACCTTCTTGCTTGCCCGGTCGAGTCTGAAAAGATTGTAGCCTTCAGCGAGACTGCATGGCCTGGGGTGCTGGGAGATAGCCAGGTTTCACAATGGCTAGTATATCAGGGTTTTTTGTCCAGCGAGAGTTTGAAGAGATGCCAATTTGGGAAGGAGGCAGCAGATATTTAGAGTGATAATGGAGAGACCACTACCAACTTTCCCTGTTTTTGTCGGCTTCAGTGCAACAGGACCAGGGTTTGGGTGTATCCACCAGATATTAAAAGTAGGAGGAGCAGGAGTTTCAGCGATGCCATTTGTAGTTCATAATAGGTTGGAGTGAGTTTCTGCTTGTACTTTTAAGATGCTTGGATTGTCTTCTAGAGTCCCAGTAGAGGGTGATCGTTAGTGAGTTATAATGATGTGGCAGTTTCCAATTAGGAAATATGGCTCTTGCACTCAGGTATTAATTGGGTGATGTTTGTTTAAGACTTCCAGAGTAAAAGCCATGGTACAATGTTTCGGTAGTAGTATAGAAAGGTGAGAGTAGGTGGAGGGGTAGGGTAGGCGGAGGGAGTTGGCATAAAGGGAAAAGGAGGGTGAGGGTGAGCAGGAACAGGTGGTGGGGACTAAGCCAAAGCATTTTTTAGCGAGGCAGGAGGAGCCGAGAAGTAGTGTGGGCTGGGCAGTCGGGGGTGGCGAGCAATAGGAGGGTGGTGGGATGCAGTTTAGTGGGCTAAGGTGGATAGCTAAGCACTATGGCGAAGTACAGAGAAAATGAAAAAAAAAGACTGGGAGGGTTTGGTGCCAGAGGGTTTAAGAGAAGTACTATAGTACTGTTGAGATCCAGGATCACATAATATGTCAAAGTTCCTGAAAGGTGATAAACTGTGGCCTGGGCATATGCAATATGTAAAATCCTTTTGTCTATATGTTTCCTTTGTTCTTCAAAGTCCTCAGAGATCAAGTACAATACCTTGGGAGTAGGTCAGACAGTAGGCATATGCAATGTGTGAAATCCTTTTGTCTGTATGTTTCCTTTGATCTTCAAAGTCCTCAGAGACAAGTACAATACCTTTGGAAAAGGTCAGACAAAATGTTGATTCAGTCACAACATGTGTTAAAATTCCTTTGTTCTTTAAAGTCCACAAGTGCAGTTGCTTTAAGAGTGGTCAGATGAGAATGTTGAAAATGTTGATTCAGTTGCAGGACCCAGCATCACCATGTTTGTGTAAGACTAGTTGTAAGGCATATGCTTCCTTGGGAGGCTTCAAGAAAGTTGATTTAAAAGTAAAAAGCTGACACCTGATGATGACGATTTGCAGAAATTCAGTCCAGGAGACTTTCACCAATGTTGTGTGCAAGAATAGCACAGGTATTCCCAGCAGAAAAACATGTAAATGAACAAAAACTAACCTACAGACACAGACAAGCACAAACAGCCACCCACACAGCCCCAGGAGGAGGAGCATTTATCCAGATTTACAAGTTTTTAATACATCACTGAAGCCTGAAACTAGGTTTTTATGTTAGTTTATTTCAAACCTGTAAATTCAATGCAAAACATTATAAAATAGTCACAATAGCAGAAGTCATATGCTTTCGTTAAGTAATGAAATAGTATTAAAATAATATTTTTTTCTGTTTAGGGTTTTCAGGGCTGAGTTACATAGTGCTTACATTCAAATAGTGTTGTCAGATTCTTATGGCTGCATAATGAGAGCTATGCTGAAGAAATGCCATTACATAGAGAAGGGGCTCTGGAAGCACCTGTCTGACGATACAACAAAGCTGGCTCCTTCCATTGAGTGGAGCTGAAGCACATCTGTCTGTGTGCTCTTCATTCAGTACAGTGTGCTTCCTTTCTTTCTCCCCACCACTATTTCTTGCTCTGACCCCACTGCTGCTTTGGCCTAATATTTCAGGGCGGGGTTAATTATTATAACACCGAGCCACTGACAGAGATTAGAATGAATTCTGAGTACAAACACACACAAAAAATAAAAATAAAATAAAGCAAGAGCTGTTGTAAATCTAGAAGAGCGATCCCCAGTGTGGGCTGGTTAATTTGTGTTTGGTAGTAGTGCCACTGCAGTCCAGAAGAAAGACAAAAGTGTAGTTCTTCTCCTAACTGGCTTGAAATGGAGGATCCCACCCAGTTAAGTTATCAAGTGTCAACTATTAAAGATACTTCCAACTGCCAGACTCACTAAGGCTATCACTCTTCTTAAATTTCTATTGTATTTTTTTCTTGGCAGCCTCTTGAAACAGCATCATCTAAAGGTATTTGTCTTTTATTGTTTGTTACTGGCACTACTTCTAATGCATGCTGTGTATTTGTTTTGGCTCAAACAGCCGTAGTGAGGCTGGCAGTTGCAATTGTCTATGATAGTTGATACTTGATAACTTAACTGGGAGGATCCTCCGTTTCAAGCCAGCTAGGGGAAGAACTACACTTTTGTCTCTTCTTTGGGAGTGGCAGCAGCACTACTACCGAGGAGCAACCTACCAGCCCACACTAGGGATTGAGCTTCTATTTTTACAACAGCTCTTGCTTTATTTATTTTTGTGTGTGTGTTTGTACTCAAAATACATTCTATGTATTCCAGTCAATGGCTCGACATTATAATAATTAGCCTCATTCCTGAAACTGTATTTTTCTTCAATGGCAACCAAACATGACTATCTGTCCTGGACCATTGGGAGAGGGCTAGAATGTGATTGACAGCTTGTCAAGACATTCACCATTTCATAAATCCTTCTCTGATGATTACATGATTATTCAGTCTGTGTCCCTTGACATTTCACCTTTGTCAAAGCAATTAAAGGAACAGTGAAACCAAGATTCAGCAAACTAAAATAAAATACAACTATAAGCATTTTACTCTTCTTCAAGCTTCCTGGAAATCTCACCACACAAGAGTTGTCTCAGAATATGCTAGGAGAGGGATAGGAATTTTATGTGTGGCTGCTTTGCCCCACTACCATCAACAACACTGTGCACACTCTTGGATATGACTGTGTCACCCTTCATGTGATTGATGTGTTTGTCTTCTGCTGGCATGAAATTACATAGCTGTATATTATCTGCAGGAGCTTAGAAGAATGGGGAAAAGGAGGAAAATATTTTAAATTGGGGTCTAGACCCCAGAATGAAATACCGTTGCCAGTGATTTAACTTCTATGAATCTGGGAAATATTATTGTTCAAAGAAATAAATATTGAATTATACCTATGATTCCCATCAGTCACTCACAATTTGAAATCAGAGTTGTAATGCTCAGCCCCAGATAGACATCTGTCATCCACATATTTCAGGAAATGGAACAACTGCTTTGATTCTGATATGTAAAATATATTATTATACTGTAACTGTTATCTAACTAGAAATTTATTTGAGAAACAGCCATGGCAGTATGTAGTTTCTGTGTCTTAGAACTTTAGTTATGGAATGAGTATGTCTGTGTTCTGTTTTAACATATTGTGGTTGTGGGTTCTAATTTATATAGAACAATAACACAACTGAGACAAGAAAATGTACAGCAAATCCAGTTGAAGTAGTTTCCTTCCCTGAAAGATCTAAGACATATACATTTCTTCTCATAAAGTTTGAATGTCAATAAAGTGGATGAATGTACAATTACTGAGAGGCAAATGTCAGAGACAAAAGATATGCATTATTCTCAAGCTCAGTAAAAGAGTTTTAGAGCAACACAACTGAACACTGTAGTCTATAAAGGGTGTAATTTTTATGAGTGCCTAGTGCCTTTTATTTGTGATGTACTAGATCAAAGTAAAGATTGCAGTTCTGACTGGCATGCACTATCAATACATAAGAGTATCACATGCATTAAAGCCACACATGTATATGCTGGATCTATATGATACACAGCATTTCCTGCACCTAGTTGCCAATAACAGATATAAATTATAACCACAAAGATTACAAACATATGGTGAAAATTTGTTTTAAACGCCTAAGTAAAATGTTCAAAAATGCAAACAAGTCTTATGATTATAGTGGGTCTCCCTGTCCAAGGCTCATTTTGTTCCTTAAAACATCATATACAAAAATGATTTTTCTTCTAGAAAGAGTTTATGGATTTTTATGGAGGTATAGAAGAGCATCTGATTTTTATAGAGATTTCATATCTGGAGTGAAACTTGCAAAGGATAAAGAATGTATTTATTAATTTATTTAACAGAGCTGTCAAGGCACGATTAACTGAATTGGCTTGTCATCAGGTGTGTCCTGTGGGATGTGGATAGGATACAATACATACAGTGGAGCACAAAATAATGATTCTATGTCAGTACAAATGAGAACAAAGCAACAAATTCAGCACAAGATGCAATAAAGCTTTCATATGGACTGTGAGGGAAATATCACCTATGAGGGGCATATGCAACATTTTACACTGTAAATATTTATTTTCAGTTTTATACTCTTGTATTTTCATCTCATTGAAAAGCAGAATGAATATGGAAACTCCTATCTTTTAATTAGGACTGGAAGAACTCGGTGAAGTTCTGATCTTAATTAAATAAGAACCGAACATGGTGAAGTTCTGATTTGTTCTGATTAGTTCTGATTTATTGACAAATATTTGGAAAAAATTTGAAAAATGCAGAAAAGTGGCCACCCTCTCTTGACTTGCACCCTACACTTCCCTTCCACCCCCTCTAAATGCTGCACTATCCTGTCATGCCTGCTTTGCAACCTGGTTTTGCTGATCAAGTGGGTACTTCAAAAGTTGCACTTATCTGTTTGACAAGTGTTATTATTTTCTATAATACTTTAGTATTATTGTTCCTTATGCACTTGATAATGTGCACTGAGATTTATTCTAATGCTTCTACAGCTAAACAGACACTGTACATGCCTTCATGTTTAATCAAATTACTGTTTGGTTTGTATGGTTGATTTGAATTACTGTTGACTGTATGTTTGCATTCCATGTACCGTTCCCCCAGGATGCACCATGAGACAAGCAACTTGTTGTTCAGTGTGCCTTCCTGGTGAAACATTTCAATAAATAAATAAATAACTAAATAAAGTCAGTCAAATTTGACACAGAGGCCCAGGAAATAATTTAATGAATTATTTGTATAAATATTAATGTAAACTGCTAAATAAAAAGCAATCAATCACTACTAGCCCCTTCATGGCTGGCCTGTAATGGCAGGGTGGCATATCCTGCTTGGTCCGTGACATGATTGTGCCGGGAGACAGAGAGAGAGTTGCACAGAGAGAGAGAGAGAGAGAGACAGACACATGTAAATACCTATATCATAGCACCACCAAGCACTGCAGGCACTGCCAGGCAGCTAAGATTTTTTTTTTGATGGTGCTGTGTTGGTATTATTTTGATGGATGTTCCACTTTAGTTCTGTCACAGCCTTAAAAGTAGAATAGACAGATGGCTCCAGACCTCCTTCTGCCATCAATAATTTTCCCCTATCATATCAAAACTACCAAAATTGTCAGGATGGGGCTCCAGAAGCAACAGAGGCATGAAATCTACTAAAAACTGACTGTAGGAAGCACTGATGGCAAAGTATTAGAGCTGAATGCCAAGCCACGGAAAGAAGTCTCTCACCAGCCAGCATCCGTGACTCAGACATGGAAACAGATGGGAGTTGGAACAACTGATGAGCAGCAGATTTGAAATCCTCCTAAAAGAAATAAAGACCCCGATCTGAAAACTGAAGGGAGTTCAAAAGTATCTCAGCAAGGCTTACCACATTAGAACACCATTTGGAACGAGCAGAGGAAAGAATTGCTGTAAGTGAAGATCAAACCTTGCAACTTGGAAGTGCCCTTGAAGTACTCTTTCAAAAACATCTGCTTCATATGCTAAAACTATAGACTTGTAAGTCACTTAAAGAAAGACAATCTAAGTGTGTGTGGGTTGGCAGAGAGTGCGAAACCTATTTAATGTCTGATTTTATGGAAAATCTGTTTCAGGACATCCTCGATCTGCCACCTGGCTATGTACTTTCGATTGAGGGAGCTCATTGCTCCTTAATTAAAAAATCCATAGATGCTGCAGCACAGTCATGATCAATTGTAATAAAGTGTGCCAGTTATAAAGTTAAGGAAGCTCTACTTAGAAGGGCTTGGAACAAGAAAAATCTAACCTACCTGAGCCATAACTATCCTCCAGAACTGCAGGCTGCCGAGACAGCAATACGCTCCATTGATCCGGATACTAAAGGAACAGAGTATAGGATTTCAGATGGCCTTTCCAGACCCCCTCTGAGTCTTTGGAATGCAGGCCCAGCAACCTACAATTCAGCCCAAGAGGCTAAACAAACTTTTCTACAACACGGTATACAGGTCCTGAGTTTATCAACAGAATGCTCAACTGCTAAGTCCTTATTCCACATGGACTGGTACTTGGTGTTAAATTAAGCAATAAGGCACAATAGGGGAGTGGGTTATTGAGGATTCCCACGCCTTGTGTGGTGTGTAACGAGGTGCAGCTGGTGACTTAACCACACAAGAAGTGGGTAAATCACCAATAACTCACACCCTGGGGCCTAATTGTGATTATACAATGGACCCATGTGTAAAATATATTTAAAATATGTTTAATTGTGTTTTATATAAATGCCATTCCTCAACTGTGGGTTATGCAGGATTTACCTACAGTCATGTGACATCTTTTGACCAATGAGGTTACAGGATTTTCACACACCATTGTATAATAGGAAACAGACCAGACCACGGAAGCTGTCTGCACAGGATGCCATGAAGCAAGTAGCAGTGGTTATGGTGCAGACAACCAGTTTTGCCCGACCTCCCAGCAGAGCCTGCAGACCTGAGGAGAAGATGAAGGCTTGCTGATTTCATCACTTCAGCTGGGCAGTTAAAGCGTTAGCTTGAGGAGGCCATTGACAGTAAATGGCATACATTTACACATGATTATCTTAGAAGGGTGTCACATTCTACTCCCTCTACCACAGTGACTTGTGTTCATTCTGACTTAAGGACTCATACATTTTAGTAGCAAGTCAAGACTGGGGAACAGTGTTTCTTTAGAGCTCCACTTTTTCAGTTAAATTTTGGTGTTCGTGTGTAACAGGGTGGGGGGCACTTGTAGAGGACCCTGGTCTGCCTGGTGACCACTGCTAGTCCTGCACCAGCAATTATACAAGAGCTTCAGACAAGGTGGTAACCTGTATTCTTTGCTGGTCTTCTGAGCTATAGGTTCCTGCTTTCATTACCCTGGGATTATATAATCTTGCAACAGATATGAAGACAATGACTTTATTTCTTCTTTTACTGCTGTCAGTTACTATTTGTCTAAGCAAGATACCATACTAACAGTTTAAAAGCTATATCACAAACCCACCTGTTTTTTATAGAATTGGGAATTACTTCACTGTGATAATTGAATTTTATACATCTGCTGGGAGGGAGAGATGGAGTTTATTGTTGATAGTTTATAGCATAACCAACTTGCAGTGCTCTTTTGGGAAAGCTGTGTAGGAATTTATATACAGAGCCGAAATAGATAGTTTCATAGTTTCATAGAATACATACAAGTTCAATAGGCTTAATGCCCTTTAAAGCATTTGCCACCTTATTATGGGTGGTATACATATTTTCTGTCTCCCATATGTAAATCTAGTCTAGCTTTAAAAGTATGCATAGTCAGACTTGACACTACCTGTCCTGGCAGATTATTCCATATTCAACAATCCTCTCAGTGAAATACTTCTTTTAGTTGTTTTGATTAATTCCCTGTAATTTTGAATCCATTATTCCTAGTATTAGCTGTGGCATCACTCAGTGTCAGGCCTATAGTTGCTCCTAAATAGCTATCTGTTAATGCTTTATATGTAAAGCATAGATCCCCATGGATTTGTCTATAACTTGCTGAGCATAATTGTAAGTTTTTAATCTTGCACTATAGTCCAGTTTTCTTGATTCTTATCTTTTTTAATATTTCCTCTGGACACCTTCAGCCAGTCTACAGCTTCTTAAGGTATGAGATTTATTAAATTAAGAGTAGTACTCAAGATGTGGTCACACTAAACTAGAATACAATGGCATTAATACCTTCTGGTCTCTGCTTTTCTGTTCGCCAGTATGGGACCAATTATTTGATGACACTTCTTAACCTTTAAAATGGTGTTTTTTCAAAGTTGAGCTCACCTGTTATTATTGTGCTGAGGTCTTTCTCTTCACAGACAGACTGCAGTATGGCAGATCAAGGATATAACTATAGCATGGGTTGTTCTTTCCTATATGCATAACTTTACATTTATCTAAGTTAAGTTGCATATGCATAGTTATTCCTACTCCATAGGTAGATTTAATTGTTTTGTATGCTGTTATTTTCATTTATGGTAGTTACAAGCCCCCTAACTTGCAGTCATCTGCATATTTGGCTAACAACTCTGTCCAAAACTGGCATAGCTGCAACTAAAATATTAAAAGTGTTGGTCCCAAGACTGATCCTATTCACACTACCCCAAGTGGAGTAGTTTCCTTTGACTGCAACCTGTTGGTATCTATTGTTTAACCAGGAGCTGAACCAGCTTACAATATTAAGTGATAATTCTGTCTTCTGTAGTCCTTTATTAGTATATGGTGGGATACTTTGTCAAATGCTTTTTAGAAATCGAGATATATTACATCACTAGGAATGCATTTCTCAAGTGCCTGGCGTATAGGCTCAAGAAGTTAAATTGATTTGTTAAGCATGATTTCCAGGAACAAATCCATGCTGGTTGTGATCTGTTAATCCCTTTTTGTCAAATCTTCATTAACTTGCCTTTGTAAAATGTTTCCATGATCTTACCAATTACAGATATTAGGCTAATAGGTTTATAGTTCTTGGGGTCATCTTTTGCCTCCCTTGTGAATTGCAGTCACAGTTGCTACACACCAATCATTCAATGCTCTGCCTTTCTACATGGATTTATTATAGAGGTATGTAAGTGGTTCAGTTATTACTGGGGCCAATTATTGGAGTAGTCTCAGAGATATACCATCTGGACCAGGTGAACTGTTAGCTTTCAGTGAATACATAATATCATATACTTCTTTCCTACTAATACAAGGTCAGTACATATTAGTCAATCAATTTGATGGATCTGAGAGCCTTTTTCTTCAAAGAGACTAAGGAAGTACCTATTTAAAGTTTCTTGTATCTCCTCCCCACCTGTTATTATTCCTTTGTCAGTTTTAGGAGCCCTATAGTATGTTGTTTGCCTTCAATGTACCAATATAACTGTAAAACTGTTTTCTATTATCTTTAACTCTAGACGCTAACCTTAATTCCAGATTTTTCTTAGCTCTTTCTATCATGCCTTTTATTTTTTATTACACAATTTAAGTTTGTTTAGTAGTTCTAGAGTGTTTAATTTCTTATATTTTGAATTTTTTTCTTTTAGAATCTGTTTCTTGATTTTATTATTCCACCATGGAGAATTTGTCTATTTTATTGTATTTAACTCCTTTAGGTACATATTTATCTATACAATCCATGAGCTGTTTTTTGATTAACTCCCAGGTGTGTTCTAAATCTTTACCTGCAAGATCTTTTCCCAGTTCCATTTACCCAGCTGAGTCACACTTTCTGGTAATCAGCTTTGTAAAGTCTCTTACCACTGTGTTTCCTTTTGTATATTTAATGATATTTTCATAATGAGCAATTACATATTATGATCAGAATCACCAAGTGGTGGATGCAATTGATATTATGAACTTTCTCATCACAGTTTGTTAACATTAAGTTGAGTGTGTTTTTCCTCTGGTTGGTAAATGAACCAATTGCTTAAGGTTTAATTGAATAAATAAGTCAGTGAACCTTTTTCTAATGCAACCTTACTGTTCAAGGTGGTCCAATTAATATTAGGAAGGTTAAAATCCTCCATAAGCACATAATCACCGGTAATGTTCCTAGTTTCAATTGTTCATAATAGTTTATTATTTTGTTTGGTTTGTTAGGTTTGGAGGCGGTAAACCAAACCCACAGTTAAACTGTTATTGTTTAATAGTAATTTAACCCAAATACATTTGCATTAATTTTCCTTGGTGTTAAAAATCTCAAAAGCTTTGACATCATCTCTTATGTATAGGGTGACACCACCTCTCAATTGATTTTCCAATTTTATAAAACCTGTTGTAGCCATTAATTTCCATGTTCTGGGAATCATCTGTTCCCTAAGTCTCAGTTATACCACAGATAATTATATTGTAATATATGGAGATGGCCAAATAATAGTATCCTATCACATACAAAAAATCCTGGTAATACAACACTCCCGAGTGATAATACCATTGTTGACAAGTGATAATACTATTGTTCAGAGCTGATAATACTATAGTTTCAGCTCTCAACGATATTATCACTACAATCTAACACATATCCAATCTGCCTGCCAACAAACCCAGTTGCCATGGTGCCACGTTCCTTGCTGCACAACCCTACTGATGGTGTGCATCACCATTGGCAGCTTTCTCTACTAGGTGGGCACAACAAGCGAAAAACATGGCATCTTTTCCTCTCCTAAGCGAGATGAATGTATTAAGTTTGTTGCTTCAATTTGTATTATGTTTGAAACAAATAGTGGACTAGTCGCTCATCCTGCATTTGCCAAGTGATGAAAAAACCTGAAAGGTAGGACTGCCTACTAAATTAAAAGAAACAATTTTTTTTTTAAGCAGTGATGGGACACTCGTTAGCTCTGTGTGCAGCTCAGAGACAGCAGCGTGCTCAATGTGGCAGCTGGCCAGCGGTGTCACAAAATCCACATGAAAAAAGAATGTTCATAATGGGGTCCATATTTACAAAAATAACAAATAAAAGCAATATGTATTATAGGCAGCCAGACCATCTCAAGGTTTTGGGACTTTAGGAACCTCTCAAGCTTCACTCTCGAGGTTCCAAGTCCCCAAACCTCGGCGGTCATACTGCCCATAATACATAATCCTCTATCTATTATTCTATTTATCATCCTAAGAGACTGTTGTAATTCTTCTATTTTGGAGTGTAAACTTCTAGCATTCAGTAGTAACATACCTAAACTTTGATCCTGGTTGTTATTCATCTTTTGCTTCCATTTGATGGCATTGTTTTATTTGATATAATTATGTTATTTTTATTATTTTCAAGAGAGAGTTTGCACAGCACCTCTCTACCCAGTCCTTTAGTTTAAAGTTTTATTCATAATTTCATTGGCGTGTGCTCTCAAAGCTTTGTTATCCCTTCTACTCAAGTGTAGACCATCATAAAATACAAGTTTTGATACTCCATAAAATTCTTCAATGTGTAGTACATTTTATACTCTGTTTCATACACCAGTTCTGAGCCAGTTATTGATGTCTCTAATGTTTATTTGATGTTGTCTTGACACTCTCAGAATAGGGAGGATTTCTGAAACAATCACCTTGCAACCTTTATCAGTACATTTATTTGTAAATGATTACAAAGTTCTGTTTGATTTTTGCATTGTTGCTTGCCATGAATCATTAGATCCTATGTGTATAATGACCAAATAATTTGTACCTGCCTTGCAATATATTATCCATCATTTCAGTGATGTCACCTAGTCTAGCTCCACTGTAACTTGATACAGTTCTTGTAGATTTGTTAAGGTTACAGACTAATCAATCAAGATTTTTATAATTGAATCCCCTCAACTATCACCTCCCTATTTGATGGTACATCATCAATCTGTAGGAGTGTAGTTACTTGATTGCCCTCATTGCTGAGATCTAGTAATAGTTCACTTCTTAGTATTGTACTCTCTTTATTTGGTGATGTTCTATTAAGTTGCTCCTTGTTATTGTCAGATCTCACTAGTAATGGAATTTCTGATTCATAAGATGTATGGGACATGTTAGTTTCATTAAATGGTTCCAGTACTGCTAGTGGGTCAAAATGACTTGACAGGAAGCTCAAAATGCCCTGCCCTTCTTCCTCTTTTACCACTTTATTAGCTTGGACTTCAAACCATTCATTGTCATTATTATTTTGTTATCATCTAGATGTTCATCTTCTCTCATCCTTTTTGTTTTGGTCATAACTGTATTATTAGATGTTGTTTGTTGTTTTGGTAATATGTCGCTAGTCCCTAATAATACTGGTTTTACTGTCTTTTCTTGCCTATTATTTTACGTGTAGACTTTTTTCCCTTTTTATTGCTTGGCTTTGGATCTTTCTTTTTACACTTCTATCGCCATTGTTTAGTAGTTTAGTTTGATCCATAGTAATACTAGTGGGACTAGGAGTATCAAGATTTATGTTTAATTTTGTGGACATTTATAGTTGTGTATGATCAATAGCTTTGGGTCTCAGTGAGAACATATTTATCTCTATTTGTAGCTCAAGATTATGTCTGCATTTTTACATATAAAGGGATCCATAACTGTTGTCTGGCTATCATATACATTGCACATTCCACACACAGAACTCCAGTATCACCATGAAAGTCTACTGTTTGCTTCATCGTTTTATTTTATTATATATGTTATAGGTGATAGTTTGAAGGAATCTACTATAGATATATACTACAAGAGTACTCCTAACCATGATTTAGTGGGGTTCAATGATGTCCTGACAGCACAATCTCAAATATGGTGCTATAGATGTACAAGGGTCCTCATGTTTACTGTATTATTCTCCTTTGCCTCTATATCCCACTATCCGCTAGACACCAAGACACATGTACAGCCCCTCCTCCTGTAGTCAAATTACAGGGCTCCAGCTACTCACAGTCAAATGTTTACACCCAAGTTTTATTTATAAAGATACACAGAGCAAACAGTCTTCCACAGCTCTAGAAGAGAGTCCTTCTCGAAGGAGTAAATATTCTCTCCTCTATCCCTCTCAAGAGCTCTTCTGAGGACTTGAGATGGGACTAGAAACCCATATTTCTGGGTTTCCTATCTTGGGAGTTACTTAGTTTGCAAGTTTCCACAGCTCTGTTGGCTGAGTTCAGGTTTTGGATTTGGGGTCTCTCATTTTCTTTTTTTTGTTATTGTTATTTACACAGATGCCAGACATTGTGTACTATGTTATTAATGTATGTGGTTGTGCAGGCAGGATAATGCAGATTTTCAGTTATGGCCAATATAAGCATGGATAAAGTAAGCACAGAAAGTCTGCTTGTATAATATACATGGGTTAACAAACCGGTTAAACATAATAAAATTTAAGTGATTTACAAAAACAAAGCTGATTTCTGTTTATTACGGAGACTCATCTTTTGGCCTCAGAACATGAGAAGCTCAGTAAATTGGGCTTTGAATGTGCAGCTACCTCCTCCCATAAAAAGGCAGAAGGAGGGCGTGGCTATTTTGGTGCCGAAGGGGTTGGATTTCAGGTAGATGATACATTAGCTGACAAAGACAGTCTCTATGCCCTCATGAAGGGATTATACAAAGCATTTAAGATTACACTGGCCTCTATATATTTTCCATTGGGGTCAACATTCAAAGATTACTGATCTCTCTTGATTCTTTTACAAGACTGGAAAGAGGAATATTGATCTGTGGGGGAGGGACTTAATTTGGTCTTTAACCCTAAATTAGATACCACTTCTGGTTTACCAAGAGGAACATATAAGGTGGCCAAAAGGTACATAGATTAATGGGGAATTAGGGCTGATAGACGTATGGTGGCATCTACATGGAGGAGGAGAGACTATACCTACTACTCCCCCTCACTGGATGTACTTACATCTAGATTATATTTTTGTCCAAAGAAGAACTGTATAGAGTGGAGGATTCATGGATGGAGATATGGTCCTGTCTGGCCCTTCCCCATATTCCTGAAAATAAAGTTGGGAGAAGTTCATAAGAATACATTCTGGCATCTTAATGTCTCCTTACTGCAGGATCCAGAGATTAAAACTTAATTACAGAAACTTATAAATGTTTCTTAGTGTAAAATAATAACACTAATGTTACTCAGGGATATTATGAGACATGACAAAAGCTGTGCTCAGAGGAAATTTATTTAACTAGCTAGTAGAAAGAAACAGGAGTGAGAAACTAAAAGAATCTATCTACAAACATAAGTACAAATACAAGAAAATCTACAAAATGAGAATACGATAGAGCCCTTGCCAAAGAACTCAAGGGCCTTAAGAGATTAATGGGGACTTGTTGGACTACAATGTTGAACAGAAGTTACTTTTTCTGCATCACAAATACTATGATGGGGCCCCCATTCCCTGAGGCTTTAGCCAGCAGGCTTTGAGTCTGAGAGCAAAGCCACCACTGTTGCACTAAACCACCCACACACCAATAAGATAGTCCATCAGACAATGGAGATTGTTGAGGCCTTCTGGGTTTATTATGCAGACCTGTATACCCCAGAACCCTCTGTGAATGGGGAGGATGTACAAAATTTCCTACAACACCTTAACCTCCTTGAGTTACCATGCCAACGGAGCACCTTCTGATGCCCATTGCTCTACAGGAACTGAAGGCAGAAATTGCTAAATTAAAAACAGGAAATGCCCTGGTAATGATGGATTAGCAGCAACATTTTATAAATGCTTTTTGACATGCTACACTCACTCTTATTAAAGGTTTACCAAGATGTGTATCTGGGGAAAGAAAATCCCACCATCATGGGCAAAAGTGGTTATATCAGTCATATCTAAATCTGAAAGGACCCTACAAATGCTCTTCTTATCATCCCATATCCTTTTAAATAATGACTACAAATTGTTCACTTCCATTCTTGCTCACCAATTACAGGTGGCTCTTCCCAGTCTGATTCATTTGGACCAAATGGGTTTTATACCAGGATGCCAAGCCCAGGACATTTTAAGATGGACAATCCATATTATAGACCATATAAATGCAACACCATTGCTTTGAGGTGGCAGGGAAGGTTAAGGAGAAAAGGCTGCATTCAGCAAGTATAAAGAATCACAGAAGGAGCATGACAGGGAACTGTATCAATTAAAACAGAAAGAAGTGGGAAGGCAGTCAAAATAGCAAAGGCCCAAACCGAGGAAAATAGTCAACTCAATTAAGAAGGGATAAAACCTTTTATAGATACATTAGGGAGCATAGAAAGGTTAAGGGAGGAATAGTGAAGATTAATAAAGGAGAGGGGAGGTGGGCAGAGGGAGACAGTGAAAAGGGAGATACTGAATGAATGCTTTGCTCAGTATTCACAAAGAAGATGAGGAGCAGTTACCTAAACTAGACAATAGAAGCACTCTGGGAAGAGGGGTTGACACCAGTCCATTTACAGAAGAAAGAGTCCTGAAAGAACTTCTAAAACTCAAGGTGGACAAAGCAATGGAGCCTGATGGAATTCAGCCCAGAATCCTAAAAGAACTAAGGAGGACCTAGAAACACCACTGACCACTTTTAACAAATCATGGGAGGATAGGGTGGTACCTGAGGACTGAGGAGGGCAGATGTGATTCCCTTCAAAAAGTGGGAGCAAGGCAGAAGCAGGAAACTACAGACCTGTAAGTTTGACCTCAGTGGTAGGGAAAATGATGGAATCACTTCTGAAAGAAAGAATTGTTGAGTACCTAGAGGCCAGCGGGCACAGGACCCAAAACAGCATGGATTTACAGCAGGAAGGTCATGTCAGACAAATCTAATTGATTTCTTTGACTGGGTGACCAAAGTAATAGACCAGGAGGGGCTTTGGATATGGACTACCTAAACTTTAGCAAGGCATTTGACACAGTCCGCACAAAAGCCTAATAATTAAGTTAACCAGCCTGGAAGTGGGTTCCAGGGTGGTAGCCTGGGTAGCAAACTGGCTGCACAACAGGACACAGAAGGTAATAGTGAATGGAACACATTCGAAGAAAGGGGTTACTAGTGGAGTACCTCAGGGCTCAGTACTGGGTCCAGTCCTCTTTAACATTTTATAGGTGACATTGCAGAGGGTCTGGAGGAAAGGTATGCCTCTTTGCTGATGACACAAAGATCTGTAACAGAGTTGATACACAAGGGGGTCAAAAGGATGAGAAGGGACTTGTCAAGGTTGGAGGAATGGTCAGACATATGGCAACTTAGATTCAATGCAAAGAAGTGCAAGTAATGCACCTGGGAAACAAAAAACCTTGGAGAACAGTACACAATAGCAGGGAGGTACTAACAACAACAAAAATGGAAAGGGACTTGGGGTAGTCATATCAAATGACTTAAAGGTGGGTAAGCAATGTGAGAAGTCAGTAAGGAGAGCCAGGGATACTGGAATGCATAGGAAGAGGCATCACAAGTAGAAAAAGGGAAGTGGTTATCCTCTGTACAGACAGTTGGTGAGACCCCATCTGGAATACTGTGTGCAGTTTGGAGACCCCATCTATGCAAGGACATAGACAGGATGGAAGCAGTCCAGAGGAGGGCAACTAAAATGGTGCAGGGTCTGCATCAGAAACCATATGAAGAGAGACTGAGAGAGCTTAGTATGTATACCCTTGATGAAAGGAGGGACGGGGACATGATAAAACTTTCAAGTACCTCAAGGAATCAACAAAGTCCAGGAGGTAGCAACTTTCAGAAAAAGAGATGTGTAAGAACAAGGGGCACAATTTAAAGATAGAGGGGACAGCTCAGGAGTAATGTGAGAAATGTTTTTCACGGAGAGAGTGATGGATGCATGGAACCACCTTCCTGGGGAGGTTGTTGGGTCTAAAACAGTGGGTGAATTCAAACATGCATGGGGCAGACATAAGGCAACTGTAGTGGGGGTTGCAGGAAGTAGGCTGTTGGTTAACTAGAATCTGCAGCTTATCTAATAGGAAGGAAAATGGGCAGACTGGGTTGGCTAAGTGGTCCTTATCTGCCGTCAAAGTCTATGTTTCTAACACAGACCCCCCCTTTGGTAGCACCCATGTAGACCACATATTATTGAGTGCTACAATTTGAGCGACTCAATAATACAACCTCATTAACAGTGAGTGGTGAATAACATCGCTATATCCTGTAGAGTGAGGAGAACAAGGAGCTTTCCTTGCTAGTACAGGATAGAAGCCTGTGTGCTGGGCTTCTGCCAAGCTGGCCACATAGCGTAGTGGAATACATTATTGCTTGCGATACCAGTGGACTGGGGTTCAGGTCTGGCAATGGACAGAATAAAATAAATTAACAATAACTTGCCTCTTGGTCCGCACTCTCCTTGGAGTTGAAATTTTAGTTTGTGGGGGTGTGGGGGCATTAAAGGTTTCCTGTGTGGACTGAAAGTATTGTAGTGACTGTCACTATTTGCAATGGTTGCTAACATATCGGTGCTCTTTTGACCACGGCACTTTTGTGAGTCGCTTTTATGTGATAGGCGATCTTTCAGACTAGCCTTTATCACATAAAATCCCTCTCTTCTTATGAATTTAGATGCCGAAAATGCTTTTGATAAAGTATCTTGGCTTTTTGCATCAGGTCCTTTCCAGGTTTGGATTCTCTGACTCTTTTGTAAATAGTTTTTCAAGCTCCATGACAAGCCATTGGGCTACATTAGAACCAACAGATACATCTCGGCCAGATTTCAACTGGGAGAGGGACACGACAGGGATGTCTTATCTCCCACTATTATTTGCTTTATATATTGAACCACTGGTGGCAAGTATTAGACAAAATCCTGGTGTGGAGGATTTCGATGGGAGGTATGGAGCATAAATTGAAATCTCATTATACCTCTCGGCCCCTGATAGATCTCTATCCTCAGTGATGGAGCAAGTAGAACTGTTCTCCAAGCTTTCTGTATACACAAAAAGAAATACCTGCTCCTGTGTATTCATAAACAAAAAGGTGAGATCCTAGAACAAGTACCTAACTTCAAATATCTCTGCATTATCTTTGATGACATGCTCACCTTTCTCAAACCACATTGACTCTGTTATCAAGACTGCAAATATAAAACTTGGTGTACTTTATCATCACAGACATTCAATGACACTGGATGCACTCAAACTAGCCACCAATAGCTCAATACTGTCTATGATTGATTACGGGTTGCCTATCTATGGGCGGGCACAAAACTGCTCTTAACAGGATTAACACACCTCAAAAAGGCCTGTTGTCTTACTTTGGGGCTACTCTTGACACCCACACCTGCTCACTAACACTGAAACTGGGTGGCTTCCACTCCATCTTAGAGGGCAATACCAAACCTGCCTACTTCTAAAAAGTTCTACTTGGACTGACATCCCCACACTGGGTGGACACTTTAAGTTGCCCATCCCAACAAAATCTACCTGTAATGCGGTCACTGACAAGCTGGTGATTCCTTCAAGAGGACAAAACCTGCCCAGAACTCCAACCTATATCAAGGACCGAAATCATACAATGAATTACCTGCTGATTTCCTTGATACTACCAAGATTAGTACCTTCAAAGATGGCCTCAAATCTCTCCTTGGCTCTAAAATGAATTGTACCCGCCTGCACTAATGTGATAGTACCTCACCCCAGTTTTCCATTTACCTACCCCTCTACATCTTTAGCTATATACCACTTTTTCTTAACCCGCTCCCTACCCCAGTTACATGATGATGGCCTCACTTGGTTGAAAGCTCCACCTCTCTCCCCACCTCAGACGATGCCACCTCTGGCTGACCCCAATCCCTCTTATCTAATCAGTCTATCTGTTAATATGTGCTAATTTGATGTGTATAAGTTCAGATTTTACTATTACGCCTATGTATATCTATGCTTCAATGTGTTTCTTTTTTTCTCTGTAAACCTTGTATTTTTGTAATGTTTGTTCAACAAAGATGTGGAACCTTTGAAAATGAGTCCTTGACTCAAAGGTATTAATCCCAAACTGAAATAAATAAATAAAACACCCTGAATAAAACTAAAATGGAAGTTCTTAATCTACATTATTCACCTCCTATAGACCTTACATTAGATTTCCAATGAAATGGAACCTCCCAAAGATGAAATACCTAGGTATAAACATAGGACCTACTGCAGCTCAACTATTTCAACTTAATTTCCTCCCTAATTGGTCAACTTAAAATTGACTTTAAAAGATAGTCTGTGCTCCCAATCTAGTTACTTGCTTGGATAAAAGCACTGAAAATGAATGCCCTCCTGCATTTGCTATACCTATTTCAATATGTCCCATGCCAAATTCCACAAACAGTACTTGAGAGCCGGCAGTAACTTTTTCTCTTTTGCTTGGGGTAAGGTATGTTCCAGGGTGCAACGGTCCATATTATTGCTTCCAAAGCCACAAGGAGGTCTTGCTTTCTCAGAACTTTCAGGTTACCCAGTGGCATCCCAGATGAGGTCACTTTACTTTGGGGTAATCAACACTATGACTCTTAGCGGCCTGGTGGAGCTGAGGGCTGAGGTGCTGGATGCCTTACCTCACATTACACTGGTGACCCGTGTTTGGGAACAAGCACCGGCTGTTGCAGGTCAGCAGGGAGTAGGAGAAAAGGATTGAGCATCCATTCAACTGCTCTCCTTCTCCAGGGAGGAGTGTCCTCAGCAGTTGGTGCTCATCTGCCACCTGGTGGAGGCTGGGGAAAAGGTACCACACTGTAGCAGGTGGAGGAGCTGGGAAGACACTTGGAGGGCGTGTGTGGACATGTGTATGGTCCCTTCCGCTGGTGTCATGCATGCCCAGCTTCTGGGAGAAAAACCAGGAAAAATGATGCCACGGCAGAATGGTGGATGGCACTCACAGGCTCCACTCCGGCTAGCCATGGCACCGTCCACTGAATCCAGACTCCAGTCGGGGTTGGGAAACCTCACCAGCCCTGCTGAGGGGCAAGCCCTGGGAGTTCGGGTCAGTGCCGGATGATGGACGCTGGTGGATGGGGCTGGGGTGCCTCAGAGGACATGCCAACATCAGGAGGAAAGCACCAACAAAAAAAAACATGACTACTCAATATGGAAAAGATTGATCTGGCTACTGAGTCAGACCCCCAGGCATTACTTTTTTAAAACCAGTGTAAATCTGGGAGGGGCTCAGTATTCTTTGAGATGCAGGCAGTGCTAGAGGTTGGAAGAGGTGTCTCATGGACAACACAAAAAAACAAACTATGGCTATTTAAATGGTGGGCATATGACCCTAGATTTGTTATCTGATGACTCCTTTACTAATGATTTTTGAAGATGTCTGTGCCTAACATGTAGTAGGCTACTGCTATATGAGTTTTTCTTTTATTCTTTTTCTTTTTTGAGACCCAATACTAGTTTGGTTAATATGTGTTTTGTTGCATTATATCTTGGAGTTGTACTGACTGTGATGTTAAATAATTGTCAGATAATGATGTATGTTCTTGAACATTTGTTATATACTGAAATTAATAAAAGGAGTATATAAAAAATATTTTGATAAATGTTCCAGTCAGAGCCGAACAGGACAAAGAAATGGATATGAATGATCAAATGAGCACATCACTAAGAGAGCCCACTCTACCCATGTGAATGATGCACTGCTTTGCATGCCCGGTGTACTGTGGTATATGGTACACTACCTGGTCCAAGAGGTGGTAATGTTTTGTAATACTACAACTACTTCTACTGAATTTGATCAACACACTGAATCCTTAAAAAGAAAATGAAAGACCTACTGATCATCACCACCCAGGCAGGCAGGCAATCAGTCACACATCACATCGGTCAAGTGCAGTACAGTCATAAAAAGTTTGCCACTGCCACTTGAAGAGCTGATGACAGACACATAACACAATTACATTGTTCTTAGTTACACAATTGTTGCCAGCCACTGCCAAGTAATTTAAGTATCAAAAATAAAATATAGTAATATAATAATCTCAGCCCAGTTACTGTAAGTGAGATGTAACCAGGCTAGCACACCACATACACACAAACATTAAAGAAATTATATGAATTTTCAATTTAGTAGCATTTATTTCTGTAAAGTATTCACAGTCAAATATGGGGACGTGAGAAATATACAAATAGTATTCAGTTTCTGGGTTTCAGTCATCTGCTAAACCATGCACTGTACGAAAATGAAAACAGTACAGACAGCATCAGTTGCTGAGGCCAAAAAAACTGACAAGTAGTAGTAGCAAGGACTGGAGTAGGGACAAAAAGTGAAAAGTAGTAGTTGTGACTTGTGAGGACAAAAAGTGATAGTAGTAGTAGACAGCAGTACCTTACCTTCCAGATCAGATAGTGGTACCAGGACCACCAAGTGAATTTGTGACATGAATTGCAGTTGCTTGCTGTATTTGGACTCTGAACCCACTGATGTTACTATTTTTTTCTATTCTGTACTGCTCATGCGATCATTCAAGTAACAGTGGCCTGGCCTAGTCTGCCCTGACCTGACTTATTGCAGTTAATTGCTACCTCATGTGGTAGATCCTTTTCACAAAGGTTTTCACCACAGGCACAGATTCTTGAAAGTGTTTTGTGGATAGGGCCTGCTCAGAGCAGTCAGTGTATGGTTTATTGAGCCATCATATTTGAAATTAAAGTGAGGAATGCTAACATTGAGAAATGTATGGTGCTCAGCACTCTCTGGTGTCAAATAGGATCGTGTGTCAGTAATGATGTTACCAACTGAACTAAACTATCATTCTGAACACACACACTAGTCGGAGGGCAATTCATATAATTCATTGCAATATTTACTAAAGCAGGCCACATATTTTGCTTGGATTTCAGTATTGCAAAGATCAGCATTCCAGCAGATATTGGGCTTTGCCAGGTACATTTCAACAACAGTCTGTGCTAAGGCTGTGTTAGAAGAGGCAGATGAAGAAGATGTTACAATTACATCTTCTAAGTGATTCAAGCGACATGAAGCTGAACCAAGTGACTGTGGGACAGTGCTGTGCTTGGCTGGTGGTGAAGAATTAGATTCAGCTGCAGTGGTTGAGGAGGAAGAGGAGAAAATGCTGCAACAGTAGAGGATGGGCCACCTGATGCTGTGCTGTGTTGTGAAGATGATTCTGAATGTGGTGCTGTTACTGTACTCTGTTCCATGACAGCACACACCTCATCAATTATTTCTTGTTTGTTTATCTCGAAACAAGTGTCATCATCATCACTCAATAGTTGCTTCGATTTGTATCATAGGTCCAAGATTATTGCTCTAATGTAGAATTTAGCATTTTACATAGTTTGTCATCTTCTTCAACCTTTTCGATAATACGTCTCGTTAGGTCTTGTTGTTTTCGGGGCAACCTCCATGTGTCAGCAGCACCCCTGGCAGCCTGTGTGATCATGGAACTGTTTTACTTCTCTAACTTTTCCCTAATCAGATTCAGCAAGAGGAAGAAGCTGCTGTTAGAACGTTACTACTCTACTGGACTAAAGAACTAGAACTCTACTACTGAAAACTTCAATTCGGGTAAAACAAACCAAAAACAAAAAAAAGAGTCAGTGTGTTTGTCTGGGTTGAGTGAAGGAATTGTTATCTGTGCAGCTAGCTAGATGAAGAAAGAAACTGTGAATCAGGGAAGTGGCTTAAGCAGAAGGAGACAGGTGTTTGCATTTAAAAACTGACCTAGTTAGCATTTGGCAGAGAACAGCAAGAGGAAGAAGCTGCTGTTAGAACATTACTACTCTACTGGACTAAAGAACTAGAACTCTGCTACTGAGAACTTCAATTCAGTGTAAAATAAACAAAAAAAAATCAGTGTGTTTGTCTAAGTTGGGTGGAGGAATTGTTATCTGTGCAGTTAGCTAGGTGAAAAAGAAACTGTGAATCAGTGGGAGTGGCTTAAGCAGAAGGAAGCTAGATGTTTGCATTAAAAACTGACCTAGATAGCTTTTGGCAGAGAACAGCAAGAGGAAGGAGCTGCTGTTAGAACTTTACTGGGACTATATTGCCTCCATCCCTCCACCCCCCACCCTTAGCTGGCTTTACTTTTATAGGCACAGGATTTGACTAACAACAGGAATGTCCTGTTTGGGAGCAGGAAGGAGTGATCTCAGAGGCACAAAGACTCACCATCCTAGAAAGAAAGAGTAGCTCTCCATCCCACCCCTAGCTGCTGGAGGTCTGACTCTGAACAAGTAAGAAGGAGACTACTGAGAGGTATAGCAACTTTCTGTCCCAGAACAGAAATATCAGGAGCTTAAAGGGAACGGAGGCAGTAGGAAAGTAGGGAGAAAAAATAATTATATTAAAAATAAATAAACAGAGAGAGTAAAGAGTAAGTTACAAAACAGCAGTTAAATAGCCACAAATAAGACATGATGGGAGTGATGCAGTGCAGTACCTGTGGAGCAGCAGTCTTCCGGGAGATGTTCTGGAGGATGTGGTGTTGTCCCATCTGCAGGAACCTCTCTGGGCTGAGGGAAGAGGTTGCTCATCTCCAGGCTGAGTTGACCAGGATTTGGTGGACCTCCTTTCCCACCAAAGGGACCACCAGGCCACAGCCTTCCTCAGAGTTTGCCAAGAAAGAGGAGTGGTTGGACCACAGTGGGCTCAGGGAGGGTGAGGGTGGTGGAACTGAGGTGCAGCCCTCAGTTTACCTCTCCACAATTCATATGCCGTTCTGGCAGTGTGATTCCTCTATGGAGGCCCCTGCAGTGGAGACCAAGGAGAAGCGAGGAACCTCCTCAAAGTAGACCCACAGGAGGGTGAATGGGACCCCAAAGGGAAAACAACTCCTGGAGGGGACTCCATTGTTAGGAGGGTAGAACTGGGGAGGGAGGAGAGGAGGTAAGGTGCCTGCCTGGCACAATGGCTTGCAGGGACAGGGGCGAATCCTCAGGATCATGGGAGCAGCTGCAAGGGGAGGGAGCTGAATGTCATTGTCCACTTTGGGACAAATGATCTGGCTGGAAAGGGATCAGAGCAGTTCAGGAGGTGTTTGTGGAGTTGGGGAGGGGCCTTAGACAAGTAGCATGCATGGTAACCTTCTCGGAGGTGCTGCCTGTCTATGGCATGGGTGAGGATAGGGTGCTCCAAACCATGGGATTCAATCAGTGGTTGAAAAACTGGTGCAGAGCTTTCTCACTGGGGACTTGGAGTCCACCTGGAGGATGTAGGCCTATACTGGCACGATGATCTGCATCTGTCCAGGAGGGAACAAGGATAAAGCTCCAGGAAAGGTGGAGTGGGCTTACCAAATTTTAGGTTTTATTACTGGGCCGCTCAGTTGGCCTTCCTCCCCACTGGAACTTGGGATCAAAGTGCCCATGGTTGAACTCAGAGAAGATATTCTCAGGGAATCTATATAATGACACTTTAGTTGGAAGCTTGCAGGATATGAGAGAGGTGCGTTTGGTTAATCTGTTTACTTAACACTATGACAGCCTGTCTTTGAGTGCACAGGCAAGTGGGTTATCGAGGGTAACTCCCGAACCTTAGCTGCTTAGTTTCATACAATCTAAAGGAAAAGTTCTATAATATTAATTCAAAGGTATGGAAATGGAGAAAGAAAGGCCTCCTCACAGTTAATCAGATGTATGAGGGGTTCTCCTGAAAATGTTTGCACAACTATGTCAGGAGTGGGGTATCCCAGTAGGAGATTTCTTTATATATTTGACGATTCGTCAGTGGTGTGGAACCACACTCACTTCTGAGAATGGGTGGCTCTCACCCTTCCCTTAGAAGAAGAATTGTTTTGGCCCCAACCTATGACCAAACCCATGTCCATATACTGTCACATGCTGCATAGAGCACTTCATTTTGAGCCCGACCCAGTCAGGAAAAATGGAGTGAGAATCTTCAACTGCCTATCAGTCGGAGGGTGGGAGGTAGCCTGTACTCATTACCAGCACTGTCCCGGCCAGCAACAAGCTACGACAGATACAACTATTTTTCCTACATAGGGCCTATGCAACACCTCTGCAGCTGCATACCATAGACTCTGCCAAGTCACATCAATGTCCTAAATGTGCTGAAAGGGCAGATTTCATCCACCTAGCATTCACATGCCCAAAAGTGGCTCCTTTGCCATCTGATACACAGCATGATGACCAGTGTCCTGAGTTATGCCCTCCAAGTCCCTCTGGAGCTGCTTCTTGGGCGGAACCTTTGCACCCAGGCAGTGAGGCGTCAAACCTCTGTGGTCCATTGCACTTACAAATGCAAGAAGAACCATTGCACAATTGTGGATGGCTTGCACCCTCCATTGCCACTAGATGGGTACAAAATAAGAAAGCATGCATGCTGCTTGAAAGAGCGCAGATGAGTACCATGGGCAAGATATCGCAATTCTGGGAAGTTTGGGGTCCTTGGATGTTGGCAGTGGAAGCTGACCTTATCCCAGACTGACCAATTCTACATATGTACAAATGCCTGATAGTTATGTGTAACAAGATTACTCTATGTTATAGTTCATAACTTCTGGGTGGTAATCTCTGAATCTCACTAAATGCAATGTGTATAATGTAATGTGTATGAAGGTCACTTTAATATTGTATAATTTTAATACTGTATAATTTAATACTGTATAATTTAACATGGTATAACTAGCTATGCTAGAATTCTGATTGTATTGTAAGCATACTCACATCCTCAATAAATAAATTTTACAAAAAACAACTTTTATAGGTACATTAGGGGCGTACAAAGTCAAAAGGAGGGATACTGAGGCTAAATAATGAGGAGGGTGGGCGGGCAGAGGGACAGTGAAAAGTAGGGATACTGAATAAATACTTCTGCTCGGTATTCACAAAAGAAGAGGAGGGTTGTACCTAATCCAGTCAATAGAAGCACTCTGGATGGGGGTCGAGATCAGTCCATTCAGAAAGAAAGGGTTCTGAAAGAACTCTTAAAACTGAAGGTGGACAAAAGCAATGGGGCCTTATGGATTCACTGCAGTTCTAAAAGAACTAAGGGAGAACTAGTAACACTACTGACTACCCTTTTAACAAATCATGGGAGGCTGGTTTGGTATCTGAGGACTGGAGGAGGGCAGATGTGTTTATCCTTCACAAAGTGGGAGCAAGACAGAGGCAGGAAACTACAGACCTGTCAGTTTGACCTCAGTGGTGAGGAAAATGATGGAATCACTTCTGAAGGAAAGAATTGTTGAGTACCTAGAGGCCAGTGGGGCACAGGACCCAAGGCAGCATGGATTCACAGTGGGAAGGTCATGTCAGATTAATCTAATCAATTTCTTTGACTGGATGACCAAAGCCATAGACCAGAGAGGGCTGTGGACATGGCCTACTAGACTTTGCAAGGCATTTGACACAGTCCCACAAAAGATTAATAAACAAATTAGCCAGCCTGGGAGTGGGTCCCAGGGTGGTAGCTTTGGTAAAACACTGGCTGGACAACAGTACACAGATGGTAGTAATAGTAAGCGGAGACCTCAGTGAAGAAAGGGGCTTACTAGTGGGGTACATGAGGTTCAGTACTGGATTCAGTCCTTTTAATGTCTTTATAAGTGACATTGCAGAGGGACTGGAAGAAAAGTAGGTCTCTTTGCAGATAACACAAAGATCTGCAAAGGGTTGATACACAAGGTGGGGTGGAAAGAATGAGAAGGGACTTGGCAAGGTTGGAGGAATGGTCAAATGTATGACAGCTTAGATTCAGGGCAAAGAAGTGCAGAGTAATGCAACTCAGAAACAAAACCCAGGGAAGAGTACACAGTGGGGGTGAGATTCTGACAACAACAAAAATGGAAAGGAACCTGAGGGTAGTTATATCAGGTGACTTAAAGGTGGGTAATCAATGTGAGAAGGCAGTAAGAAGAGCAGGAGGATACTGGGATGCATAGGAGAGGCATCACCAGCAGAAAACAGGAAGTTGTTATCCCTCTGTACAGACAGTCAGGTGAGACCCCATCTGGAGTGCTGAGTACGGTTCTGGAGACCCCATCTCTGCCATGACATAGACAGGGTGGAGGCTGTCCAGGGAGGGCAACCAAAATGGTGCAAGGTCTGCACCAGAAGACATCTGAAGAGAGACTAAAGGAGCCTAATATGTATACCCTCGAGGAAAGGAAGGGGGACATGATAAAAACTAACAAGTATCTCAGGGGAATCAACAAAGTCCAAGAGGGTAGCATCTTTCAGAAAAGAGGTGTGCAAGAACAAGGAGGCATAACTTGAAGACTAGGGGACAGCTCAGAGGTAATGTGAGGAAGTATTTTTCATAGAGAGGGTTGTGGATGAATGGAACAGCCTTCCTGAAGAGGTCATGGAGTCAAAAACAGTGGAGGAATTCAAGTATGCATGTTACAGACATAAGGCAATTCTAGTGGGAGGTAGGAGGAAGTAGGCTGTTGGTTAACTTGGATCTGCAGCTTATCCATTGAGTGGGAAATGGGCAGACTGGGTGGGCCAAGAGGTCCTTATCTGCCATCAAATTCTATGTTTCTATGTTTCCATGTAATCTGAATTTTAAAACTTTTATTAGGGGTATCTCCTGGCTTAGAGTTGTTGTGTTTGCTCTAACCTTCCTGGTGAGTTCCTCAAATGGCTGGAGCAGGAAAATTAGAAACTCCAGTACGACCCACTGTGGGGGAGTAATATAGACATCTGCATCACCAATTTTATTTTCTAAGGTGTACTGCCCGATAACTTTCTTTCATTCCAGCAGCCTTAGGAACATATAAACCAAACCAAACTAAACTTTATTTATGGAATGCTATTCCAGAATAGATCATAGTGTTTTATATAAGAAAATAAAATAATTTAAAACAGAACCACATTTCTGTAAATCATCAAAGCAGGAGTTTAAATATCAGTATAAGCCAGTTCCAATAAATACATTTTCAAGGCAGATTTGAAGTTCTCTATGGGCGGGCATTCCCTTACCTGATGGGGAGAGAATTCCACAGGGTCGGAGCAGCAAAGCAAATGATCTAGCTCCGAAGTTGTCAAACAGACCCTGGGAATCTCCAGCAATCCCTAGATTGGCAGGCGGAGAGGGGCAAAGGGGCGATAGGGACAGAGGAGCCTTGCAAGTGCTGCAGTCCCTATCTGTGTAGGGCCTTATAGGTCAGTAATCCAACCTTGAAGGTGATCCTCCACCACACGGCAGCCAGTACAGGAGTGGAGCACAGCTGTGAATTCCATCAAGTAGAAATGTCTTGGATCAGTCTGTGCAAAGGTAAACTGTACTCCTGCTGTATTTTTCAAACAAGTGATGAGCAGTGCTAACGAGCCTTAATCTCCCTGTTGTCATTGAGAAAACCGTGAACTATTCAATATAAGCAATGCACAAAGCAGGATGTGAACAAAGCCCCTCATCCAAGGTGTTCCTTATGCTAGATCCATTATCTGCAACTATAAAGACAACTCTGAATTAATTAATGAATTAATTGATAAGCAGCCAGAGCCTTCCTGCGACTGTATTGCCCTGTTTGATTTTTGCTCTCCCACCCACCACTCCCCAGCCTTCATTAAATTCTCATTTAGACCGCCTCTCCTCACACTCAGTCCTGAACTCCACCTCTAAAGGGTAAGTGTCCTGAACCTCCTGCTCCTAAGGCCCTGGTTCTGTCATTCTCCCCTAGTTTCTGGCCTCCCAACTAACACCCTCCTCCAGTAGACAGTTACTAATTCTTTCCTAACAAGGAATAATCTCTTTCTCCTCCCTACACTCAGGTCTGCCACTTATGGGACTGCACACATAGCAGGCTGGAGTTGACAGGAGTGGGTGGAAGGCTCCTCAGTGTACTATACCACATCTAAGGAAAGATAACATGAACCCACACTCCTTGTCAGTTGGTGTTCCCCCACTGCTCCTAATACTGATGCTCGTGGGGGTTCCTGGAAACCGTGCACAAGCAGCACCTGATGTAAACCCATACTACCCTTTCCTTCTTTGCTTAAAATCTGCCCAGAGGAGATCAGCAGTAACTTGCCATCCCCAATAGTCACTGGGCCACCTCCCATTTGGACACTGGGATCGGGGATCACTTTCCCACCCTTTTGGCTCTTTACTGGCCTCTGCGGCACAATCTGGACTCAACCCTCCAATCCTGATCTCCAAACTTGGATGCTGCAAAAGAGCTACTCTTCCCAAAATTGTGCAGCAAATGTATCCCTAATTCTGCTGATTTTCCAGAAACATCATCCTAACCCTGGTCCCATGCCAAAACATACCCAGACTACGTCTGGAGGAGCAGTTAAAGATCATGTCCTTGAACATCTGCAGCCTCTTCACTAAGCTAACCCAACTTGAGGCTTGGGTAGCCCTTAACCAACCATACGTCCTTGCTGTGGCTGAGACCTGGTTGTCACACATACAGCCAACTCTGAAGTCTCCATTCCTGGCTACAATTTGCATTGGTCTGACTGGTCTGTCAAGGGGGTGCATAATCTACATCCAGGACCATCTGCTGTGCCACAGAATCCAACTAACCCCTGTGAATAGAGACTGTGAATATGTTGCCTTAAAAATACTGCTAGGCAAAGGATGTAAAGGCCTATTTGTCATGGCGGTCTATATTCCCCAGTGAGGTAGCAAGCAGGGCTGGAGCCTTCATGCCCCTATTCACCCAGGCCAGCCAAAATGAAGAAACCCTTGTACTAGGGACTTTAATTCTAACTGGTTGGCCAACTCCAGTATGAGAGACAGAGTACTAATTTCTAACCTATACCTAATGCAGATGGTTGTCAACAGCACCAGAACTGACTATCTTAAGGAGACCAGTACCTTAATCAATTGGGTACCACACACCCAAAAGACTTACAAATGTTGAGGTTCTACCTGACGCCTGAGCGACCACTCACCTACCCAATGTGGTGGTTAGCTAAAAGATCGACTAGTATGAAATAGAGTCATCAGAGCAAGCTCCATGATCATGTTCAGGAACCATTTTGCAAACCAAGACTGGAGCATTCTAGATAAATGCCCTTCTGTCAGCACAGCCTTTCAACTTTTCCTCACTCTCTTTAATGCAGCAGTGGACAAATTCACCCCCTATCGCAGAAAGAATATAAAGTCAGTAACATGGACTGGGTCACCCCTCAACTACTCACCATGATGCGACAGCGTGACCTCCTCTGGCACCATGCTAGGGTAACTAGGGCTACCACGGACATACAAAATTACAGAGCTGCCAGAAACCAATGTACCAGGGTAATCTGATAGGTCAAAGTTACGTTTCACAAGAGCCGGCAATCCCAAAGTCTGGGAGATGGGAAGAAGTTCTGAGCCTCAATAAAGAATCTCCTCAGGACCCGGCAATATATCATTCCTTCTATGCTCCAACATAAAGGGAGATCATTATTGATGATGCTGCCATTGCCAATGTATTCAACTAAGCCTTCTTAGACTATAGCGCCAATCCTCCCCCGACCCACCATGCCCGTGGTGGTATTCCACCACCAATCTATCATCCTTCTCTAACTGCTGCCTAATTTCTACTTCAGACAAGTGACAGTGGCCAAAGACAGAAAGTACATTACCAGAGTCCTAGGAAAACCCATATGGGAGGTAATGGCCTTGATATGAAACTGATCAACATCGTGCTACCTGAGATCATTATTCCCACCACCAAGCTGTTCAACCTATCACTTTGCATGTCCTCTTCCCTTTTTGTCTGAAGTCTGCTCTGGTCACCCCAGTGCTGATAGGGGAGACAGAGCACTAGTAGCCAACTATAGACCTGTATCAATCTTGTCCCTGCTGTCCAAAGTGCTTGAGAGAATCATAGCAGACCAGCTCATGGACCACCTGCTTAAATATAATCTCCTCTGCCCCAACAGCACGGGTTCCTGACTGCACAGCACAAGCATGGCTTTAATTGATTTCACTGGCTATGTGCATAAGGCACTTGACCAGGGCAGCTTGGTTGGGGCAACCTTAATTGACCTGACCAAGGCCTTGACCTTGTCAATCACCAGTTACTGCTCTTTAGGCTAAGCACCCTAGAACTATCCCCAAATACAGTCAGATGGTTCTCCAGCTTCCTGACTGGGTGCTCCCAGCAAGTAAAAATCAATAGAGTTATATTTGAGAACTGCAAAGTCACATTTGGGGTCCCCAAGGGTTTATCCTGGGCCCTCTTCTATTCAGCCTTTTCGTGAATAATCTACCAGCTGGCTGCACAACCTCAGACATACTGCTTCATATGGATGACACAGTAATTTTCTCATAATCCTGCCAAGAAACACTCACCAGGAACCTCCAGCGCAACTTTAACCTGATTCAAAACTGGCTCACCGATAGTCTGCTGGTGCTTAACAGCAAAAGACTAAAACTATGCTCTTCATGGGGCGTCAAAGGGACACTAACAAAGCCTCTCCATTCGTACAACTCTCTCCGTCCTTAAGCAGGTGTCCTTATTCTGGTATCTGGAGTCATTATTGATGAATCCCTTTCCTTCGTTGAGCACATATCCAATCTCACTACTTCTGTAAAAAGGAAACTAGGTGCCCTCTATAAGGTTCGGTTCTGCCTTACAACTGAGGCTAGGCTCCAGGTGGTTAGAGTACAAGTCTACCAATACTTGACTATGGAAATGTGGAATATGTTGCTGCCACTGACACCACACTTCACAGAAAACAGACCTTCCTCAGTAAAGCCTGCAGATTTGTTCTCCATGCTGATTGCCTTACACATACATGCGATCTTTATATTAGGATGCAATGGCTCCCTCTCAAGACCAGATCAAGCTGCATGCCTGCATCCTAGGAAGAAACCTCTCCTTGGTCTTGCACCACATTCCGTACAGGTCTTATTCTGATCAGCCCCAGCCACGCACGTAACTAGAAGCATCGCTAAACATGCACTAGCTCTGCCTTTTAGAAAAACAGCCTTGGGAAAGCAAGCCTTTGCAATAAGAGCTCCCTCCTGGCTCAATGCACTCCCTTTCTCTGCTAGCAGTCACACAAGCCTTAGCAACTTTAAAACCAAGCTAAGAAAATTAATTGCACCTTCTGAGCAGTGCTTCTACACCTCTAGCCACCTATGGACACTAACTCCCTAAAAGCCGTGGCCTGACCCAGATTTCAATTCTATTCCATTGCCTATGGCCCTCCCCACTACCTCCCCATTGTCTCTCCTGTCTCTCTATCCCCTTTAAACCCCCTACTATTTACCTCCTTAACCCCTAACACCGTCCACAACTAGCTAATCTGATGGGTCCTGTCATTCCTTCACTTTTCTTCTGCAGCCCACCCTAACTAGACCCAGGCTCATTCCTGATGCCGCTGCTACAATCTCACTCACTATTACTCAGTTCCTGTACCTTTCTAACTTTGCAATTTTCCTCCCCACCATGGGTGGGATCGCTTTAACCTGGTGTTCCAAATTTTGTGAATTCTGTAATATTGTTGACAGTACTGTGATAATGTATACTCTATGTATTTAATTTGTTTATTTTGACAATGCTTCCCAGCTGATATGTTCCCACTCTCTTGTCCCCCTTTTTATATGTGACGAGGATCCTTCATAAAGGAGCTTTTAGCTCAAAGGTTGTATTTCCAACTTTCCAATAAAATAAAATAAACAACAGACAGTCCCTGTGAAGGAGACATTGCTATATTGGTTTTGGAGTTCTTCAGCTTATGTTGTATAAGGTATGGTCAGATGGAAAATAAAACATTATTAGAACAGCAAACTGCAATGTTTCACTGTAATCAGTCCCATGAATTATCTAAACATGCCCAATGTGTCATGATAGACATGAAGGGTTCAGGTGGACAGCTTATCCAGATATATGTTATGAGATGCTCCACCCTCCCAAGAGCATTGCACAAGGCATGTCTTAATTTTTACATACGACATCGTAAAGATCTGGAATCCCTGCTGTCGAGAAGTATTTCTTGATGGTATACTATTTCGAGGTTCAAGGTACTCAGTCAGCCACCTGAATCCTATATGCTCAAAAATGTTGTATGGTAGCAAATCAACAGCTATCATTTCTGACATTTTTTGATTATTGTAACAGCAACAGGGTAAGTCAAGGCATATTGCTTTATGCTCATATGTTTCTTAAATGGTCAGCTAGCTCCTTGACAGAGGAGGCTTTTGAACACATGGTCACTTTCAGTAACAGTTAGAGGAGTCCTTCCAATGGCAGGAAGTAGTGGTGGAGGTGTTTCAGTAGTGCTGCAGGGCTATCACTACTTTCATCTATGGAGTTACCCCTGATTGTAGTGAGCTATCACTGTCACTTTGTCTTAAGACTCAGAACTGGACTTCTGAGTAATGTTATGACATCTGTCTAGGTGCCTTTTCAGTGCTGAAGTTCCCAGCACTCCTTTCTTTTACCCCTGCTGATTGGCCATTTACAACAGCGCATGTTGCTCCAACTCATTGGAAGCACTAATGGAGAAGTATGACCAAACACAAGATAACATTTTTAGTTTTTTTTCCCAGGAAGGCATGGCACCTTGGTCACCTTTTCAGATCCCCCATTTTCTTGGGCTTGTTCCTCTTGTGGTTTATTCCACTGCCCCCACCAAAACCAAAACATTTCTGACTGTTTCTTCCTCATCTGCAATTTCCATTCCCTCCAGTAAACCTTGTGCTGTCTGAACATTCTCTTCATCTTTATTATTACCCTCATCAGGTTCAACCTCAGAAGAATTGGATGAGGGACTGGCAATAGCATAGTATAAAATTGTTCTATACCGTTGGGTGCATCTGTGAGTGGTACCCACCACGCTTAGTTTTTACTTATGTAACTTTTTCTTTACTTGGGACGAATGATGATTCAAGACATTCGCCTTTTTGGATTCAAGCATTCGCTTGGAAGATGAAACATGATGTGAAAAAAACACTTTTTGGGGTTTGATTTTGTTTTTCTGTTTCAGGCTGATTGCTATCTTTTGCAGTGCCACTACCTACCTGAGAAATAGAATGTGCCTCATCAACACTGATCCATTTTTATTGATATTCTAACCTGTAACAATAGATCCCTCTAACTAATATGATGTCCTTCTGATGACTCCCACTCACAGGCCAGGGATAAATTTAATGTCGTGACTCATGACTGTACACAGCACACCAACAGCACATCAGTCCACCGCCACTTCCTTCCAAGATTACCAGACTGTCTCCTACAATACAGTTAGCAACTGTTAAGTGGCCAAATTCTGCAACTGTTAAGTGAGGGTACTGGACTTCAGGAGGGCTGATTTTGTCAAAATGGAAGAGTGCCTCAGAAAGCACTAGTAAACAGGTAAGAAGGAGTTGGAGCAACAATGGGAAATATCAAACTGCCATCACAGAGGCAACAAGCATTTGTGTGAAGCAAATAAATCAAAATGAAAGAAAAAAACTATGGTTCTCAAAGGAGGTGGCGGGAAGGTTAGGGAGAAAAAGATAGCATTAAGGAAGTATAAGAAAACACAGAAGAAGCAGGACAGAGAGCTGTACCAGTAAAGCAGAAGGAAGCCGGGAAGGCAGTCAGAATAGCAAAGGCCCAAACCAAGGAAAAGATAGCCAACTCGGTAAAGAGGGGATAAAACCTTTTATACAGTACATTGGGAGTGTAAAAGACAAAGTGAGGATAGTGAGGCTGAATAAAGGGACGGTGGTTGGGCAGAGAGGACAGTGAAAAAGCAGGGATACTGAATGAATACTTTTGCTCAGTATTCATAAAATAAGAGGAGGAGGAGGTACCTAATCCAATCAATAGAAGCACTCTGGATAGGGAGTTGAGACCAGTTCTTTCACAGAAGAAAGGATTCTGAAAGGACTCCTAAAACTGAAGGTGGACAAAGCAATGGGGCCTGACAGGATTCACCCCAGAATTCTAAAAGAATAAGGGAGAACTAGTGACACCACTGACTACCCTGTTTAACAAATCATGGGAGGATGTTGTGGTACCTGAGGACTGGAGGAGGTGGATGTGATTCCCTTCACAAAAGTGGGAGCAAGACAGAGGCAGAAACTACAGACCTGTCAGTTTGACCTCAGTGGTAGGGAAAATGATGGAACCACTTCTGAAGAAAAGACTTGTTGAGTACCTAGTGGCCAGTGGGGCACAGGACCCAAGGGAGCAAGGATTCACAGTGGGAAGGTCATGCAAGATGAATCTAATCAATTTCTTTGACTGGGTGACCAAAGCAATAGACCAGGGAGGGCTGTGAACATGACCTACATAGACTTTAGCAAGGCATTTGACACAGTCCCACACAAAGATCAATAAACAAATTAGCCAGCCTGGGAGTGGGTCCCAGGGTGGTAGACTATGAAAACATTGGATGGACAACAGGACACAGAAGGTAATAGTAAATGGAGTCCACTCTGAAAAGGGGTTACTAGTGGGGTACCACAGGTGTTAAGTTCTGGGTCCAGTCCTTTTAATGTCTTTATAAGTGACATTGCAGAGGGACCGGAAGAAAAGTATGCCTCTTTGCAGATGACACTAAGATCTGCAACAGTGTTGATACACAAGATGGGGTGGGAAAGGATGAGAAAGGACTTGGCAAGGTTGGAGAAATGGTCAGAAGTATGTCAGCTTAGATTCAATGCAAAAAGTGCAAAGTAATGCACCTGGGAAACAAAACCCAGGGAAGAGTAAACAATGGGGGGTAGTAATAACAATAAAATGGAAAGGGACTAGGGGTTAATCATATCAGATGACCTAAAGGTTAGCAAGCAATGTGAGAAGGCAGTAGGGATGGTTGGGGGATACTGGGATGGATAGGGAGAGGCATCACCAGTAGAAAACAGGAAGTTGTTATCCTCTGTACAGACAGTCAGTGAGACCCCATCTGGAGTACTGTGTACAGTTTGGGAGACCCCATCTCTGCAAGGACATAGACAGAATGGAGGCTGTCCAGAGGAGGGCAACTAAAATGGTGCAGGGTCTGCAACAAAAGCCATATGAGGACAGACTAAAGGAACCTAATATGTATACCCTTGAGGAAAGGAGGGAGAGTGGGGACAGGATAGAAACTTTTAAGTACCTCAAGGGAATCAACAAAATCCAGGAGGGTAGCATCTTTCAGTAAAGAGATATGCAAGAACAGGCGCACAATTTGAAGATAGAGGGGATGGCTCAGGGCAATGTGAGAAGTATTTTTCACAGAGAGAGGGTGCTGAACACATAGAATGGCCTTCCTGAGAGGTTGTGGGGTCAAAAACAATGGGGAATTCAAGAATGCATGGGACAGACATAAGGCAATTCTTGTGGAGGGGTAGGAAGAAATAGGCTGTTGGTTAACTAGGATCTGCAGCTTATCCAGTAGGCAAGGAAATGGACAGACTAGGTGGGCCAAGTAGTCCTTATCCACCATCAAAGTCTATGTTTCTATGTGCCTCAGCATTTGAATTGGAGATGCAGACACAGCTGGAGCATAGCTGTATTCAGCACAGTCCCACACTGGGGCTGGTGCTTATACATAATATAATGCGTTATACTATAAAACTAATGATAATGAGGAGGAAAAGGGAATGAGTGATGATGACACTTCTGTGTACAGTACTTGCACTTTACTTGTGTTGTACTGTAAACAGCCTGCTACAAGTCACAAAGTCAGATTATCCCTGGGCCACCCATAACCATCAGCACAGGCACATCAACTTGTATGTTGTTTGTCTGAACAGTATTTTTAAATATGTGAAATAGTGAATGAATGTTAACAAGTAATCGTGATTTGTAATTGGATGGCACAAGTCCAAGATTAATTTTGCCACCATGATGCCCTTGCCCTGTACACACAGCTGCACTGAAAGCCAGGAAAAAACAATTATTTGAGATTTCTAGGACTGTTACATTTATCGTGGGCCCCCTGCAGTCTCTCTCTCTCTCCCCTTGATGAGATTGTGAATCAATGTTAACAAGTGATTGTGATTCGTGATTGGATGGCACAAGTCAAAGATTTATTTTGCCACCCTGCTGCCCTTGCCTTGTACACACAGCCACACTGAAGCCAGGAAATAAAAATGGATGTTATGTTAACTGTAGAATTTCTCTTGGACCTCCAGTAGTCTCTCCCCTCCTCTGGATCAGGAGCACAAGTCAAAGATTTTGCCAGCCAGCCCTTTCTCATATACAGTACACAGTCAGCTATACTGTTTGAGGCCATGGATAAAAAAATAACTTTCATTTGTGATTTTCTGTAACTGTAAAATCTCTCTTGGGCCCCCAGTAGTCTCTCTCTCTCTCTCTCTCTCTCTCTCTCTTTCTGTGGATCTGGAATGGCACTAGTCAAAGATTTTGTCTGCCTGCCCTTTCTGATGTACACAGCTACACTGACTGAGGCAAAGAAAAGGAAAAAAACTTTCATTTGGGATTTTCTATAACTGTCAAAATCTCTCTTGGGCCCAGTAGTCTCTCTTCCTCTCTCCTCTGGATCTGGAATGGCACAAGTCAAAGATTTTGCCAACCTGCCCTTGCTCATGTGCACAGCTATACTGTGTGAGGCCAAGAAAAGAAATACAATTTTCATTTGGAATTTTCTGTAACTGTAAAATTTCTCTTGGGCCTCCAGTAGTCTCTCCTCTCTTCTCTACATCTTCTGCACTGGCACAAGTCAAAGGTTTTGTCAGCCAGCCTTTGCTTATGTACATATAGTCACATTGCCACACTGTCTGCCTTTTGCATCCCCACCTGCAGCCACTCAGGCCACCGCTATTTATTTATCTTATTTTATTTATTCATTCTTGGATTACATTACCTCTGAGCACAGACAGCTCATTTACAAAGGTTCCACATCAGTGGGAGGAGACAAAACACACAAAGGGTAAAGGTACAATGTTTCCAAAACAGTAAAATAAAGTGAGCAAATATATATGTATCGATATGCAGTTTTATCATTCTAATAGGAGGAAAGTATAGATAAGAGGGAAGGATAAAGATGTGAGAAAGAAAGGAAGAAAAGTAGGAAGTGGCATTCATAGGCCTTGTGAAGCTGGTTTTGGGAGTTAGGGACAGGGGTGAGGTGGGCAGGGGTTAGAAAGGTAGGAAGTGACAGTCATAGGCCTTGTCAATCTGGTGTGGGAGGCGTGAGGCGAGGGGGTGAGGTGGATGGGGAATAGCCAGGGGCCCTGTCAAAGTGCAAAAAGTGGGGTAGCTTCAGAATTATAGAGGTAACAGCAGAGATACAGGATTATCCAGTTGTGAGGAGAAGAATGAATGCTAGTAGATGGGAGTCTCAGGTGAAGCAGTTGTAACCCCTCACCGCCCCTTATTTAACCAGTAGGCACACCTCCCATAGCCTAGGGAAAAGAGAGGGTGGGTGTACAAAGCAATTAAATGCAATTTGCAGATGTAGTAGAAAACACAAGGGTGTGTACATACTGGACACGACAGGCCTATACCAAAACCCAGATCCTGAGGAGAGAACATTTGCTAGGGCTATGCTAGGTTTGAATTTCTGGACAGGGTACCCAGTAAATCCACATAGGAAGCAGTAACTAGATTGTCCATACCAGGTTGGGATTCTAGAGTGTGGCTTTGTTTCAAAATGCAGTTGGAACAACAAAAGCAAAGATGGACCCCCAAGGGTTTACACTGATACAAGGCAATGCAGAACACATCTGTAGAACAGAATTCTGAAACCTCCCATATAGCATAGGATTAAACATCTGGAATGTGGCACTAGCCATGGCTAACACACACAAATTCTTCCTCAAATGACACTCAGCCAGTACTTAGTACAGTCCCCATATGACAGGATTAGACATCTAGAATGTGGAACTAGCCATTCCAAAGACACAAACTCTTCTGGAAAAGGTGGCACTAGACCAGTACTTGATACATTCCTCATATGGCATAGGATAAGAATGTGGTACACATGGGTCATCAGAAGGGCGGCTGGGAGAAGGATTGAGTGTCCCAAGACTGCTCTCCTTCTCCAGGGGAGGAGGAGCATGTGCTCGTGCAGTAGCGACACCGGTGGAGAGCTGGGTGTGTCCACTTAACACCAACGCACCTTCAAGAACTCATGGGCGGGGCAGGCGCTGGTCATCACTGCACATCCGCCCCTGCTTACAGGGGAAAAATGTGGGTGGCCAGCCACCTCCATGATCACCCCTGCCCTGGGCTTCAGTTAGCTTCATTGCTGGCTCTCCTGACCAGATATTAGTTCTGTGGTGCTGGAAGGAGATAGTGTCATGGCCCCACACTCTGGTGGGGATAGCCAGGGTGCCTGGGAGAATGCCGGCAATGGATGGAGATGGTAGCCTGAGGGTCTGTGACCAGGGCTGACTCTGACGGTAGCATCCCATGGAAAAGCATATTAAAAAATGGAATGTGGCACACAGGCCACAACAGAGCACTCAAGGCTCAAACTTGCAGAACCCACATACAAGGGGTGAACTGGAGAAAACACACACATATGAGGGTAAAACTTCTTCAGGCACTGGCCACATGCACTGACAGAAAACAGAAGCCCTTTACAGAACCGAAGTGCTGAACTGGTCACTCCAGATGCAGGGTCTCCACCTTTGGTTCAGTAGTCCATACTCAGCCATTCTTTCAGAGTTACACCTCACAAATACTGAAACTGTAGAAAATGACGCTATCTTGAAATGTTCATCACATTTAACAACAGGAACACCACTAGGGTGTAAGTCTAAAGTCCGAACAAAGGGCAAGCCACACATGGGACGTCCACTATTGTCAGAGATCTTTAAAACACAAATCTTCTTGAGGGAATCCTCACAGAAATGGGTGAAATTGTCCCTTTATCAGAGAGTCACCGCACAGAAAAAAGGCAGGTACATATCCTGGGCAACTCTTAGACAGAAATCTACTCATAGTTGTACACACAGGCAGCTTCACAACAATTCCGGTTGGATCAGGGATTGCCCCTAAACTCATTAGCAGTCCCCTTCATCCCACATGGGATGAAGACACAGGAATTTCTTGAGATAGTTTCACCACTTCACTAGTCAGGAAAGACTGTCCTCCACTAGGGTGAGAAAAACTGGTGCTCCACACACTGTAGCTCACTCTCTGAGCTGCTGCTGGAACTCCTACCAGCTCGAACTAACTCAGAATTCTAAAGCTCCCGATCACACCAACAGCTGTGGCTTATTTTGCTGCGAGAGTTCTAAATGACATCACCTCTCAGCATCTCAGTTGAAACCAAGCAACAGAGAGGGACAGAGTGATAATCCATTTAACTAGATAATCACTAGCTGCTTTCCTACCTAAAACTAACACTGATGGGATTCTAGTAACCCAGGAACAGGGAGGGTTACATTACACAGTCACAAGAACTGTTGGCCATGAGATGTTGGCATAACTTCAATTTGAATGGTCCCAATTTAGGTAGGGTATACTGTATAGCAGGTTGAAACCTGCCTTATAGTATTCATGATTTCAACCAGCATTACATTTCCGCCTCCCGCTTATTTTAGTGCTTGCAATAAGCTGTTAAATACAGTACACAGTAATTCAGGTAAGAATCGGTCTGCTTCTAATTGGAACTGAATCTGGTCTCTGGCAGTCCACTATGAATGTATAATTACAGTATGCCCAGCATGACTATGAGTTTCTCTTAACATTTCAGTTGCAGTTTGCTGTATACTGCAGGAGTCGACAGAGAACGATGTCCTGCTAAAGTGAATACGATCTTCTCAAATGAAACGGAAGTATCAGTACAGCCCAGTAACCTGGACAGTGCTGCACTTAGTGAAACTTCTGGTGTTGAGTTGGATGTTGCTGAAGCAGTTGCAAGGAGCTAGCAGCTGCCAGCCCACCTCCTACAAAAAGGTGCCGGACGCCTAACTATGCTAATTACACCTCGTCAGACTTAAGTTCGGGAAGTATGCCGTTGAACATGGCATGATGACAGCAGTTTGCCACTATCATTCATCTTGTGGCCTTGTAATAAATGACAGTACAATCCATAAATTAAAGGCGGAACTCCTCCCAGATGGCAAAAAATCCGACCCTCCACCATGTCTCCTGTTCTGCCAAAAAAGTGGCAGACTCGGCCACCTCGGAGCATCTTGAGGAGCATTTAAAAAGATCATACAATCTTTGTAAACCTGAAGGTGCCATAGTGAATGCCAGGCTGTTGCATTTGAAATAGTCAAGGCACACAGTCCACAATCCCTAGCTGAGAACGGTGGTCACCTCAACCTAATGAGCAAGTGGGCATGGGGTTTTCTAAACCGACTTGGCTACAGTAAAAGAAAGAGCACTAAAGTTGGTCGAAGACCCCTAGCGACTTTGTGAGTTTAAAGTCTTCCTTTCTGGGTAGAATTTCTAAAGCCAGTGCCAAGAATTGGTCCCAGAACAACTGATCCTGAACATGGGCAGACTGGTGTGAATATGGTACCAGTCTCTGAGTGGACCATGGACGTAACTGTGTCTAAGCAGGTGTCCATTATGGGCCTTGGTGATAAAAGGCAAATTTCGGTGGTGCTTGCCTGTGCTCTTGCTGGGGACATGCTGCCCCCACAGCTAATCTACAAAAGAAAGAGTTCAGTGTGTCACCCTGTCCACAAATTCCCATCTGAGTGGAATGAGACACATACTGATAACCAATGGGCAAATGAGCTTAGCACAATAGACTTTCTAGACAAATTCATGTTGCCCTATGGACTGGCCACTAAGCAGGTTCATGGACTACCTGATAGCAAAAGGTGTTTTGATACTCGATCTGTACTGTGCACATACGATCGAGTCTGTAATTAAGCATATGGATACAATGGGGTTATATCCATTTACGTTCCAGCATCATGCACTGATTCCTGAAGCCACTGAATGTGGCTGTATACAAGATTTTAAAGATTATCTCAAGAATCAGTTTACTGCATGTCATGCACAACTGGTTTCAGACTCTCTTGTGGTAGGGGCAACTGAAAAACTAAACATGGATTTGCATCTACAAACCCTGAAAGAACAACACACTGATGGCTTGAGTTCAGCTTTAATGCCTGACAGCATGGAGTGCTGATACATGACATGGCTTTTCTGAAGCAGGGATTGCCAAAACACATTACAACTGCCTAAATGTGAGTACTGTTTTTTTTCACAAATATCAGCTTTTCATTGTTTTTAGCATAGCAGCTACTAAGAGGTCCCTTCATATCTCTTCACAGCTCACAGTGGAGTGAGACGAGTGCAAATGACCTACTGAGACACAGATGAAGCTAGTGCCAGATGCTGCTAGTATGAATGAAGCAGTCATGGCGAGAAGAATTTTTGTTCTGTTTATTTGTTTCAAATTGTTTAGAACTGCTAAGATGCTTAATGCTTGATTTTATTTTTGATGGATGTAATAAAGAGCCAGTTTCTAACACACAGTACTGTATTACCTAGTATTGATTAGGTGCACTGATAAACACAGCATAGACATTACATGGTAGCAGTCAACACTGGTGCATCAGACAATATTCGCTCGCTTATTTTCACTGGAACTTAGCTGAGTGCCATTATAGTGAAAAATAAATGGAACGCGAATAATACCTGCTATACAGTATATCACTATGAAGAGTATTAAACCAGTGAGGTGCTCTGTAGGCAATGAGTGTTGCCCCAGGGCTGTCTGGCATCTAGAAACATGGAGATGATTGCTGTTTGAGCTTCACATATGCTGTGAACTATAATGGGGGTTTAGCAGGTTTATGGTGCCTGGTAGCAGGAGGCTGAGAAGTGCTTTTTTGGCTAAAAGACAGGTTTGGTATTGATCCTCACGGAGAGCTGTAGCAAACCAGTCTCAGCATAAAGATCACAGGTGTGGATGAAGCATGTGGACCAGGTGAGTAGTCTGCATGCCTTGTTCAGAGCAATGGATATCCCATAATGAAGACATGGAGGCTGATCCATAGATTACAAGACCATAATCTACAATAGATACAACAGAACTACATACAGCAAGTCAGAGGGCTTCTGAAGTAAGGCAGTGTTTATGTAGACCAGTCTTGACATTGACAGCCCTGGCTACATTATCTACAGGTTTAGCATAGGATTGACAGCTGTCTAAGGTGACCCCAAGATATTTAAAATGTGGAATTTGTTCAAGAGGGACTTCAAGACAGTTTCTGTGGTAAGTGTATGGGATTTGTGCTTGATTTGGGTGCTGCTGAACATCATACTTTGGTTTTCTTGTAGTTCAATCTAGAAAGAAGAAAATTTATAGAAAGATATGGGGTATCATGGAGAGCTTAGGCTACTCTATTGGCTCAGGCAGAGTTAAAGGACAGAGAGGAGCATACAGTCTTAACTTCTGACAGTATTTGGCATTTTAGATCACAGCAGTGTAGACTCTATGCATTGCTATAAAACAGATAAAATGCTGAAATCTATACAGCACACACAGCAGAAAAATCAATCCAGTAATATAAAAGTTTGTGCAAGGGAAGCAGCTAAGGAAATGAAACCAGTTGGTAATATGAAGGCAGGAGAAGGCCAAGTGTGCAATGAAGGCTGTGGAACTGGATTTAGCACCAGTCAGCCAGTGGAGAGAGAATGCGCCAAGATTCTAACCGGGCAGTGGCTCCTGGGCCAGACTGTGTCCCTGTGTCCGTACCTGCAGATCTCTGGCTGTCTGGCAGTTGAGCGTAGTCACAGTGGAAGAGCCGCCAGAGAAGACGAGCTCCCACGGGAGAAGCTGAAGCCATGCACCCATTCAGGGCTGGAGTGGCCTGCAGGTCCCTGGCTGTCTGGCAGTTGAGCAGGTCACTGTGGAAAGCCACCAGAGAAGGTGCAGCTCCCACAGGGAGAAGTTGCAGGTGTGCACCTCTTCAGGGCAAAGTAGCCTATGGTTCTGTGGCTGTCTGGCAGTCGAGCTGGTCACTGTGAAAGAGCTGCCAGTGAAGGTGCAGCTCCCATGAGGAGAAATTGAAGGCATGTACTCATTCAGGGAAGAGTAGCCTGTGGGTCTTTTGATGTTTGGCAGTTGAGCGGTTCATCATGGAAGAGCAGCCAGAGAAGCTCCAGCTCCACGGGGAGCAGTTGGAAGCTTGCACCAGTTCGGAGCAGAGTAGCCTGTGGGTCTCTGGCTGTTTGGCAGTGAGAAGGTCACCATGAATGAGCCACCAGAGAGGAATAGCTCCCACTGGGAGAAGTTGGAGGCATTCACTCATTCAGGGCAAAGTTGCCTGCGGTTTCTGGCTCTCTGGCAGTCGAAAGGGTCACTGGAAGCAGAGCGCCGAGATGCATGAGCCCCATGGAGAGAAGTTTGAGGCATGCAAACCATTAAGGCAGAGTAGCCTGCGGGTCTCTGACTGTCTGGCCATTGGCAGGTCACCATGGTAGAGCCACCATAGATGGTGCAGCTCCCACAGGGAGAAGTAGGAGGGTGCACCTGTTCAGGGCAGAGTATCCTGCTGGTGTCTGTCAGTCAAGTGAGCCACTGTTGAAGAGCCACCAGAGAAGGTGCAGATCCCACTGGGAGAAGCTGAGGTGTGCACCTGTTCAGGGTAGAGTAGCCTGTGGGTCTCTGGCTGTCTGGCAGTCGAGTGGGTCACCATGGAAGAGCCACCAGAAGGTGCAGCTCCCACAGGGAGAAGTTGGAGGCATGCACCTTTCAGGGCAGAGTAGCCTGTTGGTCTCTGGCTGTCTGGCAGTTGAGTGGGTCACTGTGGAAGAGCCACCAGAGAAAGCGATCTCCCACATGGAAAAGTTGGAGGACTGCACCCATTCAGGCAGAGTTGCCTTTGAAGGAGGAGGAAGAGTCTGTTTAAAGTAGCAAGGGCAGTAGCTGCTAATCCCTCAGCACTAAGCTAGCTGGAAGGCAGAATTGCATAACAAAAGGTTCTGCACAAAGGAACACTAAAAATAAAATAAAGAGGTATAACAGCCTGTCCTATGGGGAGACAGATCAGCAAAACATGGGTAGAAAAGAGAAAATTATCAGGGCAAAGGACAGAGATAGGCTGCAGTCTGAAATTATAAGAGGCTCAATTCAGAAAGAAGAAAATTCACAGAAAGATACTGGGTACTATGAAGCACTTAGCGCTACTCTGTCGGCTCAGGCAGAGCTTCAGGACAAAGAGGAGCATACAGTCTAAACCTCTAGCAGTATTTTGCAGTTTAAATCACAGCAATGTGTACTCTATGCATTGATATAAGACAGATAAAATGCTGACATCTATGCAGTATACACATCAGCAAGATCAAACCAATAATATAAAAAGTTTGTGCAAGGAAGCAGCTAAGGGAGATGAAACCAGTTCAGAATGTGAAGGCAGGAGAAGGCCAAGTGTCCAATGAAGGCTGTGGAACTGGATTTAGCACAGTCAGCCATTGGAGGGAGAAAGCCCCAAGATTCTAGCCAGGCAGTGGCTCCCTGGGCCTGTCTGTGTCCCTGTGTCCGTACCTGTAGATTGCTGGCTGTCTGGCAGTCAAGCCAGTCACAGTAGAAGAGCCCCCAGAGGCGCAGCTGCCATGCAGAGAAGTTGGAGCCATGCACCCATTCAAGGCTGAATAGCTCATGGTCTCTGGCTATTTGGCTGTTGAGCAGGTCACTGTGGAAAAGCCACCAGAGAAGGTGTAGCTCCCATCGGGAGAAGTTGGAGGCGTGCACCTCTTCAATACAAAGTAGCCTGTGGATCTCTGGCTGTCTGGCAGTTGAGCTGGTCACCGTGGAAGAGCCACCATAGAATGCAGCTCCATGGGGAGATGTTTGAGGCGTGCTCCCATTCATGGCAGAGTAGCCTATCTCCCAAGTCCCTCCAGATTCCTCCTTTCTCCAGTCCTGCCAAGTCCTGACTCCCAAGCTGCCGTCACCCTTCCCTGATGATCAGTTTCTCTCCCCTCACCCCTGTAAGTCTCCTTTCTCTGACTCTCCCTAGCTCCCTAGTTTTCCTTCCCTCCCTTCATATTTATTTTTATATCTCGGGGGGTTTGGTTTGGCAACTTTTTCTGGCAGCATCTCTGCCGAGGTGCTCCTGCTCTTCCAACCATCCTCCTCTCTCATCTGGGCCATCTTGTGCACTCAGCACAGTTATATATCGTGAGTGCATCACGTGATCGTCCTGCTGCCTTATTGTGTGGGACTGGCTGCCTGTATGTGAAGCAAGCATGCCGACAGCATCCCTATGGCATCAGTATACAAAATGGCAGAATGGCATTTCCATGGACCCTGAACTGGACCTCTGCGTGAAGTCCATATTTATCCAGGTCCATGGATTGCAGGTTCAATCGGGGTCCGATCTCCCGCTGAACTGTCCACCCAGCCCTATCTTTTAAGAAGTGCCATTTAAAAAATACAGTAGGACTTATAGTGAGAGACAATGCACCCCATACATATACAAGGGGTTAGTTGTATTGCACCAGTGTGAAGTGTTATTGATCAATTCACAAATCAACAGAAATGAAATGTATTTTTAAGAAAATGTATCCACTTGCAATTTTGACTGACAAAGTAATATATATATTTTGCAATATAGTCTACTTCTGTGGACACAGATCATGATTAAATAAATTCTTATTTAATAAGTTTGTTCTAGCATAGGTTTTTGCATATGTTTGAAATGCCACTTGTTGATTCTGGTGTGAAAAACAGTGTATAGCAATATTGATGAGTTATTTGTATCCCAGTTGAAAGGATTACATGTCATCACATCATATACTATGTCTGGGATACACGCATGATTTTTGCTGTGTATCCCAAGTATAAAAGGCTGCTTTTATTATTCCTTATGCCCTTTCTAAGAGAAGTTCAAATTCCAACACTAGGTGTCTCTCTCTCTCCAGCTCCTGAAGACACACCTTCGATTCTGAACTTACAGATTTCGAACTGGTAAAAAAGGAGGTTTAGGTCATGTCTGAATCATTTTGAATTTCCACAATGAAGTTTTTCCTTTTAAAATGTTGCTATATTCTATGCCTCACCTTGCTAGAGATTATATTCCTGGAAAGCGTTCATTTATCTGTCAGGACCCCCACACACACACACATACTCATGAGGAAAAATAAGTACCTGTTTTACAGTCTGAACAAAGGATTTCAGGGTAGCATTACACAGTTTTTATGTGCACCCGAGCTCTGTTTTTTGAAATATTCATTTAATATGTTGAATATTTTAATATTGGGTTCTGGTCAAGAACTGTGCCTATCTAAAATAAAGAAAATCCCAGCTCCTGAGATCCTTTTGTTTTAATTTGGGCAGAGATGGAATTCTGAAGGTATGCCAAGACACAAAGCTGAGAACATCCTGACAAAATAAGTTTCATATCGTAGGTCTATTGCAAGGTAGTGCAGCAAACTTAGGCATGAAACAAACCCCAAATAGCTGAAGGGAGTAAGAGGAGGAGAATGCCTTATTTTGTTACATAAGCAAGAAAAGGGACAAGAAGGAAGGCTAGGTAAGCTTAGGAAAAGTGAGGCATGGGTGGAGGAGGAAGAGCAAGACAGAGGTATTGAATGATTACTTCTGCTCTGTCTTCACTAGGGAAAAAGATGGGCCAGTGCCATCTGGTGAGAGACGGGGAGAGAGGAGAAGCACAGATATGTTGATAGAAGAGGACAGAGTGAGGGAGGGGCTGCTATCTCTAAGGTAGACAAGTCCCCATGACCAGATGGCATACACCCAAGGGTGCTAAGGGAGCTGGCAAAGGAGCTTACAGGGCTGCTGGTGAGCCTCTTAAACAGTTTCTAGAGTTGGGTGTGGTACTGCAGGACCAGAGAATGGCACAAGCGGTGCTCTTCCACAAGAGTGGACCCAGGGATGACTCAAGGAACTATAAGCTGGTCAGTCTGATCACAATCGTGCAGACTCAGTAGACCATACTTAAGAAGAAGCTGGTAAGGTACATGGAAGAAAATGGTCTCTAGGATGAGAGGCAGCATGGATTTGTAGGAGGAAGATCATGACAAATGAGCCTGATTGACATCTTTAACTGGGTCACCAGGGCAGCGGACAGGGGCCAAGTGGTGGACATCCTTACCTGAACTTCAGCAAGACCCTTGACTCAGTGCCCCACAAGAGGTTGGATCAGGAAACTGGGATCTTAGGGGTTGGGGAGAAAATGACCAAGTGGGTAGAAAGCTGCCTGAGGGACAGGACCCAGAGGGTTGTGGGGAGTTATCCAGCACCATGGAAGTCACCAGAAGGATCCCTGAATGCTTGGTGTTGGGGGTGCTGTTGTTCAATGTCTTTATCAATGACATAGGGAGGGCATAAAGGGCAAAAATGTGCCTGTTTGCAGGTGACACCAAACTCTGTGGGAGGTAGATGCAGTGGAAGAGATACAGGACCTGCAGGAAGACCTCAGAAAGCTTGAGAGAAGGTCAGAGATCTGGTAACTTGACTTCAATGCCAAGAAATGCAAAGTTAGGCATGTTGGAGCCAGGAACTCAAGGACTGTATACTACCTGGGGATGGGGGGTCCAGGCAGCAGCAACAGACAAGGACAAGGATTTGGGAATGATGATAACTAGCAACCTGAAGTGCTCCTTGCAGTGCCAAAAGGCAGCAGCAAATGCAAACAGGATGTTGGGGTGTATAGCCAAGAGAATCAGCAGTAAGCAGAAGAAAGTTATATTGCCCTATATATGTTGCTGGTGAGACTGCATCTGGAGTATGGAGTAAGATACTGGTGTCCACACCTTAAGAAGGACATCAGCCTGCTGGAGAAAGTCAAGAAGAGGGCAAGCAAGATGATCATGGGTCAGCAGGGAAGTCTTACAAGGAGAGGCTGGGAGCCCTGGGAATGTGCTCCCTGGAGGACAGGAGACAGACAACAGACATGATAGAGACCTTCAAATACTTGAAAGGGATAAACAGAGTGGATAGGAAAGGTCTATTCAAGCCAAGAGACAGAAAAACAACAAGGGGCACAGTTTAAGGCTGGTCGGGGAGATTTAGGAGGGATCTTAGAAATCATTTCTTTACAGAGAGGGTGGTGACCAACTGGAATGCACTGCTGGAGGAAATGGTCTCAGAGAAGGCAGTGGGCAGCTTTAAGAGGGCCTGGGATAGGCATAAGGGGAAACCATGGGACCTGGGGGTGGCAGATAGGGAGGAGGGGAGACCATGGGGAGGGCAGGGTCAGTGCTATAAGCTAGAGACCCTGCAATATGAGTAGACTTGATAGACCAAATGACCTTCTTCTGCTGGCTTTTTGTATGTTTTATGTTCTATTGAGCAATCCAGAAAATTCCATATTTGAGTGTCCGACGGATGGTGTTTGAAGCCACCCTGGCACAATGAGTTTCACTGAAAAATCCATATTATTACAGCTGCATAGTGAGAGTAATGCTGATGTAGTGCAATTACATAGAGAAGGAGGCTTTGAAGCATGTGATCGGATACCGAATGCAACACAGCTGGCTCCCTACACTGGAGTGGAGTTGAAACACATCTTTCATGCGTGCTTCCATTCAGTACAGTGTTATCCTTCCTTCCTTTCTCCTGCCTACTGCACTATTTTCTTGCTCCTGACCCTCTGCCTGTCTAATCTAATATTTCAGGTGCGGGGTTAGTTATTACAGCTGCATAGCAAGAGCTATGCTGATGTAATGCTATTACATAGAAAGGGGCTCTTGAATCATGTTACTGGATACAGAATGTACCACAGCTGGCTCCTTACACTGAGTGGAGTTGAAGCACATCTTTCTGTGTGCTCTCCATGCAGTAAAGTGCGCTTCCTTCCTCTTTCCCCGCCACATTATTTTCTTGCTTCAGACCCCGCTGCCTGCTTGGATCAAATATTTCAGGAGTGGGGTTAATTATTATAATGCTGAGCCATTGACAGGGATTAGAATGCATTTTGAGTACAAACACACACAAAAATAAAAAATAAAAAGGAGCTGTTGTAAAGCTAGAGTTCAATCTCCATTGTGGGCTCGTTGGTTGGTCCTTGGCAGTAGTGCACTGCAGCTCCAAAGAAAGACAAAAGTGCAGTTCTTCTACTAGTTGGCTTGAAATGGAGCATCACTTCCCGTTAAATTATCAAGTGTCAACTATTAAAGACACCTGCAACTGCTAGCCTCACTATGGCAACACTCTTTTGAAAATTCTTTTGCTATGTTTTTCTTGGCAGCAGCTTGAAACAGCATTAGCTAAAGGTATTGTCTTTTATTGTTTGTTACTGAGTTACTTCTAATGCATGCTGTGCATGGGTTTGGCTCAAATAGCCACAATGATGCTGGCAGTTGCAAGTGTCTTTGATAGCTGACACTTGATAACTTATTTTATCTGCTGGCGCCATCATATGTTTGTATGTTCGTAATCAGGCAAAGATCCTCCATTTCAAGCAGGCTAGGAGAAGAACTACACTTTGTCTTTCTTTGGGAGCTGCAGTGCCTCAACTTACTGAGGACCAATCTGCCAGCCCACACTCAGGATCCATCTTCTAGCTTTACAACAGCTCTTGCTTTATTTTATTTTTATTTTTGTGTGTGTGTTTGTACTCAGAATGCATTCTAATCTCTGTCCAAGTCTCGCATTGCAATAATTAACCCCACTCCTGAAAATGTATTTTTCTTCAATGGCAACCAAAAAGCCTGTCTGTCCTGGTCCACTGGGAGAGGGCTAGAAGGTGATTGACAGCTTGGTAAGCCATTGGCAAGCTAGCTTCTGTGTCAACAGCAGCAGTAATGCTTGATCAGCAGGGCGAGCCATGGGGTGGGGATGTTTGGTTTTCTGTCAAGTGTTGCAGAGTTGCTAAGGAAGACTACCTAGTCAATGTTGCAAACATTTTTTGTTGTGTGTGAGGTATATAAATTAGGCATGATGCATGTTATACCATGATATTACAGCACATTATTACTAATACATTACTATACACTGTGCTGAAAATCATGATCTCCCATCCTGTATCGTACTTGACTATTGTAAAATTACTTGTTAAAATAATTTTCTTTCTTTGAGTGTTGTTTACTGTAATCACCTGTGAACTGGCTGAGAACTGTTAACTGGTGGATCAGAGGGACACTAGACACCATGGAAGGTTTATGGCAATAATGGCGGAAGGGAGTTTGAGGGGTTAACAAAGAAAGTTAAATATCATAGAACACAGATTATAATAAAACAAAATGAGCACGCAGCATGTATATCTTAAAACTCAAGGCAGAGGTGTACCTGTCCATATGAACTCCTGCAGAGGAAAGCACCTGAGGTCAGAAAATTACAAATAATTTTAAAACTTGAAACCAACAAATGGCCAGTCCTCTGGTGCAGTGGTAGAGCTACCACCACGATGCCGATGTCCTGAGTTTGGGAATGAGCTCGGCCACAGGGGCTGAGCGGGGACGGGAGGAGGAGGAGGAAGACTGAGTGTCCTAGAGGATGCTGTCCTCCCTGGGGAGGGAGGACAGTTAGCTCTCTACTATACTGCCACCTGAGTGACCACAGGTGTCAGGTGGCAGTGCAGCTGGAGCAGCTTGGGATGTGAAGATGCCATCAGGTGCTGCACTGCACACACTTGTGTGCATGCTTGATGCACCCTTGATGTCAGCATCCTGGGGAACTTTGGAGAAACAAGGGAAAAACAAGCAGTTTGGTGACACTGACCTGCTTGCAGCCCCCCGGCTACCTAGGCATGGCCTCCCTCACCAGATCATTCTACAGTGCAGTACTGGGGAACCCTGTTGCTCCTACTAGAGGAGAGAAGCTCTGGAGAAACATTAGGAGGTCCAGATGAGTCCTAGGGGACACTAAGGTGACAAAGGTGGGCAGGTCAAGCAGTTGGAGGCCATCCAGAGAGCAGGAGAATAAACAAATAAACTAAAATTAATATCCGAAATATAGTCTCATGCTTTTCATCCACTAGCAGTATTTATAACTAAAGAGATTTAAGGTCTCTTACAATGCTAGTCATTTTGAAAATCATTTGTGGCCCTCACAGTTGGGACCCCTTAGAAATTAAGCACTTAGCTGTTCACATACAGTATAATCACTGGAGGTGTTTGAAAGTGGTGTTGCTTAATGCTGAACAAGCTCCTTACTGGACTACCACTATTATCAAAGATTAGAGACCTTTGTATATAGCAATTAATCACAATTCAAACAGTTCATAAATATATTTGAGATATATTTCTTTTGCTCTCTCTCTCAAGTATAAGTCAAGGCTTTTATTTGGTGCACTATTCTTGTCTTGTCATATTTAGTAACCATGATAATCAAGTAGATCTAGGCTACTTGTACTTATGTGAGTCAGATAGGACATCAAACAAAATTTGATATTTCTAGTCTGCTGCCTGGACTACATGCTGAGATTCAGCATCTGTTAACACACTACTTCAAGTGGGTACCTTTGGATCCTGGCCCCTGCTTAGGATATTGCCATTTATTGCCTTTACTGACCACTGGTCATTAGGAATTGGAAATACCAAAGTTTTATTCTTAGTTTACATCCTTGTAAGAAAGCATTTGTTAAAGGAAAAGTTCTCTCAACTTATTTTCTGTATATCTGTGTAGTTTCTAGGAATTAACAATGATTCCTTTCTTGTGTCTTCCTAATTTAATCCTAATTTAAATATAAATGAAGTTGCTTCACTCTGTTTTGCCCTGCTGTGAAAACCTGTTTGTCTCCATTACAAAGGTCATGACCTCATTTATGCAAGGCATCATGGAAGTTGATGATGTGTACCTGCACAAGCCAGCAGAAGTTACTTTCTATTCAGTTCTGTTATGTCTTGAGAAGGCAGTGTATTCTCTAAAAAGCATTTTTTCTAACTCAGATAAACTTTAAATGACAGAAAACAGGAGAGCACTACTATGCCTTGAAAAGTTTATGACCAGCATAAGACAAGAGCAAAGGGACTGTAGAGGACAACAACAGCACTAATACAGTATAACTACTGCAGGCTTTAGCACTAAATTATTATAATGTATGGTAAGTGCCTATTAACCACCACAATCAGCAGTTACACAGATTTGTTATGCACTGTTTAGAATTTTAAAGTTGTTAACCACACTTGAACTTCCAAATAGTGGCATAGCAAAAAGAATGCACCAGAGTTCCATAATTCTCACATAGAATGCAAACAGTGTTTTTGACCATACACTATAAAAGATGATGGCTGGGGATCGGGTGACAACCATGCTGAAATCACCTCTCGTAGTTGCTAGGGCTACAGTAAACCTCTCGAGCTGTGCTCGAGGTTTCACCATGTTGCCCTAGCAAACCACTGAGGTGATTACAGCGTGGTTATCACCCATCCCCAGCCATTATCCTCTATATAATGTATGGTAAATGCCTATTAACCACCATAATCAGCAGTCACAGCTTTGTTATGCACTGTTTAGAATTTTAAAGTTGTTAAACACACTTCGAACTTTCAAACAGTGGCATAACAAAAAGAATGCACCAGAGTTCCATAATTCTCACACATAGAATGCAAACAGTGTTTTTTGACCATACACTATAAAGATGACCCCTGGGGATCAGGTGAAACCACTGAAATCAACTCTTGTGGTTGCTAGGGTTACCGTAAGCCTCTCGAGCTCAAGCGCCTCGAGGTTTACCATGTTGCCCTAGCAACCACCTCGAGGTGATTACAGCGTTGTTATCACCCGATCCCCAGCCATTATCCTTCACATCAAATTCCAGGATGCCTTACATGAGTTGGGTCATGACCTTTGCAATGGAGTCTCAAAGGTTTCACACCAGATTTAAGAAATTTCATTTACATTTCAATCCTTATGAAATTAGGAAGGTGCAACAGAGACAATCACTGTTAATGCCTACAAACTACACAGGTAAATAGAACAAATGGCTTAGGGACCTTCCCTTTAAATCATTTTGCCTATATAAATGTGGTTGATACAGTTTGTCTGTACTGGAATATGTGGACTAATATTTACTGTGTGGGTTTGTTCTGTACATGCCATTACGATGAGGTCCATTTGCAATTTATTACGTCTGAGTCGGGTGCCTGGACGATAGACAGCATGGATTCGTCCTGGGAAATCGTGTCAGACAAACCTTGTGGAGTTCTATGACTGGGTGATGAGTGCCTTGGACCTGGGTAGACCGGTGGACGTCCCTATCTTGACTTCAGCAAGGCATTTGACTCTGTTCCTCACAGGGTCATGTTGAAAAGTTGGGAGAAATGGGGTGGGAACCAGATGATCAGATGGATAGGCAATGGATAGGCAATTGGCTCCAGGACCAGACCCAGAGGGTTGTGGTTGGCAGGATAGTCTCATCTCCAAGGAGGGGTCATTAGTGGGTCCCTCAGGGATCGGTCCTTGGGCCCCTCCTGTTCAATGCCTACATCTCTAACATAAGGAAGGATATCAGGAGTGAGATGAGTATCTTTGCTGGATGATTTCAAAACTGGGGGCGGTGGTGGATGGGGAGGAGGGGAGGTGGCCTCACAGGGGAACTGGAGGCTCTGGAAAGGTGGTCTGGAAAGTGGAAGCTGAGGTTCAATGCAGGGAAATGCAAGGTACTGCATCTGGGAGCCAGAAACCCGGGCCAAGTGTACACCCTGGGGTGGGGTGCTACAAGGCTCAATGGCAGAGAGGGACCTGGGGGTGGTGGTGGATGTCAAGATGAACAACTTGGAGACTTGTAGGAGGACAGCAGCCAAGGCCAACAGGATGCTGGGATGCATAGCTAGGGGATCACCTCCAGAAGGAGGGAAGTGATCCTCCTCTGTATAACTGCTTGGTGAGGCCGCACTCGAGTACTGCATGCAGTTTTGGAGGCCACACTTAAAGAGGGACATTGAACTCCTGGAGAGGGTCTAGAGGAGAGCAACCAAAATGATCTGGGACTTGGGGACTGGACCTATGGGAGAGGCTCGAAGAGCTAAGTATGTACACATTGGAAGAGAGAAGGGGACATGATAGAGGTCTTCAGGTACATGAAGGGTTAAATGGGGAGGAGCAGTCAGGGTGCTCTGAAGGAAGGAGGTGGGGCAACTAGAGGGCATGGGTGGAAGCTGGAGGAGATTCAGGGAGAAAGGAGGAGGTGCTACTTCACTGAGAGGGTGGTGGAGCCATGGAATGTGCTGCCCAAGGGGCTGGTGCAGGCAGAGATGGTGGAGGGGTTCAGAGGGGTGGAACAGGTACAGGGAAGGGTTCTAGAAGCAAAGTCCTGTGCAGTGGGAATATCCAGGACTGGGAAGGAGAAGCCAGAGAGGGTGAGGGGGCAGTAAAGTCAGCTCCCAGGTGGGGCTGACCAAGCAACAGAACACGAAGACCATTAGGCCTATTCTGCTGGTATTTTAGTATGTTAATATGTTAGTATGAGAATGTCAGTTGAATTCTTTGGATTTATGTATTTAATTATAAGCACTTTATCTTGTGTAACCTTTTATGCTGCGCTCTTTTTATTAATAGTGCACTTATATTTAACACTGTACAGGCTATTTAGCCGAATAATAAAGAATTCTCTCCTCTATCTCTCTCTCTCTCTCTCTCTCTCTCTCTCAAAATGCTCATAGGAAGTTTCTGGTACTTGAAATTTTGTCAGCTGCTGTTATTTATTAGTGTCTGAGGCCAGGAGATCAGAGGGCTGTGGGTTCAGTTCCCACATTTGGCACTGGGTTAATATCCAGTACTGACACTGTAGTGCATCACGAGAGGGTGCTGCACTGAGGTGCCGTCTTCGGATGAGACGTTAAACCAAGTCCCATCTGCCTGGACTGGTGGTAGTTCAGGTGGATGTTAAAAATCCCATGGCACTTATCAAAAGAGTAGGGAATTTCCCGGTGTCCTGGCAAATTTCCCTCATTCACTGAAAATACCACCAACAGCTTAATCAGGTTCAAGGTCAGTTGGCATTCATCTGTATCCCCTCCCCCGGGTCGTGTCCTGAAAATAGGCAGGATTTGTCTAGTGCACTTACCTGGTCAACAAAAACTAAATAAAATAAATAAATTACTAATGTTTCATAGCCATTTTTTTCAATGCTGACAGACCTGAAATGTTGAAAGCAGAACACACTAACATCTTTTCCCTGTAAAATGCTTGTAACCATCCCTGCAGAACTTACTGTAACACAGAGGTTCAGGTTTAGATAACTGCTGTCCTCACACTGATATAAGAAATGGCCGTATTCTTATATACTTTACACAGTGTTGGGTGGTGTAATCTGATTACATTGTCATGCAGTGTGTATCAGTCTCAGATTACTTAGAAGAAAATGTTAATGTTTGAAAGTTACTAATTACATTTTTTTCTAAGTAATGCATTACTGTAGCACAATGTAATCAGGTATCAGATTACTTCTGGGCAGTTGGGCCCATACCCATTTGCTGCTTGTCATGTGGAGCACAACCTTCATAGATTTTCTTTTCTTTGTTAAGGTCTGGACCCTGTGAATAGTGGCTTGCATTACCATCGTGGTGTCATGTGTCACAGAGACGGACACAGTCTGTCCAAATTAGCTAGCCAGGGCTGTCTTTCTGCTTGCTGTGGCATTCAAGCATGCAATGTAGGCATGTGGCAGCACTGGGCACCCTGCTATTGGTGCCATTTGCCATTTTAAAGGTTTGGAGAGGAGACTGCAGCCAGGGTGACCAGGGCCAGCTGCAGCTAATGTAGTTGCCAATCACGCTGTGTAGCCAATGTGAGCCAGGAATTGCATCACAATCGTAATGCAGCAGCACTGATTAGAAGCAGCGGACTCATTCTGTTTTGCCCCAAAATAAAATAAAATTAAAACAAGAAAAGTAAAAATGGTCAGTTGGTCCAAAGCAGCTGGCTGGAGAAGAAGACCAACAGTCTAAAAAAAAAAACAGGAAGGAACTGCACAAGAGAGCAACTAAGTGATGAGGTGGATTGCATTTCTTTAAACTAATAATGGCTAAAGCAAAGCCTAAAGGTGTCGTGGTGTGGGTTGGGAATGGGGCTGGGTTTGGGTAAACTAGGACAACTTAACTTGGGGATGGGTTCTTGTAAAACTTGAAACAATTGCAGGTCAGTCAGAGAGTGTGGTATGTAGGTTGGGGACAAGGGCAGGACAAGGTTGGGGTTGGGGCCAGCTGAGAGAAACTAAACCTTAACTAGGTTTTGTACAAAAATTAAGGAATTTATTCCTTATATAATTATTTTGGGATAGCATTTGCTGTGTGGTGTAGTGACGGTCACTTGTGCAGTTGCTGCCGATGGATGCAACGTGGTGGATTGTTTGTCTGGCAGCTGACCTAGGCCTAGTAGTCACTACTAGGCCAATGAGGCCTAGCTTGGGCTGTTGGCTCCAGGCCTGCTGCTGCCTGCCCTAGGCCAGCACTGTATATCACCAGCAGGCTGCAGCAGGAGGCATGCCAGCCGACTGTTGAGTAGTGGATTGGGTGGCTGGGGTCAGGTGTTGTCTGGACTAGTGCAGCAGGAGCAGCATATCTCTCAACCCCATCCCCAGTTTCAAAAATAGGACAACATTTAAACAAATCAGGGACACTTGGGAGGTATGGACTGGCATGCTATGCACTGGACTGATCTGGTGGGAACAGAGGTCAGTGGTGCATTTGAATTGCATTAAAGTTGTTTTCTGTGAGGCCTGAGGCCTGGCCCAGGCTAGCCACCATCAGCCATTTTGTTTTCCCTAGGTGCAGCAATGGTGGCTGGTTTCTGCTATATGTACAGTGTTTGTGGTGTCATTGGGTCAGACACAGGTGGGGGCTGTGACCGGGGATTGCATTGATGGCAGTCGGAGGTGCTGTGTGAAAAACATCATGCCACTCTTAGCTCTAAGCCACTAACTAGACTAGGCCAGGCAGGTATTATGCTCTGTGTGTGTGTGTGTGTGTGGTGGTGGTGGATCAGAGGTGCCATGGATGCCATGCCCCTCGATCCAGCCCCAGCCACTTGTCTAGGTTGGGCACATATTGTGCTGTGGGTGTGTGTGTGTGTGTGTGTGTGTGGCATGTCATGTCTGCTCCCCAGCCACCTAGGCTGTGTGTGTGGGGCATCCTTGACATTCACAGTGCTCCTGACCACCACACATGCAGCACATATTGCCCAGCCCAGTCTAGTAGTGGCCTGGGGCTGGGGGTGGGGGTCTTGACATTCAATGCACCTCTGATTCTCCCAAACATGCAGCAACACATCAGCCCAGCCTAGTCTATGGGCCTGTGGGCTGTGGGATATAACATTCACAGCACCTCTGACTGCCACATGTGCACACAGTTCAATACCTGGCTGGCCTAGTCTAATTAGTCATCTGGTGCTGGGGGGCAGGATTTTTTCAGATAGCCTGTCTGACTACCACACAGTGACATGGCACAATACCTGCCCAGCCTAGTTTTGTGGCATGGGGCAGGCAAGTGGATGACATTCACAGTGCTTCTGACCAACACTGCACTACACAGGCAGCACAATACCTGCCTGGCCTAGTGTAGTGGTGTAGGACTGAGGGGACATGGTGGAGCAGAGATTCACACAGCCTTTGTGGCTTCTGTACCTTGAATTGTCTGAATGCTACCCTTTTAGCCTTTACCTTTCCACCATCACCCTTATGCATGGGATAGACATAAAGGAATTCTAGAGGTCAGGGGTAAGGGAAATAGACTTCTAGGAAAACAAACTGAACTTACAAGCTCAAATGGGCAGACTAGGTGGGCCATAGGCCCTTATCTGCCGACACTGTCTATGTATCTATGTATCTATGTATCTATGTATACGCTTTCAAAACCATTGTGTCTCTTTTCCTCTTGCTTTTGCTCACTGGCTTGGTATAAAGGCTTGCTGCTTTCTCTATGGCCCTTTTAGCATTTCCCACTATTCCTCCACCCCCCGCCAGATCATTCCTAAGGCATTCACCCATCTTTTTAAAATTAGGGATGGACGAACCGATTCAGCAAAAATACGAACCGACCTGAATATGCCAAAGTGTTTGGAAATTAACGGCTTCCGAACACTTTCGGCTGTTCAGGTCAGTTTGGACAGCTCCTATCAGGGAAACTGCAGCACAAGAAGTGCCAGAGCAGTAGGAACCCACAGGAGAGCCCAGATACAAGACTGTGGTCCTTCATTGGATGGTCAAGCTCTCCATCTTTCTAAGGTGGCACCTGATTGAGTTGCTGCTCTAGCAACCCATATGAGTCCACCTTAAAGCTCATAGAGGAATCAGGAGGATGGAGAAGGAGCAGCAGCTTCTCTTGGCTGCTCCTTGAATTGTGGATCATCAAACTTATTTTTTCTGTGCTTGTGCAGTTTGTGTTTTTGCTCCTTGGGAAAGTGAAGAAGTCCACTGCCAGTCTGCCACTCCTAAAAAAAAGCAGAATTTGTTAAACTAAAAGAGGAACTTAAGGGAGGAAGGGATTGGGAACTTGGGGAAGTTGGGTGGGGAGCTGGAGACATGGGAGGGATTGCCAGCAAGGACAAGGTGTGGGACTTGGGAAAGAGTTGAGGATTGGGCTGGGGAGTGGACTGGGGATTGGGGAGCACAATGTATGGAAAAGGAGACTTGGACAGGGACCTTCATGAACATGAATATTGAATGATGAGCCAGGATGGAACTTGGAGAGAGAGACTGAGGGCAACTGTGAGAACTGGAGTGCAGTGTGTATAAAATCTGCCAGCCAGTTGTCAGTGCACTAGTGCCACTTCTTGCATACTGTCTGTGTAACCTCCCTCCTGTGTCAGAGAGGGTTAGGCCAGGCACGGTCCACCAGAATCTCTGCAGGTATACTAGCAGCAGTGCCTGCAGCATCACCACCCTTAGCATTGGTGGTGTGTGAAATAAAATCTGCCAAGACTGCCAGCCAGTCATCAGTGCACCAGTGCCACTTGCATACTGTCTGTGTGGCCCACCCCAAGAAGTCAATCATCTGTCATCTTCCTTCTTGTGCTCGCTCAGCAGGGTATAAGCTTTGGCTCAGTGGGCATTGCATTCCATCACATCACATGGAATAAAGAAAAAAATAAAAAAATCCATGAAGGTGAAAAGTACTGTGTCAAGAGGGTTAGGTCAAGCAAGGTCTCTCAGAATCTCTATGGGTATACTAGCAGCAGTGTCTGCAGCATCACCCTTAGTGTAGGTGATGTATGAAATAAATTCTGTGTGAAATAAAATCTGCCAAGACTGCCAGCCAGTCGACAGTGCACCAGTGCCACTTGTTGCATACTGTCTGTGTAACCCCCAAGAAGTCAGTCATCTGTCATCTTCTCCTATGCTCGCTCAGCGGAGTATAAGCTTTGACTCAGTGGGAGAGCATGTCATCACATCAAGTGGAGTAATAAATAAATAGAAATTCTTTGAAGGAAAAGTACTGTATCAGAGAGGTTAGGCCATGCAGGGTCCCCAGAATCTCTGTTGGTATACTAGCAGCAGTGCCTGCAGCATTGCCCTATAACATACTGTAGGTGGTATGTGAAATAAATTATGTGTGTGAAATAAAATCTGCCAGCCAGTCGTCAGTGCATCAGTTCCACTTCTTGAATACTGTCTGTGTGACCACCCCAAGAAGTCAGTCATCTGTCATCTTCCTTCTGTACTCACTCAGTGGGGTATAAGTTTGGCTCAGTTGGCAGGGCATTCCATTACATCACATGGAATAAATAAAAGAAATAAGTAAAATCACATTCATGGTCATTACGGTCATGAATGCACATTTGGCAACTATTTCTGGAAACTTTGTTCCACCAGTTTCTGAAGCTCTGGGAAGCATTGCCACTGTAACGCGATCTCATCCTCACGATGAATCACGCTCGTGTTCACGGTCATCACGGTTATGAAGAAGCTCAGTTCCATCCAGTATCAGAAGATCAGGGAAGCGCTGCCACTGTTATACTGTTCCTCATCGTCAAGATGAATCACATTCATGGTCATCATGGTCTTGATCTTCACAATTGCCAACTATTTCTGGAGCTTGTTTAAGTACAATACCAGAGCAGTAGCAAAGGGACAGTATCCTCGCTCTGAGATACCAAACACTTAAATGTTGTCTTCTTCAGAAAGAGAAACATGCATCATTACAACTCTTGGTTTTTATTGTCCCATTTGGGACATTACAAAGAAACTATCCATTCTTTAAACATATACCATGTTTTGTTCTGTTGTCATAAAAAGATATTACTAAGGCAATATCTAAAGGCTGCATAACAAAGTTTACCTCTGATTGTACTGACATAGAAATCCTACAAAATACACCTACAGTACCTGTTCCATACTTCATGATTACAGAAGAAACACCTTTTTTAGGTGCAACCCTGTTTTTTTAATCTTCAGTTACTTCACGAATCAGGACACCCAGTTATCATGTCACGCCACTCATGAGCCTTGGTCCGTTCGATGCTTCTATTAGTGTTCACATTCTACATGATGCCCTACTAGCAGATGGACTCAAATCTTTGTCCTCACAAGGTAACTGTACTTAATCCAGTAGCTATAATTTCAGCGAGAACATTGTTTGTAACGGTGTTTCTCAGTCAGACAGTACAGGAAGTACAGCCGTAGGTATTTGAACTTTTTCAATGGCAACTATTTGTGAAAGCTCAGTTCCATCCAGTTTCTGGTGCTCTAAGAAGCACTGTCAGTGCCAACATGACTAACATCACATCATGACTAGAGCTGGGAGAACTCAGTGAAGTCCTGACCTTATTAAATAAGAACTGGAACACAATGAAGTTCAGATTTGTTCTGATTAGTTCTGATTTATTGACAGATATTTGTTGTTAAGGATTTTATTAATTTAAAAAAAATGATGCACACACATGTACACAGTAGTACATACAGGATCTGAGACCATTCCACAACATTTAGTATAGCCAGAACTCAGGATAAGAACAGTAAGTCATATTGCAGTAGAACATAATAGGTGAAAGCCAGCCAAATGCAGAGTATAGAAACATAGAAAATAGACTTTGACGGCAGATAAGGACCGCTTGGCCCATCTAGTCTGCCCATTTCCTACCTACAGGATAGACCAGATCCTAGTTAACCAACAGCCTATTTCTTCCTACCCCACAAGAATTGCCTTATGTCTGTCCCATGCATTCTTGAATTCTCCCACAGTTTTAGACCCCACAACCTCCTCAGGAAGGCTGTTCCATGTATCCACTACCCTCTCTGTGAAATAATACTTTCTCACATTGCCCTGAACCGCCCTCCTTCTATCTTTAAATTGTGTCCCTTGTTCTTGCAAGTCTCTTTTTCTGAAGATGCTACCCTCTTGGACTTTGTTGATTCCACTGAGGTACTTAAAAGTTTCTATCATGTCCCCCTCTCCCTTCTTTCCTCAAGGGTATACATATTAAGCTCCTTTAGTCTCTCCTCATAAGGCATCTCTTGCAGACCCTGCACCATTTTAGTTGCCCTCCTCTGGACTACCTCTATCCTGTCTATGTCCTTGCGGAGATGGGGTCTCCAGAACTGGACACAGTACTCAGATGGGGTCTCACCAACTGTCTGTACAGAGGATAACAACTTCCTGTTTTCTGCTGCTGATGCCTCTCCCTATACATCCCAGTATCACCCCAGCCCTCCCTACTGCCTGCTCACACATTGCTTGCTAACCTTTAGGTCATCTGATATGATTACCCCAGGTCCCTTTCCTTTTCTGTTGTTGTTACTACCTCCCACCCATTTGTATTCTTCCCCTGGGTTCTTGTTTCCTAGGTGCATTATTTTGCACTTCTTTGCATTGAATCCTAGCTGCCATACTTCTGACCATTCCTCCAACCTTGCCAAGTCCCTTTCATCCTTTCCACGCCTCCTTGTGTATCAACCCTGTTGCAGATCTTTGTGTCATCCACAAAAGGAATACTTTTCCTTCAGTCCCTCTGCAATGTCACTGATGAAGACATTAAAAGGACTGGACCCAATACTGAACCCTGTGGTACCCCACTAGTAACCTCTCTTTCTTCAGAGTGGACTCCATTTACAATTACCTTCTGTGTCCTGTTGTGCAGCCAATGTTTTACCTAAGCTACCACCCTGGGACCCACTCCAGGCTGGTTAATTTGACTATTAATCTTTTGTGTGTGGGACTGTGTCAAATGCCTTGCTAAAGTCTAGGTAGGCCATGTCCACAGCCCCTCCCTGGTCTACTACTTTGGTCACCCAGTCAAAGAAATCTATTAGATTCATCTGACATGACCTTCCCGCTGTGAATCCATGCTGCCTTGGGTCCTGAGCTCCACTGGCCTCTAGGTACTCAAATATTCTTTCCTTCAGAAGTGACTCCATCACTTTCCCTACCACAGAGGTCAGACTGACAGGTCTGTAGTTTCCTGCCTCTGTCTTGGTCCCACTTTTGTAGGAAATCACATCCGCCTTCCTCCAGTCCCTCGGGTACCACACCATCCTCCCATGATTTATTAAAAGAGTAGCCAGTGGTTTCATTAGTTCCTCCCTTAATTATTTTAGAATTCTGGGTGAATTCCATCAGGATCCATTGCTTTGTCCACCTTCAGTTTTAGGAGTTCTTGTAGAACCCTTTCTTCTGTGAAAGGACTGGATCGACCCCTATCAAGAGTGCTTCTGTTAATTGGATTAGGCACTTCCCTCCTCTTTTGTGAATACTGAGCAGAAATATTCATTCAGTATCCCTGCTTTTTCACTGTCCCCTGCCCACCCACTGTTCATTCTATTCAGCCTCACTATCCCTCCTTTGTCTTTCTCGCTTGCTGATGTACCTATAAAGGTTTTATCCCCTCTTAACTGAGTTGGCTATCTTTTCCTCAGTTTGGGCCTTTGCTATTCTGACTTCCCTCCCTGCTTCCTTCTGCCTTAACTGGTACAGCTCTCTGTCCTGCTCCTTCTGTGTTTCTTTATACTTCCGGAATGCTATCTTTTTCTTCCTGACTTTCACAGCCACCTCTTTTGAGAACCATAGTGGCTTTTTCTTTCATTTTGATTTGTTTATTTGCTTCACACAAAGGCTTGTTGCCTCTGTGATGGCAGTTTTGATGATTCCCATTGTTGCTCCACACCTCCTTCTAGCCTGTTTGCTAGTGCTTTTCTGAGGCACTCTCCCATCTTGCCAAAGTCAGCTCTCCTAAAGTCCAGTACCCTCACTTTTGTATGGCTTGACTCTGTAGCTGAGTTTAACATGAACCCACACTGTTTGATGGTCACTTGTCCCCAGATGGCAACCCACTTCTAGATCTGAGATCCTCTCACTGCCCCCGTTTGAGAGTCGAGGTCTAAGATTGCTCCTCATGAGTGGGTTCCGAAACTAGCTGTCTAATGCCTGCCACCTGTAGGGCATCAAGAATGGCCCTGCTCTTGGATGTGCTGCAGCAAATGTGCTCCAGTTAACATCTGGCTTATTCAGGTCTCCCATCAATAGTATCTCCCTTTCTGTGCCATTCTAAGAATTCCTTCTATCATATCCTTGTCCATTCCTCCCCTGACATTGGGGTCTGTACACAACCCGTGCGGATTGTGGTGCCCTTTCCAGTCTCCAAGGTGACCCACAGTCCCTCCTCTCCTCCCTGTTTACTCTTTTGTTCAGTTGCTTTTATCCCTTCCTTTACATAGAGATATCCTCCCCTCTTCTCCCTGCCTGTCTCTCCTGTAGGTTATGTACCCTGGTATGTTAACATCCCAGTCATGGTTCTCCTTGTACCATGTTTCTGTGACTGCTACAATATCCAGGCATCCCTCTTCCATCAAGGCCACCAGCTCAGGGAGCTTGTTGCCCAGACTATAGGCATTGGTACTCATTACCCTCCATTTCCTGATGGCCTTACTCCCTTTGCCCCATCCCTGTCCTTCTTGCCTTTGTCACTTTCTCCATTTACCCTGCCCTTCTCCCTATCGACACCTCTATGTTGGTGTTTGCCACTTACTACCTTGATTATTTGGGGGCTAAGTTCCTGCTCCTTTCAGTGCCTCCCCTCTTGGCTAGTTTAAAAGCTTGCCAATGAAGCATTTAAACCTATCACCTAGGATCCTGGTTCCTCCCGACAGATGCAGCCCATCATGCCAGTATAGGCTGCATCACTCCAGGTGGGACCCCAGTCCCCAATGAAGCCAATCCTCGAGCTCCACACCAGTTTTTCAACCACTGATTGAATCCCATGGTGCGGAACACCTCAGCCTCTCCTATGCCATAGATGGGCAGCACCTCCGAAGGTTACCGTCGTGCTACTTGGATAAGGCCCTCCCCAATTCCACAAACTCTTTCTGCACTTCTCTAATCCCTTTCTTAGCCAGGTCATTTGTTTCCTAGGTGGACAATGACATCCAGCACCTCCCTGTGCAGCTGCTCCAGCAATCCTGAGGATTCGCCTCCCTGTCCCTCCGGCATGGCACCAGGCAGGCACATTACCTTCCTCCTTCCTCCCCAGTTCTACCTTCCTAACAATGGAGTCCCCACCAGGAGTTGTTTCCTTCCTGCAGGGTCCCTTGCCACCCTCCTGTGGGTCTCCTTTGTGGAGGTTCCCAGCATCCTCCTTGGTCTCCATCATGGTGCCTCCATAGAGGAACCACACTTTGCCAGAATGGCATAGGAATTGGAGAGGTACAACTGAGGGATGCACCTCTGTTCCACCACCCTCACCCTCCCTGAGCCCACTGTAGTCCAACTGCTCCTCTTCTTGGCAACCTCTGAGGCAACGCCAGTGGCACTGGTGGTCCCTGGATGGAAGAGAAGGTCCCACAAATCCTGGTCAACTCAGCCTGAAGATGAGCAACCTCCTCCCTCAGCCCAGAGAGGTGCCTGCAGATGGGACAACACCGCATCCTCCAGAACGCTCCTGGAAGACTGCTGCTTCACAGCCACTGCACTGCACCACTCCAATCATGTCTTATTTCTGGCCCCTTAACTGTTTTCAATCCTTACTCTTTCCTCCGTTTTTTCTCTCTCTTCTTACTTTCTGCCTGTGTGTGCCCTTTAAGCTCCTGATTGTCCTGTTCTGAGACAAGAATATCCTATATTTCTCAGTAGACCACTTACTTGTTCAAGAGGCAGACCTCCAGCAGCTAGAGGGGCCGTGAGCTACTCTTGCCTTTCTAGGATGGTGGGTCTTTGGTGGTTCTGTGATCACTCACTTCCTGCTCCCAAACAGGAAGTCAAATCCTGTGCCTATAAAAATAGAACTAGCTTTGGGTGGGGAATAGAGGGGGAGGAAGGAGGGCAATATAGTCCCAGCAGAGAGTCCAGTCACACAGCAGTCCTTTCTCCTGGTGTCTTCTGCCAAGATATTAGCAGAATCTTTCTAAGACAGTCTTTAAATGTAGCTTCCTTCTAGCTAAGCCACTCCCCCTACTTACTAGATCTTTCTACCAGTAATTTAAACCTCACAGCAGTTAAGTCCTTTCAATCACCTGATATTTACACCTATAACTGTTCAGATACCCATTCAGTTCAGTTAACCCAGACAGACACACACACACTTTTTGTTTTGTATGTTAGCTTTTTTTACCCTAAATTAAAGGTCCAAGTACAAAGTTCTTCTACTTTAGTCCCAGCAGAGAAGTCCAGTCACACAGCAGTCCTTTCTCCTGGTGTCTTCTGCCAAGATATTAGCAGAATCTTTCTAAGGCAGTCTTTAAATGTAGCTTCCTTCTAGCTGCTTCACTCCCCTACTTACTAGATCTTTCTACCAGTAATTTAAACCTCACAGCAGTTAAGTCCTTTCAATCACCTGATATTTACACCTATAGCTGTTCAGATACCCATTCAGTTCAGTTAACCCAGACAGACACACACACACACTTTTTTGTTTTGTATGTTATTTTTTTACCCTAAATTAAAGGTCCAAGTACAAAAGTTCTTCTACTTTAGTTCCAGCAGAAGTCCAGTCACACAGCAGTCCTTTCTCCTGGTGTCTTCTGCCAAGATATGATGTATCAAGTCATTTACATCTCAGAGCAATAAATGAAAGGGTCAAGTTATAGTCCAACTAGGTCCACATAGCTAGTCTACAAGAGGACCATAATGTACTATTCTGTGACATTACTTATCAGTGCATGAAGGGCCCAAAGCGAACAATCCCAGATTAGGACAAGGTGTAGTGCGTCCTGAAGATTATGCATGTACTAATATCAACTATGTACAAAAAAAGGCAATCCGATCTAAAGGAAGAGTCAGTCATTAAGAGAATCCATATCAAAGGGGAACCAGAGTTCGGTGATAGGGAGGATGGGGAGCCCCTATTGACAGGTATTTGAAAAATGTGAAACATGCATAAAGGTAGCTAAAGTCAGTCACGCTTGACACAAAGGTCAAAAGGAAATCATTTATTTAGATTATTTGTATAAATATTAATGTAAAACTGCTAAATAAAAAGCAATCACTCACTACTACTACTTCATGGCTGGCCTGTAATGGTGGCATATCCTGCTCGGATCTGTGACATGAGTGTGCTGGGAGAGACGGAGAGAGACAGAGCGAGAGAGAGACTGACAGATGCAAATACCTATATCATTAGTATTCTAACCTGAAAAGAAACCAAGATCGCTAACTAATGTTATGTCCTTCTGATGACTCCACCCACACCCACAGGCTAGGGACAAATTTATTGTCGTGACTCGGGACTGTACACAGCACACGAAAGCACAGCAGTCCACCACCAGTTCCTTCCAAGATTACCCGAATGACTCCTACAGTACAGTTACTCTTACATGAACAAATTCAGTAACTGTTAAGTATGCCTCAGAATTTGAATTGGAGATGAAAAACATCTGGTGCATCATCACACAGCACAATCCCACACTGGGTTGGTTAATGCTTATATGTCATGTAACGAGATATACTATAAAACTAATGATAACAAGGAGGAATAATGGGGAATGAGTGATGATGATAATGACACTTGTGTGTAGTTGTACTTTACTTGTGTAGTAGTGTAAACAGCCTGCTATGAGTAATTAAGTCAGCTTTATCCCTGGGCCATCCACAGTCAGCAGAACAGGTGCATCAACTTGTATGTTGTTTGTTCAACAGTATTTTTTAATACATGAAATCATGCACAAATGTTAACAAGTGATTGTGATTGAATGGCACAAGTCAAAGATTTGTTTTGGGCACTTTAACTGAGTGGAAGACTAAGAGTACAGCGCAGGCACTTCACCCATTATTTTAACAAAAACTTGCTCAAAAACACATTTTGAATCAGACAAAAGATATATTCTGATATTGGAACACCAAGAACTCTCAATTTGCTAAATTTAATTAACAAAACTAGAGGTTTTATCATTTAATGTCATAATAGTGTTTTGGGTCTCTCCAACTGTGTTCTGCTATGCGGCCATCACTTCAAAACCAGCTGACTCTCGGACACTGGCAGCAAAGGAAAACGTAAGCTCAGATGATGATCTTGCCAGCAAAAGTGACATTAAAAATGACAGGCAATCCTTGAGAATCTACAAATAAATATTAATGATATCAAAACATCTACAGCAGCACTAGCCAGACACACAGAAGAAATGTCACCCAGATTTGTAGGTAATTCTGCCAGGTTAGATAACATCTCTGACACAATGTACTATCTTGAACAGCTCACACAGAAGCAACATAAACAGATTACCTATCTGCTAAACAAAGTAGATGATTTAGAGAACAGAGGATGTCATAATAACTTAAGAATACCGGTGTCCCAGAGGGTATTGAGGGAGCAGCATGATTATTTTCCTGCAGATTTTCCTACCAGACTTGCTTGGTTACCAGTGGCCATGGCCACTTGAGATAGAAAGGACATTAAGATCTCTGGGTCCCAAATCTAACATATTGGGACCCAGACCTATAGTGGCTTAGATGCTAAGGTTTTCTATTAAAGAGCAAACCTCAGGTTGGCAAGAGAAAAGAAAGCACTAAACTGGAAGGGTGAGCAGTTTCAATCTTTCAGGACTTTTCTACTGAAGTAGTAAACAAAAGAAAAGTGTTTTATGAAGCCAAACAGCATCTTCAACAAAAGGGGCTACTTTATCACTTTAGATATCCTGCCACCTTGGTCATACAGGATAAGTGAGGAAATTTTAATGTGAAACTGTACAACAAACGTGGCAGGTGATACAGGATAACGAGCCACAGAATCCATTATCTAAAGTCTCTCAGGCCAACCATCACTCCCTCTCAAATTTTCCGTGAGGTCAACGTGAGAGCACAACATTCTAATTTCCCAGTGCATGACTCCTCCACTAGAATGCAGCAGCTCTCCTCACAAGTTGGAATGTAACATTTACCTCCAAGCAGCCCACCTTGTTCTACACTGCACTCCTTTCTGAAGCAGTGGCTATCCAAAACTCATTCCCTTTGGTACCTGGCATACAGAAGAAACCTAAAGCTGCAATGTGACCATCAAGCATCCCTAGACCAGCAGCCTTTAATCCACAGAAATGGAACCAGAGTAGAGATAGCGTCCATTCATCTTCTTCTAGAGCTACCCCTGAACTGGAAATGATGCAGGGTGATGTCCGTTATGGAGTACTACAGCTCTTCTGCTCCCTCTGACAACACAAATCGGCAAGGAACACTTCCTCTCAAGAGGTACTGGATCTTCGTACTCACTTCTTGTTAACACTTGAGGTCACTTGAATACTGTACTTCCAGTCTAGTGATTGCAAAAACGTCTGACTGCTGAAGGATTTTCTCCTGTTCAGAGTCAGTTTGCTGCTCAAGTAAATTTTAGGCAACGGAGCTCCTCTTTCTATCTATTCTACAGTTAATTTTGGCTAAATCTGCTCCTGATTTGATGGCATCTGCTCTGCTTATATTAAATTGCATGCCTGTTACAGATACATAAGGTTCTTAAATCAATCTTAACCTAGCAGGTCATTTAACCTCATTATTACAGTTGCTATAGTGATATTTACCTGTAGATAGTCACTATAAATTACTTATTATCTGCATTTTATGCTCTTACGATTCAATGCTGGCGGAATACATAGGATCACCCCCAGCATACTACCCTATTTCTTTCATTTGCAATACTTTTGATGGGATTCTCCCTTTTTATGTATTTGGCCTTCTATTAACTACAACTTTTGTGGGAAAAGAGAATATGCATGTTAGTTTTGAGACACAACTGATACTTGGAACTTACAGATTGTTAAACATATTGCTGGTAGTGTAATTCATTTACATATGTTTATGTAATAAGGAATGTGCTTAATTTCACAAATTTTGACTTGTTTGGCTGAAGCTTGTGTCAGAATTGAATAGGTCTGACTATTCTTGTGAAGTTACCAATTACATGTTGGATGATCCCTTGTGCTTTTATCAGTCAACCATCACCTAGCAAAACAAATTCTAAATCCTAAAATGTCTATAAGGAAGGTCTTGCACAGCATTCTCCAACAGGCTAAAATGTGTGTTGTTTTTTGCTGTCTTCTACCTAACCCCACCCTCCCTCCCCAAACTGGCTTCTTGACCTCCCTTCCACCCCCGGGACCACAGCCTTCATTGTTCCTTTATTAATATGTGTCTCATCACTTTTGCCATTGGTAATAATAAAGTCTTCTATTTTGTATTGTTTATTTATAATTTGAAGAGCATACAACAATCCTTGCAAAATGGGCAGAAGTGACCACAGCATCATGCTCTAGTGCTGTTGGTCAAATGCCATCACCACCTTGGACTTGGACAGTTAGGTGGACTTAAAGCTATGCAGTAGACTACAACCTATTGATTGTTGTTTTACCTTGGTTCTGTCTTACTCACTTGTTTTTATTGATTTAGTATATAATCCTTTGGCTTTAAACAAAATTATAAACTATTCATTTATCTACAATACTGCAATTTTAGTTGAAGTTTTTTAGGTTATAAGTTATAGTTTACATTAATAATTATTATAAGTAGATGTGTTGAATGCGTTATCGACAGATAGCATAGTGAATTCTCCCTACGCCACTGACTTAGCTAGTAGAATTTCATATTATTCCTGATTAAACAATGTTCCCATATAAGATTGTTTCATGGAATGTTAAAATGATTGATAACCCAATCAAGCATTAAAATCCTATCTTGTCTGAATAAGAAAAAGCAGATGTTGCCTTTCTTCAAGAAACCCATCTAGAGGGGATGAGGCTGCCAAGTTAGCCAGATCCTGAGTTTCTCAAGTACAATTCAGTTACTTTAATAGTAAACAGTGTCCTAATAAGGAAAGGCATCAACATTGTACAGTCAAGTCATATAGCTGACCCAGAGGGCAGGTTTCAACTTTAACAAGATCTTTACATGGAACAAGTGTAACTTTCTGTAATGTCTATGCACTCAATACAGGTCAGAATTAATTTTTCAGTAAAATCTCAGCTATGCTTTTTTTTTTTGAAATTCAAGCTTATTCAAATTTTATCCATTACAGAGCAAGATGCATATACATAAGGCATTCCAAGTAAATACAAATAGAATAATAGATGGCGGTGTCTATTACAGGGATTATACCATCGAGAGGTTCTGGGGTCAAGAGAACTCGAGAGCGGAAGCCTCGAGAGGTTCCTGACCCCAGAACCTCGAGATAGTATAATTCCCAGTCATAGACACTGGCTATATTTTATTTTTTGTAATATATGGATGCGACTTTTCTTGGCAGTTTGTGAGGTGCTGTGACTCCAGGGCAGGCTGCGTCGCAGGAAGGACTCAGAAAGTGACTCTCTCCGTCTCCACTACCTCCCCCGCCCCGCCCTCGCCTGCTCGCTCGCTCAGTGTGTCTGTTGAGCTGCTTATTTTTAAGGCAGTCCTACCTTTAATTGTTTCTTGTGATGCCGTATGCAGGATTATAGAATCAGTTTTGCGGCAAAGGATCAGCAGGAGACAGAACTGATCACTTTCTCTCGCTGCGAGAGACAGACGCCATTTTTTCAAACTGTTTTGCCCGCCCACAGAGACACTGAGTCTAATCAAGAGGCACGATCTGTGGTGCGTCAGCACGCACTGAGTGTATGGTATTGGAGGTTTTGAGACTCGCTGTTCTGGTTTGGTGGTAACACTATCGTTCGAGAGCTCGAGATGATAGTATTACGAGTTTGAACGATAGTATTATCACTTGGGAGCGTATAGTATTATCACTTTACCTGCAGTGTATTAACAATGATTTTTGCATGCATTTTGGTAGTATTATTTTGATGATCCATATATTACATTCTATTAACTCAGTGAGCATAACATAAATTCTAACAAGATGCTCCTTGCTCCCCACCCCAAAACCCTCCCCTCCTTCTAACTCCCTCCCCTGCAGACATAATATTATTGTGGAAAGAATACTGTTGAACACCAACCATCTTAGCCATGTTCCCCTGTTGTATATACACCTGACTGGAGTAAGTACAACACGTGTAATTTTCCCCATATCTTGCGATACTCGGCAAACAGTTCCTTCTATTCGCACTGAATTTCTCCATGTTCAAATTAAAAGCAATTTTGTAACCACTCTGTGTAGAAGATTGGGGCACCATCTACCCAATGTTTCAGTACTACCTTTTTGAGTGAGATGATATGATAGCCATATAATACCTTTTGATTTTTACTGTAACCTGGTATAATCTCCCAGTAAGCGAACCTCTGGGCTAAAAAGATGTTCGAGCCCCAGCAGTGCGCCTGCTCTTTCCTTGATCATATTCCACAGGATTTTACCATGGGACATTCCCATAAAATTTGGAATAATGTCCCTTTCTGTTAGTGACACTTATTACAGTTTGGGTTGGAAATACTGTCGATCATATGTAATTTATATGGGGTCCAAAACATCTTGTTTAGAAATTGAAATTGCATAATTCTCAGTCTATCTTGGGTAATGTATCTATAGGTATGTTGCCAGATTTTATCCCAATCCTCACTGGTCCCCTAAGACAGTATTCCAGTAATGGGCGTACCCTCAAGGTCCTGATATGATTGACTGAATAGTCTATTACAGAATCTGGAAACTACATGTGGTTCCCATACACTCTAAGCAAGGGCTTCAAATAATCCATCGTATGACTGAGGGCGCCAAGCTTCCGTAGCATTGTACTAGTAAATGTCTGAGCTGGTGAATTTTAAATATTTGACTAGGGCCAATCTGATATTTGTTGAGTAGAGCTACGGCTGAGGGATACTTCTCTTCCTGAAAAGGGCTTTTATTCTTAAGCTCTTTAGTTCAGGAAGCCAAGATTCCTGAATCATTTCCCTATTTTAATTCAGATTTTGGCACAGAGGTTGGTGCCTATCTTTACTGGGGAATATTTTAAAATGAGCATAACTGTGTGTATATTCTTAAGGAAGTTTTTAACAGGGTGGAAAGTAAGTCAGTGAGAAGAGACTTCTGTGAGGTATAAAGGAGGGAGATTGGATCAATACCTGATGCCTTGATTAAGTCCATTTCTAATTTGACCCATGAAGGGACATAAGGTAGTGAAAAGGCCTCTGTGGGGGTTGTCAGCCACTTTAAATATTTACTGGCATTACTTGCCCAGTAATATAATCCATGTGTGGTAATCGAGACCAGCCTTTTCTCTGGGGCAGCCATTCTATAATAGGCTCTATGTGGGGTTTTCCTTGCCAAATAAAGGCTGATATTATTGACTGCAAGTTTTAAACCAACTTAGTGGCAGCCAAGATTTCAGCATGTTTAGAGGATAAAACATCCTGGGTAACACATTCATTTTTGTTAGGCTCACCCTCCCCATAGGGAGATTGGGAGTCTGGCCCACCTTAAGAGGTCTTGTTGAATAGTGTTTTAATTGAATCCAAGTTCAGCTTCACCATTTTGGAGTCGCTCCTCACCAATATTATTCCTAGATTTTTGAGCGGTGCAGGCTCAATTGTAGGCCCAATGCCGTGACTTCTGACTTGAATAATTTGGAGTTCAGTGGGAATACCGGGTTTTGCTCTCTATGTATTTTATAGTTGGACAACCTGCTGTGCTCTTATAAGCCCCATAACTACGGGTATGGTACTAGTGGGGTGAGTTAGGTGGAGAAGAATGTCATCTGCATAGGCAGAAAGTTTGAATTCATATGAACCTACTTCAATGCCTTGGACCTTGTGGTCCTGCCTGATTTTGTCAGGAGAGGTTCCAAATGAAGGTTGAAAAGAAGGGGTGATAAGGACATCCCTGTCTGGTTCCCGAGCACAGGAGAAATATTGAAGAAAAGATGCGTTACAATAAATCTGTGCATTCGATGTGACTATATAGGCAGAAAACATTCTTGAAGAAGGGAAGGGAAGACCAAATATCACCATAGTCAGAAATAAGAACTGCCAGTCCACCTGTCAAATGCCTTCTCTGCATCCACTGAGATCAAACCACAGGAAAACTATGATCCCTGGATGCAGAGAAGACATGAGACAATTTACGAGGTGGTCAGAGGCCATTCTGCCTGCCATGAAGCCTACCTGATCACTGTGGATTAGTAAGGGCATTACTTTAGCTAAACGAGTCACCAAGATTTTGCTAAGATCTTAACATCATAATTTACTAATGAGATGGGCCTGTAACTGGACACTTTGTCTGGCTCCTTCCATTCTTTAGGGATAACAATAATGAGAGCTGCAAATAGATGCTTGTCCACCTTCTCAGAGTTAAATATACAATTAAATAATCTTTTTAACCCTGGGGCTAGCTGGGTGGTGAAGCATTTATAAAAATTGGGGAGAACCCATCAGGGCCTGGGGCTTTGTCCAGGGTAAGTGAATTAATTGTTATGACAATCTCTTCCTCTGAAATGGGTAGGACAGCTCACCTCCCATCTCAGGTGGCAGCAAGGTAGTGAACAGGTGGAGAGGTAGCTTTCCACCTCTTCCTTGGGTCTGGAACTCATTGGGTTATACAGTTCCCTGTAATAGTTTTCAAACTCCAGGATAATATCTTTGGATGGATCTTAATCTCACCATCCTGCTGGGATGTAATACTCTGTATTGTCTTAGATGATTCTTCCCTTTTAATCTTATTGCCAGCAAGTGTCCCGCATTTTCTCCCTGGTCTAAGTACCAAGCTTTTGTCTTAAGAAGGCGTATTCAGCTTTCTCTCTCAAATGTCACTGTATTGGTTTCTTAATCTAATTAACCTCTCTTTAATATCTGTGGTGGTGTTCCGGGGAGGTGCACTCTATTTCTTTGGTTTGTCTGAGTACATTTGTGGCTTTATTCTCCTCTTTCTCTTTCTTTCTGCTGCCATTCTGATTAATTCTCCTCATAGAACACATTTCAGCGCTCTCCATTCCATGTCCCTTTACCAGTCGAGTTTAAATTTACCTTTTCATATTGTTCTATTATATGAATAATACTGTTTTAGTTAACATGGAGCGTAATAACTGATTATTCAGTTTCCATATCATTTGTCTGGGAAGAGTAGGGAATAGATTTATTGAGCAGCGAACCATCGAGTGGTCTGAAATTATCCCAGTTAGTATTGTACACTGTGACAATACTGGGAGAGCTGATTGACTAACCAAAAATAATCAATCCTAGATCTGGAGCTATGCACAGCCAAGGTGAAAGTGTATTCCGTGTGAGGGATAAAAAATCTCAGCTATGCTTAGTAATTTCCCTGATCATAAGATTATTTTGGGTGGCATCTTTAATGAGGTTCTAGACCCTCTGTTAGATAAAACTACTCCAAGACACCATAACTCGGCTACTAAGTCAAATCAGGCCCTTAAAACCCTACTCAAAACATTGGGCCTGACAGATATTTGGAGGCTGGTACACCCACAGGAAAAATTATTCTTTCTTTTCTAGTAGATATTTGATTGCCTATTTATTTCATCTAGCATAGTGGATGCTGTATTGATGCTGGCACAGACAATATAGTGTTATCTGATCATGCACTAATTGATGTAAGATTGGTTCTAGGAGAAGGAAAATCAAAATAGTTCAGATGGAGGTTCAATGTCTCCTTAAAAAATAAGGAGTTTTCAGAGTGGGTTAACAAAGAAACACCTGATTATTTTGATTTAAATGATAATGGAGAAGTTTTGTATGCCTGTTTATGGGAGGCTTATAAGGTCTTTATCTGGGGTAGAATCATAAGTTTTCAGCAGCCAGAAAGAGAGAGCGAAATGCCTATCAGATAAATGATCCATTCTATCTGTATTAGAAGAAGATCTTAAATGTTCCAGACCTCTTGAAAGAACTATATTATATAAAGTAACGCTACTAAAATATGAAATTAATAAGATTCTCTCAGCACAGGAAGAGTATGCATTATTCAGGACAAAAGAGAGTTTTGGGAATCCAGGGAAAAAGCTGGGAAGTTACTTGCCTTCTGGCTAAAGAAAATGAAAACTCACAATATCATCCTGGGGATAAAAGACAGGAATGGGACAATTCTTAACAAAAACAATGATATTAATAAGGCTTTTAAAGAGTTCTTTACACAAATCTATGGTCCTAGTAACATTAAAACTAGGAAGTCAGTCCTTTTAAAGAGAACTCTCACCAACAAGATATCCCCCAAATATTAACTCAGCAGAATAAAGATATCTCAATAGAGGAAATATCTTCTGCTATAAAGTTATTACCAGCAGGAAAGCACCTGGCTTAGATGGGATCCCTAGTGAATTCTTTAAATTATTAGAACCTAAGATCTTCCCCTCTTACTCTCAATGTACAGAGAAGCATGGAAATGTACCCTCTGCCTTAGCACAGGCCCTGGTTTCACTCATAAAAAATAAGGATGCTCTTAACTGGGCCAGTTATCAGCCACTCTCTTTAATGAATATTATAAAATTCTTCCTAAAATACTGACCTTACAAATTCAAAACAGTATTAGAGAATTAATTGGGAACGAACAAGTGGATTTATGCCAGGAAGGTCAGGAGGAATAAGGTACGCAGACTCCTACATGTATTATGGCAAGCAAATAAAGGAAAGAACCCTATATTGTGCTCTCTTTAGATTTTGTTCAAAGCATTAGATTCTCTCTCCTGGGACTACTTGTTCAGCATCCTGAACCACCTTAATTTTGGTACCAGTTTCCTTAAATGGGTTTCCTACTATATAATAACTCAACAGTGCAGATCCTTTCAAATGGTATTATCTCTTCTTCTATAGCACTAGCAAGAGATACCAGACAAGGTTGCTCTTTATCCCTTGTTTATTTGTTTTATCTATAAAGCCATTGATAAGAGCCATTACAGCACACCCAGGCATATCTGGGATCAACCTTATGCCAGGTTCACAAAATACTTTTCCTATGCAGATGCTCTGCTACTAACCTTACAAAACCTGTTCAATCTTATGAAGCCCTCAGGAATCTTTTATTGCAGTTTGAATTCCTTTCAGGATTACAGGTTAACTGGGACAAACCACAAGTAGTATGTATGCCCTAACCCTACACCCCTTCTGATGTCTGATCTCAAAGAAATGTTCCAAAATAACTGGGTTAAAGACCAAATAACCTGTTTAGGCCTCCAGATCTCTACAAAGCTTGACAACCGGATGAATATCAATATGATACCCCTACTGCAGGACATTGAGCTAGATTTGAATAGATGGAGTCACCCTAATCTGACCCTTTGGGGAAAATAAACTCCATTAAAATGATGATTGCCCCCAAAATCTTACATATTCTCCAGAACATTCCCATACTGCTACAAAAATACCTACTAAATAGACTTAATGCTTTAATCAAAAATTTCTCTGGGACTTGAAACTGCCTAGGTTAAGTCTTAAAAAACTATGTGCCATTAAAGATGTTGGTGGCTTCACCCTCCCCATTGGGAGTGGTACTAATGGGCCTTTACGTTTAAGCAAGCGTCCATGCATTTCAAATCCAGACTAGAAAACTAGACTTTTGAACCACTTTGGCTTCAGATTGAGCTGAACTTGCTGAAACCCTACAAACTATCTGATTTTATTTACTTGCCCAATGCTCTTAATCCTGTGAAATAACTCTGCGCTACAGATACCTTTTAGAGTATTAAAAGATTAACAAAAAGGTGAACCCAACTCTTTTCCTTTTGCCTGCTATGCCCTTTGGTCCAATTCATAAATACAGAATGGAAATGTCACTTTATCAAATCCGAAATGGGCAAGTAAGGTATTAATAGACTAGAGGACATTTTGGGTGGTAATACAAATACCCTAATGTCTTTTACAGGGATGAGAGGAAATTTAATTTGCTCAAATTTCCTTTCACTATTACTCTTCAGCTTAGGGCAGTGCTTCATTCTTGTATTTTACAGGATGATTTTACCTTACCCGGAACAATGATTGGGATCAGCTTGTAAAATAGGTCACATGCAAAAGGGCTCAAGCTTTTATATAAAATATTAATAAATTCTCTTGCATCTCCATCTTTGACATCTTCAGCTAAAATGAAGTGGGAGTTGGAACTGGGAGTCTTGATATCTGAAATACAGTAGAATGGAGTTCAGCTTGGAAACAAACCCACAAAGCTAACTGTGATCTTCAAGGTAAGCTTATTCAATTTAAAATTCTTCATCATTTTTATCTCTCTCCTGCAAATTGCAGGAAATGGGCCTTGTAGCTGATATCAAATGCTGGAAATGCCAACAAAATAATACTAATTTGGCCCATATGTTTGGCATTGCCCGCGTCTCTCAAATTCTGGGAAGAAATATACAAAACATGCTGCTCGGTCCTATCTGTCACAGTTCCTTTTACCCTGGTTTTGTTCATTTTGGCTATTTACCCATCCAATTCCCCTTTCTCTTTGTCAGAAACTTTGGCTTTCAGCTGGGGCCTTATTAGCAAACAGGCTAATTCTTAGACACTGGAAAAGCCCAAATGTACCTATACTCAGCGAATGGTTTGAACAACTTAGCTATACAGCTAACAATGAAAGGACAACATACTCTATTCTGGATAAACAGGAAAACTTTTTAGAAGTTTGGGGCCCCTTTTGCAATTTCAAGTCTCAAATGGCTAAAGTGTTTAAAGTCGTGCTTTGGCTTAAAATCCGACAGTAAATTATCAATTTACAGAAGTAGGAGGTTTCTCAATATGTTAAAATTTCTTGTTAATAGTTAATGTGTTACATCAGCATGTTAAACAACCTTTGTAAACTGCTTTTAAATGTTTAAATTATATGATAACCAAGTAATGTAAATAGTTAAGGACTTTTTGTGGTACTGTATTGTCTTTTTTCTAATCAAGATAAAATTATATTATGGTAAAAAAAATATCTATTTTTCCAGCCTGCTGCCTTTACCATGTACACACAGCCACACTGAAGCCATGAAAATAAAATTATTTGGGATATCTGGGACTGTTAAGGTCTCATGGGCTCCCCATGCAATCTCCTCTCTTCCTCTGGATGGAACAAGTCAAAGATTTATTTTCCAGTCTGCTGCCATTGCCCTGTACATACAGCCACACTGAAACCAGGAAAAAAATATTTGGGATTTCTGGGACTGTTACATTTATTGTGTGCCACCCTGAAGTCTCTTTCTCTCCCTCTGGATGTCACAGTCAAAGATTTATTTTGCCACCCTGCTGCCCTTACCCTGTACACACAGCCACACTGAAGCCAGAAAAAATTGGGAGGTTATGTAACTGTAAAATTTCTCTGGGACCCACAGTAGTCTCTCCTCTCTCCTCTGGATCAGGAATGGCACAAGTCAAATATTTTGCCAGCCTGCTCTTTCTCAGTACACACAGCTATACTGTTGGAGGCCAAAAAGAAAAACACTTTCATATGGGATTTTCTGTAACTGTAATCTCTTGGGCCCTCAGTAGTCTCTCCTCTCTCCTCTGGATCTGAATGGTACAAGTCAAAGATTTTGCCAGCCTGCCCATTTTGTATACCACAGCTATACTGTCTGAGGCCAAGAGAAGACAAAAACTCCTTGAATTTCAGATTTTCTGTAACTGTAATCTGTCTTGGGCCCCAGTAGTCTCTCCTCTCTCCTTGGATCTGGAATGGCACAAGTCAAATATTTTGCCAGCCTATCCTCATACACAGTCAGTCATACAGTACAGTATACTTTGCATCCCCTAGCCACCACTGTCTCCCTAGTCCTGAGTCCCCAAGTCCCCGATCAGTCTTCACCCACACCCAATGATCTGCTTTCCCTCCCTTTCTGTTGTTGTTCTCCTCTCCCTCCTCAGTTGATTTATTTTCTTTCTGGTGGTGGTAGTTTTAAACTTTTCTTTGGTTTTTGACACTTTGCTTTCTCTGCTGCTGGGTGCAGCTCTGCTCCTGCTTTTCTCTGGTCCTCCTCGCTGTTTGGGACCATGTGGCACACTCAGCACAGTTATATACAATGAGTGCATCACATGACCTTCTGTTGCCTGATTGATGCCGCTGGCCACCTGTTATGTTCTGACCGCATCCCCATGGCAACGGACAACAAAATTGTGGAAATGGCATCTCCATGGGCCTAGAACCTGACTTGTACAGCAAAGTCCATATTTATCTGGGTCTGTGAATTAGTGGGTTCGATCCGGGGGTCCAGATCTGCCGTGGAACAGTTTGCCCAGCCCTAGTCACGATGAATCACATTCAAAGTCATCATGAATCACACCACTTCAAGTGGTGCAACCCTGTTTTTATTTTTTAATCTTCAATTTCATCACAAATCAGACACCCAGTTATCATGTCACATCACTCACGAGCCTTGGTCCAGTACGATGCTTCTGTTAGTGTTCACATTCTGCAGGATGCCCTACCTGTTGTGTTCCATACTGAGAGCTATTGCTGAACATAATTAGTGACATAGATTACAAACACAGTGTCCCTTCTACAAAAAGTCAGACTCAGGAGACTGGTTTAAAAAACATGAACATTGAATGATGAGCCAGTATGGAACTTGGAGAGAGAGACTGAGGGCAACTTGTAAGAATTAGAGTGCTGTGTGTATGAAATCTGCCAGCCAGTTGTCAGTGAACTAGTGCCATTTCCTGCTTACTGTCTATGTGACCCCCTCGCGTCAGAGGGTTAGGCCAGGCAGGGTCCCCAGAATCTCTGCAGGTATACTAGCAGCAGTACCCATCATTACCCTTAATGTATGTGGTGTGAAATAAAATCTGCCAAGACTGCTAGCCAATTGTCAGTGAACCAGTGCCACTTTTGCACACTGTCTGTGCGATCCACCCCCAAGAAATCAGTCATCTGTCATCTTCCTCCTGTGCTCTCTCAGTGGGCTGAGCATTCTGCCACATCATGCAGAATAAAGAAAAAATCCTTGAAGGGGAAACGACTGTGTCAGAGAGGGTTAGGCCAGGCAGCGTCCCCAAGAATCTCTGTGGGTATACTAGCAGCAGTGACTGCAGCATCACCCATAGGTAGGTGGTATGCAAAATAAATTCTATGTGTGAAATAAAATCTGCCAAGACTGCCAGCCAGTCAACAGTGCACCAGTGCCACTTGTTGTATTATGTCTGTGTGACTCCTTTCAAGAAGTCAGTCATCTGTCATCTTCTCCCTATGCTTGCTCAGAGGGGTGTAAGCTTTGGCTCAGTGGACAGGGCATTCTGTCACATCATGTGGAATAATAAATTAAATAAAAATTCTTGAAGGGAAAAGTACTGTGTCAGAGAGGTTAGGCCATGCAGGGTCTCTGTAGGTATACTCAGCAGCAGTGCCTGCAGCATTGCCTTTAGCGTAGGTGTGTGTGAAATAAACTCTGCCAAGACTGCCAGCAAGTCATCAGTGCACCAGTTCCACTTCTTGCATACTGTCAGTCATCTATCATCTTCCTGTCTGTGCTCAGCTCAACTGTGGGATATCGCTTTGGCTCAGTGGGCAGGGCATTCCATCACATCACATGGAATAAATAAAAATAATAAATAAAATCACATTCATGGTCATCACGGTCATGATTTCACATTTGGCAACTCTTTCTGGAAGCTCTGTTCCTTTCAGTGTTTGAAGCTCGGAAGTGTTGCCACTGTAATACGACTCATCCTCATGACGAATCACGCTCACATTCACAGTCATCACGGTCATGAAGAAACTCAGTTCCATCCAGTGTCTGAAGCTCAGTGAAGTGCTGCCACTGTTACACAATTCCTCATCCTCACGACGAATCACGTTCACGGTCATCACAGTCAATGATCAAGTTTACATTCACAGTCATCATGGTCATGATTTTCACATTTGCCAACTGTTTCTGGGAGCTTGTTTTAGTACAATACCACAGAAGTAGCAAACTCTTCCAGTAGGGACAATATCCTCAACTTTGAGATACAAAACACTTAAATTTTTCTTCTTCAGAAAAAGAAAACATGCATCATTACAACTCTTGAGTTTTTGTTGTCCCATTTGGGACATTACAAAGAAGCTATCTATTCTTTAAACACATACTATGTTTGTTCTGTTGTCATAAACAATATATTACTAAGAAAATATCTAAAGGCTGCATGACAAAGTTTACCTCTGACTGTACTAACATAGATATCCTACAAAATACATCTACAGTACCTGTTCCACACTTCGTGATGACAGAAGAAGCAACTTTTTTAGGTGCAACCCTGTTTTTTTAAATCTTCAGTTTCATCATGAATCAGAACACCCAAGGGAGGGGCATGTCCTGGATGTGGTTCTGGCAGATGGGGATCTGGTAAGGGACATGGTTGTACAGGACCCCTGACTGGGAGTGACCACAATACTGTCTGGTTTCAAATAAGCATTGGGGAGTGGGGGTGAGATCTAGGACACTGGCAGTGGACTTCAGCGGGCAGACTTTATGGGCATGGGAAATATTCTCAAGGATCACTTGAAGGGGATTACCTCAACAACAAGTGTGGAAAGGAGATGGAGGTCATAAACGGGACTTCATGAGGCAGTCAGGATCTGCGCTAAGTTGAAACGTATGGAGCAAGGTCACATAAACCATGCTGGTGGTCCAGTGAGGTCCAGGTAGCAGTCAGAGAAAAGAAGGCAGCTTACAAAAATATAAAACAACAAGAGGGATAGGGATAAGGAAATGTACCAGCTTGCATCTAGAAAAGTCACCTCGTATGGTGAGGGAGCAAAGTCCAGTAAAGAGCAACGGCTGGCACAGGGGATACATGGAGGGAAAAGGGTTCTTCCGGTACATTGGGGAGCGGAGAAAACTAAGGGCCATCTCAGCAGATTGAGATCAGAAGGAGGGGTGGTGGAAGAGGCGAGGGACCAGGCAGAGGTATTTAACGAGTACTTTGCCTCTGTGTTCACTAGGGAGGGGATGGGATATCTACAAAGCAAGGCACAAAGGGGATAGAAGCGGCAGGAGTGGGATCAGGGAGCAGCAGAAATGGAGCAAAAGGGAGGGAAAGGTACCCCAGGGGTGTCACATCTGGATAAGGATAAAAGACCAGTAAGGTGGAGGGACGGATGATGCCATCCCCACCAAAGGTGTGGTTTGCCCTCAAGGCCCTAAAGAAAGACAAATCTCCTGGGCGGATGGCATTCATCCGAGAGTACTATGGGAATTGGCGGACATACTGGCTGCACCTGGCGGAGCTTTTCAACAGGTCATGAGACAGGAGGGTACCTAGGGATTGGCAGAGGCACATGTGGTACCAATCCATAAAGAGGTCGAAGGAAGTACCAGAAACTATAGACCCATCAGTTTAACCTCAGTGGTGGGAAATTAATGGAGAGTATACTAAAGGAACGATTGGGGGTTTACTTGGAGGAGGTGGGAGGTCTGGATAGTCGGCAGCATGGGTTTGTGCCAGGTAGATCATGTCAAACCAACCTTGTGGAGTTCTATGAATGGGTAACATCAGAACTGGACAGGGGTAAGCCTGTGGATGTATTATTCTTGGACTTCAGCAAGGCGTTTGACTCTGTCCCCACAATGGTCTGGTGGAGAAACTGATGGGGTTAGGAGTAGGCCTTTGATGGTCAGATGGATTGAAAACTGGATAGCTGGACGACTCAGAGAGTAGTGGTCTGTGGGGAGCCTCGAACCCTACAGAGGTTGGTAGTGGGGTACCACAGGGCTCGGTCCTGGGTCCAATCCTGTTTAATGCATACATATCAGACATCAGGGATGGTATAGGTGTGAAATGAGTCTCTTCACGGATGACTCCAAGATGGAGCAGTAGTTGAGGGAGAAGAGGGAGGTTGGCCCTGCAAGGGACCTGACACCCTGGAAAGCTGGGCTCACACATGGAAATTAATTTCAATATCACCAAGTGCAAGGTGTTGCATCTTGGTCGGGAAACCCAAACACAGGTACACCCTGGGAGGGAGGTGCTGGAAGCCTCAACAGGGGAAAAGACCTAGGGGTCATGGTGGATACATGTATGAATAACACTGAGCAGTGCAGGAGCAGCTAGCAAGGCAAACAGGATGTTGGGATGCATCACAAGGGGATCACCTCTAGGAGCAAGGAAGTGATTCTGCCACTGTACAATGGACTGGTTAGACCACACCTTGAGTACTGTGTACAGTACTGGAGACCACACTTGAAGAGGGACATACAGCTCCTGGAGAGGGTACAGAGGAGGGCAACAAAGATGATACGAGGGCTAGGGGATTTGACTTACGAGGACAGACTTGAGGAGCTCTGCCTGTTTTCATTGGAGGAGAGGAGAGACAGGGGACATGATTGAGGTCTTCAAGTAACTCAAGGGAATAAATAGGTAAACATGGAGGGATCTTTAGACTAAAGCAGGAGGCATCACCAGAGGGCATGGTTTGAAGTTGGAAGGTGGAAGGGTGAGGGGGAAAGAGGAGGAGGTTTTCACTGAGAGGGTGGTGGACCTGAATGCTCTGCCTGGTGAGCTGGTTCAGAGATCCACAGTGGAGAGCTTTAAGAGAGGTGGGACAGACACAGAAAGTGGATGTATCAGATGATGGCCTGTCCCGGGGGGTGGGGATGGATGATAGGGGTTTCTGGAGCACAAGGGATGGGAGGGTCTCGGCACCCAACTAAGGATCTAGGTTCGAGCAGACTTGATAGACCATAAGGCCTAATCTGCTGGCAAATAGTATGTTAGTATGTTAGTATGTTAGTTATCATGTCACGTCACTCATGAGCTTTGGTCCAGTATGAAGCTTCTGTAAGTGTTCACATTCTGCATGATGCCCTACTAGCAGATGGGCTTGAATCTGTCTCACAAGCCGGCTGTACTTAATCCAGTAGCTATAATCTTGAGCCAACAGTGTTTGTAATATGTGTGTGTCTCAGTCAGACAGTTCAGGGAAGTACAGTCGTAGGTATTTCAAATTGTTTTCAATGGAAACTGTTTGTGGAAGCTCAGTTCCATCCAGTTTCTGATGTTCTGAGAAGCACTGGTAGTGCCAACATGACTCACATCACATCACAACGAATCATGTTCATGGTCATCACGAATCACACCACTTCAGCTTTTATTGATGCAACCATGCCTTTTATCTTTTTAGTCTTCAGTTTCATCACAAATCAGGACATCCAGTTATCATGTCATGTCACTTGTGAGCCTTGGTCCAGTATGATACTTCTGTTGGTGTTCACATTCTGCAGGATGCCCTACCTGTTGTGTTCCATACCAAGAGCTGTTGCTGAACATAATCAGTGACATACATTACAAACACATTGTCCCCTTCTACAAAACTGAGACTCAGGAGACTGGTTGAAAAACAGAGATCTGGAATGTGCCTGCCTTTGGACCAGATCATCATCATCCTCCAGTAGGCACATCCAAGGTCACATTATTCACTCTTCATCTCATTTCTCTACTTATGCATTTTAGTACTACTGATTAGTGGTTTAATTGTTTTCTCTATAGAAAATGTTGATTAAAACTGTTTAAAATTATTTTTTCACATATAGTTACCATAACATAATAAAGGTTATAAAGGTTTGATAAGGTTAGATAAGCATCCAAACCTTTTTTGCTTATCAGAACCTTTTAGAACCACAGAACCTTTTGAGGTTCTCCCATCCCTATTTAAAATCTGCCCTCCTAAGGCCCAGAAACGTTACCCTGTGTGGTTCAAGTCCACAGCCATGATTATTTTGAACCACACTGTATGGTGATCGCTATTCCCAAGTGGCCTCCTATCTTAACATCTGCAATGCTATCCCTGTTAGTAAGTACTGGGTCCAGTATTGCCCCATCATGAGTGGGTTCACTGACTAGTTGCTGAGGAAGGCACCCCTGCAGGAGTCCAGGATTCTTGCTGAAACCACAACTGGGAGGTTCCAATCTACATCTGGCAGATTGAAGTACCCAACCTGCAGTATTGCCTCCTTTTCTGTCATCTTGCCAGTAGCTTCCACCAGTACATTATTTAACTCCTTCTCCTGTGGTGGAATTCTGTAGACCATGACAGTGTGAATAGAGGCTCCATTTCCTATCTCTAGGGTGACTCACAGTACCTCTGCTTCCCCATAGTCCCTGTATCCCTGTCGCTTTTGTGTCTTCCCTACATAAACACCACACCGCTTTCTTTTACTTGTAATTCTGTCCCTCCTGAACAGAGTATAGCTTGGTATGGTCATGTCCCAGTCATGGTTTTCAATGGACCATAGCTAAGTAATGGCCACAATATTCAGGCTGGACTCTGCCATTATAGCCTCTAGGTCCAAAATTTATTTCCTAGACTTCTAGCATCCAGAAACATGGCCTTACAGATTTTGTTTTACAACTTTAATGCTTTCATTCCCATCCTCCTTCACTTCTACCGCCCTGCTTCTTTATTAATTTCCATCTTGAGAGATTTAATTCCGCTCATGTTTTCCTGCTTTCTGCTCAGTCTGGGGAGGGGCAGTTACTGCCTCCTATTTTCTTCCACCACCACCCTCTGCTAGTTTAAATAGTCATCAAAATAACATCTAAACCATCCACTAAGGATCATGTTCCCTTGCTGGATGGATGCAGGCTCACCTTGTAAAGTGCCTTATCTCCAGGTGGATCCCCAGTGAAGGTGAACCCTCCTCTCTGTACCATTCCTTCAACCATGAATTAAAGGTCTTGGTGCAGAGATCCCCTACTGCCCTCATCATAGACAGGAAGCACCTCAGCAAAAGACACTGAGCATGCTACCTGTTCTAAGCTCCTCCTGCACTATCCCAACCCCGTCCCAAGCCAGGTCATTAGTCCCCAGTAGACAATGACATCCAGCTCTGCCTCCAATCCTCCTGCCTTAGTGATCCTCTGGATCCGTTGCCCATCTCTCAGGGCCATGGCACCACATAAGCACCTAACCTTCCTCTCCCCCTTCCAGTTTCCAAATACATCCCTCACAATTGAGTCACCCATCAGAAATTGCTTCCTCCTCCTCCTCCTGCTCTGGGGTTCTCCTCCTCCTCCCCTTGGGGTCTCCACCCAGAGAACCAATATATCCTCACTGGCCACTACCATGAATGCCTCCTCTTGGCAGTCCTGCTCTTTGTCTTAGCAGTGTAGGAACTGCATTGTGGTACTAGTTGAGAAATGTGCCTCTGATTCATCACCCCATTCTTCCAGAGCCCACCAGTTTGTAGAGGACTGTCCCCAGAGCTTGACTGGAGAGCAGAAAATCCTCCAATATTTCTATGGATTGGCATGCATTGATCTTTTGAGGAGAGCCTGTGTGAGATGCTGCCTCGAATCTATGTTGATGGTTGTTACTTTCTACAGGAGGGACAGCTAGGATCAGAAGCTGGGGTGTACTGAGATCAAGGCTGACAAGGCCAATCTAATCCTCCCAGAGGTTCAACATAGGCCCTAAATCTAGTTTAACCTCCCTACAAATGGGAGGCTCCTGAAAATCTTCCTTGAGTTTGCCTAAATGCTCACTGCCAGGCTGGTTGTCATGCATTTTAGCAGTTTAAATGTGATTACCAGAGAGTGCCTGTATAGACTCTGTGTACTGTCTCTTTAAGAGCTGCCTGATTGCAGTCATAAGTAATCTGAGAGGGAGCTCTGTTGAAAGATGTAACTATTTGCTGAAAATCATTTATAGTGATAGTGATAATGTCATTTATCTAACCTGCCTTCTTTGCAGCAAGGACTGTTTTGTTTATCCCACCATTTGGTCCAGGACTGCAAATTGGACCAATCAGTACTGGTGGGACCTAAAATGGAGGAGCTGTCTGGAGTCAAAATCTATAGAAATCGTAGTTTGGGGCTTTTGGCACCTTTTGGCAACTGAAGGGGAGCTCTTGCTTTGACTGACAGCCGAATCAGCCAACCAAACATTTTGGATCTTGGGAAATCCCAGACTGCTTGCAATTTTCAGTTAGTTTTAAGCTGGGAAGTGAAATGAGAGCAGCTCAAGTGATTTTGATGCAACAGTTCTGTGTAGTTTTGCATGGAGAACTATGAAAGAGCTGAATTTTGGCCTGCCTGTCTGCCTGCTGTCCCTGAGAGGAAAAGAGAGCCTTATTCTGATTGAATCTGAGTTGTGAGGACTATTTAAGCCACTGGACTGTGACCAGGCATTAATCTGAAGAAGACTGAAGATTTTCTGAATGCGATCAGCCTGTCAGGACTTCCAGCTGCTTTGAATCCTTGGTTTGTGCAGAGACTTTGCGATTGTGACATGAGGCGGTTTGCCTGGTACAGTAGAATTTCCCTACATGTAAATGTGCTGTGAGTTGTTAGTGGGTCGTGATTTGTTCCCCACTGCGCGAACTTTGTTCTGCTTTCTGAAACTGTATCCAGCCCAAAACAGACTGTATCCGAATTTGTCTCCATTTGGCGTTGCCTTGCCACACTGGCCCAGCCAGACTACCCGCTGCACAGAAAGCCATCGATGAGAAACCTGCCTGGGGATCAGCTCCTGCTCCTTGCTTGAACAGGAAGGATGCCTCGGCGATTCGTGTGGGTCCTGCTTCTCCTGGCACTCCAGATTAACCACCTGCTGTCTCGATTTTTGTCCAGCCTGCGTCCAGTCTTGGGTATCATGAGTAATCATCATGGTAGCTCCTGCAACCACAGCCTAATCTAAAAGCGTGTCATCTGATTGTCTTGTTTTTGTTTTCATGAACTGAGCCCTTCGCCTCCAGATTACAAATAGTGTGTGTTATGCATGTTGTTTTCCATCACAGGGTCCCAACCAGCTGCAACATTTCTGGCTAGTCCACCATTCTCCATCTGGGTATTCAGTGTGTGTGACTGTTTATATACCCTGAAGTGCATGCATAACTGTTTGAATGATAGAGTATTTAAGAAAATTAACCTGATTACACCCTCCTTGTTCAAGTCCCTTAAATAAATCAGATCTAACTCTTTTGCATTTACCCTGACTGTGGTTCCAGTTTTGCAAGAGCACTATACTGCCGTTATTTGCTGTGTATAATCTTGTTTTACAAGGGATCCCCATGGCCGAGACAGAGGAAAGCCCAAGTAATAAGTGCAAACAGTGTGAGTACCCTATGTGGTGTATCAGGGTATTGTGAAAGTGATTATTGTGTTTTGTTCTGGCCACTAGTAAGAAAAGAGGGGTTACAGTGTCCCAGAGGTCTGTGCCTAGGTTAGCTTGACCACTACCAACCCTGACCTCTGGGTGGAGGCACCCATTTCAGAACTCAGGCCTCTTAACCTGCTACTAGCCAGGCAAGCAGGGGTAGTAGCCCTTGGGATGGCACCACCTAGGGGTTACGCTAGTCTGTATGATGAGATAGCTGCCATTCTACTAGCAATTCAGGCTGCTCTGAATAGTCACAGCCCTGAGTTTGGGATCTGTGCAGATTCTGATTACATGAGACAAAGTTTTCTGTGCTACCTTCATGGCTGGAAGGAAGGTGGGTTCAAGACTGTCACAGGTAAAGACATCAGGCATAAAGATTTGATCACAGCAATTGACAATATGGTCCATACCTGTGAAATGACCATTTGCCAGAGAAGGTCAAGGGTCACTCATGGGCCAAGTGTCCTGATAAAACTGAAATGATATGGCTGATACACTAGCCATAGAAGGATCATTGAGTGGACAGCTATGGAGCTACCCAATGAAGCCCAGTGCCAGCTTTGCTGTTGTCACTCGGTGACAAGCTAAGAAAGAGGAGGGCAGACAGAAAGTTCAAGATAAGGATCATTCTACCATTGAAATACCCTCTAAGGATACTTATGTGCTAGTAAGGGATGAGCCTGATTCTGATGTGGTGCTAGCCCAGCTGTAGGTCATAACTGTGTCCAAAATGTACCACTACATACAACATGTCATAAATTGTCCTATTTCAGATGAGAACATGGCCCAGCATAAAGATCTGAAAATCATGCATGATCATAGGGATAGGTTCCATCTGCATCAGATATTGTTGTCTTATACCCACAAGAAAGATGATCTTCCCAGGTGGGTGGTTCCTACCAGCTACAGGGAATGATGTTGTATCATACCCATGATGAGATGTGCAGAGGATATCCAGGTGACCGACCTACCTTTGATGCCCTGCAGCAAGTCCTCATTGGCCTGGCATATATAATAATGTGTCTTATTATACCAAAGGTTGCCTTTGCTCGCTATAAATTTCAGCCATCCAAGCCCAGGTTCAGAGCTCTCCTGCAAGTCAAAGGGATGGCTTTACCATGGTCAGATGCCTGGATAGGTCTGGTCCCATGTTCCTCCAGGGGAAACTGCTATTTTCTTACAGTGACTTTTCTTTTCACCAAATAGGTCTAGTGCTTGCCTGAACTAAATGATACAGTTGCAACAACGGCCACCATTTTGGTAAAAGATGTGCCCAGTCATTGGGGTCTACTTAAGAATAGAATCAGACTGAGGCTCTGATTTTACCTCTGAGGTGATTACCAGCCTCTGAGACCTTAGGAGTTCAAAGGAAACTTCATTTAGCCCGCTGGCCTCAGTCTTCAGGTCAGGTGGAATGCATCAATCAGATAGTGATCAGCATACTTAAGAAGTATCTCACCAATAATCCAAAGATTGAGATCTCAAACTACTTCTGATTCTCCTTGCAATCAGCTCTACCCCAAGCTGCTTATCTGGTATCACTCCATTTGAGATGACGACTGCCTTTATACCTGTTGTACCAAACTCCCACTGAGAATACACCCGTCACTGCAGATTTACATCAGTATAGCACTGATCTGAAAAGACACTTACAGTGTCTTCTTGCTTACCCAGCAAAACTTGAAAAGAGTGCCCAAGGTCATAAAACATGTTAATAAAATTCAACAAAATACAATAAAGCATATTATGACAAGAAAGCTTCCCCAAGGGAATATCAGGTGGGTGACTAGGTATTTTGTTACAACTACAGATGTTGTAACAAAGGTCCATGGAAGTTCCTCCCAAGCTGGTGTGGCTCTTTTCTGATATTTGGCAAAGCATCTCCAGTGGTCTATGAACTCAAAATTCCAAAAGGTGGTAGAAATTCACTCAGCAAGGAAGTCTATATTGGACAATTATGGCCTTATCATCAGTTTGAATTGCACTCCAGCCCATCTGGGGAAAAGACCCAAGTTGGGAACTAGTCAGATAAAACAGCTATTCTACATTGCATCACGTGAACTGAATGAGGTGACATTTTGTAGTTGATCAGACAAAGAGTTAGTGTAAAGTATATAGGTGTGAACTAGGCACAATGATTTAAGTTAGTTTTGTACTTGTTTAGAGTTGCACATCAAAGCTTTGGGCAAGGGACCACCAAATAATACAGATAAATTATCCTACTGCTATTGCCATGGGACATCCCTGCTGACCCTTATAGTTCTGATTTCATCTTTTATTTACGTTATGTGTAATGTCACCAAACTCAAAGCCTCCACATTCACTCTCCAGATGCAGATGTTTTATATAAATGGGAAGAGTTGGGTTTTGCCTGAGGGTGGGATCCCAAAGCTAGGTAAGACAGAAATGTTTTGGAAGAAAAAAATGGTTCCTTGAACAGTTATGAGTTGACTCATGATGCTATCATTTTTATTTATTTTATTATGTTGCTGTTGGTGGCTTTTATGACAATATTATACATGGTTGGGCCCTCGTCTCAATAGAAAAGTCAACATATATTTCCCCATATATGATGGTAGCCAATTGACATATTATGATATAAATTAACTAATTTCACTGTATTAATGTGTTATTAACACCTTAATAACACATTAATACCTAACAATCACTATCTATAGTACAGTACCACTACATTAATGTGTTATTAACACCTTACTAACATGTTGCTACCCGTGACATTACAAACAACACTCTGCAAACAACCCAAGTAACACATGTAACAAGACCCTTAACACAAGTAAGAAGGCCCTAAACACCACATGTAACAGCCACCTACCACCCCAATACTAGGGAAATCATAGGACAAGGCAAAAAGCATGCAACCTAATGCATTGTTGAAAAAAGATGGCAAAGTCAGTATGCATTCTTGAAATAATACCATTTCATGATTAAAGAAGCTCATAAAGGCAATTTGCCCTTTGGCTGGTGACTTTATGGTTTGTTCAGCCGTAGATGGCATTTCTTTCTATACTACACTTTGCCATCATTAATTCTCTCTCTCCTCTCTCAATATATTATTTTATTTTAGTCTTTGTAACTGGTAAGGCCCACTAGGCACAAATGCCTGTTTTCAGGGGTGATCTGGGAGCAATGGGTAGTTAAGGACTTGCTCACAGTATGCAAGTGGAGGTTGTGGGAATCAACCCAGGTCTGCTGGATGTACCAAGCTCATTCACAGCTCATTACTCTAACCTCTAGGCTATATATATATATATATATATATATATATATATATATATACACCTGATTTTAACATTTTCATACAGGTCAACTAAGGCCTGATTTAAATTGCCAAGTGAATGACTAATGAATGATATTTTCACCAGCCTTTGTATTGTCCCAACTTTTATCTATACAGAAGAGACAATAGTATTTCTGTTTATGTAGTGGTAAAATCTTTATTTTATGCAGGAAGTTGGAAATGTACACAATTTGGACCATAGGTTCTGATTTCAAGGCACTCCTGTTTCAGCATAAAATAATGTTACAGCTATAAACCTGTACAACACATAGAATGCCTATCAATTTAGTTAATACATATGAACATACTCTCACAAATTGTTAGTAACAAACATCTTGTATCATATTGAATTCGACATATTTAAATTACATACTGCAGATTAGGTGCCATTGTAGACCCCAACATGACTTGTGTCATTTATAAGCAAGTCATATTGGGGTCTAGTGTTACCTAACTCTGATCCTTGTTCATTGTTTATGAACAAACCAATAGGCAGTGCTGAATTATGTGTAAACAGGTATATCAGTAATGCATTACATGAGTACCATCTAGTGGCTGTATTACAAAGTCAATGTGTTAAAATGTTAAAACATTCATTTTATATAATGTATAATCCGTATATTGTGAAATAAGTGAGATGTGTTTTTGTAACAACTGTGTGATTTCAAAGCTCTGTTAATATTACATTGGTATGACACTCTTGCTAGATGTATAACATTAACTGCTTAACTGAAAGTGTTGAAAACTCTAAGAACTTACAGTAGATGAAAGTTCAGACTCCATTGTGTAGACTTTGGTAAAGACATCTTTGTAAAATGTTTCTTGGTGGAATGTCAGCAAATTACATGTGGTTGCCGCCTGTCTGGTAATGTAGGAGAGGTACAGTATGCTGCTCCATGGACATTGTAGCAAAAATCTGAGCATTTTCTAAAATATGTAGTATCAGGACTCTAGGGTATGTCCATGCATGTGTGTCACTTCTGAACATCGTGCTGCCATCTTATCAAATGCTAACAGTACCATACCATCCTAACACCAAATCCCAGCTGAAAGGAAAAAATAACTTCTAGTCTTCATAAATGTTTCATGCACCTAAAAGCAGGAGCCCACCTAGGACCACAGAAAAATAAAGTGGATAATGTAATCAACCTGTTGGATGATGATCTGAGTAATTGTGAGTTACATGTATTGAACAAAGGTTTATCTTCCATGCCTACAATGGACTTGGACTTTTTCAAACTACCATTGATATAAACAGACTGTGTAGAGTTCTCAATCTACATTATTTTTACACAAAGGACATCTATATGGGGTGTTTAGAGATATCACAAACTCTTGTTCAAGACAATGAATTAGTTTATTTTTATACTTCAGAGTTTATTGTTCATAATCATCAGACTCTGCCCATATTTAGCAATAGTAAATCTACATTACAGTAATAGGCTCATACTTTTCCCTGTACATGTTTCTTCTAATATGATCAAACATGACAGCAATATTTTCTCCTATTAAACATCAAGGAAAGGAAACCAAAAGTGACAAGAAGACAAAAGAGAAACAGTCAAGCCATCTTAGAGCTACCAATATCAAAATACAGGTTATTGCATTAATAAAGAAACTTTGTACATTCACTGTACTTGGAGACAAGAGATCTCTGCCTAGTAGCAGGATTACCAAGGGAGGAGGGGCAAAGGATAAGACAGTCATGGGAGAGGGAGGAATGGGAGAGAGGACTCATGGTGTGTCTCCGGTCCCAGAGATGGGACACCCAAGTCCCACCTTGTCCACCTGTTTAAAAAGCTGGCAGAGATTGTTGCACCATAAAAATAATATGTTCATATGTTTTGATGGTCTCTATGAGTTTAATCCACTCCTCCTGCATGGGGGTGTTTCAGAAAGTCATTTTAGTAATGCTTTTGTTAGCTGCTGCTACCAATATATTCCATAAGTATTTGGCTCGTGCCCTTGAGCTCCAGTGGATATATTCTCAGGATCAGGCGCTCTGGACCAAGAGGGACGAGAGGTTAAACAAATCTTTCAACTATGTCTGAATCTGGTTCCAGAACCCTTCAATTATGGGCATTACCAGAAAATATGTGACTGGCCTGCCACTCCCTCCCACATTTTCTCCAACATGAGCTAGAGCCAGCTGAACTCCACTTAACCACTTTCTGGGACCCTGAAATACCTAATTTAGAGCTTCCACATGAACTCCCTCCAATCTGGGGCTGATGTGGTCGCCATGTATTTTGTCAAATATTATCCCAGTTTGTTTCACTCAGACTAATATCGAACTCTCACTCCCACCTTTCTTTGACATAGTTTGTAGTTTGCTGCATATTTTTGAGAAACCTGTTATATACCATAAACATAGTTTTCCCACCTCCTTCTGATCCACAGACTGTCTCAAAGAGGTTTTCTAGTGGGGCATCTCTGATCTTAATAGTGGAGGAGCGCAGCTGCTTATTAATGTAATCTCTGATCTGGTAGTAAAAATCAGATCCTTTTGCATCCACCCGAATTTATGTTGGGCTTCCTGAAAAAGATTATTCTCTGCCCACTCATGCACTGTCATGGAGCCCAGCAACCGAGTCTGTCCTGGTTTTGTACCATGGGTCTCTATGTGCTTGTATATACACTGCACTTGCTGACCACCTTTGGTATTTCCACAAGGAAAACTTTGTGGACCCTGTTTTCAGGTATCTTCTACATCCAGCTACCATGGCTGCAGTCCCTGAGAATTTTGGGAGAGATCAGGTCTGCCGGAAGCCAGAGCAAGACATTGCACCTGAAGTGGGGGTGACAAGGGGTCTAATAAATTGTTATCCTTCCACCCTGATTTATAGTATGGGTGTTGTAACAACAATGCTACCTGTCTGGGTTGTATACCAGTAGCCAACTAGTTGTGGTACTCTCAATCCCCCTTGCTGTTGGGTAAGAACAAGGTATGTTTTCTGATTCTCGGCCTACCGGGGACCACAGGAATCAGAACAACATCCATTGCCAAGAATCAATTTGCTTAATTGGGATTGTACATGGGACACATTGAAATAAGAATACAAACCTAGGAAGGACATTCATTTTTAGTGTCTGCACTCGTGAGTGCAGAGATAGTGGGATAAGGGACCACCTATGTATATCTAATTTAATATTTTAACCAGCGGAGATAATTCAACCTTAAGAGTTTGGATGTGTTTATGGCTAGGTGTACGCCCAGGTATTTCAGTGAATCCACATCCCACCGCATTGGGTAGGTTCGTTTAAGGAGGGGGAGGGTTGATAGTTAAATTTTAGGACCTCTGTTTTAGTAGTGTTTAGAGTGTATCCAGAGAGGATGAGAACTTATGTAAGTGATCAAATAGGGTCAACAAGCGTGCTTTCTGGGTTGGAAAAATACAGCACTATATTGTCAGCATATAAGGCCAACTTCTGCTGTGTATCCCAACCAGATTCCCTCTATGTCTGGTTTTCTCATATTCCTTGGGCTAGGGGTTCTAAATATAAAGCAAAAGGAGGGTCAAGAATGGGCATCTCTGTCTAGCACCCTTTCTAAAGTAAATATGTAGACATATGCCCATTAGCCCGAATATAGCCTTTAAGCCTCATTATAATTTGGAAATCAATTGTGCAAACTGTGATGGGAAACCAAACCTGACAAGGTTGTTTTAAAAGGTCCATGACACCTTGTCAAAAGCTTTCTCAGCATCTAAACTGAGAAGGAGTGCTGGTGTTTTAGAAGACTGGAGGAGTCCATTATATGGACCGACATCTTAAATTGTCCTGGTACTGACACCCCAGGATGAATCCGCCTGATCCGTAGATATACTAATTGTAGTAAAATACATTGCAGACAACCAGAGGTGATAGATATAAATATTTTGTAATCTGTATTTAGGATAGATATGGGCCGGTATGAATGGCAAATGGTCTGGTTTTTCCCTGGTTTGGGAATTACCAAGATAATGGCTTGGGACCATGATTTGGTACAATACCCTTTGGTGAGAGTACCTCATTATATACTCTTTTGAGAATAGGGGTAAGTGAATTTTTAGGTGCCTGAATAGTTCACTTGTGAAACCATCAGTTCACAGGCATTTATTTACTTTGAAGGTTGAGATAGCAGTCAGTATCTCTTCTGTGGTGATAGGGCAATGATTGCCCTCTGGGTCGACTGGGGTATCTTGGGTAGGTCTATTTTCTAGGTAGTTTACTAGTTCTGATCGATCTGGGGACTGTATTTCCATATATAACTCCTTATAATACATTCTAAAAGCTTCTACGGTGTCTGGGGTAGTCTGAGTATTTTTAGTATGTGAATGATTTAAGGATATCACCTGGGCTCTAGCTCTCTGTGTATGCAGCCTATATGCCAAAAGCTTCATTGCTCGGGACCTCTTTCATAGAACTTCTGTCTTAAAAAAAGACTTTTGTTCTATTTAATAGTCCAAAATCCCTGTAACTCTTTTTTAGTACTGTCAGTTCCCTATGTTGCTGTTTATTGTACTTTTCTTTAATTGTCTCTCCAATTCCCCGATCTGATTTTGAAGTGAAGTTTTTTAGTCTCCCTTTGTTTTTTTTTTGTAGGCCGCCAGTGCTATCAGCTTACCCCTAAGTATAGCTTTGATGGTATTCAGACCACTGATATGGACATACCCAGGGTATTATTTTCTTCCCAAGCCTGTTTAATCATATTTGTTAGTTGCTCCATGGTTTCTTTATCTTGCAGGAGGGAGACATTCAGTCTCCAGAATGTGTGTTTCCGGAAGTCCTCAATATGTAACTTCAGAAATATGGGGCATGGTCAGATAAGACTATATCTTCTATCCAGATGTTTTTTTTTTTTTGTATATTCTTTTTTCCACCCTCCTTGTACTCACTGGCCCCCACTCCTTTGGGCTCCACAGGTCCCCTGCTAGCCCCTGCTGTCCTAATCCAGCCCTCATCTAACTCCACGAATCACAGCTGATCCCTGGGATATCCCGGCATATCCATTTCACGGGTGGGTCCCCTCCTCCGAGGGGAAGCCACCGGGAGAGGGATGACCCCAGCACACTCTCTAGTTAGGGCCTGGGAATGCTGCCACAGAGAAGGAGGCCCTGGGAAGGCACTGAAGGCATTCGGGAACAGAAAGCCATCATCCGGTGGCCAGTGAGTGGTATTTTCTGGTTTTTCCCTAGGTGCGTGACGTCCGAACGCCAAGGCATTAGCCAACGCCTGTCACGCAATGCTCAGCAGTGAACCCAACTTGTTGCCCTACCCTGGTCTCCACCAGCAGTCACCCAACACTGGGTCATAGCCCTTCCTCCTCCCTGGAGACAATGATCAGTCATGGGGCGCTCAAGTTGTCTCCCCCGCCGCCCTCCAGTGACCCAAGCTGCTCCTGAACCCAGGTCGCTGCGCCGCAAGTGGAAATCCAACTGCTGCGCGTGGGCTGACATCCAGCTGTTTTTAACTAGGCCTACTGATTCTTTAGGAGGAAAAATAGTTCAACCTAGAATATACTCCATGCGAGCACAGAAAAAGAATAATCTCTCTGTTTTAAGTGCATTTGTTTCCATACATCAGCATATCCCAGTTCCCCAAGGAGTTTTGTCAATTTTTGAAATCCCTTTGTCTACCCTACGGTTTTTGAGGATGGGTCCATGTGTGGATTTAGGAGGATATTAAATCTCCCCTATTATGAGTTCCTTTCTGCCCTCCTGCAGCTTAGTGAGGATAAAGTGATAAAAGCAAAGTCTGACCCTAGAGGGATGTATATGGAGGCTAAGGTGATTATTCTTGCCTGAAATCGGCCTTTCAAAACACATTCTCCTCCTTGTCATGCATCTTACCCGTTAGCTCAAATGGTGTTTTGTTAGAGATCAGTATGGCAACCCTCTTCATCTCCCTCCCATACTAAGCACTCCCCATAGTGTTAAAACCCATCTTCCCCAAATTCAGGTGTTCCGATGGGAAAGAGGTGTCTCTTGAAGCATAACAAACTCTGCCTTCGATTTTTTAGCATTTGCACTATTGTATTTCTTTTGACAGGGTTAGATAACCTGTTTACATTGAATGAACAAATCAGAGAAATTTTATCCATATTGTCTTGGCAGAGAATCTAAAATGATATCCATATCTCCTTTTATATACTCTGCTACTGCGTGATGGTTGACTAACAAATCTAACAGACCTAACTTGATAGAACTATATACAAACAGCAAGTAGTTAAAACATTGTTCTAACATTCAACAGTTAATGAAATCTTAAAAACAGTTATAGAGTATACAATTCTACTTCCAAGGTCAAGGGACCAGCTCTGTGGACCCTTAATCCACCTCCTTATTCAGATGAAAAAGGGAGGTGGTGGTGAAAGGATAAACCCTCCTGTATGATCAGGGTCCTCTCACCTGAAAGATGCCCCTTCTGAGGAGCTTCTGAGAGAAATTATCAGTGAATCACACACCAGACACTCCGCAACTCTCTACGGTATCAGTAAGTAAACCCCATATATAGAGACCCCTCAGATTTCTAATGGTTAATTCCTGAAGTAAACCAGATATCAGCCCTTCTTGGCAACTTTGTTCACAGATATATATAGGACTGAGAAAAAAGAGAAATGAGGACTGTAGAACCCAGAAAATCTTAAGTTGGAGTATTTACTTGATTAAACTCCATGGAACAGCACCCTCCTTTCTAACAGAACAACAATAAGTCCAGACTGGGCATGTATCCAAGAGGTGCAGTCCAACAATATTGAAAATTATGTGTTTCAGATAAAGTAAGGGCTGTTGTTAACTAACCTCTGGCTAGTAGCCTCTTGCATGAAAAACAATGCAGGCATTTCTTATATAAAACAGTACCTTGTGACTCTCAGCCCTTTTATAGCATCAGCTGCCAGGTTCTTCTGGACACTGGATTTAGATTTTATAGCTGCGCCTGCTCCAAGGCTTCTCACGCTATTTGCAATGGGGATGCTGGCTCGATGACGCATTGCAACCTGTATCCAGTCCATGGAGTGAACGCGCTTCCTAGCAATGTGTTCTGCCTCTGCTTCCTGGAGTGGGATACCCTTTGATGATGAACTTCCAAGGTTTTCATGGGGAAGAGTAAGTTTGTGGGCCATCTTCCCATTGAATCCTTAATTTTGCTGGAAAGGAGTTTGAAATTTCAGTCCTTGTTCCTTCAGTTTGCGCAATATTGGAGTGTATTGTATGTGGGCCTGCTGAATTTCTGGTAGGTAATTGTGATCTAGCGTTATGCATGAGGACAGATATTTTAATTCCTTCTTGGCCCACGCTGCTTTAGGAGGTCTTCCTTTGTTTTTAAACTGCTCACCATGAAGATCACCAAATGAGGTCTCGCATTTGGATCCTGGGGCTTTGGGACAAGAGATCGATGGGCCCTGTGATGGATAGAACATACTGTGGGGTAAGTCCAGTACATTTCTCAATACATTTTCAAAAATGCTGCCATTGGCATTTGTTCTGCCTCAGCCAGGCCAGACATCCGCAGGTTGTTACGGTGTGATCAACTCTCAAGGTCTATAGTTTTCGCTTGCAGTGCCACCGCCTGCTGGTAAGGGCCTCTACCACATGCGCAAGTCTGGCCGTGGTATCCTTGGAGTGTGTAATTCTAGTTTCCGCCTCCTCCATTTGAGCATCCAATTTTTGAAGTTTTCTAGAAATTTGCTGCAGATCATTCTTTGTCTCATTTCTAGTTCCCAATTTGAGTCAGTATAGTTTCATAGTGGTTTCTGTTCAATATATCAGTTTCTCCTTCGGTATCATAACCTGAGACCTGTGCACTGCTGATTGACTGGCTACTGCTGCAGCTCTAAGCGGGTTTGGGGCAATCTGACAGGATCCTTTTGCTTATCAGTCAATCTGCCCTTGGATTCTGCTCCCGTGTCTCTTCTTTTACCTTCTATAGACATGCTGATGCATTTTTCCAATGATCAAACTGTATAAGGGCTTGTAGTTTAAAACAGGGGGTGGGGGCAGAGTAAAGTCTCTATGCTGCAGAGTAGTCCGTGAGGAACCTGAAATCAACAGTGAATTAGATGACAGTCAATAGTAGAGGAGGAGACTCTAATCATATTGTATATACAAGAGGAACTGAAGCCATAAATGAGTTCAATGAACACTTGTGCAACAAATGAGAGTCAGAGTGAAAATGTGCTTAGTCATAGAAAAACTAGCACTTTCTGTCCTCCACAAAGTGCAGCAGTTGCAACATTCAAAAGCTATGTGAAAAGATTTGGAATTGCTTAGACAGAAGGAAGTTGTACCCAGATTTATAAATATTAGGAAGTAGGAAAGGTCAGCTATAGAGAAGTTTAAAAAACAATGCCCTAATTACCATTAAACCAGCTGATAGGGAGAGAATGTGGGGTCATGAACACTACTGATTACACAGAAGAGGCTGAGAGGCAATTAAGCCAGAAAGATTTTACAGGTCGCTTAGTTTGAGTTCACACCCCACCTTAAAATCAAATAGATGGGTTCCTGGAATTAGCTTTTCAGAAGGTTTAATCAACAAAAGGAGAAGGAATGTTTAACGTTGATTTTCATCTGAGGGTACACATGTATACTGTATATTGCCCATAATCCACAAATAACTGGAACAACCACCAGGGAGACCCATAATTTTGGCCATAGAGTGTTACAGAGCCACCTGCATAAGGTGTACTGCACACCAACTCACAAAGGACGTCACAGCAAATTGTATATAAAGTTACATTTATTATTTAACAGCAAACAGTGTGGACAGACAATTTGCCTGACATGTTTGAACCTGCAATGGTTTTCTTCAAAGACTTTGAAGAAGAACCCTTGCAAGGTTTGAAAACGTCAGCCGATTGTCTGTCTGCACTGTTGCTTTAAATAATAAATGTAACTTTATATGCAATTTCTATGCTGTTCTTTGTGGGTTGGTGTGCAGGAAACCTTATGCAGGTAACTGTTTGGTGAGTTTCCTTGCACACATTCTGGTGTACACTCTTTGGAGACCCAGTGTTGCAGAGCCCTTGTATGTTTTTTGATGATAGCATTAAGAAGCTGGTTTGTAAGTTACCCTTTTAATGTCAGACACAGAGGATATGTTAAGAGTACTAGAAGGAACAAATGTGGGGTGTATGTTTGCTGGTGACCCTTGATATAGAAGCACTTTACACACACATTCACCATACTGGGAGCCTGAGGGCACTTAGGTATTTTTGGACAAAAGGGTGAGAATGCAAAACCTCATACTGACTTCCTTACTAAAATGGCCAGAATTGTTTTGAAGAGCAATACTTTGTGTTTATGGGTATATTCTATGCTCAAGAAAAAGGTACAGCAGTGGGTACAAATTTTGCACCAATTATGCAAACTTGTATTTAGGCTACTGAGAGGAGTCTTACATATGGAATCAGCATAAAAATCCTTTTTACATAAAATTGGGGGTTTGAAGCAATATATTGATATGTGAATGGTGCAGAGAATATGTCAGAGCTGGAAGCTTTTATGTTGTATCTACATGAGAACAACACACATCTTAGATTTACCTGTAATGTGAATGAGGATGAAATTCCATTCCTGGACATTAAAATCCAAAGAAAACAGGATGGAACAGTAGGTACTACTGTACTTTATTTAGAAAACCCACAGACCAAATACAATTCTTCTAGCTAGTAGCTATCAGCCCTGTCACACTGTAGAGAATATACCCAGGGCCAATGCTGCCATCTAAAGCAAAACTGTAGCAGTGAGACTGCTTTTGAGGAAGAGTCTGCTATTTTGGAGACAAGATTTGTTGAAAGACAGTATGCAAGAAACTGCATTGAGGCAGTAAAGGTGGTTTGCAATAGAAAAAACAGGGAATCCCTCCTGGCTAAGAAAATGGAAGACAGGAATACAAATGAAATAAAAAATCAAATAAATTTTGTAACAACATATTATATGTAAACCTGAAAACTTAGAGAATCATTTTGAAAAATTGGCATGTGCTAGGGGATCCACATCTTATGGAAACTGCAAAGTTTCCCCTAGAATAGTTTAACATTTGGTCCATTCAGCCCAGCAAATTATGAGACCAAGAAATTGGGTGCCTACTTTATCTAAGGGCTGCAAAATGTGGTTGTTGCAAGTACTGCCCTTACAAGGGAATGTAACAAATTCCAGAATCCCTAACAAATGAAAATATGACCATTTCACATTTCATAAATTGTGATACAATGTTTCTAATGTACATGGCCATTTTTACATGTGAGGCATACTATGTGGGCAGAACTAAAAGAAAAAATTGAAAGAAAAAGTGGGTGACCACATAAGAGCAATTAGAAATGACAGTTTGGATTATGTGTTAGCTATACATATAAAAAATTCAGAGAGGAAAGAGGAACATGAGTGAACCTTTGTGGGGCTGGAAAAGGTATGTGTAGGACAGAGAAGGGGAATAGAGAACTGGATTTAAACAAGGAGAAGCATTTGGATATATCCATTGGGGCATGCAGTACAGAAAAAGGCTTAAATGATCAAATTGAACTAAGACCTTTTCTGGTTGACTGGTGAATTATAATAGTCTGTATCAGTATATTTAACCTTATACCTTTTCATTCTGACATTCTTGTTTTCAGATGGCCTCTAATTTTTGGAGGAGCATGCCCCCTTCCCTCCACACACATACCTTTTGTCCATATCCAATCCAGAAACTTTGGATACACTGCTGGAGGAACATGTGATCTCTCCTATGTCTCTTTCTTTAAATGTACTTTGTATATAAGCATTATTTTTTCTGTTATTTAATCTGGTCCCCCTTAAAATATAGTCTTCCAATTGAAGTACACTGACCCTGCAGGGTTTAAGGTTGTATATATTTGTTTTGGTTCCCCACAAACCCCACCCTTAACTATCACCCAGACCCCACTCCTCCTACCCAGACGCCAAACCCCTCACTATCCTACTAAGATCCCAACCCCTGACCCCACCCCAGACACCATCCCCAGACCACAGCCCCTTCCCCACCCCCTCCCTTACTATATCCCCAGACCTCAACCCCAACCCCACACCTCACTATCCCTCTCACAGACTCTAACCCCCAGACCCCACCCTCAGACCTCAACTCCTTTCCCCAACCCTTCTCCCTTCCCACTGCCCTTCTTCCCTCTCCCCCTTCCCCAATAAAATATGACTTCTATTATAAGGTTTTTGGGGATTTAGTGTTTTTCATCAATTGGATGATAATATTTAAGGAAGCTTTAATTCTGAAGTTAAGATTTAAGAACTTTTCAATATTTATGTGCTCCCTTTAAAATTAGAGTTCTCTCTATGCCTTCTAATAATTATGCCTTTTATTATGCCAATCAAAGCAGGTGGCAATATATTAATTTTGAACAGGCAAGTTAATATAGAAGACATTGAACTGTTGTACATAGGTGTTCTATATATTTTTAGAACAGGGCCCAGATATTCAAAGGGTTGCACATGGTGCAACAGTGTTGCACTATCGCAGCCACTGATGCACCCAGTGCGATATTCAAAGGAAAAGTGCAGCACCAAATCCCGATCTTGGGCATCAGAAGGCATGTATGCAGGCGCGAGGTGGGGAGTTCCATGCACACCGTACAGCCCGATATTCAGCTTCCAGGCCGTGCAGAGCCATGGCGCGCAACCCTACCTGCACCAGCACAAAGTTGATCCAAAAAAAAGGAACGAGGGATGGTCACCCACAGGTGAGCTGCCGCATTGCAGGGTGCACACGGCAGCTGCCACCTGTTGGTGGCCACCCGAGCTCCGCCTGCACCTGCAGCCCCCTGCCCAACCGTAGGCATCTGTAAAAATAAAAGAAGAATTCTGTCCAATATCCCTGGTGGTCCAGTGGACCGCTGTCTGCCTGATCGCGGGCATTTGTAATTAAAAAGAAATATTTCCTATATCCCTGGTGGTCCAGTGGACCGCTGTCTGCCTGATCGTGACCATTTGTAATAAAATAGATTACACCATCCTATATCCCTGGTGGTCCAGTGGACTGCTGTCTGCCTGATCGCGGGCATCTGTATAAATAAATAAATAAGTCCAATATCCTGGTGGTCCAGTGGACCGCTGTCTGCCGATCGCGGGCATTTGTATATAAAATAAATAAGTCAATATCCTGGTGATCTGGCAGTACCTCCTCCCCACCCGCCCACTGAGCCCCACCGCCCGCTCCCCGGTCAGCCAGCAGGCGGCAGCACCCCACCCACCTGCCACCCCGCTGCCCTCCGACTGACACGTAGGTATGGCTGTACACCTATTGGTTCACAGCGGGATATTGGACTTATTTATTTATTTATACAGATGCCCGCATCGGCAGACAGCGGTCCACTGACCACCATGGATATTGGACATATTTCTTTATTTATTTCTACAAATGCCCGTGATTGGGCTGTGGAGCACATTGCGGCTGCAGGGGGCATTGGTTCCCAGCGGCTGCTGCCCGGCAGGCGCAGGGAGCAAGTCATCCGGGATCGGCACACCTGCATACCAAATGGGGCCATAATGACATGCAAATGGTCCATTTGCCTACATTATGGCCCCATTTGCATGTCAAGTTTTGAATATCGTGGTTGCTGTGCATGGCGCCAATGGAACTTGTGCTAAGCATCCCGATGCTCCACTCTGGCCACTTGCACTGGTGCAGTGCCACTGCAGCATGCACACTGCGGGTGGCCAGAGTGCGATATTCAATGATGCTGTGCCATGGTGTAAGCTCCGTTGAATATCGCCAGTCCACACCCTGCACAGCCAAGTTGTGCTGTGCCCAAGCTTGCGCCACAGCCTGGCCAGTTTGAATATCTGGGCCTAGGTGTATACTGTGTTGTCTTTTATTCTTATTCTCTGTCACTTTAAATATGAAATAATACCGCTGAAACTTTCTATAAAAGCAAGTATACTCTAAAGGGCACCATCCATTGAAATAACCTTATTGACAAAGTGAAACATTAGGAGTTACCTGTTCTCTGCTGCTGCGGCTGTTGTTTCTGCATGTCTGTCACTTGAAATAAAATAAGGGATTTTGTTTAACTACAGTGGTGTGGACTCCTTATTTAATGATAGAGGTGAGTCGTAACTGATTGCTTGCTTGCTTCTGTGTTTGTCACTTGTCACCTGGTCCACTGAGTGGTGAGTTCACCTCACACATTTGCCTGAAGATGCCTGAGTCCAGAGCTGGAACCAGATAGCACAACTGTTTTAAGACTGTGAGCCCTTGCCAAACAATACTTCCTAGAGCTAATAACTTATGTAATGTCCTGATCTTTGGCAAGTGAAAGAGACTGGAAAAACTGTTGCCTTGGGGACAGAAGGCTAAGAGTGGCAGAGAGGTGTGCACATAGCTGTTGCTGTCTGGACTATGCTTGTTGCCATGTTTCATCCACTACAGATGTCAGCTTACCACCAATATACTGCCTCATATCAACTTTAGTTGATGTTGTGATTCTCAAGAATAATTGTTATGTAATGTCCTGATCTTTGGCAAGTGAAAGAGACTGGAAAAACTGTTGCCTTGGGGACTGAAGGCTAAGAGTGGCAGAGAGGTGTGCACATAGCTGTTGCTAAGAACTGTTACTGTCTGGACTATGCTTGTTGCCATGTTTCATCCACTACAGATGTCAGCTTACCACCAATATACTGCCTCATATCAACTTTAGTTGATGTTGTGATTCTCAAGAATAATTGTAAGAGCTGTTTACATACTGTTGCAAGCTACAAAGAGAGAATTCAGCAGACCCTACCCCAAAGTCTGTTACTGTCAAGGTTGTAATGATTTGTACAGAAGGGTACCATTCTACTTGCATAAATACTTGCTAATTGCTTATATATTAAATTTTCATTTTCCTTTTCAATCTTATGTTGTTTAAATAAAGTGCCAAATGAATAACTGAACATTCTTTTCTACTGAGTGATTTACCACAGTTAATTGTAAACCTTTCTTGTCCAACAAAACTCACACAATTGTGGGATTCATGGGAAGTCCCAAAACTGGGGTTATTGTTTGCTCTTGGCTAGTATAAAATAAATCAGGTTGCCTTCCACACATTTGGCTACAAATTTGAGTTGGGGTAACTAAAACTGGGTCCTTCCATGTACAACCTTTTGTCCCAGATTCAAAAACTTTTACCTGCTTTGTTCATGAGGTGGATCCAAAAATGCCATGTTGAAAGTTTGGTGGAAAAATATTGAAGATTAGCAAAGCTATGGTGAAGACTGCAATATATCAGCGTTCACTCATAACTTGGCCATTTACCATATTGTCCAACAAATTTTCAACACAATCTTTTATGAACCGGTAGATAAAAATGTTAAAATCCACCTGAAAGGGATTTTGCAGAGCATCTGTGAAACCTCCTTTCAGGACAGATTTGAAAGATTTCATCTACCTGGTTCATGGCTTGTTATTAATGGTTCTGGATATTCATTGAGGACCCCTCCCCTATATTCAATAATGAAGCTATGGGGGAGCAGACTGTTAGTAGAAGAAGCAGAAGAAGGATCAGCATTTATATAGTGCTTTTCATATGCAATGTATCCCAAAGCACTTTACAAGCAATGCTAGACTGGTAGTGAAGTGACTGAATGTGTAGTGGCAGCCATATCGCACATCATCACCCACACACAGCCTGGACAATTGCATGAACTAATTTTGTGGGAAGGGAATTGCCAAGTCACTGGGAATGTCCCCTACTCTTTGCAAAGAATGCCTTGGGTTCTTTTACTTCCACCTGGACACCAACCAGGACCACACCAGGATGGGTAGAAGGGACCACAGTTTAATGTCTCATCCAGTACTTTGAGAGTCTTTTCCTCCTATATTAGGTAATGGTACTTCTAAGGAGGTTGTGAATTTAGTATTTGGGGGAGTTCTGTCTCTCTCATAATATTTAATGGAATTACTATTGATGGGAGGTACTAGTTTGGAGCTTACCACTCTCTCCATACTAGTTTACAGACTATAGTTATTCAGTGAGTGCCTGCCACAAAAACAGGAAAGCAGGTCCATTGGCTGGTCTCAGCTTCAGAACTTCCAGTGTCCATCCCTTTCAGTAGCCCAGGATGCTTTCCCAATGAAGTCTAGAGAAAGAGCTAGTTGAGCGAAACTGTACGACTGTTTCAAACCTCTTTGAAAGCCATAATTACTCTAGGATGGTGTATCCTTCACTGTGTGGAGAAAATGAAGGTAGGCTCCATCTCCCACACTTAAAGGAAATACCTGAGACCTGCATCCTTAAATCATGACACATCCTTAGCATGATCCCACCAGACTCAGCAGGAAGCGAAAAATGAAACTGAGCAATAGTTTGAGATCATTCATGAAGAAGTACCTTAAAGAATACCCATCACGTACCATGGCGACGATGGTGTGTGTGTTTGTGTTCCTGATATTTCATTTCATTTTATACTGAATGGTCTGTGGGCTAAAAACTCACTTTCACAGATGTCCAGTGTTGACAAAATACAATAACAAGAACAATGTAAACAATACGACAAATAAATACAAACATAATCTAAAAATCAGGTAAGGCACTTACAGACAGAGTTTATCAACATAGTCCTTGCTGTGCACAGACTGATATATCAGTCCTGAAAATTCTATACTTTCTAAATCTGTCGGCAGCCTGAGTTAAAGGTAGACATTTTTGGACAGCCAACTATAGTACTGGACAATTTGTCATAAAGTATTGTAGAAATAAAAGTTAAGGAACTTTAGGCAAAATTGGTATGGTATAAGAGAACTATAAAGGAGTTTCTGCATTGTATTTTGTGTAACCTGAAGAATTATTCCTAAAAATAAACTAGCAATACTATTCGGGAGTAGTCCCAAATTAATTTTACACAAAACTAAGGGATCAAAATTAAAACTCTCACCCAAAGATAAACAATTAAAAGAGTTGTATAGGAAACAATGATGTGTGAACCTCCGTGGACCCTCTGCTTAACCTTCCAGTGGTCTCGAACCACTGCCATGAACCTCTGCCCATCCAGGCGTAAGCACACTCTCTCACTAAAATTACTTAAGTTGTATCTCACCAGGATTGCCTCGCTTCTCCTATTTCTCTCGGGGAATGTTCACCCCAGCTTTGGCCCACCACACCTCATCTCAACATAACCACAAAACAAGCTCTTAACCCTTGTCACTATCAACATCAGAAGCCTACTACCCAAACTGGCTGAACTTCAAGCCTGGATGGCACAGCATAATCCCAATATACTTGCCATCAACGAAACCTGGCTCTCCTTCAGGGTGCTGACACCCTGATCTCTTTGCCAGGCTATGACCTGTTTAGGCAAGATAGGGTGCGTAAACAGGGTGGGGCTGTACAATTTACATCAAAGACCACCTAAAAGTATAGCCCTCCTACTTGCTACCCTGTGCAATAACTCCCAGCTACTCGCTATAAAAAATATTACTGGGGCAACATGGAAAATCCCTCACAGTGCTCTTGGTTTACATCCCCCAGGATCAGACCGTGATCTCAAAGGTATGCCAACTGTAGTCAAACACCATTACAGTGAACATGTTGATGCAGACAAATCGACAGTTCAGCTGTAATGGTTGGCCGAGACCCTGTCACTTTGTCTCCAGTCCTGCACCTCCTTCCTGAATCAGCTCTGACTCAGAGCTGAATCCACTAGATCGGAGGGTGCTCCTGCATGGGGGTTCATGGGACGAAGCCCCGATGGAAAAATGATTGGGCTTCTGCTGGAATTATGTCAACCACAACTTGCAGTTGACATAATTCCATTGCTGTGATGTTGTCAAACTGGCATCATAGAGCCATCTCAAAATGGTCACTGACTTCTCTAATCTCTCCTCAACAGACCCAGACAGTCATAATGGGTGACCTTGATATAAATCGGACTGTCCCTGAAGCGCCTCATTTAAAGATGCTTTCCCATTCATTGGTGTCTCCCAGATAGTTACCTCCACACTAGATTTAACCCTAGGTCCAGAACCAGCTCCTTATTGGACCTTATCCTCACCACGCATGTGGATAGAATTTCAAGTATGTTGGTTCTGCCTGATTCTTTCAGTGACCACTCCTATTTTGTGTTGTTAGTCCAACAAAGCCAGCAAAACCACCTGCTAAAACTGCTTATCATAGGGTTCTCAAAAATGGTAGTCTTAACCTTTTTATGTCCTACCTTTCCCAGTTTGACTGGACCCCTCTTAGCAACTTCAAAAATGTGGATGATGGGCTTCTCTAGCTTATGGCATCATTGGGATTCACACAGATTGTTACCTCTTGACCCTAAATCTGGTAATTTCTTAGATCTGGTCTTCCTTCTGGGAATGAAGACCTCCGATGTGGTGGTGGAACCTGTTGTTTGGTCTGACCATTGCACTGTCAGCTTCAGTTTCCAGGCTTCCCTTACAGACCCTGCCCCTGTGGAGCTGGTTCGGTACCACCCTTTGAGGGATGTGACACCATAAGGTCTAATGGCAGTACTGGATCTCTCAGGGCTTCCGAATGTGAGTGGGGATCCAGATGTCCTAACAGTAGCCTACAATAAGGCTGTGGTGGAGGTGCTGGATTCTATTGCTCCTGTCCATGTTCGTTCCTCACTCTTTGCCCTTGGTTTCCATGGTTTTATGGGACTCTAAGGGGATGAGGAAAGAGAGGGTGAAGGATGGAACATCATTGGCAGAGGTCTGACCTTGATGCTGACAGACTTAGATTGATGGATCATTATTTGGACAATCAATCAGTTATCTCCCATAAGAAGGCAGAATTCCTGTCCGGCAGATTACTGCTGCATGGAATCAACCAGCTCAGCTCTTTCAAACTGTGGACAGACTGTGCAGTCCATCCTGTCTGCAGGTCTGGAGAGCTTTGTCACAAGATAAATGTGATGAGTTTGCTCGATTCTTTGCTGATAAGGTTGATGACATCAGATCAGAGATCCACGAGTGCATTCAAAGGCATTGAGGTGATCCGTGGAGAGGTTGTTGAGCCTCGGTTTTGCTGGTCAGTTTTGAACAGCCAGCAATTGTGGATGCCATGAAGATCATCCAGGTATGCCGCTGACCTGCTGTAGTTTGGATCTGGGCCCAACACACCTCCTTATGGGGTGCATTGAGTCACCAGCCCAGTCCTTGCAGAGATAGTCTAGTGCTCCTTAGAGACTAGGGAGTTCCCCAACTCCTTGAAGGAGGCAGTGGTGATTCCCTTACTTAAGAAGCCTCTCTCAACCCAGTCAGTCCTGTGAATTACAGATCGGTCTCTAACCCACCCTTTGTGGGTAAGGTTATTGAGAAGGTGGTCACATGCAGCTAGATAATCACCTTACCATCCATGACATCTACGATTCTCTCCAGTCGGGATTCAGGAAGAGGCATAGCACTGAGACCAGCCTTGTTTGGGTGTTCAGTGATCTCCTGATAGCGAGAGATCAGAGGTCTCAGTCCATCTTGGTCCTCCTTGATCTCTCTGTGGCTTTTGACACCATGGATCCTGGCATACTGCTCGAATGCCTGTGGGTGATCTGTGGACTGTCAGGGACAGTCCTCAGATGGTTCTACTCATGTTTCACTGGCATATTTCAGAGAGCAGCAGCAGGAATTTATTCCTCTGATGCTTTCTTCCTGCCATGTGGGGTTCCCCAGGGCACAGTATTGTCACCTATGTTATTCACGGTATATATGCTGCCGTTGGGAGACATTGTAAGGCAGTATGGTCTGAGTTTTCAGTGCTATGCAGATGATACTCAGCTATACATGTCCTTTACACCAGATCAAGGTGATGCGGTCTCCATGCTTAGCAATTGTCAAGATCCAGAACTGGATGAGTGCCAGCTGGTTGAAGCTGAATCCTGGCAAGACTGAGGTTGGGGTGGTGGACCTGGGTCATTGGGTAGAGGGCCTTGGGCTGGATGGGCCTCTGGGCTTTTGCTTGATGGCTGCCAGCTGGAAACCTCTGAATGGGTGTGAAGTCTGGGCGTTATTCTTGATGAGGGTTGACTTTGAAATCTCAGGTGTCCTCCATTGTTATGACCTCATTTTATCATCTGAGAAGCGTTGCCCAGATCAAGCATCTGGTTGCACCTGGTGACCTTCCGACTTTGGTCCACGCCTTTGTGATGTCTCACCTTGATTACTACAATGCCCTGTACCTATAGCTACCTGGGGTAGATATTCACCACTTGCAGCTGGTGCAGAATGCTGTAACCAGGTTGTCTACAGGGCTGTCTTGATCTAGCCATATCACACCTGTGTTGCGCGAACTGCACTGGCTGCCAGTCCAGTGGCAAATCTCCTTCAAGGTTGGCTTGCTGACCTATAGAGCCCTACACAGTCAAGGACTGAGCCACCTACAAGATTTCCTTCATCCCTATCAACCCCTCTGGCCACTCTGCTCTACCAATGAGGGATTGCTGGAGATTCCAAGGGTTTGTTTAAGACCTCTGTGGTGCGTACTTTGCTTTCTCAGCCCCTACCCTGTGGAATTCTCTACCTCATTCAGTCAGAGGGTGCCTGACTGTGGAGAGTTTTAAAGCTGCTCTAAAAACTTATTTATTTTCGCTGGTCTTCCTGGCTGATTAGTATTCATTATTTTTATACTGGAGTTTTACTGTAGAAGTTTAGGTGTTTTAACTCTGTAAAAGAGCTTTGATACTTGTTGAATTGCTCTTCTTATAAAGATTATTATTATCATTATGTCCCAGTTTAACAAGGCCTATGATCTCTTTACCCCTCCATAAAAAGATCAAGGGCAATTCCAACTCAAGGATCTCCACCCCTTAATAAACCTTATGAGAAAGAGAGAATTTATGGCATTGGGCAAAGGCCAGAGGGAAGCCAGCGACATACAGCAGTACAGGGCTGCCAGAAATCTTTGCACCTATGAAATCTGTAGGGCTAAAAGTGATTACTGTAAGAGGCAATTCACAAACTCATGGGGTAAGAGCCGCAACTTCTAGGAAACACTAAGAGGACCTCACGGGAAGTCAAGTAAAGCTTCTCTGCCCTATTCCAGGTAAACATGCAGGACCACAAACTTATAGCGGATGAGTTTAATAATGCATTGAGAGATGCAAGTGGTATACTCCTGCCTGAATTCTTCAACTCCCCAACCCAGCCCAAGCAGCTGCCTCTGACACCCCCAGCTATCCTGCCCTTTATTTTAGATACATAACACTGTCTGAGTCCAAAAATACATACTCAGGGTCCTTGGCAAGTCCAGGTTCAGTGGTGATACCCTGGATCTCAAACTTATTCACCTAGCTCTAGATGTTGTCATTGCTCCTCTCACCAGTCTCCTTAATCTATTTCTCTCCTAAGGCAATCCCAGCCTTTGGAAAGCTGCTATAGTCGCCCCAGTTCACAAAGCGGTGACAGGATGCTATGTAATAACTATCATCCTTATCCATCCTTCCACTCCTTTCCAAAGCCCTTGAATGCATTGTCACTGACCAGCTCACCGAATACCTTGTCAAATATAATCTGCAGTGTCCACAACTGCATGGCTTTAGAACATTACACAGTACCACCACAGCTCTGCTTGCCTACACCAATTATATCCACAAGGCTCTGGATGATGGCCACCTACAGTAGTTGGGTCAATTTACATTGACCTAAGGCCTTGATTCAGTGAACAACACACACCCTCCCCTTGGGCTCACCACAGAAGTTTCTAGCTGGTTCTAAAGCTACCTGTTTGGTTGTACCCAGCAAGTTAAGAGCTGCAACACTCTCTCAAACAGCTTTCATTCAATCTGGAGTCCCACAGGCTCTTCTCAGCCTCCTACTCTTTAGCTTATTCATCAATAATCTCTCCTCTGTCTGCATAGTAATTTGTCCTCTATGCTGATGATGTGTTCTCTTTACTCATAGCCCGGAAGACTTTACTATCAGCTGACCTGCAGTCCAACTTCAGAGCAGTAGAGACCTGGTTTGAGCAACACAAGCTGCTCATAAATTACAAAAAACAAGCTTATGCTCTTTTCTAACCCACACAATATGCACAGAGCTTTCAGCTTAACAATGTGTAACAACCTAAATCAACCCCTTGAACAGGTTCAAATGTTCAAACACCTTAGTATAACTCTTGACTCTGCTCTCCTTCATGCTCCATATTAACCAACTTACTAAGGTTATCAATTCCAGGATCAGGATCCTTTATTGTTTCCACCACCACATGACCAATGAAGCTCTGAGACTGGCAGTCACCAGCTCAGTCCTTTCTCTAGTCGACTATGACATAACTTTCTATAGTGCAGCCTCAGACACCTCTCTAAAGCGTATCACACCTGCTCCCAACAAGACCTGCAGACTAGTCTCTGGGACTGATAAGAGGACCCACACCTGTGAGCTTATACAAAAGGACTTTCTGGCTCCCTCTCAAGGCTGGGATCATATCACACAGGCCTGCTTGCAAAAAAGATTAGTCTAGGCCTTATGCCCCTGCACTGAAACCTTAATCTTACCAACGCAAAAAAACAGGTGTATGTGGTGCTCCTCTAGGGCCATCCTACCATATCCCTTTCTTCAGTACCTCCCAAGCAAGATGTACCTTGCATATACAGCATCCTCTCTACTTAACTGTCTCTCTCCACCAATATCACTGCCAAACTCAAACTAAGTGCTTTCAAACTTAAGCTCATCAACACTCCTCACCCTAAGTCAATGCGACTGTGCAACCTAGCTCAAGTATCCCTCTCTCCTCCTCTCCCACTCCCCTTCCACACTGCCCCTCCTGCCCACACCTCACCTCTAAAACCCTCAGCCTCTGTTTGTTCCCTCCTACCTCTCATCCTACATCCTGCAAGGTCCATCCACCCCTCCCAGACATATCCCACTTCCTTCCTCCCTCACCCCTCACTACAAAATCTCCCTCCATCTCCCATGTACCCACCCACACATTTTTCTCTTACACCCTCACCTCACCTCCCCTAACCCTCCACCAACAGTTGTGCCCTTACTGCTGTCTCCCTTGTGTCCTGCCAGCCCCTATTGCTCATCTCCCATACCGTTCTTCCTTTCAGCCCCCTCTCCTTCCTCTTCTTTCTGTCCCTCAACCACCATTTACCTGTGATTGACCTGCTCCTCCTCACCACTCCCTTCCTCTCCTCCTTTCTTCCCTCTCACCCCACCTCTATGTGCTTTCAACCCCCTAGCACTTATTCTGACAAAGTCAATTTCTGACTGCCTTACTTCCTATGTAACCTAGTTGTAACTGTAATGATGTACCCATTGTGCCTGCAACCACTGGCAATTCAAATATTGTTAGAGATGCAGTGAAACTAAATTTTCACTGGCAAAATTGCTGCTAAATCATCAGTTTTGCCTGGTGAAATGTTACATGAAATTGCAGCAACATTTTGCAATTTCACCCGCTGCCGCTAGCCAGCACAAGTCGGCAAATTGAATCCCCACACAAGTTACCCTGCCCCCATTTATTTTATTTAAATAAAAATAAAATTCCTCGACTCCCTGGGGTCTAGTGGTCCTCCACCCCCAACCAATCACTGGCTGTAATTACATTAAATAAGCACCCCCATCTGTTTAATTAAAAAAAATCATCCTCATCTCCCTGTTGTCTAGTGGATCCCCCACCCCACCCCATCAATAGATAGCAGCACCCATCTAGCTCCTGCCAATACCCTAGTTGGGCCACTGGCACAGCCCTCCTCTCACCTCCATGGCCGGCGGCCTGAGTGAGCACCACTGAGCCCTTGAATGAATGAGCAGGAGTCCACTAGAAACCAGGAGATGAGAGTGATTTTTTAAATTAAACAAATGGAAGGTGCAGGTAACTTGGGATGACTCATTTCATGTAACTATGGCCAGTGATCAGCCGGGGTGGGGAGCCTAGACACCAGGGAGTGGAGGGTGAATTTTTTTTTAATAAACAAATGGAGGGGGCAGGTAACTTGGGAGGATGCTTATTTAATGTAATTATGGCTGGTAATCAGCTGTGAAGACCACTGGACACTACAGAGAACTTTGGCCAGTGGCCACTGGCCAAGTGGCCATAACATTTTGCAGTGAGAGGCACAATGTTCCACATGAGTAGAGTAATTTCACCGCGGGTAGCAAAATTTCACCTGTGGCTCTGAAATTTCACCTGCAAGTGAAATTTCACCAGCTTGGGGCAAAATTTCATGCCCAACAGTGGGCAAATTTTGCATTTGCCCAGCAAAATATTTCATGAAATGCACTAATCACAAAATATTTCACTGGGCAAAATTTTCCAATTTCACAGTTCTAAATGTTGTTTGTAACACAGTTTTATTGCAACTGTAACCTAGCTGTAACTGTGACGATGTACCCATATTGCATGTAACCTCCGACAATTTCCGCTGTTGTTTTGTTACACAGTTTTCTTTGCAATCGTAACCTCTTTTTGTTATTCTAACATGGAACCTTTATAAAGAACCTCTGGTTCAAAGGTTGTAATCCTAGTGTTCAATAAATAAAAATAAAATAAAAAACCTAGAGTGACCTGTGGCAAAGCATCAGATACTGTGGTATGTGAATCTGAGTTTAGTTAACATTTTTTCAGATGTAAATGAGTATATTATCGAACCATAATCAAGAACTGATAGTAACAGACTATGCGTGACAATGTATCTGGTTTCGGTAGTAAGATTTCTCCATATGTTATATAAGAAACCCAGTCTCTTATGCAACTGGCTTATTAATTCAGTAATATGTTGCTCATAAGTGAGAAATGGATCAAGCCAAGATACTTAAAAATCATTACTTGCTCAATGGGATTTCCAAAATTGTCACATAACAGTAACTCAGAAGTGGGGATTTTCTTAATACTTGAAGAGACCACTGACTTTGTTTTAACTGAATTGAATACCAATTTGGGTGATTCAAACCAAAGATGTAAGAGACTAAATCAGACTGCAATGTTTTTGTCGTGATGATAAATTATAACCAGAACAAAAAGAACAGTGTCATCTGCATACAAAATCAATTCCATGTGTTTAAATAAATCTGAAAGTGAATTGACAAAAGAGGGAACAGTAATGGTCCCAGTATTGAGCCCTGTGGGGCTCCACTCATAAAGCTGATTCTTTGGAAATTGACCCATTGATTGAAGTTCTCTTATTCCTATTAGATAGGCAGTTTCTGAACCAGACAACCACCTCATGTGAGAAATGAATGCCAGGCAGCAGTTTCAGGAGCTCAGCATGGGCCACCAGATCGAATGCCTTGGTGAGGTCCACAGGCCTAAGCAGCATATTTTCCATCATCAATTGCTTTGATGACATGGCCTGTGAACCTCATTAAGGCAGTCTCAGTATTGTGTTCATTATGATTTTTGCAAAGTGGTGCAAAAAGCATGAAACTATGTAACTGCCACCCACATGACATTTTGTTATACGTTATATCTCATATATAGATTTCAACACAAGAAAACATGCATTTTTCTCTAACATGTGGGTCACAAATACTGTATACCATAAGTCATAGCTTTCAGGAAACAATGTAAAACAGCCCCATAATTGATATACAGTTGATGGATACCGATTTTTGAAAAGGAAATATAATAATTGGGTATTTGAATCATGTTTAGTCACATACCATTGGTTTATAGTAAATATTTTGTGTCACTAATATCCTTTTTAACTTTTAATTCTCTCACTGTAACATCCAAGTCGATTATGTAACAGTTATCCTTTGTCTCAAACTCTTTTATGGCTGCAGTAGGCGGAGCCTGCAGACATTTTGCATGTACAAAAGGAGTGATGTCATGTTTTCTGTCCGTGGAACTGACTGAAGGTGTAAATAGTCTCCTCCACCTTACCCTCCTCCAAGAAATGTTTCCTGCCCTCAAATAATACGCTTCATGTTAGTCAATGGTTGCAGTGCACTATTTTTTCTTAAGTGGGAGGTACAAGAACTGGAACCTGAGTAGGGAGGCAACATTAGTTTTTGGGGAGTAAGATCCACCCACCTCCACCCAAGAAGCTCCTAAAGATCCACTCCACCTTTTTTTGGTTCATGTGGGAGGGACATGGAGGTGGATCTATCGCTTGGAACAATTGGCTATCAGAGCTGCCTGGGGCATCAGAGCTTAAGCTTCAGAAGGAAAAGCCTGAAACTGCATCCCTATAAAGCACTTGTTTACACAGCCTTGACTCAGCTTACATTCCTCTCCTGGTTACACATTTTCACAAATACATTCCAAGAGATGGAAAGTCCCTCGTGGTGGGTATATGGTGTTATTCAGACCTGTTCTCTAACTCTGCCCCCACCATTACTCTGTATTTTGCATCAGCTGAAGCATGACAGTATAGCAAGAGGCTGCAGTGTATATTTTTACTGAGCTTGCAGTTTTAAAGGAGTAGTCCACTCAGAATTTGCAAAAACATGTGTTATGCAGAGTGTTTTGATTTGTATGTTAAGTCCCAGTGTGTCCTTCCTCTGTCTACTATTAGGCACTTTTCCTAAATTTGCCTATTAGCAGATACCTGAGAGCTAGCTAACTGGGGTTTCTGTAAGAAAACTGCTACTAAATTAAGCTCTAATTCACTATTGCTGCTTTCTATGTGTGTCGGGTCTAGCTTGCAGGAATGTTTTAATTTTAAAACTTTTAATTTCATCAAACTATACACAACCATAAAAGCACAGAAATTGCCCAGATCATTAGCACTATAATTAGATAAGACTCTAGCTGTTTTCTTACAGAAACCCCACTCAGTTAGATTTCAAGTATTTGCTAAAGTATAAATATAGGTACCAGCTTTTATTAGGTAGAACTAGCATTTAGTACTGATTTTGGTCTGTGACCTGATTTTTAATTTTTTTTTATAAATTAAGTGTATGGTATGAAGCTGCAGCCTAGAAACTTCAAAATAATTTAAAGTCACTTTTTCTCCTGTGTGTGGTATAGCATGAAAACAACAGGATGACAGTGACTATTTCAACTACACATTTGATCCCATTTTACAGTGGTTAATTGCACTATACATTTAGTAGCTTACATTCCTCTCCTGGTCACACATTTTCACAAATACATTCCAAGAGATGGAAAGTCCCTCCTGGTGGATATATTGTGTATTCAGACATGTCCTCCAACTCTGCCCCACCACCTTACTCTGTATTTTGCATCAGCTGAAGCATTTCAGTACAACAAGAGGCTGCAGTGTATATTTTTACTGAGCTTGCAGTTTTAAAGGAGTAGTCCACTCAGAATTTGCAAAAACATGTGTTATGAGAGTGTTTTGATTTGTATGTTAAGTCCTAGTGTGTCTTTCCTCTGTCTGCTATTAGAAGTGTTTCCTAAATTTGCTTATTAGCAGACACCTGAGAGCTAGCTAACTGGGGTTTCTGTAAGAAAACTGCTACTAAATTAAGCTCTAATTCACTATTGTTGCTTTCTATGTGTGTCAGGTCTAGCTTGCAGGAATGTTTTAATTTTAAAACTTTTAATTTCATCAAACTATACACCACCAAAAAGCACAGAAATTGCCTAGATCATTAGCGCTATAATTAGTTAAGACTCTAGGGGCTAGATGGTCAAAACTTTGCCCGGGCTAAATTTATACTGCCTGGTGGGCAAACTTAGCCTGGAGCACAAAGCAAGCTATATTCAAAAGGAATAGCCCAGGAAACAACTCTGAATATAGCATGGAATGAGGCTGGGCAAACTGGGCTGGGGTGCAGGGCAAACTTAGCCCAGGAATAAGACAGCTCTGAATATAGCAACCAGGAAGTGCAAACCACAACAGCAACACATTGCACAGCGACATGAAGGTAGGTAGAGGTGAACTATGTGGCCAATGTGTGTGTGCCAGCAAATGTGGACCCAGTACAGCCTCAGGCAGCAGTGCATGTGAAGGTACAGTGTTCAAAACTGTATAATATTCCCTGAACTGTTTGTGCAAGCGCTAACATGTTTGCACAGGTTTAGCACAGGGCTAAACCATTAGCCCAGTGCAAACACGTTTGCCCGTGCTAAACTTTGCCATATTCAAAAGTGACATGCAGATGAGCCTACTTAGGTAGTGTCTGGGCAAATATCCAGATTAGCATTTCATTATGCCCTGATTTGCATGCAGTTTGCCCAGCATTACTGCAGGGTCCCACAGCTCCATCTGTAGGTCAGTCTGGAAGTACAGGGGTTGGTCAGGTCCAAGCGCAGCTTCACCTGTAGGTCAGTCTGGCAGTGCATGATGATAGCTGTAGGCTACATGTAAACAGTGCAGCATAGCATAGAATATTGCACCCCAGGGGACAACACAGCATAGGCACAGATGATGGTGGTGCCGCATGCAACTGTCACACTGTAGGTCATGCTACAGTACACAGCAGACACTACAGTAGCAAGGGGGCCAGTAGTGTGGACACAGCACTGCCTATGGTGTGTAAGACAGTGCTGATGACTGTACTATACACAGTGACAGGCCCAATATGCAGGTGTTTACTGACAGTGGACATTACTGTTACACTGTTGTGTGACCCACAGATGCTGCATCTCTGGCATGGTATGCTCACAGTGACATATACATGTCCGGCTTTGTGTGCTGTGACAGTTGTACAGCTGTGCGGCATGTGGCTGGGGGCATATATTGTCAGAAAGGCACACTGGTGTTGGGTATTCCCAATACTGGCCCACGTGCACTGCATGATGTGTCCCAGCCTTGTGGCAACACCTGAACTGTGGTACAGCCTGGCCACCCATACACTCTCCCCTCAACATCCTCCATGCCCACAGTGCTGCATGTGTGTGCTGGCATCTGTTGGTGTACACAGAAGAGTGGTCCACAGGTGTGTGCTGTATGGCCACACTGCCATGCTGTCTACTGGTGGCAGTGTCACCACTTACTGCCTGGCATGGTTGGCACTGGTGGCAGATGATGACATCATTGTGATGCCATCAGTGAGCAGCATGTTTCCTCTATGTCTGGCTTTGTCTATGTGTCATATTTATTTGTTAGGGTCCACTAAAACCATGCCAAAAGCCACACAAACACCGCTCAAAAGCCAAAATGTCTTGCAAGTTGATTTCTCAGGGTTAAGACTACCTTTTCCTGGGCGGTAATATGCACCATGCTAAGTGTCACTCTGAGTCACACAAACCACTTTGTGTGGTGCTAGTCACTGAATATAGCATTGCACCTGTATTCATGTGCACACCCCGTCAGTTTGCCCTTGCATACATTATGATTTGCCCTGCGCTAATGCAGTTTGCACACGCTATTTGACCTTTTGACTATAGCAAACCCACGCTAATCCCACGCTAAACCTGCTAAACGGTTGGCACTCAGTGCAAAGTTTTGAATATCTGGCCCAGCTGTTTTCTTACAGAAACCCACTCAGTTAGATTTCAAATGTTTGCTAAACTATAAATGTAGGCACCAGCATTCTATTAGGTAGAACTAAGATTTAGTGCTGATTTTTGCTCTGTGATATGATTTTCATTTTTTTTTACAAATGAAATGTTTGGTATGAAGCTGCAGCCTAGAAACTGCAAAATACTTTAAAGTCACTTTTTCTCCTGTGTGTGGTATAGCATGAAAACAACAAGATCACAGTGACTATTTCAGCTACACATTTGATCCCATTTTACAATGGTTCATTGCACTACACATTTAGTGTATCCCACTTTTTCAAATAATAAAATATTCGCCAACCTAAATTGCTCACACATTCATATTTTTATACTTTATTAAAAGATACTTCACATTTGTAACCAAAAAATTTGAAAATTATTTCACAGAGCAAATCCAGCACTAACTGCCAGTTCTACCTATTCGAATAGAGGAGGCAGTATAGTGCGGTGGTCTAAGTCTCTGAGCTGCAAACCTGGTGTCTTGGGTTTGAATCCCATAGCCTCCACATGCATACTGTGTGTCCTTGAGCAAATCACTTAACTTCCTTGTGCTCCCAGGTCATACCTGTAAACAAGCTTTAGTGTGTCTCTCCTGCTAAAAAAAAAAAAAAAAAAGAATGCTGGTGCCTACATTTACAGTTTAGCATACTTTAGAGCTAACTGAGTGAGTTTTCTGTAAGAAAACTGCTATAGTCTTTACTAATTATAGCAGTGATGATCTGGGGCAATTTCTGTGCTTTTTATTGTTGTGCATAGTTTGATGAAATTAAATTTTAAAATGAAAACACATATTACTGCTAGCTAGACATGGCACACCCAAAAACACAAATAGTGAATTAGAGCTGTTTAGTAGCTGTTTTCTACAGAAACCCCAGTTAGGTAGCTCTCAGGCATTTGCTAAATTGTAACTGTTGCCATTTGTGTTCACTGGATAAGAACAGCTACAAAGCTCTGCCATTGTGAACTGATTTTAAAAAGCACTGCATATGCTAAATCTATGGGCCTGGCTACATCACTGTCACATGACACAGGGTGCATTGTAGAAGGCAGAAGGCAATAAACCTATTTACAATGGAGATCCCCAGGGTCATAAAACTACCCTAAAGCTAGCAGCCTAATTTTGTAAAAACTCTAATAGCAGACAGAGGGAAGGACAGACTAGGACTTTACATACAAATCAAAACACTCTGCATAACATATGTTTTTGAAAATTCTGGGTGGACTACTCCTTTAATTGAGCCATCCCCAATCTGTATCCTTCCAAGAACCACTTTTATGTGGTGTGCATACCAGCGTGGCTATTTGACTCTTTTACAGCTTTACACCTTTATCAGTTTTTATTGCAATTGTGTCTAAATGCTCCATCATGTAGCCTCAGTCTCCACTATACCTGCACGCATTGCAGCACTGTTTCACTGCATGCAGGGAGATCGGAGGCTACTAGGACATACGCAGATGGCAGTGTGGAGCATGGGTGTAGGCTGCAATACTGGGATGCATCCATACCACAGTAACCTGACAGCTGTATGCACACTCCCCGGTGTACCCCCATGTCCCCATCTAACCTACCTCTCTGTCCACACTTGCCTCCCCGAGGGCCACCTCCTGATGGTATCCGTGTACTGTTCTTGATTATTCTTCTCACTGTGCTGAGTGTTGGGAGTACCTTGCCTGCCCATGTGTGATGTGGCAGCAATACTACCTGCAGAGCAGTGCCAGTAGTGAACACATACATTAGTGGAGCTCCTGAGTGCATCATGGAGCACTGCTGCAATGGACAATGGATGTGGCACTGTGTACAGCGGAGCAGTGGGGAACACTGAAGGCAGTAGTAGAGGGTCTCCTTCAGCCATACAGCAGTAATACATGAATGTCTGTTGTGCCCAGGTGCCCTAATACTGGTAGAACTGATGCCATGTCTCCCCTTCCCTCCCTCTCTCTCACTGACCTACCCCATTTCCAACATACAGATCTCCCTCCCTTGAACCTCTCTCTGTCACCTCCACAACATAAGTGTGTCTCATAACAGTGAAATATGGTTATTTACATAATATGACTGTGCCATATACACAGTTCTCCACAGGACATGTAGGAGGCATCTCAAAATACAGCTGTCATCACCAAGTGCACCATGGGATGTGCACTGCTATTACAGGGTTGAGACCACACACACTATCACACTCAGTGTGGACAGGCTGCAATGTTTTCAAACCATTATCCACAGTGTTTACTGGCAGTGTGGACACACTGTAAGCTTTACAGTCTGTAACAGTTTGAATCCATTACAGCCTTTTTGAGTGAAGTGTGGACAGGGCCTGCATGTCTATGTAATTATCTATCTTGCCATCAATTGCATGTATTGCTATTTTACCTATTTCTAAAACAAACCTGCATATCACATTTGCCTGCACTCTGAGCACATACTTATGAAACTGTGAATATTTGTACTCCACTTCTGCATAGACCTCATACTTTTCTAACATTCCTATTATCACAAGCATAACTACCTTGCCCTTATCAAAAGCAACCCCTCTGAAAGTTACTGTCACATTTTCTCTGCTAACAGTCCATCATCATTACACCTGACTTCCTGACATCAACACATTGCTTAAATATAACTTATATCACCTCATGGACAAAAACCCTGTTTCTCTAAAAAAATAAACCTGTGTAAATAATCCCAAGGCTGAACATATGCCAGCCATTACTTTTTCATGTACTGCCACCTTCTGAATCATCATGGGGATTTGCATATGTTTCCCATAATGCTTGCATTATTGGAGTATGTGCAATTGTATTTTCTTTAAATTTTGCTCTCTGGCCAATATCATCTGGGATAACACATACATCAGTGGCATTGGCTCTGGGTTTCTTTTGTAAACCTACAGTGCTTCCTATTCCTTCCATTAAAATGTACACCTCCGTGTATTTTCCTAATAACGTGTATGCCTTCCTTAGAACAGAAACTAAAACAAATTTTACTACTTACAAATCATTGTGTTGTTTCTCCATACCTCTTAACAATTCCACACAACTTCACTAACTTCATTATGCAGCCATGGTGGAGCTGACCAGAATTAGTTTTTTGTTGCTAGACGCTGTAAAGATTCTGACTGGTCAGTGACTCATGCAAGAAATGAAATAGAATTATAAAAGAAGTTTTATGGCTTACATCAAATTCTACATTTACTTCATAAGAAGAGCCTCTGATGAAACATCATCATTTAAAACAGAACTTCTGCCTGTCTGGGGTAGTGTATATAATATTTTGCACACCAGGTATTGAGATAGAAAGATATTTAAATTACAGAATTATAGAAGCCAATCTTTGAATTTCTAGATGTTTAAAGGTGCCTTAATGAACACCTTTCATGTTGAGCTAGATATGAGATGCTGTTTTCTCCACCTAACATGTGTCAAATAATTGTTACAAAATCACCTCCAAAAGACACAATGGACTCTTACCTGCCCTGGAGTTCAATGATGCAGAAAAATAGTTATCTTACTGCTGGGTTTTATGGAGGGAAGAGATCATATTTATTCTCTGTGGAGCTGAGAGCCCAATCCTTCCACTTCCCTTACCCAGCCACACCCCCTTACACACATGTTTTGTGATGTAAGAGTCTGAAGAGGCAGGGCATGCTCCATTGGTTTCTATGAGGCTGTTTCCTTAACTACAATTTTAGTGCTTTAGAGCCAATTCAAACACATCAGGCCACATCTCAACTAAAAGGCCATTGTTAGCTGAGTGGTGGCCTTAACTTGTTTGAATTGGCCTCTAAAGCATTAAAATCATATTTAAAAAGGCCTCATAAAACCATTGGCACATCTCCTGTGCTCTCCAGAATCTTACATCATGAAACATGTGAGTGTGGTCACATGGCTCAGTATATTGAAGTGGAAGGGATCAGGGTCTTTGCTCCATGGAGCCTAAATATGATCCCTTCCTTCCAAAACTCAGCAATAATATTTTTTTCTCTGCATCCTTTGACTCTGGGACAGCTAATATTCTTCAAGTGAAACTACTTCTGGCTGGAAGCTGCAATACTGAACATAGGATTTGCAAGAAAGCGAGTTGTGCTCACAACAGAGGAGGTGAACCTTAATTGTCTTTGGTTTGTAGCAGATATTCTGCAGGTGGAGGCTACTTCTAACTGAAAGGTGAAATAAAGAACTTAGAATTATCAGGAAAAGACAGTCTTTCAGCAACAGAGGGAGGTGGATCTAGCTTTACTTTTGTTCCAATTCTTAAGATTTTCAGTGCAGGAAGAGTTTAAAGCACAGCTGAGTTATTTTGGGCTAACTGCTTTCAGAGCACAAACCACCAGGCTGTTTTGGGGCTGGGGAGGTTTATCTGTGTCTGACTTGGATGTCTGGATTTTTCTGTTTAATCAGCAGGGTATTTTCTCTGCCAAATTGTTGTGTAGGGCATCTTGCTGACAGGAAGGCACTCATCGCAGTGGTGGGTCAGAGCTTTTAGCTGATTGATTTGTGAGGGCACAGTTTAGGCTCAACCCTTTCCACCCCTCACCCCACCCACCCCTGGAAATAGTTCCTTTATACCTGGGGTTCTGACATCAGTTCTCAAGAGTGCAAGGCATATCACTGTCATATCCTCTCTAGTACACTGCACTGACAATATAAGCATACACATTGTATAATATATATATTTCTATATAACAAACCAATCACACACACACACAAAAAAAGTAGATAAACATGTGGAAAAGAGAAAAGAGATGTGCAAGAACAAGGGCACAATTTGAAGATAGAGGGGGACGGCTCAGAGGTAATGTGAGGAAGTATTTTTTCACTGAGAGGGTTGTGGATGCATGGAACAGCCTCCCTGAGGAGGTCGTGGAGTCAAGAACAGTGAGGACTCAAGAATGCATGGGACAGGCATAAGGCAGTCCTAGTGGGGTGTAGGAGGAGTAAGCTGTTGGTTAACTAGGATCTGCAGCTTATCTGTTAGGTAGGAAAATGGGCAGACTGGGTGGGCCAAGTGGTCCTTATCTGCCATCAAATTCTATGTTTCTATGTTTCTATGGAGTAGAGCAATGTAATGGCTGTGGGGCAGCAGTCTTCCAGGAGTCTTTCTGGAGGCTGAGATGCTGCCCTATTTGCAGACAACTCTCTGCCCTGAGGGAGGAAGTTGCCGCCTTCAGGCCACACTGGACAGTAGTAAGGAACCTTCCCCAGGCCACACTGGATGGTAGGAAGGAACATCCCCATCCAGGGAGCACCAGAGCCACCACCACTACCTCAGAGGTTGCAAAGAAAACACAGCAGTTGGACCACAGTGGGCTCAGGGAGGGTGAGGATGGTGGAGCAAAGGCACACCCAGTCAGTTGTTCCACTCCACAATCCATACACCATTCTGGGGAGCATAGCTCCCCATGGATGCACCCACAGAAGAGACTAAGGAGGCTGAGGACAACTGTCCCAAGGAGGCCCACAGGAAGGAGGCAGAGGACACCACAAGGAAAGGAAGCAGCTCCTGGTGGGGACTCCAATTATTAGGGATAGAACTGGGGAGCAGGGAAACTGAAATAAGGTGCCTGCCTGGTGCCATGGCTTGGAGGGACAGGAAGCGCATCCTCAGGATCATGAGAACAGCTGCATGGGAGTCTGAGCTGGACGTCATTGTCCACCTAGTGACAAATGACTTGGCTCATCATGAGATTAGATCAGTGCAGAAGGACTTTGTAGAATTGGGGAGGGGCCTAAGACAAGTAGCACACACAGTATCCTTCTCAGAGGTGCTGCCTGTCAATGGCATGAGTGAGGCGAGGGTACTTTACACCATGCAGTTTAATGAATGGTTGAAATGGTGTGGAGCACAGGGTTTGGCTTCATTGGGAACTGGGGTTCCATCTGGAGGGACACCAGCCTATACTGGCAGGATGGTCTGCATCTGTCCAGGAAGGGAACAAGTCTTTGAGCAATCGGTTTAAATGCTTCATTGGTGCTTTTCAACTAGTCAAGGGGGAGGCACTGATAAGCAGCAGGAAAATCCCAGCCTCCCCTACAAAACAGGGTACTAAATGAGAAAAGACTGAGGTAGAAAGGTCAGTGGGGATGCTGCAACAGAAGGTAAAGCCATCAAAAAATGGAGAGCAATGAGTACCAATGCCCATAGTCTGAGTAACAAGCTTCCTGAATTAGTGGCCTTGATGGAGGAGGAACATCAGGATATCGTGGCAGTCACAGAAACATGGTACACACAAACCATGACTGGGACATAAACATACCAGGATACACTATCTACAGGAGGGACAGGGAGGGTAAAAAGAGGAGGAGGAGGAGGAGTAGCTCTTTACATAAGGGAAGAAATCAAAGCAACAGAACAAAAGGGTAAACAGGGAGGAGAAGAAGCACTGTGGGTAAATTTGGAGACTGGCAATGGCACCACAATCCTCACAGGGTTGTATACAGACCCCCTTCTCATGGGGAGAAATGGACAAGGAAATGATAGAAAGTATACTTAGAATGACAGAAAAAGGGAGATATTGCTGATGGGTGATCTGAATATGCCAGATGTTAACTGGAGTGCAGTTGCAGCAGCCACTTCAAGAGTGGGGTTATTCTAGATGCCCTACAGGAGGCATGCCTTAGACAACTAGTATTGGAGCCCACTCAAGAGGGAGCAATCTAGACCTAGTTCTCTCAAATGGAGATGAAGAGGATCACAGATGTAGAAATGGGTAGCCATCTGGGAACTAGCGACCATCAAACAGTATGGTTCACAATAAACACAGCAATAGAGTCAAGCCATACAAAGGCAAAAGTACTGGACTTTAGGAGGCTGACTTTGCCAAAAAAGGTGAGTGCCTAAGGAATGCACTAGCAAATGGGCAGGAAGGAGGGTGGAAGAGCAATGGGAATAATAAAAACTGCCATCACAGAGGTAACAAGCCTTTGTGTGAAGCAAATAAACAAAACAAAACGATGTAAGAAACCACTATGGTTCTCAAAGGAAGTGGCAGTGAAGGTTGAGAGAAAAGAAAGCAGTCAGGAAGTACAAGGAATCACAGAAGGAGCAGGACAGAGAACTGTATCAGTTAAAGCAAAAGGAAACTGGGAAGGCAGTCAGAACAGCAAAGGCCCAAACCGAGAAAAGATAGCCAACTCAGTTAAGAAGGGATAAAACCTTTTATAGGTACATCAGAGAGCCGAAGGAAGACCAAGGAGGGATAGTGAGGCTTAATAAAGGGGAGGGAGGATGGGCAGAGGTGACTATGAAAAGGCAGAGATACTAAACAAATATTTTTGCTCAGTATTTACAAAGGAAGAGGAGGAGTACCTAAAACAAACAGTAGAAACACTCTGGATACAGAAGTTGATACCAGCCCATTTACAGAAGAAAGGGTTCTGAAAGAACTCTTAAAACTGAAGGTGGACAAAGCAATGGGGCCTGATGGGATTCATCCCAGAATTCTAAAAGAACTAAGGGTAGAACTAGTGACACCACTGACTACCCTCTTTAACAAATCATGGGAGAATGGGGTGGTACCCAAGGACTGGAGGAGGGCAGATGTGATTCCCTTCATAAAAGTGGAAGCAAAGCAGAAGCAGGAAACTACAGACCTGTTAGTTTAACCTCAGTGGTAGGGAAAATGATGGAATCACTTCTGAAGGAAAGAATTGTCGAGTATCTAGAGGCCAGAGGGCACAGGACCCAAGCCAGCATGGATTCACAGCAGGAAGGTCATGCCAGACAAATCTGATAGATTTCTTTGACTGGGTGACCAAAGTAGTAGATCAGGGAGTGACTGTGGACATGGCCTACCTAGACTTTAGCAAGGCATTTGACACAGTCCCACACAAAAGATTAATATACAAGTTAGCCAGCCTGGGAGTGGGTCCCAAGATGACAGCCTGGGTAAAGAATTGGCTGGAGAATAGGACACAGAGGTAATAGTAAATGGAGTCCACTCTGAAGAAAGGGGGTTACTAGTGGGGTACCACAGGGTTCAGTATTAGGACGGTCCTCTCAATGTCTTTATAAGCGACATTGCGAGGGGACTGGAAGGAAAAGTATGTCTCTTTGCAGATGACACAAAGATATGCAACAGAGTTGATGCACAAGGTGGGTGGAAAGGATGAGAAGGGACTTGGCAAGGTTAGAGTTATGGTCAAATGTATGGCAGCTTAGATTCAATGCTAAGAAGTGCAAGGTAATGCACCTGGGAAACAAAACCCAGGGGAGGAGTACACAATGGGGGTGAGATACTAAGAACAACAAAAATGGAAAGGGACCTGGGGTAGTCATATCAGATGACCTAAAGGTGGGCAAGCAATGTGAGAGGGCAGCAAGGAGGGTGGGGGATGCTGGGATGCATAGGAGAGGCATCACCAGTAGAAAACAGGAAGTTATTATCCCTCTGTACAGACAGCTGGTGAGACCCCATCTGGAGTACTGCATGCAGTACTGGAGACCCAGTCTCTGCAAAGACATAGACAGGATGGAAGCTGTCCAGAGGAGGGCAACTAAAATGGTAGGGTCTGCACCAGAAGACATATGAAGAGCAACTTAAGGAGCTTAATATGTATAGCCTCGCTGAAAGGAGGGAGGGGGACATGATAGAAACTTTCAAGTACCTCAAGGAATCAACGAAGTCCAGGAGGGTAGCATCTTTCAAAAAAAGAGGTGTGCAAGAACAAGGGGCACAATTTGAAGATAGAGAGGCGGCTCAGAGGTAATTTGGGAAGTATTTTTCACAGAGAGGTTGTGGATGCATGGAACGGCCTTCCGGAGGAAGTTGTGGAGTCAAAACAGTGGTGGAATTCAAGCATGCATGGTACAGTCATAAGGCAATTTTAGCGGTGGGGGTAGGAAGAAGTAGGCTGCTGGTTAACTAGGATCTGCAGCTTATCCATTAGGTAGGAAATGGGCAGACTGGGTAGGCCAAGCGGTCCTTATCTGCCATCAAATTCTATGTTTCTATGGCAAATTATGCTTTTCTTTCTGTTTTTATACTTCATTTTTATTCAGAGAGAAATTTAAAATTATACATTCAGTTCATCGGGATGATAAAACATCTCAAAACAGAAATGAAATACAGCAATCCCAAAATGTATATATTTTTTTTTTTTGAGGGGTTGAAAGTATACTATATATAAACAAAAGTTGAGAGCACATTTCGTTTGACAAAGAAAATTAATAATGATATATTTTTTCATGCTCCAAGCTTTAACCATCCCATATGAAAAGAACTGATTTTGAAAAGCTTATCATTTCAGGCAACTGCCCGTACGTTGAGATATTATTTAAGTGGCATAAAATCAAGCAGACGTTAATTTAACTAAATCATAAAGTTCATGTCCCAGTGGAAAGATCGGGTAGACATTGCAATATATAGGGTATTATCTGCCATTTCTTCATCTTCTCACTTGTGCTGGTCAGATCCCAAATCTGTAGGCAGGGCAACTTTTTCTCGTAGAAAGCTCATGCTACATCCACATCAAGAAAAAATTATCTTTATTCTGGAAGGTAGCTTCTAGTTTAGCAGAGGACTGTAGAACACATGTTTCACCTTCTTGTAGGAATTCAGCTCTTTAAGTGAGAAAGCTCTGAGTAGCGAAACAAAAGATTTTGTAAACTCATGCAAAAAGACTCTTTTATGTTGATTGGCGCATGTGCAAGAAACATATTGTGGAGTTTTCCATTAGCAGGTTGTGGAGGCATGGCACTGTTGTGACCAATGCCCCACAGCCTGCAAAGGCTTTTCCAGCATCCCCCAATGCCATGGTATGCTGCTGCTGACACTAGTTCAGCCAGTGTACCACCAACTTGTAAAGAAACAGCTGCTGAAATCAGGGGCCACCTCGTTATTCCAGCATAAGCCATTTGCTGCAATGAGGGACTACCGTCATTGCAGGGCGGGATCTTCATACACTGATATTGTTTGTGAACATGGCGGCGGTTGCCACTGTGTTCACAAACAATATTAACTCCACCATGTTCACTTGCCGACGGGGCATACCCATTGGCTTCATTGCCCAAGTGTTTCTGTTGCAGGCGAGAGCCCCTCCCCATCAGCATTACATAACCCCCTTCCCTCATATACTGTCTGCCAATGGGGTGCCTAATCTCCATTGGCATAATAGCACCCTCTTTGTTGTGTGTCGATGGGGTGCCCAATCTATCAGCAGAATGTAACAACCCACCCCTTCTTGTGTACTGACGGGTGCCCAATCCCCGTCAGCTACAGCAGCCACCCCCAAAAAGGCAAGATTTCCATTGGCACGCTGGGAGACCACCCCAGCGTGCCACATCCCTAAAAGAAAAATGGTCCTGCAATGTCTTTTTTTTACCCAGTAAAGAAGGAAAGGTCCCCAGGCGGTCTCCTGGCCCCCCACAACCCGTCACCCACCCACTGCATCCTGCCTCCCCCCCCCTTGCCCCATACTTACCTCTGGGAGCTTGGTGTGAAGATCTTCGTGGACCGGGAACACGCCTGCACTCTTCAAAGCAGACCGCAAACTGAGGAAATGCCGGTAAGCTGTATAATGGAATAAATGTTTTTTTCCAACTTTGATGCATATCTCAGTCATTTTTAGAATTTTGGCACCACATTTTCAACATGGGGTTTTGGGACCCTCCTTATGAATTCTTGAACTGTCATGGCGTTAATCGGCCCAGAAAGGTGATTTCCACGGTCACTGCATGGAATCACCTTTTTGGGCTGATTAACCAAATGACAGTGCCAGTGTTCATGGTGGGCTCTCAAAAAGCCTATTTACAAATTTAGTGGAAAATCAAACAAATGACTGCTTTTCTAGCGGCGTGGGTGAGTTACTCATGTATGCTGTACTTCGTGAATTTGCAATATTTTCACACCAGATTTTCAACATTGGCATTTTTCACACTTCTGTGAACAGTATAGCTGTCATAGTTCACATCCTGGCCAAAATGTGTTTTCGCAGTTCGGCGCAGAATAAGCCGGTCGCTGTGGGAAATTAGTGTTGGGACAGATTAAGAAAATGACAGTGACACTCTTCATGAGTAGAGGTCCTAAAATGCCTATATTGAAAATTTGGTGATGATACTCCATAAAATGACTGTGTTAAGAGGTGCATTATGTAGTTTGCACGCACGCCTGTAATTCGCGAATTTGTAATATTTTCACTCCAGATTTTCTGCATTGCCATTTTCCCACACCTACTTGTGAGCAGTACAGCTGCCATTTTTCCCATCCTGACTGAAATGTTTTTCGCACTTCCGGGCAGAATAGGGTTCTCTGTGAGAAATCACTGTTCGGGACAGATTAAGAAAATGACAGTGATACTGTTCATGAGCTGAGTCCTAAAATACCTTGTTGAAAATTTGGTGATGATAGCCCATCAAATGACTGTGTTACAAGTGTCGCGTTGCACACTTCTCAGACACCCTTGTAACTTCACAGATTTATAATATTGTCATGCCAAATTTTCAACAGTGGCATTTTTTTCACTTCCTTATGAGCAGTACAGCTGTCATTTTCACATCCTGACCGAAATGTGTTTTCACAATCCCGCGAGAGAATAACGTGGTCGCTGTGGGAAATCAGTGTTTGGGATACATTAAGACAATGACAGTGACACTCTTCCCTAGCAGAGGTCCTAAAATCCCTATGTTGAAAATTTGGTGACGAAACTCCATAAATGACTGTGTTACAAGCGTGTGTTGAACTGTTTCACGCACCCTTGTAACTTGCAAATTTTTATATTTTCACGCCATTTTTCAACAGTGGCATTTTTCACACCTTCTTATGAACAGTACAGCTGTAATTTTTCACATCCTGGCTAAAATATGATTTTACACTCCTGCGGAGAATAAGCGTGGTCACTGTTGAAAATCAGTGTTTGGGACAGATTGAGATCGACCGAGAGTTAGAGGGGTGAGCCGGGTCAACTGAGCTCTGTCGGGACTGCTGCAGATTTGTTTGTGGGCAGACAAAGGCTAGCATGAGCCCAGTACAAAGGGCAGCCTGCAGCACTGGGAGAAACAGAGCGAGAAGGCAGTGAGGGAGGGAGTGAGCAAACTCACAGGGGCTGTCAGGACTGCTGCGGATTTCTTTTGTGGGCAGAAAAAGGTGTCAATGGCAGGGCCCAGTACAAAAGGCCAGTCTGCAACGGTGGGAGAAACAATATGAGTGAGTGAGACAGGGGACTGAGTGAGCTGAATGGAGCTCTATCAGGACTGCTGCGGATTTCTTTTATGGGCAGAAAAGGCGCTAATGCAGGCAGGAGCCCTGTACAAAAGGGCAGCTTGCAGCTCAAGGACAAACAGAATGAGCATGTGAGAGACAGACTGAGCATCCTCAATGGAGCTGTGTCGGGAAAGCTGTGGATTTCTTTGTGGACAGACAAAGGTGCCAATGCAGCCAGGAGCCCATACAAAAGCGCAGCCTGGGTAGCCAAGAGAAACAGAATGAGCGAGTAACAGAGTGGGTGAGCGAGCTCAGCGAACTCTGTTGTGACTGCTGTGGATTTCTTTGGTGCAGAAAAAGGTGGCAAAGCAGGCAGGAGCCCAGCAAAAAGGCCAGCTTGCAGCCAGCAGAAATGGAATGAGTGAGTGAGAAAGGGGAGGAACGAAGCTCAATGGAGCTTTGGTCGGGACTCCTTCCAGATTTCTTTGTGGTCAGAAAGCCACCAATGCAGGCAGAAGCCCAGTACAAAAGGGCAGTCTGCAGCAGCGGGAGACACAGAATGAGCAAGTGAGGGAGGGGAGTGTGTGAGCTCAATGGAGCTCTTTTAGGACTGCTGCAGATTTGTTTGTGGGCAGAAAAGCTGTTGGTTAACTAGGATCTGCAGCCTATCTGTTAGGTAGGAAAATGGGCAGACTAGGTCGGCCAAGCAGTCCATATCTGCCGTCAAATTCTATGTTTCTATGTTTCTAGGTAAAGGGCAGCAATGCATGAGACACATGATACAAAGGGCAGCCTACAGTGGCGGGAAAACCAGAATGAGTGAGTGACGAGAGGGAGTGAGCAAGCTCAACGGAGCTCTATTGTAACTGCTGCAAATTTCTTTATGGGCAGAAGAATGTGACAATGCAGGCAGGAGCCCAGTAGAAAAGGGCAGCCTGCAGCGCCGGCAGAAACGGAATGAGCGGTGAGAGAAGGGGTGAGTGAGCTCAATGGAACTTTGTTGGGACTGCTGCAGATTTCTTTGTGGGCAGAAAAGGCACCAACAGAGGCAGGGCCCAGTACAAGGGCAGCCTGCAGCACCAGGAGAAGCAGAATGAGTGGGTAAGACAGGGGGGTGAGCGACCTCAATGGAGCTCTGTCGGGACAGCTGTGGATTTCTTTGTCAGCAGAAAAGGTGCCACGCATGCAGGAGCCCAGTACAAAGGGCAGCCTGCAGTGCTGGGAGAAACACAATGAGCAAGTAAGATAGGGGAGGAGCAAGCTCAACAGAGCTCTATCATGACTGCTGTGGATTTCTTTGTTGGCAGAAAAGGCAGCAACACAGGCAGGAGCCCACTACAAAGGCCAGCCTGCAGCGCCGTCAGAAATGGAATGAGTGAGTGAGAGGGGGAGTGAGCAGGCTCAACAGACCTGTGTCGGGACTGCTGCAGATTTCTTTTGGGCAGAAAAGCCACCGACAGAGACAGGAGGCCAGTATAAGAGGGTACCCTGCAGCACCAGGAGAAACACAATGAGTGAGTGAGAGAGAGGGGGTGAAGCCACCTCAATGGAGCTCTCGGGACAGCTGCGGTTCTTAGTGGGCAGAAAAACAGCAACCTGCAACAATGGGAGAAGCAGACTGAGTGAGTGACAGAGGGCCAGTAAGCAAGCTCAACAGACCAACGTAATCAACATTCAGCATTGACAAATGCTTGTTTGCTCTGGCAGCTTGAAGCTTTTTTTTCTGTGAAAATGGAAGTAAAGATACACTCACTTACCTTGTCTCTGGCTCAAAAGGAGATATTGTGGCTTCTTGTTTCTGTGGTTTCTATGGATCATTTCTCAGTTGAGGTCTAAATACAGACTTCAGGGCAACACGTTGCTCAGGTGAGAATGCTAAAGTCAAAATTGTCTTAACTTCAGGCTTCAACTCTGAATCAGTTTTTTGCAATGAGTTCAATTAATCTTAGATTCCTAAGGAGAACAGTGTTTTCTATTTTCTTTATCTTAGCCATGGTGCTCAGCTGTTCATGAAGGGAAGCATTAATTTCCCCTTCTACAGTTAGGATCTTCAATGCTGGCCATTTTAGTTTCGACATTTTCACATCAGGAAGAAATGTCTATAAGAGAGGTTTGTAGCTTCTGAAACAAGTGTTTCATATCGCTTTGCTACTCCACAAGAAAAGTGTATTGAAGCCAAAGTTGGCTTCGCTTCAAGTCTTGCCTTAGCACCTGTTTTAGGAACATGGTGCTACTGGGAAGTAATTTCTCCATCTGGGAATGGCAACCAGCTACCCCCATTGTGGAGCTTCCTTCCCAGTCCCAGTTTTGGGAGAGAATAATTTTTCACACAATTCAGCTCCTGTTTCTGCTCCTTCCTTCAGTTTAATGCTTTCTCTATGGCTATTTGACCACCAAAATGAAACAATAAGGCAGAAAAGCAGAATAGACTTCCAGAACAGTGGAGCTATGAAAAGACATGTACAACCATGTTGCTCTCACCAGTGCCCCCTGCAAATTATGCTTTTTCAACCAGGAGAGATGCTGTTTAAGCTGTCCTGTGGGGGACAGCTAAGTCATCAAAGTTTTTTTTACTTGCCCTGTAGGCCAGTTTATATAAAATTAGGAGTCAGTGGGCCAGGGCTGGTTCTCTTGGCACCTTTATCCAGTATATTTCCTGCAGCATTATTATACCTTCCAGAGGGGTTTGATAAGAATCTGACCGGTGGGACAGTTCAGCTCTCTACAGTATATGCTGGTGATGTGAAAGTTTGATATAGCTCAGCTATTTGGGACATTTTATCTCCAGCAAGTCTTTCTATTCTTCAATAAAAGGAGGCGCTGCTCTGATAAGAAAACAGAAATTGCAGGCCCAGATACTGAAGAGGTAGAAGATTTTAACATGAAGAGAGAAAAAATACAGTATTCAGTTCTGTATGAGTAACAGAGAGAGAGAGAGAGGCTAGCGAGAAAGAGGGTCAAATAATGTGCTTATCACCCTAGAGTAGAAAATGTACATTTCATGGGAAGGAATCAATTTGTTTCCATTTTCCCTCTTGGCAAAGAGGATCACCAATGCTTTTTAATTGAATTAGGAGTACCAAGCGGTTGTGACTTGGGTTTACAATGTGCAGTGAAAGTCTAATACTTGTCTCCTTCATCTGTTCAGTATGGGAAAGGACCATTGTGGAGTACACTATACAGATATTATTGTGTCTATGTACAATAACATTTGAGCATCATAGATTTACTGAACCATTGGCAGGTATACCCACACCATCCCAACACAAGGAGGCTCCGGTTCTTCCCAAATTCAAGAAAAGCCACAAAAAGAAGTTGTGGTATCCCAGTAGTTGGAACACTGCACTGCAAACCAGGAAATACATAGATTCTAATCCCACCTCAGCCAGTTGCTCATCGTGCAACCTTGTGCAAGTCTTATACTTTCCCTGCTGTGCTTGAAACCAATCAACAGCTGAAAAGCTGAGTACAAACAGAACCAGGTTTAGAAGTGGAGCTCAAAGTAATGAAATGCTGCATGCCAACCAGTAGTGGTAAGCATAAGTTGTTCAGTCATTTAGTTGAACTGAAGGTCTCTACTTGAGATAGTGCTCAAGTAATATGTTGTAATTAGTACAAAGGCTTTATAAAGGGTGTGCATTGCAGATGCATACCATACATATCATGTATGTTTACAATGCATGTATCAGGTTTGGTTTCATTACCCTAACCTCCAGTCTTGGCGAAAACAAGTACTTGATCCAGCCCTCTTCCTGGTAAAATAAATAAAATTCAAGATCATTATATTTAAAGTTGGAAGGATCTTTAGCCCCATCTCCCTTTTATAAGCAAGGACCAATTATGCTGTACAAACATGTACTAGTTTGTAGGAATTCCCAACAGCCTACTATACCTACAGTTTATCGGTTGGTTAGGTAAGTGAGTGGGTAAGTGATTATAACATGTATTCATGCTGCTTACTTTCACCTAATATTTCATTTTATGGAAATGGCACTGCAGTGGTGTATTGTGGAACAGTTATTAGAAATTGCCTCAGTCATACTGAAAGCAAATATTGATGATGAGATGCGGAAATCTGGGAGGTTAAACTGATGCAAATACAGAGCAGTAAATAATGGGTCGGTGGCTATACTAAATCTGTGTGAGAAGGCAGTCCTGATCTGATTCCCCATAGGATTAAAACCTTTTATGTCATTTTATTTTCACGATACCCCCACACACAAATTTAAAACCAATCAGCAGAACAGAACTTGATTTGATAAGACTGTGCTGTCCACTGAGAAGGTTTCACTTATTTTGTGATATGACAGGTATCTATACCGCTGTCTCACCCAGATTTAGTGCAGCCACCATCCTTCTATTGAATGAACACTGACCCATTGTTACTGCACTGGATTTACATTGGTTTAACTTGTCAGATTTTTATATCTCAGCACATAAATATTTGTTTTCAATATGATGAAAGCCTTTTTATGGACTGTTTCAACATAATCACTGCAATACAATTTCTGCAACAAAAATGAAACAATGGGGTGGGCAGACATGGCAGGGTGAATGCATGCTATAGCCACAAATATCTACAACCCGTGCATGGGAGAGCCTAGCTCAAATTCCATGACAGCCACTTACTCAGTAAAAGCAGGACCCTATTGAAATGAGATATTGCATCTCATTCTGGGTAAATAAATTGCAATATATACATACACATATATATATATATATATATATATAAACACACACACAGACATACACCTGACTCCAGAGGAGATGTGTTGCTCATACACTGAGCTGGGGGTGTTTAATAAGTTTTTGGTATGAGCCAAAACATAAATTCCATTGTCTTACCACTTTGTGTACAACAGGGTCATTCTCAAGTCACAACATGAAAAATGGCTCCTCTTGCTAAGCTGGGCACTCAGGATTTTGGGGTGCACAGAAAACATATCCATTCAGCTAGGTTCAGGTGTTTGCTTTTTAAAAATACGTAATTTTAGGTATTTTACATATTTTTTAGTTTGTGAAAAAAAAAACAAGATGGCAGCCATCACAAGCTAAAAAATATTTTCTGTAAGTTAATGAGTAGAGGGTGTATTTTTTTTGCTCAATAAAAAGCTCAGGTTGTGACTTCTAAGGCATATTTAGTGGTGCTTAATAGCAGGACAGTACAAGCAGTGGGCTCATCTATCCTGTTAGCTGTATACATTAAGTCTATCAGCACAACCCAGGCATAAATCTTCCACTCATAGACTATGGTCTACCCATCTATGGTGCAGCCAGTGCCACATCTCTGGATAGGATCAAGGTCACACTAAGTAAAGCATGCAAATTTTTCTCTTGTGCTTAAGACTCACACATACTTGCAGCTTCTATGAGCAAACCAACTGGCTCCCCCATGCTTGTCTCAAATTTCAAACTGTCTTTATGGCTGAAAAAGCTCTGCTTGGTCTTACCTCTCCTGCAGGCAGTACTATCTTCCTCCCTGTTACTAATTGGTATTCCACAAGAAGCATGTCTAGAGCAAGCCCTCATTGTCCCTCAACACAATGTCAGCCTGGGGCAGTGCTCTTTTGCCAGCTGAGCCATCCAATGGCTTAACCGCCCCCACACTAACTGGGTTCTCGAGACTCTCCCACTTCAAGGCTGCTCTAAAAGCTTATTCTCAGCTCAAAGTGTCAGTGCTGTATTTAACTCCTCTATGTTTATCTGCACTTTCCATCTAGATTCCACCCACCTCTTGGCCTCACCTCCCTCACCTCTAATGCACCTTCACCTTGCAAAACAGCAATAACCCTGTTTACCCTCAACGCGCTACTTTATCCCCAACTTACTTATACTGCACTTCTCTGTACCCCCCTGACTTACTGTTGTTATTCCATCCTGCTCTGTTGCATTCGAGTTACATATTGTGAGTGTACTTGAATTTAATTTTATGATACCCTGTATGTACTTGAATTTAAAATTGTATTACCCTGTACTATTCTACAATGGTCCAAGTGTGCTGATGTTGCCTTTATAACTCATTGATGTGGAACCTTTGTAAACAAGCACATGTGCTCAAAGTGTGTCTGTTCACAGATGACACTAAAATATGCAACAGAGTGGACTCTACAGAAGGAGTGATAAGAATGAAGTCAGACCTAGAGAAACTGGAACAATGGTCAGCAGCATGGCAGCTGAAATACAATGCAAAAAAAGTGCAAGGTTATGCACCTAGGAAGTAGCAACCAAGAAATGACTACTATCTGGGTGGAGAAAGACTAGCAAAACTAGGAGGAACATGATCTGGGGATCATAATAACAGGCAACCTGAAGGTGGGAAGACAGTGTGAAAGGCAGCACTAAAAGCTGGTGGCATGCTGGGTTGCATCAAGAGGGATCACAATAGAAGGATGGAGGTGGTTTGATACTGTACAGGGGCGCTGATCAGGCCCCACCTGGAGTATGGTGTGGTTTTGAGACTGCACCTCAGAAAGGACATAGGCAGGTTGGAAACAGTACAAGGAGGGTGACAAAAATGATTCAGGATTGCACCAGAAGCCATACAAGGAAAAGCTAAAGGATTTAAACATGTACTCCCTGGAACAGAAGAGGGAGAGGGGCAACATGATAGAAACATTCATACATCAAGGGTGTAAACAAGGTTCAGGTGCGTGAACTTTTTCATTTCAAGGAAGATAGTAGAATGTGAAGGCAAGATTTGAGGCTACAAGGGGCAAGTTTGGGACAAACATCAGGAAGTTTATCTTCACTGTGAGGGTGGCTGATGCCTTGAACAGCCTGCTCCAGAGGTCATCAGGGACAAAACTACTGGGGGCTTTAAGTGAGCATGGGACAGGCATAGGGGCATCATTATCCAGAATGGGTAATCAGGGAGGGGTAGCAACCTACACATCCTGAGCAGAATAGATAGACCTTGTAGTACCCTTCAATCATCACCTATGTATCTATGTATGTTGTGTCTGATTTCTCCAATAAAATAAAATAAAAATCAGGAGCGAGGAAACTTGTCTTCCTGACAATATTATTTATTGAAAACATTCTTATCAGACTCTCAAACATAGTACAAAGTGAAAACCATACCAAACTTTTCCAGATGGTTGCCCTGTTTAAACTGATGTCTATATTCATGGCTCAATTGCCTAATCCAGCAGCTCTGAAAAAGTAGGAGTCTGAAATATCAGCAGTGACATGGTGTGAGTGACTGGGTGCACACATTCCCACCTGGATCCTACAGCCCGAATTTTGGAGCATCTGTGAATTTAGCTATGCTAAAATGTTTCTTTATCAGATCTTATTGATTCTACTCAGATGGATTAGGTAACTGAGCCACGAGTTTGGACATCAGCCAGAAGTGTGCATATGTGTTACAGTGTGCATGTGTACCTGTGGCTGCAGAAGGCTGATTCCATAAGGCCTGCAATTCTGCAGAGAAACGAGCTTTGCAATTTGGGTATCATGTAATTTTATCTGTGGCTGCAGGAAACTGTGATTCTGCAGACAGAAGTGACATTTTGATCTGAGCATTGCAGATTTCGATCTGCAGCTAGAAATGAGTGTATGTCTTGCAATGTGCATGCCACAGATAGAATCCATGAAGGTAGCACATCAATGCTATTGCATTGTGTCTTCTGGAAACAGTTGTATGTTGTTTTTTACCTAATGATAGCTGTCAATGGTTGCTTGTGTGATCTTGTCTTTGCTGCTTGGAGGAGTGGGGGAGTTAGGTTGGAAACCCTAACACCACATTACCTACTTTTCTGGCATTAGTTGAACCCTAACTGGTGCATTAAGTACTTGAAGGGTATGAACAGATTAAGCACCAAGTATTTTGAAATTAAAAGATGGAATGGAAACCAGGGGCACAATCTGAAGTTGGAAGGATGCAAATTCAGGAAGGAAATGAGGAGGCACTATTTTAGCAAAGGGTGGTGGCAGGGTGGAATGTGCTGCCAGAAGAGGTGATATTACTGCAGATGGTAGGCAGCTTCAAAAGGGGTAGGACAGGTTCAGAGGAGTGTTAAAATCATGGGGGCAGGGGTGGGGTGAAGGATACATGTGCAAAATCAGTGGGGAGAGGCAAGGGAGGGGCAGCTGCAGTCTGAAGACTGAGGTGCTGCACACTTGAGCAGACAAGATAGACTGATAGGCCTGTATCTGCTGGCAATTTCGTATGTTCGTATTAATGCATTTTTTGTACTGGATTTCTTTCTTTTGAGATAGTGGAATCATATGCTTATTCACGCAGGTCCTTTGGGGCCTGCACAAACAAATGCAGATGTGCAGGCTTTGTGCCAAATGAAGAGTTCATCTACATTTAAGTGTGACCCAAGAATTCCATTTCTTGATGAGCATGGAAAATTTAAATGTTGCAGTTTTGGTGTTGCACTTAAATGCATGATACGAAAATTACTTTGACTCTGCATCATGAACATGGTCACTAGAATGTGTTAAACCCTGCCCAAAGGGTGGTTTTGAAGAATGACTGTGAAATCACCTTTCAACCTGTACTTGAAAATTCCACTATCCTTATTCATGTAGTTGGGTCATGTAAACAGTATATTCAAAATTTGGGAATAACATTTTGTAAAATGGCAAAGTTATGAGTAAAAGTATGGGAGTCATAAGAAAATAATTTTGTGCTACACAATTTAGTATTGCACATTTACATGTAAGTGCAGCACAGAAATGTGAGACACATACATTCTTGGCTCATGACACATACATCGGCAAGTTCATCAAAATGACAGCCAAAGTCCTAATCAGCTATTTATGGCTCATTTTGGGAAAAACTTTAGCAAGATTCATGTGTTTTTATGTATTTTCAATTTTTAACCAGGTTAAAAAAGACGTCACCATCACGACCTGTAATTTTCCACATGAAACATAAATCACTAATTTTGTGAAAGGAAAATATCTGATAAAGCTAATATTATCTTTTGTATCAAAGGGTTATCCTAAAACCCTGCTGAGCATGCTCAGGAAAAACCTTTAAATCCTTATAATGCTGGAAGCAATTAATATTTTCACAAAACTTTGAAAGGCACTACCTGGTAGAGGCCACATCTACCCCAAATGTTTCAGAAAAAAATTCTGTACCATCTAGGCTGCAGGTGAGAGCAAAAAAGGTGTTATAAGTGTAGGAAAAAACAAAACACCACGCTTCTTTAAAATGGACTTTCTGTATCTCTGAAATCACACAAGCTGCCATCATGAAACTTTTCGTGTCTTGAGAACCTGCTTCCAACAGAATGCATGCCAAATTTGGGGCATTTTGTCAAACACTGCTGAAGTTATTAAACTGCAAAAAGTGTGGTTTAACATTAACGATTACTCAGCCCTAACTATACTGGCATTATTGTGACACTATATATATATATATATATATATATATATATATATATATACATATCAATATATATACACACACACACACACACACAACATTTATAAAATGGGTAAAAAAATCTGTGAAAATCCTGTCTCCTGATTGGATGAAACACACTACATGACTGTATTATTCCATGACTGCACACCTGCACTTCTTTTATTCTCAGGTCCTTCTGAACATTTAATAAGACAGATAAGTCACTACAGGGTGTGTGGTCAAACTCGATATATGCATGCCCTGGGTGGTTGAATGCACTTGGCCTGCAGCCTCTTACCTCACCAACACACGGGTGTGCACTTATATCGAAACACGACTGCACAGCCTGTAGTGGATTATCTGTTATGTAACAGAGAATCCACTACAGGAACTGTGGTCATGCTCTGATAAACACATGCCATGATGTTTGCTGTGAGGCATGAGGCCACAGCCCAAGTTGTTTAATCACATAAGGCAAGCATATATCAGAGCACAACCACATGCCTTGTAGTGGGTTATCTGTCTTATAAATGGCCAAAAGTGTGTTGGGGATGAAAATAGAAAGAAGTGCAGAGGTGCAGTCACTGAGTCAATGCATGGTCATGTGATGTGTTTCATTCAAGCAGGAGACCATACTTTACTGAGTTTCTCATATATATATATATATATATATGTACAGTATATGTATACATCTGTCTCTCTCTCTCTCTTTCTATATATATAGAATAAAGGATGGGGGTGTGTGTTATGAGAAGTTAATCACACCCAGGTGTGGGATGCTACATAAACCCCGAGGCGAAGCCTGAGGGTTTATGAAAGCATCCCACACCAGGGTGCTCATTAAATTCTCATAGGACACACTTCCCATTTTTATTTTATATAATTTGCTGGAGAGCAATTTTTTCCAACCTAGTGCTGTGATCACTTACACACACACACACACACACACACACACACACACTCTCTCTCTCCCACACACACACACACACACACACACACACATATATATATATATATATACACACACACACACACACAAACAAACACACACTTTGAAAACAAGAAATCCCCATGGCAGCTTTACTGTAGTTCTCTGGCACCAAATGCAGCAGCTCCTTCTCCTCCCCACCAGCTCCCACTCTAAATTACCCAGCTGAGCTGTGCAGCAGTCCCCAGTCCCTCTCCTCTTGCCCCACATCACCTTCCAGCTCACTGTACACTCAGATTCTGAAAATATATTTTTTAAATGTAATGGCTAAAACCGCGATTATAATTACGCTCAGCTGGCCATCTGTACAGCCACAGACTCATTCCCACCAACGTGTGTGTCACACAAAGCTTAGTGAAATGCAGGATCAACCAGATACTTTGAAAAATAGAGCAACAAAATAAATAAAAAGATCGATTAGGTGAAGATATAGCCTTGGCAGCTCCTCGCTAACTAAGATACGAACGCCATGTTTTCAGAACTGTTTAGCGCCCACACAGAAAATAGGAGCCAATGAGGGCGCTCTCTTTTGATAGACAGAAGCGTGAATGCCGTAATAACCAACTGGTTATTACGGCAAATATCAACTCGGTGATCCAATTAAAAAATTGATCACAGTAATTATATATATATATATATATATATATATATCTTAAACTAGCACAGTACTGCCAGTATAGTTAGAGTTGACCAAGAGTTTCTATATTCATTGAACAAAATTGCCACAAATATGGCATGTGTTCTCAAGAAAGAAGTCTCAATATGAGGAAAAGGTCATGATGGCAGCTTGTGTGGTTTCTGAGATCCACAGATGTCATTTTTCACATTAATGTCAATTTTTTCTACTAACACATTTTTTGCTATCACCTACAGACTAGATGGAACTGATTTTTTCCAAAACTTTCAGGATAGAAGCAGCCTGTGTCAAGGTAATGCCATTCAAAGTTTTCATAAAAATATTAAACAGTTCCAGAGTCATAGAATTGAATTTTTTTCTGAACATGCTCAGTAGAGGTTTTGGATAACCCTCTGATATGACACCAAATATTCTATCTTGTGAGATATTTTGCCTTCCCACCACTTGGTTCTCATACCCCAAAACATTTTTTCATGTTGTGACACCTGCCATATTTTTTTTTAATGAAAACATAGAACAATATCTAAAAATGATGCACTTTTCAAAAATAAACATCTGCACCCAGCTAAATGGGACCCATGTAGCTGGAGCCAGTTTTTTTTAATTATGTCTAGAAATATGTTTCTGTGCAACCCCAAAACTTGGACGCCCAGCTTAGAGAGAGAGTTGTTTTCTGTGTTGTGAGCTAAGAATTCCCCTGTTGCATGGTGCAATATGGGGCATTTTGGATTGCACAAAGCACAAACACTGACATGGTCCCTCCGCTCCGAGCTCAGCCAGCCCCCCTCCTCATCCTTCCTGATGCTGCTTTTGTCATTTATTATAGTCTTCCTTCCTCACCCTCCCACTTCAGCCAGCCCTCACTCATCTTTCCCATTTTATTTGCTTACTGTGGACCGGGGCCCTCTCAGTACCACTTCTTGTATTTCCCTCTCTTTCCCAGCTCAGCTAGCCCTCCCTTGTTTGTTGCCATACATCTGCTGCTCCTGTAATTAATGGTGTGGCTCTGCAAGTTTGAAATTCCAGCCAGAGGAGCCTGCCTTTGAACCATTTGGCTGTAGCTTTCTAATCCTGTGTGCCTTTTGAATGTTGCTACTGGAGTTGAGAAGGACATCAGGGTATAGGGGCAGCAGTAATATATTTCGTTGCTGCCTCCCCTGCAATGAATTTTTAACTTTAAATGGACTTTTGCATGTTTCTGCTGTTCCTATAATTAATGATGTGGCTCTGCTGCAAAGTCTCGAAATTTGCCCACCCCACCAGCCCTCATCCCCATGACCTGTTAAATGCTCAGTGGCTATAGTAATTCAATCCTTCTTGTTTCAAGGGTGGTCTATTCATTGGGCTAGCTAGGAAGTAGGTGGAACTCAGTGTAGTATAATGTCATCACTCTTAGTTATTTAAAGTGGTGTGAAGGTAATTTCACATTTCTGCTTAATGTTTTTAAACTTGACTCCTTACTGCAATACTAAGCTTTGCTATATAGTATTGATGGAAAGCATGGGCAAATGTAGGCATATGCATTTAAATTTGTTGTTCTGGACAAGGAAGTTATATAGATTTGGGCAAGTTAAATAGGAAAATATGTTTGAGGCTAGAGCATTGTTTGTTCAGGGCAATTTTAAGTAATGATCATATGGTGAGGTAGATAAAGAAAATATACACAGTGATATCTATTATATTAGTGCAGATCTGAGAGGATTAGGCTAGAGGAAAATGTGAAAATGCGGTGCTGAGAATCATGCTAACATTGGGCCCTATGCATTAACAGGCGGATTATACATGCCTGAGTGCATACCACCCCCTAGTACCTGCACAGCCCCAGACAGGCGCAGGGTGTGTGGAATGCATGACTGCAAACATCCCTCGGCACACAGGGTCATGGGGGTGGTCGGGGTGGAGCCATGGACCCGGGCAGGCATCCAGATGCCCATACTGAGTCCTTAAGTGGACCCTTTGTGCCCCTGTGGTGAGAGCGAACAGAGTAGAGGCCAGCAATATAAAGTGGTGATGGAGGAACTCCTGTCAAGCATTTGCCTGAGCGGCTGGCCCAGCCCTCCTCTGCAGCCTAGTGGACTGGGCCAGCATGGATGACCATTGGCTGGTGCCACTGTGCCTGGTGAATGCTGAACACTGGGGTGCAATCTGGGTTATGTCTGGTCTTGGCTGGTGTACCTGGTGCCCTCTGTGCCTGGCATTACACAGCTTAGTGAATGCTGTGTAATGGAGGCACCTCCTGACATAGGCCACAGCATGGGCTCCCTGATGGGCTAGGAAGGCAGGTGCGCAAGTGCCTTGTGCATCCTTGATGAATGCCATGGGAGTCTGTGGGACCCCACCATGCAGCATTCACACATAAGATTGCCTACATGCCTCGGTTACGTGGCGCATAGGCAACTATTTTGTTAATGCAATAGGGCCCATTGAAAGTATGGGGTGGAGATTTAGAACAGCCTAGTAGTGGTTGGAATTTAATACAGACAAGATGCTATAACTGTTGTGTTTTCCAAACTGTTTAAAGTTACAACTGTTGAGCTGAGCCAGCCCAGTGGCACTGAGGGTTGGGCGCTGGATGCCACACCTCCGCCCACGGTGACCTAGGTTCGGGGAATGAGCCGGGCCGCCGGGGCTTAGCAGAAAGGATTGCACATCAGAGGACCACTGTCCTTTCTGGGGGAGGGTTGGGTGGCTTGCCGCTGCTCGGTGGCTCCTGGTGGTGGCTGGGTGTCACCGCACTAAGCGGCATGCAAACATAGGCTGATCACTGATGGAAGCCTACATGGGGGCGGAACATACCCATTGCTTGCAGGGCTTCAGTGCACATTCAGGTTTGGGGAAACTTTGAAAATGAGGAAAATCCCTGGAGCCACCAGTAGCGAAGGTGGGACCAGGGACCAATCCTACTCAGTACCAGATTTTCCAGCCTGCCCGGATCCTCTCATAGCAGGTTCTGGCTGCACACTAGATTTACAGAAAGGTTGCCAGTACAGAGTTGGCGGTACTGCCCTGGGGCTTAAATCCAGGGGTTGGTGGTCCAAGCGCTAGAGGAGGTCCCCTACATCCAGTGAGTAGGGCTGGGGATCTCAGGTGGAGAGGATCAGATTGATTGAGAGCCCCTCTGGAGAGAGTCTTGTGGTCCAGTGTAGAAGAATAAAAGAATGTATGAAAAAAAAATGTGTTGAGCGAAATAATTGCAGGGATAAAGGGATAAGGGATAAGATATAGAACGGGCTAGTAGTGGCTGGGGATTTCTAAACAGACAAGGTACTGTGGCTGTTTTTTTACAAACTATTTTATAGTTATATACACAGAATGAAATTAGCCATGCTCCGTCTGCAGGCAGCCTCCTGCTATGCACCCTATTAGTTGTTGAGCTCGGTGCATCGATACTGCCGCATAGACCAAGAATGCCTTCCTATTATACAGTGACTTTCAGACCTGACACCCCTCCCCATCGGTAACAGATGGAAATTTACTTATGTGGACTCCATTTTCTATGTGTTCCTCTTGAACCTGGAGCATTGTCAACTCAGCCTCTTCTTGTTCTCCTTTCCTAACTCCCCCTCATTTTCCTGCCCCTATAGTCCATTTTTTCCTGCTGCTGCTATCAGGGATGTTGAAAGCAACCAAGGCCCCACAGAGATTCCTACTTCTCATATAGGTCAGCTCCCCAGGGCTGAAAGTTTCCAATATCAGCTTATGCAGCCTTCCATCTAAATTTCCTGACCTTGAAGCCTGGATAGCCCTCCACAAACCCCATGTCCTCAATCTCTCTGAAATGTGGCTAAAGCCGCATATTCCTGATGCAATCTACCATCTTCTGGGGTATTCCCGTTACAATAGGATAGACCTGGCAAAATAAGGATGGTGGCATTGCACTCTATATCAGAGAACCCTCTCTGCCTCCTCTGTACTCAACTCAGACCCTACTTCCTCCAGCAAATGGCTGATAGCTGAGCATACTCTCAGCTCAGTGAAAAAGATTTATATGGGTTGCTGTTACAACCCCCAAGCAGGGCATTCAGATCTTAATAACCACCTTATAGGCCTGAGCAACCTCTCCCTCCCAAGGACACTATCCTTCTTGAAGATTTTAACCTCAATTGGTTTAGTCCCTACACAGACTACTCAAACCTATTAAAATAGCACAATTTGGTTCAAGTCATCTTTGTCCTCACCAGGCAAAATAGTCATACACAAAACCACTCTCTTCTAGACTGGGTGATCACCAACAGGGAGGACAAGGTACTCCAGTCTGGGACCCTGTCCAACTCCATTAGTGATCACTCCCTAGTTACATTGTCTGGTACACCAAGCCCAAATGCCCCCCAACACATTTCCTTCCGTAACTTCAATTGCCCTGACACCTCTACCCTACTTGACAATGTAAGAGCAATAAAGTGGTCTGCTTTTTACTCCCTCTTGGATGTATCAGCAACAGTGGGCTTCCTCACTGATGCCCTCCTTCAAATGCAAGATCAGAACTTCCCCTCACCACTAGGAGAGTGAAGGGTGGCTGTACTCACTGGGTCTCAAAGAGATCCTGTCCACAATGAAAGAAAGGGACAGAAAGTGGGTTATCTACAAAAGACCCCTTTCCAGCTCTCTGGAATGATTATAGGTATCTGAGAAACAGGTGCAAGCAAACTGCCCAAGCTCAGAGAACAGCTTCCTCTGTCACCAGCAAAGGACAGCTTGGGAGACCCCACCATTTCTGGGGTGCCATTGGTTCTATACTAAACCCTCGTACACGCAACTCTACCATACATTTACAGTAAACTTCCCATCAGACACTATAACTGACCCTGTTGAGGTCGCCCAAGTATTCAACAAAAAGTTTACAGATCTTACTGCACACCTTAATAAACTACCTCCCAGCCACCAAAGGCCCCATGCTGGGTCCTTTCGACGGTTCCTCCTCTCCTCTCCCAACAACACCCTCCCCTTTCTACTATAGAGCAATCTCCACCAAAGACACCATCAAACTCCTTAAGAGTCTCCCAAACTGAGGCAGCCCAGGCAGAGATGGTCTCTTCCTTCAGTGCTTAAGCTAATTTCCCTGCCATCTCAAACCCCTGACCTTTATTTTTAATCTGGCTCTGACCACCTCTACCATACCGTACTCCTGGAAGCTTGCCTGGGTGGTGCCAATTTACACAGCAGGTGATCCCTCATCCTCAGATAATTACAGGCTATCGCCCTACTTCCCCCCCTGGGCAAACTCTTGGAGAAGAGTGTGCATTGCCACCTCTCTGACCATCTCCAAGAAATATAACCTGTTATGCAGCCAACAATACGGCTTCTACCAATCCCAGCACCACATCACCACTGGCCCAGTTTTTGATCATGTCCACAGAAACATGGACATGGGGAAAGTGATGGGTGCTGTGTTTGTGGACCTGACCAAAGCCTTTGATCTGGTTTGCCACATACCACTCTTCACCAACTTAGTTACTCTCCAGAGACCTTTCTGTGGTTTTGGAGCATCTCTCTGGATGATCCCAGTCTGTATGTATTGGCCCTGCTATCTCCCTACCCTCCTACCTCTCCGGTGTTCCTCAGGGCTCCAGTCTTGGCCTATTATTGTTCTCCATCTTTATAAACTCCTCCCTCCAACTGCCTCTCCTGTGAAGCCTTTCTGCATGCTGATGATCTCAGACTTTTTACAGTGACAAGTCACTGGCAAAAATATCCTCTATCCTGTCCCATAACTATGGCTCAGCACATAACCAGTTCCTGTCACATAGACTACTGGTCAATGCTAAAAAAACTAAGGCAATGCTTTTGGTACAAAACCTTATCTGGCCAGTATTGCCAAGTCTGACTCCTCCCTTTCGGTGCTAACACCCAATGGCCCAGTGCTAGAAAATGTTCCCATCTCAAATACCTGGGTGTAACCTCAGCCCCTCCCTCTCTTACATGAGAGCACGTAAACTCCATTGTACTTTGAGTTAACTAAAACTCGGGGCTGCATATAGGCTCAAACATTTCTGACAGAGCAGAGGCCCACTTAGCTATTGCCCAAGGCAATCTGCTACCTCTCATTGACGACTGCTCCCCATATATTTCACAGTATCTTTGATCCTATGCATGTGTCTAAACTCCATCTACAATAGCGTATGTTGATTTGTACTTCTGGCACCTTACTCTATGCCATTTAGCCTTTACCAGGCACTGGGTGGCTCCTCTATCCAGCTGTTTTGAATATGCACTGGGATGTATCATTGACAACACCCTTAGAGGGTGGTGTTTCTATATGCATCCTTCCTGAAGGATAAAGCTGCTTCTAGAAGCCTGCGTGTATTGTCAGTTTCTCATGTGGAAGTCTCCAAAGTCTCCACGGTAATGGGTGGCAAAGCTATGTCAGTTGCTGCTTCCTCTCTCTGGAACAGACTCCTGCCCTACTCTGGTCTGCAGACACTCACAGCTCTTTCAAACACTGTTTTAAAGCCTGGCTACTGAAAGAGGCAAAATGCCTGTGCCCTCCAGGGTGAAGCGTCTTCAGCTTACTACCTATCCCTTCTACCTTAGCTGCCAACCCAGCTCTCACAGTTGCCTTGCCTAACATAGCACTCTGTGACTACCCTCTTCTTGCTAGTCCAGTTGTTATTGCCTGTTACCTTTGACTGTGACTCCAATGACTTAGTCTCTGAATTTTTGCTCAGAATGCAATTGTATACTGTATACTGTCACCCTTTCCTCAATTCTTTGTAATATGTAGTGTATGTTAGTTTCCCCAACACTTTGTACACTGTGCTATTTATGCTGTTATACTGTTCTGTTCTGTTTGCATTCTGTATAATTTTGTTTTCTAAGTACGTATTTTATTATGCCATACTATTGACCTGGGTCATGCCTGAAAATGGTCCCTGGATCAGTGCACCTACCTGGTAATCAAAGACTTAAATAAATACATTTATATAACAGGACTGAGGTGCCCATCCCTTGTACTGTTTACTATAACCCCCTTTCCTCCAGATTGCCCTCCCCAAAAAGCATAACTGGTGACAGTGGGGTGCCCACCTAGTGCCACTGAACACTGAACACTGACACTTGGGTGCTCACCTCCAGTGACAAGTCCAGTCCCTCCTGTTATTTTTATTAAAACCTAGCAAGAAGAAAAACATTCCTTGTTGATTTCTTTTATTTTCACCTGTAAAGAAGAATGGTCCCTTGTCAATTTCTCCACCATCACCCCTACCCACCCCAGTCTGACCCATCACTGGGCACCCACCATCCATACCCCTCGCACATACCCTCACACACTTAAAGAGGATCCCATAATGTAGACCCACTCTCTGATCAGAAAGATATCCTCCTGCTGGAACCGTGACTGCGATATGAGAAATAAGGTAAGTCCAGTTTAGTGTATTTCAGTGAGGTTTGAACTTTTACTCATAACTGTCATTTTCAATATTTTTGCCCAAAATTTTCAACATGAGCTTTTGGGACCCAACCTCATGAACAAGGGAGGGGAATTTTTCAATTCTGGCCTGAAATGTGATTTCATGGTCATGCAAAACCACCTTTCAGGCAGGATTTGAACATTTTTACCTAATGTGTTCATGAGGTGAGATCCTCAAAAACTATGTTGAAAAATTGATATAAGTATGGTAAAATGAACTAGTTACAAGTGAATACTGAAATAATTCAGCGTTCAATCATAACTTTACTAATTTTCAATATTTTGACTGCAAACTTTCAAGATAGCCATTTTTCACACCACCTCATAAATGTGATAGGTGACGTTTTTCAAATCCTGGACAAGATATGTTTCATGATTGTGGTATGAGATGACATTTCAACCAGAATTCTTTAAATGCCACCTGTCATGCTTATCAGGGGATCATAAATGACTATCTTGAAAATTTTGGTTCAAAATTAAAGAAAAAATAATCATTAAGAAACATTATGTGTCGTGCTACCCTTTACACCAGTGAGTGGTTCTTTATGATCACCAATAGCACACGGAATAAATGGAGTGTCCACTCTTTTCAGCTTGCTTAAATCTCTTTATTTCTCAAAAGCCAAACAAATACAGGTGACACTCCTGGGTCAGGGAGAATGAGTGTAGAGCCTTGACGTTTCACCTCGACTGAGGCTGTATCAAAGATACTGCCCTCCTGTGGATTACCCTTTTTATAGCACCAAAATCGTGTTACATGTGCTTAATTAAGATGTAGGGGCTAGATTCAAGAAGGGGTTACGTGTAGCATAACTGCAGTTGCGCCAAGTGAATGGTGCAAGTAGCAACTTACGTCAAGCAGTTACAACATGCGATTCTACAAAGTGGCCTCGACATGTCACAGGCCACTTCATAATTTCAACAGTTATGCCACATAAACCCCTGCAACATGGTGCTAGGGGGTTTATGTCAACAGTTACACCCCATTCTAGAAGGCAGCCACAAAGTGCCCACATCGAGGTTTCTACAAGAACCCCCAGAGGAGATCTGGTAATGTAGATGACACCAGCATTTGCTGGTATAACCTCTGACCATCCCAGCGGTCCTGTAGACCCACCTGCAGACATGCCAACATGCTGCCTTCCCCACACCTGTGCTCGAACTGTGAGTCTCGGCTGCATATGCAGCAAAATGCCTACCCTGGTGGTCTAGTGGCCTCCCAGAACTGTATAAGATAAATAAGAACCCCTGTATACCTGGTAGTCTAGTGCCCGCCTGAACTGTATAATAATTAACACAATCCCCATATCCCTTGTAATCTAGTGGTTCCCCACCCCACCCAGCTGTCCAGCCCACCCAGCACTCCCCACCTGTCCCCAGCAGGTGACTGGCACAACCACCTCTCACCACCATGGCCAGCCTCCGATTGTGATTTCAGTATCAGTGCGTGCTGTAAAGCGCACTCAGATATTAATATCTGAGCATGTCTTTTCAATGCGGCTGATACTGAACTCAGTCAGTCGACTGGCCAGGTGGTGAGAAGTGGTCTGTGCAGTCATCAGCTGGGGACGGTGAGGGTGCTGGGTGAGCTGTTACGGCTGAGTGAAGGCCCTGAACTATCAGAGATATGGGGATCATAATATTTATACAGTTCGGTAGGAGCACTAGACTACAGAGATATGAGGGAGCGTAATAATTATTATACAGTTGAGGGGCACTAGACTACCAGGGATACAAGAATCATAATAAATATTATACAGTTCAGGGGCATCAGACTACCAGGGAAGTGGAGGGTTTCATATTTGTACATTGTTCGGGGGTGGCACTAGCCTACTGAAATTATATGCCTTATATGCGACTGGCGACTCTGGGTCGGGCAGGGGTGGGGTTGACCGTGCCAACCCACTGTTGTGGCTCAGACATGCTCACCAGGTATGCCTGTAGTTCAGCATACCTGGCCCCATGTCACAAAGTGGCAGGACATAGCTGCGATGACTCTGCCTTCTAGAATGGGACAGCAGGTCAATGTTGCAGGTGGGCGCAAGTTGCGTTTGGCGGCAACTTGTGCCACCCTTCTAGAATCTGGCCTGTAGTGTTTAAAATACATCACAATTTGTGAATAACTACCAGTTATGGTAAATTTTAAAAATAGTGACTAATACATAACCATCAATGCATTCAAACAACAAACATAATCAACAAAAGGACATGTTTAAAATCGCCTCATTAATTGCCCAGAGTTTCAAAGCCTGTTTACAAAACATGGCTGGAACATAAATCCTTACATTGTACTTGTGGTTACTACAAAGAGCAACAAAATGGAGTAATAGAAAGTCTAAGAGGAATAAAAGATACAGTATTAGAAGCGCGTCAGGTCTGTAGCTGTCTGTGAACACAAACATTGCATGAAGAGTTGGATAACCTAGAATTTCTTTAAGGTAAGGGTTATACTGACTCCAGTATCTAAAAGCTAGATCAGCCACTAAAGAGATTGATAGAAACACTTTGTTGACCAGAAAGATAACAAATGAAGATGATACAGATGTCCAAATCCAAATAAATTTTGTCAGTACTTAAAATGTAAGATCCTGGAGAGTTAGAGATATCGGCCCAGAATATTTAAAAGGGTTGCGCATGGCGCAACAGTGTTATGCCATGCACAACCCACTGATATGCCTAGTGCGATATTCAAAAGGAAAAGTCGCCGCACAAATCCCGATGCACTGGAAGCGCATCAGTAATGTATACGAGCACAGGTAGAGCGTGCCCATGCATAACCTGCACAGCCGATATTCAGCGAGGATGTGCGAGTCTCATGCCAACCGCTCCTGTGCCTGCAAAGATTAAGCCAAAAAAAGGAACAAATGTTGGCCACCCACAGGTGAGCTGCCACATTGCAGGCGCAACACGCAGCTGCCACCTGTGGGTGGCCACCGCTCCTGCCGCATCTGGCGGCGCCCCATGCCCCATCACAGGCATCCATGTAACTAAACCCCTCCATTATCCCTGGTGGTCCAGTGGACCACTATGTGCCAGTGCGGGCATCTGTTTAAATCACACTGGTCCCTGCAGCCCAATCGCGGGCATTTGTCTAAATAAAACCCCCTCTAATATCCCTGGTGGTCAGTGGACCGTGTACCTGATCACGGGCATCGGTATAATAACCCCCGTCCAATATCCCTGGTGGTCCAGTGGACCGATCGCTGCTTAATCCGGACATCTGTTTAAATCACACACCCCACCAATATCCTGGTGGTCCAGTGGACCGCCTCTGCCCGATTGCGGGCATCTGTAAATCATAAAATAGTCCTATTACCCTGGTGGTCTAGTGTCCCCTCTCCACCCACCCACTGAGCCCCACCACCCGCTCCCCCGGTCAGCGGTGGGCAGCATCATCCACCCACCTGCCACCCCCCCGCCCGCCCGACCTGACAGCTTCGGTGAGACTGCACGCCCGATGGTTCTGGCGTGAGCCAATGAAATGCCAACTATCGTACCACATTCAGATGTGAATGAATAAGTTCATATCTGGAATGTCGACAATATGACATGGGCTGCTGCGCCCATTGGCTCCGGCTGTGTTCTGGGCATGCAGCTACCGGCTTGTCCGGTCGGTGACTGAGGCTGGCGCAGTGGTGCTGCCGCCGCCCGGCTGACGGAAAGGGCTCAGTAGTGAAGAGCCTGAACCTATGAACTATTTTGCAGTTACAGATGCCTGGGCTCAACGTCACTGAACCTAAAGACCTGACAGGCTGAGGGGTTTATTATACCGATACCCAGCGATCGGGCTGTAGCGATCACTGGACCACCAGGATAATAGAGGGGTTTTCCATTTAGATGAATGTCTGTGATTGGGCTACAAAGCGTCGGTCCCCGACAGCTGCTGCCTGGCAGGGCGCCAGGCATAAGTCGTCGGGGATCAGTGCACCTGCCTGCTAATGGATGCAATGGGATTACAATGACATGCAAATGGACCCATGTACCTTGCATAAATTATGGCCCCATTTGCATGTCCCCTTTGAATGTCGAGGTGCTGTGCATGGCGCAATGGCACTTGGCATAGCGCATCTCCATGCTCCACTCTGCACACTTGCATTGGTGCAGTGCTACTCGCGCCATGCATAGTGAAGGTGGCCAGGTGCGATATTCAAAGCTGCTGTGCCATAAGCGCAGCTCCGTTTGATCATCTCCCAGGCCACACCCTGCACAACAAAGTTGAGCTGCACCCAGGCTTGCGCCACAGCCTGGCGCAGTTTGAATATCCAGGCCATTATATATAGAAATACTGAAGTGTGCTTGGAGCAGTTTCACATCTGGCGGAAACTGCAAAACTCCACGCAGAATGGCATACAGGAGGTCCAACAACCTGAGGGACATGCTGGTCCACTCAGCCCATACAAAGAAAGATAGACACAGTAATTGGTTGCCCCTCCTCCTAATGGATGCAGGAAATGTGGACACTGCAAGTACTGTAGTATAATAAAAGAATGTGGGAAATGCTGTGGTCTGAATGATGGGAAAATGTATAATATCATTCAATTTATCAACTGTGACATCACCTATGTGATCTACTTGGCCATGTGCAAGTGTGAATCTTTTATGTGTGTAAAACGGAATGACATAAGAATTTGATGGCAGATGGGGACTGAGTAGCCAATCTAGTCTACCCATGAACCTATCCCCCATATTTTCTGTTTTATTTACACCCTAGTGCTGGTCCCATGTGTGTTTAAATGCATTCACCGTCTTTGCTAAAACTACCTCTGGGTACAGACTGTTCCATGTGTCTATTATACTCTCCGTAAAAAGTAGTTCCTGATATTGCCTTGGAGCCTTCCCTCTCAGGCATAGGGTGCATCTTGTGCATGCCTCTCCTTTTTGCATGGAAGAGGTTGTCTACCTGAACAGTGTATACCCTTGATGAATCTGAATGTTCCTATCATATCCCTCTGTCCCTTCTCTATTCCAGGGAGTACAAGTTTAGGTCTTGGAATCTAGACTCATATGGCTTGTGATGGAGCCCTGCACCATCTTTATGGTCCTTCTCTGAACTGATTCCAAATGCTCTATGTCCTTCATCAGGCAGGGTCTCCAGAACTGGATGCAGTACTCCAGGTGTGGCCACACCAGGGATCTATAGAGTGGAATGATTACTTCTTTTTCTGCTAGTTATTCTCTTGCCTATGCATCCGAGGATACTGCTTGCTTTTCATGCTGCTTATTTCACATTGATTCCCTACTTTAAGGTCGTCCAATATGATTACTCCTAGTCCTGTTTGGTTCTGTCCTGGACTCTTCAAGTTGATGCCCATCTAGGAGTATTGTGTTCTTGGGTTCTGTTTTCCCAGGTGCATCACTTTGCATTTTAGCATTAATCTAAGTTTCCAGTTGTTGGACCACTGTTCAAGTTTCTTGAGATCCTCCTTCATACTGGAAGCTTCCTCCTGATTGTCCACCCTTTTACATAGTTTTGTACAGTCTGTGAACAGGCAGACATTACCTTCAAGACAATCAGCAATGCTGCTGATGAATATGTTGAAGAGGACTGGACCCAGCACCGATCCCTGAGGGACTCTGCTGGTCACAAACCCTCTTTGAACATGGCATTGTTTACTGTTACTTTCTGAGTTCTATCCTGCAGCCAGTGTGCTACCCAGCTTACTATCTTGTGACTGACACCTGTGTGTTTGAGGTTTTGATCAGCCTCCTGTGTGGGATGGTGTCAAAGGCCTTGCTGAAGTCCAGGTACACTACATCCACTGCCCCGGTCCACTGCTTTGGTCACCCAGTCGAGAATTCGAGCAGGTTAGTCTGACATGATCTACCTGTGGTAAATCCATGTTGTTTGGGGTCAAGTTTTCCTGCCTCTTTTAGGAAGTCTGCTATACTTTCTTTAAGTTCTGTCTCCATGATTTCACCCACCACCGAGGTCAAGCTGATTGGGCGGTAATTTCCTGCCTCCTCCTGCTGCCACTTTTATGCAAGGATAACACAGTAGCCCTTTTCCAGTCAAATGGCACCTTGCCACTTGCCAGAGATTCATTGTATAGCTCAGCTAAGGGTGCAGCTATTTTTCTCTAAGTTCTCTCAGTATTCTTGGTTGAATACCATCTGGTCCCATGGCTTGTGTCTGCCTCCCATACAGGGTGCACTGTTCTGTTTAGTGTCAGACTGCTACTGTTCTGCTCATTTGTGAAGACTGAGCAAAAGAATGCACTTAGTGCTTCAGCTTTGTCTTCGCCTTTTTCCAGAATTTGACCATTGCTTGTTGACATTCTGACCATCCCCATTTGTTCTTCCTTTTTTCACTGATGTATCTAAAAGGTTTTATCCTACTTCTTGCTTTCAGCGCTACTTTTTCTCCATTTGGGCTTTTGCTAACCTGATAGCCTTTCCAACCTCCTTGAGCTTCTCCTTGTAGAGCTCCTCTCCCTTTCCTCTGTGACTCCTTGAACTGCCTAAAGGCTTGTTTCTTTTCTCTAATCTTTAGTGCTGCCTCTCTAGTAAACCATAGGGGTTTCTCCTCCTTTTAGATTTAGTTACTGGCTTTGTACAGTCTGCCCTTACCACGTTAAGTGAGTCTTTAAAGTTTTTCCAGCAAGTTCCTACATCCTCTGCTGATCTGTCTCTCAGTAGTGCTTTAATGCTGGATCTCATTTTCTGAAGTCTGCTTTTTGAAGTCAATAACCTTTAGTCTGGTGTATCCTGGAACCACCATATTATTGATTTGTGGCTAGACAGACGTATGACCACTGGCTCCCAGAGTGATGCTGACATAAACGTTGGATATTCTTGAACTATTAAAGAGAACCAGGCCAGGATTGCTCTAGCCCTATTGGGTGAGTTCACTAGTTGGTTCAACCCAGCTTTCTTAAAAATGATGAGAAATTCTCTGCTCTTTTGTGTGGAAGCTGTGCACATGGACCAGTCTACATCTGGTAAATTAAAGTCCCCAACCAGAAGCAGACTCCCTTTGTCAGCCATTGAGTGAATGGTCTCAAGGAGCTCCTTGTCAACTTCAAAGTCCTGGCTGGGATCCTATAAATGATGCCCAGGCAGCTAGGAGACCAGCCCCAGCTCCTAGAGTGACCCATAGGGCTTCTGCATTGCACTGCACTGTTCCTGCTGAATCTCTGTTGCCTTTATTCCTTCCTTGACATATATCACAATCCCCTTCTCTTATTTTTCAAGTCCTTGCGGAAAAGTGCATAGCAGGTATGCTGATATCCTAGGTGTGGTTATCAGAAACCATGTTTTAGTGATTGCTACCCAATCCACTTGTTCATCTGCTGTAATGATGGAAAGCGTGGGATTTTGTTTGAAAAGCTGCGTGCGTTGATGCACATTGCCTTTCCTCCTCAACTATTGGACCACCAGGGTGGTTATTTTGTATGTATGCTAAGGGAGGCCCTTGGGAGCTTTGTTTTTACAGGTTTTGTGTGGTTTTGGGCTGAGATGCTGCTGGATATAAATATGATCCCTGGTATTTATTTTGGAATGCCGACCTGTTTGTTTGTTTGTTTGTTTGTTTGTTTATTTATTTAGATAGGACCATGGGCCAAAAAGACCCTTTCATGGGCGATCAGTATACAAATAACAATTACATAAAATATAAATGCATACAACTTAAAAAGACAGATATAAATAAATATATCACAATATTATCATTCAATAACATTTACACTTACATTCTGTAAAAGATACTCTTTCAATTTATGCCTAAAGAACAAAGGGAAAGGTTCATACAGTCAAAAACTGATTGTATTGTGTTAAGAAAAGTGGGTAACATATAGGATAGTGCCCTTTGTCCAAGGAAGTGCGTATTTTGGAATGCAAAGAGAAAATTTAACTGTTGACCATGTATTTAACCACAAGTTCTGTTTTTAAAAAATTAGAGAAAACAATCAGAGACCCTATTAAGTATCACCTTTTTTGCCAAAATACCCTATTGAAGTTTATATCTCCCATCCAAAGGAAACCAACCCACTTGCTCCAAAAGATTACAATGATGGACCCTTAGTGGGGATAAACTACAAATCTAGCAACTGATTTAAGTAACACTTTACCTTGGATAACAATCCTCCTTGCAGAATAGTAAAACAAAATCCCAAAATCAATTAACGGTAGTAAAAAACTTTGAGCCAACAGAAGACGTGCAGTATCAGTGAGTAAAGGAGATAACCTATATAAGGCCCTAGTCACTGGTGAGTCACCGTTACCATATGAAAATATGAGGTTCATGGAAACATTCAATCAACAAATAAACCCAGGTACTTACATTGTTCAACTTGTTCAATCAAAGTACCAGAAATGGTGTATAATAATGATATAGGGTCCCATTTAAATTTTTTTAGTATTTATAAAAAACATGGATTTAGTTTTTTTCTCATTTAAAACCAATCCATGAGCTCTGAACCAATTCTGTACCTCCAAAAATCATCAGCTAAATCTTTCAGTACATTTTCAAAAATAGGACCACTTGTGAGGATCACTGCATCATCAGCATATAAAAACATTTGAGATCTGGTACAAACAGAAGGTAAGGTATTAAGAAAAAGACTAAACAAAAGGAGACCCAAAATAGAACCTTGGGGAACACCAAGTGAAACCTTAGAAGAAGAAGAACGTTGACCACTAACCCTTGTGACCTGTGTGCGATCAGCCAGGTAATAACCTAGCCAGTCCACAACATCCTTAGAAATTCCAAATTAACTAAAGAAGACAGCAAAAGAGGGTGATCAACCAAATTATGCCTTGGTGAGGTCCAAGAACACAGCCTGGTAAAGTGGCCCTTATCAAGGGCCTCATGCACCATGCTCGTGAACTCACCAGATGTTAAAACATTATATTGAGACAAGTACTCCATAATTTGGTCAAAATAGCCCTTTCCAGTACTTTTGAGAGAGGAGCTAATAAGGAAATGGGAAGATAATTAGATTGATCAGAAACATCACCAATTGGTTAACAGGTACTGTTGTTGGTGTAAGTACCTGCTGAATGGAAATATGATAATTGTTGCTCTTGATGGTATGTTTATAATGCTTTACTGATGGATTGCTGTAAGGAATTGATGGGGAGGGCAGGTGGTGACCTGTGTGCCATGCTGGGTGCCTGTGCCTCCTCCCAGCCCTCTAGTTTAACTGATCAAGATGGACATCAAACTTCTGGCCTAATGCCTAGTACCTTGTCTTGTAAGGTGTACCCCATAAAATTTGAAGAACTCCCTGTCCCAGAGTTCTGCCAATTGCCAGTGTAATGGTGTCCTTTCTCTTGGCATCTCTGTTTCAGCCAGCTGTTCAGTTCAAATATATCTCTTTCCTGATTCTCTGCCTGCTACCCCTCTTTCCCACACAGGCAGGATCTCTGAGAAAGAAACATGGACAACATGGAAGATAGTTTATCACCCAACTTGGACAGGTTTAGCTTTGTCTGTTCTAGAGTTCGACTGGCTAGATCATTTGCTCCCCATGGATGAGAGCATGTGTGTTCTGTGGTGCCATGTGTACAAGGTTTTCTATATGGCTTTTGTCCTCCATGCCGATGTCCCAGGAGGTATCTGAACAACATAGCTTGATTCTGCTGCTGAATGTGTGAATTTACTTCCTGTATCATGGAGTCACCTAGCACAAGTATAGATTTTTTCCCTTTGTGGTTTCTGTAGCGGGGGTGTTCTTACATCTTACAATGTGTCACTCCCCGCATTGGTGTTGGTTATGCTAATGATGCAGATGCTAGTACAGAAAATTTGTTTGATGTTTGAATAGGATACTGTCATATTTACATGTGACTTCTTTGGGTCGTTGGCATTTTATGACTACCTGCCACCCTCCAGGTTTGTTTGTTCTTTGGGGTAGGGGTGCTTGTGCAAGGTTCTCGTGGTTAGGAGGAATAGTATTAGACCACCACTGAGTGTGGTGCAGTTGCAATCTAGGGTAAAATATTTCAGCATGTGCAGCCCTTAGTTAGGCACTTAGGTCAGTGATGGTTGTGCATATAGGGCACTGACACTCACTGTTGGGGAAAAGACCTGGTAGAGAGGGTTCCACAGATATTGCAGTTGACAAAGTTTATCATTTTATCTATTTTATTATGTTGAAAAAAGGTAGAAGGTGATAGGTTATTCTAGTGATTAGCGGATGAAAAGATAAAAGAAAAAAATACATTTTTCTCCTAGTGTGATGTCATATTGAGCCGCCTATAAAGGTAGAGAGAGCCTAAGTTTGGGAGGGATGAGGAGCAGGTTAGGAGGAAGATTCCTGTATCTCTGAAACAATCAGCCATGTGCCAGAGCTGAAGCTACCTCCTTCCTTCTCAACCTGGTAGGACAGAAAAGGAAAAGAAACATGGGAGTCTGCAAGAAACTAAAGTTACTCCTGGATGTGTGGAGGGTGAGTCTTGGGGTGCTTGTTTCCTAGGTTAAAGAACCTGCTGGATGGAAAAGAGTGTCAGTGGCTGGCAGATGAGGGAATTTTAAAGTGCCCGCTAGTCAAAGAAGCACCTCTGTGACGTCACTCCTCTTTGTCAGAGTGGGAAATATGGACCAGGAACAAAAGAAAAGCAAACAGGTACTGCTGTTTAAGGAAAGATAAGTAAAGTTAGATATCAGCAGAACTGTGTTTTCCTGTAATGAAGAAATCAGTTAAGTAAGGTGCAGCAGACTTAGTAAAAGTAAAGTATAATAAATCAGTTGCAGCAGAAATGTACTAGGGAACCTGTGGGGAGGGTGAATTTCGGGGTGCTCTTTCCCCTTTTTTGTTTAGATAGTTGTGGTGCTCAAAGTGAGGCTGTACCTAGCAGCCTAAGCAGGATGAAAGAGACAAATGGAGTTCAAGAGGAACTGAGGACTTGGCTTGCCAGAGAATTGAACCTGCTAAACTGCAGCAGACTTCTGTGGGTGTCCTTACTCTCCAGCAAGTGCTCCTTTATGTTTCCTGGAGTGGCGTTCTAGCTGCTCAGTGGCAATGCTGTAGTGGTGGAGCTACTTGTACTAGGGCTCTAGACCATGCCTCATGTAATGCTTGATGGAGCCTCTTGTAATAGTGCTCTTGGTTGCATGCCACAATCACAGGTGTCTGGTGCGGTGAGGTGCAGCCACCTGTCCCTAGATGTAACAGCTGAGTCCAAGTCCAGTAGCCATGGAAGAGGCTGAAAGCACTGCTCTAACCAGCTGCTAAGTTAGTTGGGACCCAATACAGAAGATGCTAGTAAAAGCAGCGTTGCATGCCTTTACACCCTACACAGCATGCTGGGTTGTTAACATTATAACAGGTGCATGTGCTTTGCCCTTTGGGGAAGTGATGTCAGAACCCCTGAATAAAGGAAATGATGCACTTGGGGTGGGCAGGGTGAGGGGCAGGTGAGCGAGACCAAGCCCGTGTCCTTCAGCAACAATCATCTACAGCTCTGACCCACCAACCCAGTGTGTGCTTTTCTTCCTTTCAGCAAGACAACCTGCACAACAATTTAACTAAAAATATACCCTACCAAAACAATTTAAATGAGCAAAATAAAACAGTAAACTGTAAAACATGTAGACAAAACAGCAACTAAACCTGCAAGCACAACCTGTTACAATTTAACAGAAAATACACCCTGCCAAAACAATTTCAATCAGAGAAAATTAAGCAGTAAACTATAAAACCTGTAAGCACAAAACAGTAACTAAACCTGTAAGCACAACCTGTAAGCACAAAACAAAATAGTAACAAGACAGCAACTCTGATTAGCCAAAAGAAGCCTTAATATTTCTCATTGCTCTGTTAATGTTGCTCCTTGCTATGTCCTTTCAAGCAAACCTAGAAAACAATACTCAGGTGAAGCCAGGTGCTTTCTGCCAGTAAACCTAGTCTTTCACCTCAACACACAAACTTACCTGACCTTTAAAATCTTCCTTCTATTGGAATGTACTAAGCCTATGTCTGCTTCACCCCCAGTTACACTCCTAATCCCTGGAAGAGCTGTGGATGAAAGAAATGAGCTCCTTCAATGTAGGAAGAGACTACAAAACCTGTAAGCTCACCCATAAAAGACAAACAAACAAAAAAAACCTGTATGCACCACCTGTAAGCACAAAACAAAATAGTAACAAAACTGGAACTCTGCTTAGCCTAAAGATAGATCAAGCTATAAAATCATGTAAGTACAAAACAATAACAAAACCTGTAAGCACAACCTGTAACAATTTAACAGAAAATACACCCTGCAAAAACAATTTCAATCAGAGAAAATAAAGCAGTAAACTGTAAAACCTGTAAGCACAAAACAGTAACAAAACCTGTAAAACAACCTGTAACAATTTAACAGAAACTATACCCTGCCAAAACAATTTAAATCAGAGAAAATAAATCTGCAAGCACAAAACAGTAACAAAACCTATAAGCACAACTGGAAAGCACAAAACTAAATATTAACAAGACAGCAACTCTGATTAACCAAAAGAAGCCTTAATGTTTCTCCTTGTTCAATGTTGCCCTTGCTCTGCCCTTTCAAGCAAACCTAGAAAAACAATGCTTAGGTGAAGCTATGTGTTTTCTGCCAGGAAACCCAGTCTTCCACCTAAAAAGGTTAAAAGAAAGGTTGGGGGAACATATGCAAGCTGTCAGAAATGGTGACATGGAACATGTCTTAGCAGTGCATATGTCAAATGCAGGAATAGTGAATGTAACCCCCTACAAATTTGGGTTTACTAAAATTTCTTCCTAGGCTGCCTAATGGCCACTATCAGGATGATGTCCTGTGTCTGCAGTAGCTGTTTCTGTCTGCATGAGAGTGCTATAGAAAACCTCCATGCCTGTCTCTTTAACAGAGTCATTATGCTGTGTTAGAAATTAGTCTGGGCTGGGTCTGAGCAGTTTAGGGCTCGTGATCGGCCAGGCGAGTGGTATTTCTGCTCCATTCTGCAGTTGGTATATGTGCAGAGGGAGCTCTGTTAGAACTGTGTTCATTTACTGTTTATCTTCATTAATATAGTATAGACATTTGTTTAACCTGCCTTCTCTTGCAGCTTGGACTTTTGCATAAGAACCACCATTTTGGTTCTGGACTGCCAGAGTTGGACAATTAAACCTCAGGGAACCTAAAATGGAGACTTTCCCCAGAGGTCTTGTGGGATTGAATTTCTGTAGGAATTGTAGTTTTAAGGTTTGGCACCTAAATGGACCTGGAGGAGGAGGAGGAGGGCCCTTACTGTGACAGACAGTTCCTCAACCAACCAAACTATTTGGCTCTCGGAGAAAATTCCTAAATTCCTGCAGCAGTCAGTGGTGAGCTGGAGTTTGGAGAGTGAACAGCATGAACCATCGAACAGCTGCTCCTCGTGAGAGCACTGGCGAATCAGTGGGAAGCCTGCACTGGCCTGCCTTTCACATCTTCCACTGAGAAATCCTGTGAAAGTGAAAGTTGGACTTAAATCTAATTCCTTTGTTTGAGAGCTGAAGCCTGAAGAGAAAAGAGTGATTATTAATGGAATTTGGGACCGAAGACTTGCTCCAGAAGCGATCAGCCTGACAGGTACCAAAGTGAGTCACAGATTGACAGGTTTGTGCAGAACTTCTGCTAAATTGCAACTGGATTTTACCTGAACTGTGACTAACAGTTGTGTTGCTTATAAGTGAGCTGAATGTGCTGTGTGGGTCACGATTTGGTTCTCCACCTTCAAGGTTGTTATGCTAGCTGGAAGCTGCTCCAGCACTTGCATGGACTAAATCCAAACTGCTTGCTCTGGTCTGGTCCCTGCCATCTCGACCTAGACTACTGCTCCCATTGCAAAGACATTTTCTGATGAAAGACCCGCGGGGATTGCAACCTGCTCAACATCAAAGAACAGGTAGTGACTACCTCAGTAAGTCGTGTGGACCCTGCTTCCCTGGCAAACAGAACACCATCCAGAGGCCTTCATCTTGTCAGTCCTGCCTTCTAGTCTAGGTAGCATGAGTATCAAACAGGATAACTCCCTGCAACAAAGCTGCAATCATTTTGTGTCATATGATTTATTTGTTTGGTTTATTGCAATAAACTGAGTCATTGGGCTCTGGATTACAAATTCTGGGTTGATGTGCATGCTAATTTTTTTCTTTAAAGGGCTCAACAACAGCTGCAACGCCGGCCTACCCTCGGTCATCACTTCAGGCTAGCCTGCTTACTACTGAGTACCCAGGGTTGTATGACTGTATGCAAGGGATGATGCATGCATTTTCAGCCTAAAATAATCAAATCTACAAGTCATCTGCTAGATTCATGCCCCACCCCTGTTCACATTCCTTGAATAAATCAGATTGTGTTGTTTTGCATTTAATCTGGCTAGTGTGTACCTTTTGGTGGGGATATTGTACTGCCATTGAACTGTTGCATTACAGGTCTTATTTTGGGGGTCTTCAGGGCAGCTGCAGATGGTCCAGCCCTGGTGGTAAGTGCAAGGGTGTGAGCAAGTTATTACTGCCATATGGTATATGTGAAAGGTTTGATGCTATACTGTTTAGACCACTAGAGGGGTTGTTGGGGTGTTATAGCATTCCAGAGGGCTATACCAACAGCAGTTACACTACCCCAGAACCATTCCTCCGAGTAGAGGCACCTGTTCAACTAGCTCAGGCCCTTCAACCTGTGCATAGTCACGCAGGCAGGGGTTACATGAAGATCATGAATTAAAATTTGCTGCCATTGAACAGGTAACATTGGAGACCAAGAAGAGAAGATAAGAAGGCCTCTTAAGCAAATAGAGAGGTCTACTGGATTTACACATTGGAAGCATATAAGGAGAAGGTTTTAATGAATATCAAACCTTTTCTAAATGATAGACTCTTAACATTTTTGCTCTTTTAGGTCAAGAAGGCAAACACTGGAAATGTGAACAAAGTGGCATATCTATCTTCTGTCTCTTCACCATTTTCCTTGCTCTCTGTTTTCTTCAACACTGATCACTTTAAGGCCCTTATGTATGTAAGTACACTTGTCTTTGACCTCTGTTTAAACATGGTCATATAGATGTATACCATAGACAGTTTTAATCTTGCCCACCCCACCCCATCCCATGTCTTGAAGACCCTTGTCTCCTTTCCACAAGTAAATCCTGTGCCTCCCTATGAGTAACCTTGTACTTATTGTAAGTTTCTGTAATAATAAGACATGCACTGCCTGATAAATATTAGGGTTTATGTTTAATTGCCATCACAGACAGGTACAGGTCTGGACACACTTCTAATAATGAATCTTTTATTCCCACTTAGACTTTCTATTACTCCTTTGTTGCCCTTTGTAGTAATCAACAACAGAATGTAATGACGTATGCTCTAGCCATGTTTTGTAAAAGGTTTTGAAATTCTGGGCAATTAATGAGGGCAGCTTTTAAACATGTCCCTTTGTTGATTATGTATGTTGTTTGAATGCACTTATGGTTATGAATTAGTCACTATTTTTGAAATTTACCATAACTGGTAGTTAGCTATTCACAAATTGTGATGCATTTTAAACACTACTTCTTTAATTAAGCACATGTGACATGATTTTGGTGCTATAAAAGGGTAATCCACAGGACGGCAGTATCTTTGATAAAGCCTCAGTCGAGATGAAATGTCAGAGCTCTACACTTGTTCTCTCTGACCCAGGAGTGTCACCTGTTATTGTTTGGGTTTTGAGAAAATAAACAGATTTAAACAAGCTGAAAAAAGTGTGGACACTGTTTATTCTGTGTGCTATTGGTGCATGCCACGACTAGCTGTTTTTGTGGTATTCACTTGTCATTGAGCACCCTTGATTGCCTTAGTATGGCTCATGAACTCAAGCAAGGTGCTTTGTGATCCCATGCCAGTGAGCTGAGTTTGGGGTATGCTCACTAAACCAGCTGTATGAGCTGAGGCTGGGGAGGGGTGGTGCTGACATGTGATGCCACCTGCCAGCCTGGGAAGGAAGATGCAGGGTTACCACCATGACCAAGTACCATATATTAAAGGGAACAATTCTCTTGACAGCGCCCTGCACCTCTGCACCAATGGAGCCAGAGGGCCATGTGTTTTGGCTGAAAAATACACCATTTGCCCGTGTGTCTGTGTCTGTGGCCACATGGAAGTGCAGAGCTGAGACAGCCCCATGAATTCTTGGCTTACATAGTAGATGAGTCTTCCCCTGGCACAGGGACCAAAGACCATGCAGGACTGCATCTGTTCACACAGGTCCTGAAAGGATATGGTTCCACTATCTCAAAAGAAAGAAATTCTTCACAAAATTAACTATGTTAGTGCACCAGTTTGGGTTCAAATTAATGCCACAAATGTAGGGAAATGTAGTGTTAGGATTTCCAGGGTATCAGTGAATATGTCACGTGGATTATAATACTGTAGTATAATCTGCACAGCAAAAATAGTGAAGGACAAAACAGCTACAGGGATAGTATAGCACAGATATGTTAGTGCTATCCCTGTAGGTGTTGTCAGTTGGATAGAAGAGGATAAAATCTCCTCTGCATGCTATGTTGCTAAACTGCTCCCCATGGTACAGAGGTTAGGGCCACAAGCAGTGAAGGGTGGTGGAATGTTCGGTTGACTAGGGTTCGATTCCTGGTCCCACATGCTTTTTCTTCTTGGTGCTGCCCTGACTGTTATATTTAACCTGCATGCCCTCCACTCTGGAGTTCTGCTGTCAGTCCACCATGGCAAACTAAGTTTTCTCACTGTGACTGTGTTACCCTCCCTGACTGCAGTGCAGTCCCACAACAGGCCCCCTCACACCAAAGATGAAATATCCCCTCCTGAGTTTCTCTCTGTCCCCGAGTTGTCTCCCCCGGGATGGTTATATTTAGTTTGGGGATACAGGTGCTTGGTGGGCAGAGTCCCCACAGACAGTCAGTTCAAGTATTTTTCTTTATTTGTAGTGCTCAGCATTTTCTCGATGTGCTACCTTGTCTTTTGCTGCTTTGCTTGCACAATTTTGACCACACTATTCTGCAATCGGTGTCATCACCCTGTGCTGGTTTCCAGCCCTAACTCCCACCACCACCCCTAAGCAGCAAGAGTACAAGACCACACAAACAACCACAGACAGCTACAGTATTATCAGCTAAGACAAACAACATACAACTGTTTCTAGGTGACACAAATGCAGTAGCACTAATGTGTTACCTTCATGCATGAGTATCTGCAACTGCATAAGTACTGACCCCACAGGGGCTGTGCTTATGCAGTCACATCTTGTGTGTATGTTGTACAATGTGCATGAATACCCATGGTTGCAGAAGCACATACCATGGGGTCCTGTATTTCTCAAGAGAAGGTCCCATGGGGCTTGTGCCTTCAGCCAGAGGTATTCATGTGCACTGTATGAGGTACCTTGCTAGATAGCATGATCCTTTAGTACATGGGTTTCTATGAAGCTGCATAACTGCTACCCCTTTGAGCAATATCTATATCCACTGCTAAAATCATGATACCCTCATTGCAGAGTTCTTCCATTTGCATAACTGCAGGCCCACAGGGGTCTGTCCTTCTGTAGCCAGACACCAGAGTGTATATCTTACATCTGTGGCTGAAGAGGACAGGCTCAGGGCTCAGCTTCTGTAAAGACAGAAGTACTGTTGCAATTCTGGTATCATGGATTTTGAGACACTCATGCTTTTCTAGCCAGAGTGTGGTGTGTATGTCTTCCACCTGCACCTGCAAAAGCAGGCCCATCATATGTGTGCATACATCTTACAGTGTGCATAGGTGTGCATGAAGCTACATAAATGCTGGCTCCACAGGGGCCTGCATTTCTGCAGACAAAAGAACTCTTGTAATTTAGGTATTGTGGATTTGTATCTGTGGCTGCAGGGCTGTGCTTATACACACAGAAGCAGTGCTGTGATTTGAGTATTGTGGTTTCTATCGTCAGTGACAAGGGATTGTGTATGTCTTGCTGTAATGCGTACCACAGGCACAAGCTCAGTAGGGTAGCACATTAGTGCTACTGCATTTGTGTCATCTGGAAACAGTTGTATGTTGTCTGTCTTACCTGATGATAGCTGGCTTTGGTTGCTTGTGTGGTCTTGTCTTTTTGCCGCTTGGTAGGGTAGGTGTGGGGTTAGGGTTAGAAATCCTAAAGCCACATTTCCCTACTTTGGTTATATATATATATATATATATATATATATATATACACATAATCAAGAGCAGTGTCACAGTTTCCTGCATGACAAAAGGAATTAACTCCCATTAAACTGCATTGTTCCTGCAGTAACTCTACTGTTGAATTTGGCAGAGTTGGGCTTGATCCTGGCGAGCTTCACTGTATATATATCCATATGTCTTTATATAACACAATGATTTACATCAAGATTCTGCTAAATAAATCCTCGATCAGCATTGATCCACAGGTGTGTTGCACCACTTTTACTGGAGTAATGCATTTAACAATTTCAGAGTTGTACCAAATAATATCAACTGATTGTCTCCCTTATCTCTGCTTTAGTTTTGTGATAGATGGGAACTTGTAGTTCCTCTATCCACACTAAATTGTATTTTTTGTATCAAGCCATGTCCAACAAAGAATGATAATGTCCTTTTTGTGTGTGTGTATTTTCTACCCAAAACTGAAGATTACAGTCCTGAGTGTTCTGGCTACTTATTATAAATGAGCATAGAGACAAGAGAATATCAGCACCAGAAAAGTGCTATTTATTATAGATGATCACATTAACATTCTAAAATTGACTAAGCTGTGAACTGCAATGGTTTTTAAATTGTAGAGATTAAGTGTTACAAAACTATCTAAGAACTACATTAGGCAATCTAATATTGAGCTGATTAATTTGCATGTGATTATAACGAACTCCCATTGTTCAATGACTAAATTAAGTAAACGTTTTCACATACTGTATACTATTTAGCAACTGTCTGATTTCAGCCAGTTCACTGTACCTGTGGTGGGTCACACTGTTTTCAATGATACTGTACATAACTATGTCCTGTGCTTTGCTTGTTCCCATTAAAGATCCCTTGGTTGATGCTGCTGTGATGGGAAATCTTATGTAACTTCGTTATGCTGCCATTGTATTTTGCTGTCCTCCTTTTGCTTCTCTATTTACTCTTCTAAGTTTGGCTTGTCTCCTGTTGAAAGATTCAGATGTGTTCTGTCCAAAAGTACATCCTTCAGTGCCTTACTGAATATTCCCATGCCAGTTTTATTAAGGTGCACTGGTTGGAAAGATGCTCATCATGCGCTGTGTGCATATTCTGTACTGGATTGCAGACCTTTGCCATTCTGTAGTTGATAATCCGTAGTGTGCTGCTGTGCACATTTCATCTCGGCAACAAGGTGGATCATGCTGTCCTTGCTGATGGGAACTGCTTTGTTATCAGTGTCGTCCAGTTCTTTCACCACTTTAATCATGTATCTTACTGATCCAATTAGTTGTTTTGTTCCTGTGTGTATAATTATATACAGTACTTTGGATTGTTGAGCCAAGAGTTTGATACAACTTTCCTTTCTCTTCTGTATTTGGACATCTAGTGCTGGAGTTTCAAAAGTCTGAGGTAGCACTTGTGTCATTTTCTGCCACAGCTCCATTACTATAAATAAATAAACACTCTGATGCATTTGTAACACTTCACTGCACAGACATGACACCTACATCAGAATTTAGAAGCACACATCATTTGTGATGCAACATTTGTGGTAATTGTGTCCAGAAGTTAGATTACCTTTCTTGCGGGCTAACAGTCATGTCGCTAATTAGTGCAGTTGCATCACCGTTATGACACAGCTCTTTGAAAATCAGATCCCAAGCTTTTATCCTTTTATAAACATTTCCTATCTAGGATTTCCGTGTGACTATCAAGTAACACATTTACTTCATTGAGGGCCATACTTAAGTTGTTGCTCTATTATAGAAGCCAAGAGGGGAGCTAGTGGGCTTAGCTTTGTGTTTTCCAGATGGCTTCCTCCACTTCAGACTGTTATCACATCTCCATTTATCAAGTCTGGTTTCTCTGCCCATCCCCTGGTATTTCTAGCACTAGTTCTTTTCTCTGTGGTTTCATATACTTTTAGTTTTAATCCTCCCATGCATTCATTTATACTGTAGATCTCTTTTCAAATGCTATTCATCTCATTCTGCTGCACTTTCCTTTGAAGTTGTTCAGTATTTTGAATTCTGTTTTAAAAGTTCATTTTCCAGACTCAGGTCAGCAGTTTCTCATTTTTAGCGTCATCTGTTAGATATTCTCAGAGACTGGTCCTCCAAGAACTCATTCTGCACTGAGCTACCAGTTCTCATAACCTTTCAGATGCCTGACTGGTCTCCTCAATATGCTGCCACCACCCAGCTTTACTCTGACTCTGGGTATAGTTAGGCGAGTTCCACCACAGCCACTACTCACACATTATAGTGACCTTCCTCAATATACTTTACTTTGGACAGTTTAGTAGCCTGCCTCTTCAGAAATGGATCACTTACTTGCCACTCACACCAGGGTATCCACACCTTTTAAAATATAGTCATAGAGAGCATGATGCGAATAAAATAATATATAAACTACATGATATTTGCAGGAGAATACACACTAAGACTACAAGGAATACGGTACATAGAGAATAATGCATGGGGTGGTGTGCATTACAAGAATTTAATATACACCCTAGGTATGTGATGCTACATAAACCCCAAGAGCAAAGCCCAGGGGTTTATTCAAGCATCACACACCAAGCTTGTGTATTAAATTCAAATAACACGCACCACCCTGTGTTTTATTTCATATAACTTCTGGCCCTCAGATTTTTCCTCACCCCTTCAGTCTTTGTCTTATTTGTCTCTATCCCTCTTCAATTCAGTGAGTTCAGAGTCCCTTAAATTGGGAATTTTACTCATGGACGATTGATATACAGCCAAATATACGTAATGTTAAGTAAACTATTAGGCAGAGACAGACGCTCATCTTAAGTTTTTAATTTTCATTGGAACATGTGATTGAAATAGCAAATAGTACTAGTTGCAGCAGAGGAGAGAATCATGTTCAAATAAAGAGCTGGTTAATCTAATTGAATCACTGCGCTAAACTTTTGCTAATTTAATTTAAATGTATGGAACTAGATAGGGTAAAATTGAAACAAAGTTGCTATTTGAGTAAGTCTTAGTTCTATGGAAATGGGTTGCCATGATGATCCTGGGAGAGCTATGGGTAGAGGTCTGTCAAAAGTAGAGGTGGACAAAGTTAGAAAGTTAGATTTTACAGAATTTGTGAAGTTCTCCTAGAAGGCGAAATTCTACTTTGACTTAAAGGAGAATTTCGTGAATAGCAAAATAGTAAACTTTGCCTGCAAATTTTGGCTCTAAGGTGAAGTTTGCAAGGATCCATAGGATTGGAAGTCACTAGAGAAGCTGCAAGGCATTACAGCAGATGACCATTTGTCTGGTGCCTCTCTCCCTCCCTGGACCTGGAAGGAATGTAGGGCCTCCCTGGGGTGAACAGATGTCATGGCAACACCATGAGGGAGGTCCCACAAGGCTGCCTGAAAATGGTGGCTTTCAATGGAGCATAGAGAGAGGGATATCTAAGCTGAGGGCCAGCAGCTCTCCTTCTTTCCTCCATTCATCGAACTGGAAACAACTCCAGGAATCAGCAGTCAGACAAGGTAAGGGCTTGCTTGGGGCCCAGCAGTTGGGGAGAGGAAGGCAAGGCCAGTAGTCGCTCAGTGAACTGATCACTGGGGAGCTATGCTATGTAGGGCACACCATTAATTGGTCTCTAGTTGCTCAGCAGCTGGGAAATAGGGTTTAGAGATGTCACTCTTTGTAAGAAGAGCAAGCCCATGACTTCAGGTGCAGTTTGGACTTACAAGCCATTGTTAAAAAAAAAAAAAATCTTAACTTTTATTGGCGCCAGGTCAGCCCTTCAGGTCCAGTTGGGATTAGTGGTCACCAGGAGATCAAATTGTGCCCAGCCACCTATATCAGCAGTACTGGTTGACCACGTGGTGGATTAGACTCCCTTCAGGTGCAGTATTCCCTCCCCAAAAAGGAAAAGAAAAAGAACCAAGCGGCAATGCACGAGATATGAGCCTTCACAGCAGGAGCTCCCACCACCCCCCTCACGTGTACTCAATGGCTCTTTCACCTACCTCCCAGGTTCTGGCCTTTTTCCCATGGGGATACCAGACAGGCCAGACTAGGACTCCAGCACAGTTGCTTGGGGATTGATCAGGATCTGGTGGCCCAAGGGTTTAGCAGATGTGATGGTCGGTAAGCTGGTGGCATAGGAGCGGGAGGGGAGACTGGAATGCAGCACCTCAAGGAGGTTGGATGGCTCTCGCATTGCATGATGCTCTGGGATCTGTGGTAGTCCATGAGGGCAGCAGATGCAGCATGTTGCCCTCGGGACTAGTGCGCACAGCTAAGGAGAACACAATCTAATCACTGACAGTTGGCAGGGTTGCTGGGTTAGAGGTCGGGCGGGCAGGCAGCCAGGTGGCACCTAACATGGTAGGCAGCATTCCGCACCCTTCCATTTGTGTGGGGCAATTGAACCATGCATGTCACACTGTCTACCCATCATCCAACAGGTACCGACATCTCCAGGGTCATACCAGTGAGTGGTGGAATGGTTTCAAGATAAGATTTAAGTTATCAAAAGAAAAGTACAAACAAATGGGATTTCTAGCTTGGAATGCACACCAAGCCAAGGCCCATGTCCAGCTCAGAATACATTCTTTCCTTATTTTGTCAGTATGTGTGCCCCTAATCTAGGGCCCTGGTACCCTTCTGGGATGCAGTGTCACAGTGCTCTGTGGTAGTGTGGCCATAACCATCTAAGTGGTATTCAGGGCAGCCAACATCATGAGTGGTCTGTGGTGACCCCTTCACATCTCTCTTCTGGGCTGGCAGTACAGCCTTTAGCTTAGGGTAAGAGCAGTGCAGGACATAGGCACAGCTGGCAGGCTTGGGTCTGGTTCTGGCGCTACTGGTACCTTGCGTGGCTGACCAAACACTGATGGCTAGCACTGCAGTCTAGGGTTAGAGTTACCAGCCTGGAAGGACCAGGGTACATCTAGCAGACATATCTGGGTATGATTTCAGCAGCAGGGGTATATTGTGGTAATGCAGGCATCCATCAGCACAGGTGACACAAGGTTTGAATCTTGCAGATTAAGTTATCTAAGTCGGCCATCAGCTGTAGACCTGGAAGTATCTATGTATTAATGTCCTCCATGTCTCCCCTGAGGATGTTAGACATGCAGGTAGTATAGCTTAAGGGTTAAAGGCACTCTACAGCAACAGGAGCAGTCATGACATTACTATTTTAATATCATTTATTGGGGCAACTGCTAGTTGTTGTGAAGGAGCTGTTGTGCCTTTCTAGCATAGCACCACTGCCTGGGAAGGTGGAAGACTCCACAGGATTACTGAAAGGGCTAGACATGGACGCCTAGCGTGCTTACTGCTGCACTGCTGCTTATACTACAGCAGAGCAGGGGATCAGCGGATTACCTTCCAGTCTCTGGAGCGTGGGTCTTGGGCTGATTCCCAGCCAGCACACATGGGTCTACAGATGGACCTACCTCTCTGGAAGCTGGCTCCACAGTTCTAGATGGGGATGTCATATGGATGAACATACCCAACAGTTGCTGACATGGGCCACTGGTGTGCAGCTTTGTGGATGTTACATGCCAATCAGATCTGACCTTTATACCTACAGTGTATGGTTAGACAGTGATATTCAGTATAAGTATCGTTCTTAACTGCAACAAATAGACTAGTTTGAAACACACTGACTGGGCAATGGGGTGAGTGAACCTGTGCTGTTGGCCATGGTGCTACAGTATCTATTAAAAAAAAAAAACAAGAATACAGCAAGAGTTGCATCACAGGCATAGCTATGACAACTTCTGGCCAGTCAGCTACATAACTAGGATGCAGTTGTCCAGAGCCGAAACCAAGTAGTACCAGAGCAATAGGGTTCAGTCTTCCAGCCCACTGTAGTGGGGCGAACATGAGTTCCCCAGGCAGAAAGTCCAATATCAGCTTATACTAGGACAAATTCAGTACAAGCAGAGGTCCTAGTCTTATATGAGTTATGCCCATGTTCTGATTCTAAGGATTAGTTTCTAGCCTATAGGTGCACAGCGTATTGGTCCTTAGGTACAAGTGGGCAGCAGCATTTAATGCTGCCAGCTATGGATCTGCATGCTTAGAGACTGCCACCATTAGGGTGGGGTCAGAAAACAGCATGGGTATCGTGGGTGCATGCAGGAAATTGTTTGAGGACTTGTGCACAGGAGGGCAAAAGGGCAGGCAGGGGCAAGCTTCCTCACTGATATCAATGAATGACTAACAGATGTTGCAGACACACAATGGGACAGTTATCTTTAGGGTCACCATCTTTGGTGAAGCCCAAAGGTGGATATTTCTGAATGAAACATGATTGGTAATAATACATCCCTTAAACAATGAAAAGGACTTTCTCTAGATAATCGGAACTGAGACTAGGAGTTGTAGTTTTCAGTGGCACTAGCATTTGTTAAAGTCAGAGGGTATGTTAGTTACAACATCTTGCAAGGGCAACATTCAGAGGAAGTCAGAAATGTGTTTTCAGCTATAATGTCAGGATATGTACTATGTTTCAGATGTTGCAGGTCACAGCTGCCCAAATCATTAAGGTCTTGCAACAGTCGGGACAGATGGTAACCCTAGTTATCACTGGGGGCGCCCAGATGGGTCAAGCATGGTATAGCTACCAGGTGATTAAATACAACCAAGAGAGTAGTTAGCAGTAATTACTCCCAGTCCCATAACAATTATCTGGACCTCAGAGTACAAGGAGAGCTAATTGACTCAGGGCCCCCTCTTCCGCATGCTAAGTGGCAGTAAGGTTCAGGTCGGGCTGGGCCCCTCCCCATGGTATGGTAGGTTAGGGCACTCCCTGCATATACAGAAGAGGAATAATACATGGGAAATAATAATAAAAGCAAACAAACACATGAATACACTCATGGAGGCGGGTCATAGGGAGCAAGAACTGATTTTCAGCTACAGAAGTCAGCATGCCTCTACCTTAGATTCATTATGTCCATCAGCTACCACGCCTCTGAAGGGGCATGCCAGGGAAGCATGGGTAGGCCCATAACTAGTGGCATCACCTAGGAGTCCCCTGTGAAGAAGTAGTTGGTGGAGCAGGTGACAATATTTCTCTTAACAAGGAACCCACGCCTACAACACCAGAGGTTGGTACAGGCTCATCAGTGTACCGAGGGCAGTTGGGGGTAAGGGTCAGCTCTGGGCTGAGAAAGCTGGGGAATGAGCCAAGGATGGCTGGGGAGTCCCAGCAGGTCTGGGATCCAACTTTCAGAGTCTATCAGTGGCACCATGGCAGGGCAGTCACACTGGCCCTGCTAATCAGTAGACCAGTGGTAGAGGATTTTCCCTTAACCAGTAGGTGAAGGGTTCAAATATTACAGGGGTGAAGGACTTCTTTTCCTCCAAATGCCTTTCTGCAACTGGAGAGTAGTATCTGGGCAGCTGCCAGACGGGCTTGGGTGCACTGCCAGAGGTCAGCAACATCCCTTGGACTGGGACATCTGATCAGAACAATCTAGCAAAGTTTGCTGAGCATACTGGCTGGAGGTAACCAGGTAAGAGGCTGGGCTCTGGAGCGTGGGGATGTAAGGGGCTCAGGACAAGGACTGGATGGGAAAGGCTGCAAGTGGACACCTGGGTGGCAGACTGGTAGACCTCACAGCACGGAAGCCAGCAGAGTAGGGGACCAGCCCTCATCATTGACAGTCACAGACATGGCTGGGGTATAGTTGGTCCCTACAACCTGAGGTGCTGATCCTGAGAAGCATAGGACAATGTGTAATGCAGACAGTAGCTAAGTTCATAGTGGAAACCAAGTTGGCAGGTATTCCAGCTGTAGTTCCAGAAAGAGATTCCAGCAACCACACAAGCAATGTTAGGTGCCTGATCTTGGAGGCTACAGGCGCTGTACAGAACAATTCCACAGTCACAGTGAATTTCATAAATTCAGAGCAAGTGGAAATCCTGAACCTACACAGTATTAAATGTATCGTTGGATTAGGCTAGCTTGAATGGTTGAGTTTTCAAACTCCTTCTGTGGGTACACCGTAAGAGGTTACCTTCCCACTAGATGAAGACCTTATGAGAAATAGGCTCCTAGGTGGTATTAAGTGGATTCAACAGGCCCACTAGGTGAGTCTGGTTGGAGAGCCACAATGGCAGCAGCAGTGCACCATGATCCGAGGGCCATGGGAGTAGGTAATGGAGCATTGCCTCGGAGTCACGGAGTGGTGCTGGGTGTGCCGGCTGGCACAACAGGCGATATCAGGTTGGCTTCTCATAGCCACAGGGGATACCAGAGTGGAAGGGCGGATGGGTTGGGGTAGACTTCGTGGCACTCCAGCTGGCAGGTGATACCACAGCAAGTGAGAACAAGGTGCAATAGGAGGCACAAGCAGTTTTGCGCTTCATCAGTGGCACTGGCACTAACTTTCTGTTATATCTTACAGGTTCCACAGAATGTACCAAGACTGGAGAATACAGGACTTGTGGCTCTGCTGTGCAGTAGCAGGCATGGCCAGCTCTGACTAAGGAATGGGCTGGACGGGGCAGGCTAGGTACTGCCAGATTGGCACAACTTACTGATGGAGAGTCTAGCACAGGGCAGCGTTCACACTTTGGTTCCTCCTTTGGAAAGGAGTTCTCAATGGGGCACACCTGGGGCAGCAAATATACTGGCAGTGGTGGGATATTGGTGTGGCAAGCTGCAGGCAAAGGGGATTGTGATTGGGAACCTAAGGCAGGCTGTGGAGAGTCTTCTCACAGAACTTGAGGGAGGAGAGTATTGCTAGTGAAGAATAGATAGATAGGAGTTAGCTGGGTAGGCAAGTCTTGGAGGTTAAATGGACGCAGCTTGAGGGGTCAGACTGAATCCATCCTGTGGTGGCTTGAGAGATCTGAGATCGAGGTACAAGAGGATGAAAAGAAGAGATGAGTCAAATTCTTCTGAAGGGTTCATCATTTCCAGTCGGCATGAGGCTAGGGACTGCAGGACCAGACCCAGATGGGAGGTGTCATGGTCCAACTTCATCAGGATTGTTTCCTCAGGCACAGTGACACCAGATGTGGGCAGCCACAAGGGTGCTGGGCCATATGACTTTACCCACTTCAGTCAGGGGTTTGACTCAGGAGGTGCATCAGTCATCAGGCCGCTCTAGGGGCCCAGAATGGGGGCAAGAGTGTGGCAGGCCTGCATAAAGGCTGTGTATCCTCCGGCAGCGCATGCTACTCCTAAAGGTGGTGATTTATTCCAAGAAATGCATAGCTGTGGCCATTTCCTCCAAGACCTGTGTGTTGTGTGATTATTCTGGGAATGGGAAAGTGGAGGACTGCAGACAATAGAGAAGCTGCAAGGCATCGCAGCAGCTGGGCATTGTCTGGTGCCTTCCTCCCTAGACCTGGAAGGATTGTGGGTACCACCCTTGGAAATAGAACAGTCTGCACTGCAGTACAGTAAACCCTGCTTTACCATTGCATATGCCATTATAAGAAATCATATATGCAGCCTTCCCTTAAATTTGAGAGCATTCAGTCCCATTAGTAAAATTTATTTCGTTAAACAGTTTTATTCCTCACTATGATAACAAGCAGATGAAGACTGCTCTGATTTTGTAAAAGTCCAGGGATTTTTCTGCCCTGTGGCTGGGATCTTGTTTTGTAATTTGACTTTTATAGATTTAGTTGGCTTGAGGATTTACAAGCTCTTATTGGATAACATCTTTCAAAGTTAAATTTGTCTCAACCACTGGTTACTGACACACCATGTCAGTATGAACACTCTCTGATGAAGATTCCGCAACTGCTTCTGGTTGTGCTGTAGGATTCAAAAGTTCATTTGATTCAATGAAAGGATCTGGTGTGCTCCTACTGGCTTTAGAGCTACTGTGATCATGTCTTTCATATTCTCCCAATGCCTGGAAAATGCAGCACTAACGTCCAGATCTTGTATTTTGGACAGTTAAATGGTTTACATGCACTTTGTGCACTCTTGAACCAATCTGAACCATATAAATCAGAGGCCCACGTTTCCTTACAATAGTTCCACATATCCATTTTTCCTTCCCTCTAGGAAACAATGTAGCTTCACCTTGTCCTGAGGTTTGAGTTCTGTAGATTTTTCTAACCCTTGTCATGGTGTACTTTTGCATCTCTTGGCTTCAACAGTTCTCCAAGGCTCAAAATCAGCAAAGTAAATTTCTTTGTGAGCTGATGCTTCAAGAACAGTTCATCTGGTGAACACCCATAACTGAATGTGGGGTGCCATGATACATACATGAAGGCTTGCCAGTGACCAAGCAGCCAGCCACTCCCACTTCACAGTTATATAGCTGTTCCTCAAGCCTCACAGTGAAGCATTTTTTTTTTGCAGCGAAGGCTCTGTTGAATTTGTCCTCTGAGCTGGCTGGGCCTCCCCAGTCTGCTGTTTCTGTGTGTCTCTGCTGGACTTCAGTGTTTGTTTTTCCTGCTTCTGGTTTGTATCTTTCCTCTGGATGTGTGCTTCTCTGTGTTTGTTTCTTGCTTTGGGCCTTTCCTATTTTCTGTACTGCTGTGTTTTGGTTTCGTCTTTTTGGGGGACTTTGTTTCTCAGCTCCTAACATACTGCTACTCCAGAGCTCATGCTGCTTGCTTTTACTTACTCACAACTCAAATTATTTGCAGCAACTCCTAGCATTCTGCTGCAGAAACTCATTCTACTGCTTTCGATTAGCTACAACTTGGCCATTGCTGCTGACTGTTTAATTACTATTGTACCTCCTAGTGCCTGTGTTTTAACACTGTGCTCACCATGCTCAAACTACTGCATTGCAACTGCATTTATTACCTGTGTGTTTTGGCTCAGCCATAGCTGCTTCATGTTGCAGACTCAATTATTTTCGCAGTTTACTCTGACCCTACCTGTGCTTCTCATTTTACTGCAGCTTCCCTGCACTGCCTGGCTATAGCTGCTTTCAAGCATTGTCTCCCTGTTTTATTGCACATTTAACTCTGCTGTCAGCCAGCTAGCTCCTGCTGAGGCTGTTAATATAGCTTGATATAAATCTGTCTTCACCACTGAAAATCCTCAGAGTCTGTCACCTTGATTTGGCTTGTATATACTGTCTGGTTGGCTTGCTCCCAATTCAGTTGTTTCATTGCTATACAAGTTTGATATGCTGGTTTACCTATCACGACTAATGCTTACTGACCTATGTGCAGGTCTTCACTCTTATGCAGCTGTTACTCCTTGCTTATGCAAACCATTGTTTCATGCCTATTGCCTTCCTCTTGGCTCAGCTGGGATTCTGCTGCACTCAATCTGCATTCGACCTTGCAGGTCTCAGCACTCACTGCTCATTCTGATTTCTGCAGCTGTGCTCATTCAGCTCACCAGCTTTTCAGCTCTCAATCAATTTCTGGGGCATGCCAGCCATTCTATTTTGGTGCAGGGTTCCTGCAGCCGATAGTCTCCTCTGCCTTCCACATCATCGAGCATGTCCAGCTTGGGGCAGGATCCTTCTCACCTGGCCCATAGCTGGAATACCCTCACCCGGGTTTGGCTTTAGCTGCCTGCTACACAACAGCAGCTCCTGGTGTAGGATTTAAGACTAGCAGTGAAGGGTGGTTACAACAATCTCCTTTGGCTCTAGTGTCTCACTATATAGTGTTCCCTAGCAAGGCACCTTCACGCATCCTCCTACAACTTCCTCTGGTTCACCTGGTTTGATTTAGGATTAAGTAGACCAAGTGAGTGCCTCAGCAGTTGTCCCTCTCCTTCTGTGCCTTGGATGCATGTATTGTTGCAGAGTTTTCTCACAACCTTCCATGGCATTCCGCTAGAGGGTTTGAATGAGCCTTCCTCCAAACTGGAATATTTTCCACCTCCCTTTAATTGGGTTTTCCAAATTGCACTGGCAGAGCTGTCACTAAATAAATTATCCCAAGCCTGGAAAGAAGGTGCCCTAGGCCTTAGATCCCCAGAGATTTCCTCCTCATAGGTTTTTTCTCTCCTCCGATGCCTCAGGTCATATCACTTAGTTAGCCTAGTTGTTTCCTTTAGTTTCTTTAGGTAGGTTCTGTTGTTGGATGAAGGTGGAGGATGTCCTGCCATTCCCTCTCTCCTTGGGGATCCCTTACACCTCAAAGCAAGCCATCAGTATCGTGCTCCATGAGCTGGGCAGTTACTATAACAACTGAACATATCATTGCATTATAAAACTGCCTGTGCTCTCTACTACTCGTTACAGTTACTGCTTCTACGTTACTGTTTCTGCTTGCTTTATCCTTCATGTTTCCTCCTTTTTGGGAATGATACTACATTTTTGGGATTTCTAAGGTGCCTTTAACCATGAGAACTGTCCTGTTGCACTTCTAGGGTGGAACCCTCTTTGAGGTTCCTTGCCTTCATCCTACAGGGTGGTAATTCCTCTGGAATAAGTGCGAATGCCAAACCTAAACTAACACAGTTGCACAAGCATACGCTGTACTGGCTGCATAGGTCAGTGAAATGAAAGGCTTGCCTGTAGTTCGGTGAACAACAGCCAGCCACTCCACTTCCTGAGCTATATAAGCAGTTCCTCCAAACCTCATAGTGAAGCATTTTTCTTGCCCTTGCCATCTTCTCCTCCTCCTCCAGCAGCAGTGCACTCTCCATAGGGGATTCCTATGGTACCTTTAGCCACGGAACCATCCTGTTGCACCTGTAAGGGTGGAACCCTCTCAAGGGTTCTCTAAACTAACACAGTTGCACAAGCATAACCACTATACTGGCTGCATACACTACCAGTCAAAAGTTTTAGGACACCCCATTTTCTAGTATTAATTGAAATTTAAGCAATTCAAGTCCAGTGAATAACCTGAAATGGTACAAAGGTAAGTGGTAAACTGTTAGAGGTTAAAAATAAGATTAGGTTAGCAAAACTGCTTTAGAGTTGCAAAAGCCAAGGTGTCAGTGAGTACAGTTTCCTACACCATCAAAAGGCACTTGGAAACTGGAGGAAACTCTGACAGGAAGAGGTCTAGCAGACCCAAAGCCACAACAGAATCAGAAGACAAGTTTCTGAGAGTCAACAGCTTGCGTGATAGGCGGCTCACAGGACAACAGCACAGAGTGACTGGCACCCTGAACCAAAGGGCTACCACAACATTTTGCAGCGCCATGCAATACCCTCTGGTCTACACCTAGTTGGTCAGGGGCTCATCCTACAACAAGATAATGACCCAAAACATACCTCCAGGCTATGTAAGAACTACCTTCAAGGAAAAGAACAAGATGGTAGGCTTCAAATCATGGAATGGCCAGCACAGTCTCCAGACTTAAACCCCATCGAGCTGGTTTGGGATGAACTGGACAGAAGGGTGAAAGCAAAGCAACCTACAAGTGCAACACATTTGTGGGAACTTCTGCAACAGTGTTGGGAAGAACTTCCGAACAATATTTGATGTCCATTGTAGGAAGAATGCCACGCGAGTGTGTTCGTGAGTTACAGTATATCTGCAAAAGGTGGCTACTTTGATGAGTCAAAATTTAAATTTTGTTAACAAAATGATTCTGATTTCTTTTATCTCTAATTGTTTATTTGTTCTATGCTTTAATTTCAGAGTACATTGAGACATTAACCTGAGTAAATTTCAATAAAAACTGGAAAAATGGGGGTGTTCTAAAACTTTTGACCGGTAGTGTGGGTCAGTGAAAAGGAAGTTGCTAGCTTGATTGTAGTGACAGTTTGGCACTGCCTTGGTCTACATATGTACTTGCTGTGTAAGGACCTTTTCAGTGTTTGCACACATCATTCTGCAGCCCTGTATGAAGTTGGGTGGTAGGGAGGTACATGAATATGTTTAATCCCATTAAAATTCATGAACTGTTGACATTTTTCTGAGAAAAACAGAGGCCCATTCTTGGACACCACTTCCTCCTGCAGGCCATTTGTTGCAAACATATTCCATAGTGCCTCTATGGTTTTGGACTTTGTTATTGTGGACATTAAAATCACCTCATGCTGAGTCACGTGATGCAGAGCAGGAGTTAGGAGGTGCTTCCACTGCTCCATCTTGACCTACTGTTTTTGGACTGATTTCTCCTTATTTTAACAGTTCAGTCCTGTGATTGCAGCCAGAACTGTTGAATAAAGGCATCCAGAAAGCGATGAATAGCGTTAATTTGGAAGAACACTTGGATAATGCTGCATTTTCCTCCAAGGAACTGGTTGGGAATCAAGATGGCGCCATTACCCTAGAGGCCAAACACCTGCAGTGCAGCAATTCCCCACCAACTCCTTCTTGAAAACCCACGGTGATTACCACGTAAGACCTTTTTGGGAAATGCAGATGATCAAGTCAGCCTTGTTCTCCTGACTGACAATTTTAAAGATTTGAAGCTGGCAGTGAAAGAACTCAATAAGAGGATGTCCGATGCAGAATTCAGGATCTCCTCTAGCGAAGACTGCCTTAGCAAGCTAGAGTCTGATAGTGAGTGGGCTGACGTATCACTAAATCTGAACAAAGGTCAATGACCTTGAAGGTAGGTCGCACCGCAATAATTTACTGTTATTGGGGTTACCAGAAGGGGAGGGCCATCATCAGTTACCTTTATTTAAAAATTCTGCATGGAATTTGTGGATCCCACCCTAATGACCCTACTTATGTGGTTATGCAGGCACACTGCTCCTTGTGGCGAAACCTCCTCAAGGAGATCATCCTCGCCCTTTATCTTCAGGGCTCTAAATTACCTGGATTGGGACCATCTCCTAAAGACAGCCAAGCAGGTAGAGAAGCTGCAGTGGGAAGGTAAAACCCTGAAGTTGGTACCAGATTTCACTTTCAAAATACGGCAAGAATGTCGACCTACTGTAATATCAAGTCCAAGCTGTGGGTGGCTAATATTTGGCACAGAGTTTTGTGTCCTGTGAGATGGGAGGTTATCTCAGAAAAAGGGGTCTTTCACTTTGATTCTGCCCCACAGTCTCAGGAAGAACTTACTCATCTCTTCCCCACTTATTCATAAAAATGGGTAACCTGAGGAGCCAATTTTGGATTTGAGCACACTGAAGCTGATTAGAATTTTCCCTTAACTGCATTTTGTCTGATGATGGAATAAGGGATGCAAAGTTTGGACTGTGTGCTTGCTGCACACGACATTGTGTTGCCCACCTATATTTAATCATTTCCTACTGATTTGACAGTTTGGAAGTTTTCAACACCAGATGATAGTTAAAGTTATGAAGGGAACTTTTACAGGTCTGCTGGAGTCATCGGCCATCCTGGACTTTTGTTTCATGTTTGTTTTGGATTCATTGCATTGGCTCCAGTAGGATTTAATGACCTATTTTGTGATTGTGGCTAATTGAGGTTTCAAGATATCTATTGTGCATGTTCTGGGACCCTTTGAGAAGCTGGTAGCTCATTTGTTTCACCTGCCATCCTTGTCATTTCTGGAACATCATTGAATGTGGACTGGCTTTCAGCTGTTTTTGCTCTGGTCTGGGAAACTTTATTTACAATGGGATGCCTTGGATGCAATGGCACTTAAGATCCCATTTCAATATACATTTGTATGCTTTTTCTCAGGGCTCAGTCCTTTATGTTACTTGCATAGAACTGCATGTTTTGTGCATAGCCCTTAGAAGTGGCCTGACGTGCTTCCCTCTAAAAGTGGAGGGTGTCAGGAAGGACTGGTAGCGAACTATCCTCTCTGGAGGGTTCCATGCTGTTGCTGGACGTGTATGACCCTAATGTTGATCATGTCAACTTTTCCCAGCAGTCAGTCAAGCTTTGTTGGAATTGCAGCGGACGGTCGACCCATTCCAGTTGTGTTGGGCGGGACTTCAATATGGTACATGACATCTTTCTTGATAAATCCTACCCCAACCCTCATGCCACCTCCAAAGCTAGGCAGTCTCTCCAAGACCTGATGGATGAATGGGCTCTCATTGATGTTTGGCACAGGGATCATCTCACTGGTCAGGATTACACATTCTACTCTTTGTCACACCAATCATATAGCTGCATAGATTTTTGGCTGGCTAATGTGTTGGCAGCCCGTGGCATATCTGACCCTAGCATCAGTTCAATACTGATTTCCGACCACTCACCTATATTGTTCACCTATACCCCCTGGGTCACCATCCTCTGAGTCCAATGGTGATTTAACCCCTCCTTTTAAAGAACCTGATTTCCACCCCATGTTAATTAAAGCCACCAGAGACTATTTTTCCTTAACTCCGACTGCAGAATATCCCATGGCACAGTTTAGGAGGCCTTTAAAGCAATCATTCAGGGCCACATCATTGCCTTCTCTGCAGCCTGGGATAGAGCCCATAGAGCAACTTTGACCAAACTGCAGGCTGACCTAGGCATTTGGAACAGCGTTTTAAGTCTGCTCCCAGACCACCCCAGATGGTACCCTACATGCCAAATGTGGGCCTTAAATACCAGATCAATGTTATCTTATATCAGAAGGCTGAATGGCTGCTTCGTAGATCAAAATAGACTTTCTGGGCTAGTGGGAAAGGTCTGGTAAACTTCTGGCTTTCTGACTCTGCAAGACACAGGTGGCCACATGGATCCATGCTCTCCGCATTCAAGCAGGTTCCATTGCCTCTAACCCCAAAGATATCAATGATACCATGAGGCAATTCTGAATCCCTCTACCAGTCTCACTCCACTAACACCAATTCACAACTCCAGCTAGGTGCAAAACCTTCTGCCAACTCATCCCCTCCCAGCTCTCACCTCTGGCCAGATAGCCCAGCTTGATGTCACTGTTTCATGTGAAGAACTACATCAGCACCAGCAAAAATGGCTCATGGCAAAGCCCTGGCACTGATGATATGTTCAGTAGATTATACCATGCCCTAGGACCAGACATCCTACAACCACTCCAGCTTGCCTTACAGGCCTCCCATAGCAATGGATCCCTCCTTCCACCATGAGAGATGCACTTATTTATTTATTTATTTATTTAGTTAAACATCAGTTTAGAAACCTTTGAGGAAGGCTCATTTACAAGAGTACCTCGTCACAAAGAGGACATCAGAACAGTAGTACAAGGGACACAGTACTTACAAACAAAAAGTTACAGTTCAATTACAGTTTTGTTACAATAAGTACAATCTCCAGAACAAAAAGATAACAAAAGGTGCAAAACTTATGGTGGGGAGAGCTGGTGGAGAGTAGAAGGGAGGGAGATGAGGAGGGAGGAATAAGTAGGGAAAGGAAGGGAGCCGCTCAGTGAGCATTGTCAAACAGAGTATATATATATATATATTTTTTTTTACACTAGGCTAGCGGCAGTTGCATTTGCGAGAGCTAAGCAGGAAGTTTCTGAGCCTGGGCTTAAAGCAAGCTAAGGTTAGAGTTTGAGACACTGGCAGGGAGGGAGTTATACCATGGGAAGTGAGGAATGCCCTCTGACCTTGTGGGTCCTGGCTCTCGGAAGAACTAGGGTAGCTCTTGGCCAGGCTGCATGTGATCAGAGTCGGTGCAGAGCAGCGAATGGAGTTGGATAGGCCTATGGGGATAGGCCATGCAGGGCTTTAAAGGTGAGCTGGCATGTCTGATACATGAGTCGCTCTTCCAGGTTGAGTAGGGTAGCCAGGGTGTACAGCTCACATGTGTGAGTGAGTCTGGGGCACCAGTGATAAGTCTGCAGGCCTTATTTACTATGAGGCACGAACCTTGTTGAGGGCAGTCTGATCTGCTGAGCCATACCACTTATCACTCTTCTCCCATAAAATCCTCGGACCCACTGGACTGTGCCAACTTTCAGCCTATATCATTGCTATCTGTCAATACAAAGATCTTAGCCAAGGCCTTGGCCACTAGAATGATGTCTGTCCTCCGCTGATCATACATCCTACCAAGTTGGCTTTATGCAAGGTAAAGCAGGGGTGGATAACACTAGACTTCTGCTCAACCTTAAATGGTTTGCATCCCAATCACCCCACCCATGGCTGCCTTAGCAATTGACTTTTCTAAGGCTTTTGACTCCATGAATGGGACTACCTACGAGGTTCTTCGTCTCCATGGCTTTGGGGCTCATTTCAGACAATGGGTACAGATACTGTATTGTTCCCCTATGGCCCGCATCCTCATCAATGTCGACATCTCCTCTCCTTTTTCCCATCCACGGGGCACTAGGCAAGGCTGTCCTCTCTCCCTCTTATTTTTAGTAGCCTTGGACCACCTTATTCAGGTCCTGGTTGCCTCCTGAGGATCCAGGGTATTGAAGTTGCTGGTCATGCCTACCTAAGTAGCATCGTATGTGATGATCTCCTCCTAACTTTATCTAATCCCCAACAATCCATCTCAAGTACTTCAGGTCCTGGATAGCTTTGCGGTCCTGTCTGGCTTGTGGGTCAACCAAAGAAGACCACTCTGGACCCCCTGAATGTCCACTGTACAAATACTTGTCTCCAAGGCACTAATCTCTCCTGGGCTGCCAAGGGCTTTGCCTGCCTTGGGATACAGTTACCGACCAAATGGTCTGCCCTTGAGTCAGCTTATTTTTCCCTCTAGTGGCACAACTGTCCACAGAAGTGAAAAGGTGATGCAAATTGCAACTTTCATTACTGGGCAGAGTGGTGGCAGTCTGTATGTCCTCCTCCTCCTCCCTCACCTTATGTATCTGTTTAATAACCTACCCATCTCTCTCTCTCTCTCTCTCTCCCCCAAACTCTTCACCTTAGTAGAATGTTTGGTTTCCTGCTTCCTATGGGACAGTAGGCCTCCTAGATGGAGTAAGAAAAATTAAGGCGCACTGGTCCCGGGGGGCTCAATGCCCCAATGGTTCTTGGGCTACCTTCTGTGCTGCATGGTGGCACATGCGACCAAGTGGTTACGTATCCTAGCCCTTTAGGCAACCCCTCTGGGTTCAATTGGAAACTAACCTGGCAGGTACGACATTCTCTACTCACTTCTTATGCCATGCTCACAACTGCCCCATCACCTCCCACCACTGTCACTGCTACAGACCATGCCTGGCAGCTTCTCATGGCTAATTCACACTTGCCTAAGCACACTTGGTATTCCTCGTGCAATATGCCCCACTGTGGAGCAATCCCCTTATTCAAATTGATGGGTCCCCAGTACATTGGACCTCATGGCAAAAATGTGGTATTCAGATGATTCAGGACCTTTCCTCACCTGGCCCCATTTCTCTGCCTTCCTTTGTAGCTGCAAACCAAATTCTCCTGCCACGTAAAAGTTTCTGGTGATACCTCCAGATTCGTAGTGCCATTCAACCCTCCTTACTAGGCGTCTGACCGCCACACCATGGCAATGGTTAACCAGTCTCCATACCCAACCCACTTCAAAAGGCCTTATGGGTCATTTTACAACACCTGGAGAGATTCCCAACCAAACACCACCCTATCCTGTAGACTGAAATGGGTTAAGCAGTTAGGCTCTCCATTTCTGAAGAACAATGGAACTTCTACCTCAGGGATATCCATCATGTCTAAGAGACACAAAAGTAATTTCCTACAGCTTAAAATGTTGGTATTATGGTATCCTTCTAGTGGCCCTTCATGCACGAGGCTTGCTCAGCCACAACCAGTGCTGGAGGTGTTCACAAACTGATGCCCACCTTATGTACATCCTATGGTATTGCCCTTATCTGACCACTTTTTGGAATATGGTGGTCTCTGACCTCTCAAAGTGTTGAAAGGAAAGGGGGAAGGGAAAGGAAAATTGTTTAACCAGGAAAGGCACACTAAGCCAGAGCTTGTTTCCAGGTGCGACCTGGGAGCACAAGGAAGTTAAGTGACTTGCTCAGGGTCATACAGTATACAAGTGGAAGCTGTGGGATTCAAACCCAAGTCTGGTCTGCTGGATGTCACCAGATTTGCAGCTTAGAGCCTTACACCACTGCGCTATGCTGCCTCTAGTTTGAAAGCCATGAAAGCCCAGATTGCCCTCAATGATTCAAAGTTGCTCCTGGGTGACACAACCTCCCTGATTGGCATCCCAAGCCTCTTCAAGATTGGTCCCTCTTTGACCTTTTAGAGGCAAGCCTTCTCCTAATGTACTGGCACCAACCTACACTCCCTACTCGGAAAACATGGCATGCATCCCTAACTCGTCTCTCCTTCTTTGAAAGATTATCCTACCTTCAGAACAACAGGCACTACTACCAGTCTAAATGGGGACTGTACTTACAGTCTGACATTTGCAAGCTCCCTGTACCACCTGAAAATCCACCTGCATGATTAACTGCCCTATCTACTCATTCTAGTGTTCTTCCTTCTTCGACAGAAATAATGTAGAGGTGTAAGCACTTGTATCTACTATTTACGTTGTCTTAATGTTTCCAGATGGATATATGTGAATGTATACAGTATTTTCTGTTAATGCAGAAATTAGGAAATGTCATAATTCCACATCAGATATGTTTACTTCTGTCATTGGCCATGTATGACTATGTATGTCTATCCGTCTGTATTACTTATTGTGTACCACCTTAAGAAAATTCAATAAAAACCTTATACGATAAAAAAAAGTGGCCTGGTATGGATTTAATAATTCCAATGTTGTTTTATTTTATTACTAAAATGCGTGCCTTTTATAGAACTATTATGGAGCCATTCACTGTTCTATAAATAGTGCTTTACTTTCACTGTATTGTCAAACAGGCTATATTAAATATAATGTACTGTTCCTGGGAATTCCGTTTATATGATGGCCCAATATCTTGGTATTATTTTTCTTTTTATAGTAGCTTCTGCTGTGTTATATTTTAGTTTGCTAAAGCTTGTCTTGTTGCACCTTGCTACTGGCAGAAGCTACTATAGCAGAAGTTCTGCATATTTCTTATTTTTAGACTTGGCTCATACTAAGCATAAAGAGTTCTTTAGACTGTTACCTTGGTTTACTGTTCAACAAAGACTGAGCTAGTTCATAAATTGGGAAGCAGATATTATCAAACTTGTAAAATGTTCATTTATTTTGATGTCGATAATAGGTATATCATGTTGTTTCATTTATCCATTGTAGTTATTCAGGAAAAGGAATGTTTTAGTTAGCTGGGTGGTCCAGAGGAGCAGACTCCATGCCATCCTCATGGGCCACAAAATTAGGAGAGACATCAGGCCTGGGGTAGTTGTTTCTACGCTTACAGAATTTGTTTTATTTTTTGAGGACAGAATTTCTTGTGACCATTATTTTTAAGGGGTTAAGGGTTTTTGGGAGGGTGGGTTCCATGCAGACTCTGTACAGGAAGCTACTCTAAGGATTACTTGTTCTTATCTAGCTGCAATATGGCATTAACTTGGAATTTGATGTCCTGGAATGTTAAGCAAGTTAGGGATAATAAGGAAAGTTTTGTATACTATAGCATCTGAGAACTTTTCACTCTCATAGTATTTCTGCAAGAAACCTGCCTTCCTCAGGACAATCTATCCTATTTATGCAAACTGTGAGTAAGCCAGGTATTTGGGTCTGGGAGTGGCACTAGGCAGCAGGGGTAACTATTCTTACACATGAAAATGTTCCCTTTAAGTTGCTTAATGAAGTGAGAGATTCTGAAGGTCTGTACATCATACTCCATGGCACTAAAGCTCAAATGGAGGTAGTGCTAGGTCAGTTTATGGGCCGAATGTTGACTCTCCTGATTTTTTCCTGTTCTGGCCTCTGCACTCTCTCCATATCTTACTTTGTTCATTATCTTGGCAAGGGATTGGAACCTAGTCTTTTGTCCAGATATGGATAGATCCAACAAGAGAAAGGTAGGTCTCTCTCCTTCTCAAAAAGCATTACATGAGTTTATGTTCACCCTGGGTTTAGTGGACCCTTGGAGACTTGTCTGCCCTGGTTACATGTCCTATAGCTTTGTTTCACCCCACATAGGGTATACTCAAGAACTGGCTACTTTTAGTGTGCCAGAACTTACTGCATTTGATTTTGTCATTAAACATAGAGGCTAGAGTTTTATCAGACCACTCCCTGATATCATTTCAGCTTTGTCCTTTCACAAATCTCCATAGAAACAAATCTTGGACACTAAATTCACTACTTCTGTCTGATCCCACTGAGGTTGCCCATCTAAAGTAGTTCATTAGCTCTCTATGCAAGAAAATATGGACTCTATTCAGGCTCTAGATGTTTGGTGAGGCGATGAAGGCAACTTGGCTTGGGAGTTCATTAGATTAGCAACAATTAGGAAAAGAAAACACAGAAAGTTATGGAAGACTGCTTGCAAAAATTAAAGACCTAGAAAATACTTTAAGTAAGTCCTCAGATGATGGAAAATGGGCTGAGCTCCACTGTTTGCAGCCAAGTATTCAGCCATCTTATTGGAAAAGGTATCTAGGGCTGATGCTTCTATACAAGCTAGCTACTGTATATAGGGCAAGGTGAAAAGGCAGGAAAACTGCTCGCCTTAAGAATGAAACAGAAAGCAGCTGCAAGATGGCTGAATGCTTTGATCGACCCTCTAACCTGTACTAAAACTTCAGACCCCAGAAACTGGTGAATATTTTAAAACATTTTATAGTCAGTATATACAGTCCAGCCTCAGCCTGCAGACTGGCAAGATAAATGGATGCCTTTTTGAGGCATTGCCCTCCTGCAACTTCAGCCAGACTAGCAACTTCTTTTATCTGGGCCCATTACAGAGGCAGAAGTTCTGCAAGCTATCAGTTGTTTAAAGATAGGAAAGCTCCTGGTCACAAAGGATTTATACCACTATTTTACAAAAGCTTTAGTAAAGAAATTGTTTTGTATTTGTTGAAGGTTTTTAACCATTTACATACCAACTAACCCTGTAGGCTCCCTATTTGAAGCCAAAATTGTAATAATTCCCAAACCGGGTAGAGACCCGATATCCTGGATAACTTTCGGCTGATCTTACTGCTAAATGTAGACATTAAAATACTTACTTTAATTTTAGCCACTAGGTTGAAGAAAGTCTGGGGGCACTAATTGGGCCAGTGCAAGCTGGCTTCATCTCAGGCCGACACTTATGCGACCATTTCAGGAAATGATTCCATTTAATCTCTGTGTCCAGGAGAGTGACACTGAGGTGGTGCTGGTTTCCTGGAAAAAGCCTTTGACAGGGTGTCTTGACATTATCATTTCTCAGTCCTCCTAAACATGGCCTCCTCGGCATTTATTAATTGGATCAGGGTCTTATATACACTTCCCACCATGACAGTGTTATGTAACAATGAGTTATCGCCCCTTTTAGTATTTCCAGAGGTACACGCCAGGCTGCCCTTGTCACCCTTGCTATTTAATTTATATATTGAGCCCTTGGCTAGAAAATAATTGCAGAAACACAGATAGAAAGAATCAAAGTGGGTTTGGTGGCATTTAAAATTTCTGTGTTCGCAGATGATGTTCTGTTGATCTCTCCGGTGGCATACTTCTTTACCAGCAATATTACAGACCCTTTCATCCTTTGGATACTTGTTGGGCTATAAACTAAACTTTGTTGAAAACTAAGGTCTTTCCTCTCATGTTAAAATGTACCAAAGATAACATTTTGCATCTTGGCCTTAATTGGAGAGCTCGGCATTAACATATCTAGGTATTAACATAACCCCAGACCTCATGAACCTCAAAAATTAAATTGGGACCCAGTCATTAAACATATGGAACAGGACCTTCAAAGATGGACAAAGTTGCCCATCTCCTTATGGAACCATTTAAGCATAATTAAAATGGCTATCTTCCCCATTTGCTATATCCGCTAACCATGTTAAATATCTTTCTCCCTAAGGCTTGGTTTAGCTATATTAATTTAAGATGGTGTAAATTTATTTGGTTGGGAAACCACCACATACAGCATTGCTAAACATTGTCAACCTAGGGATCTTGGTGGGGTTAATATTCCACACATGTTTGATTATTATTTGGCTGCCCAAGGGGCTAAATATTTCAGTGGTGACATCCCCTATGGAAAGAAGCTATGTGCTGGACTGGCTGCAAATAGAGAACTTGCTGGTGGCACAATATAGATTCTCTTTGTCTTTGCTGTTATCGTTCCATTTGAGAGCTCCCATCTTCCCTTAAGGCCTCACCAATAGGATGGTCACTTAAGGCTCATTTTCAGCTTTTTGGACTTAGACGGGTGAGTGACCTCACTCAACCACTTTTTATAATCCTAATCTGAAAATTGGCAGAAAGCCACTGACAACTCAATACTATAAGGAGGTGGATGTCAGAAAATTGGAGGATCTTCTGCAAGGCTCTTTCTTTCTTTTGAATCCTTTAGACATAAATATAATCAACAGCCAAAAATGTTTTTCAAATATGCTCAGCTGTGACATTGTCTACTGGAACATCTAAATAACCCAACTTGGAGCACTGAGGTCCATTCTATATTTTATATAGGGTCCACTCTCTCGCTTAGGCCCAAGGCAATGTCTGCTATTTAAAATGAAATAGGTAAAATGCTTTGGCCACAACCTCTCCTGTTGCTTTTTATTGGCAGAGGGAGTTGCAATTAGACTATGATTCTAGTGACTGGGTTAGTATCTGGAGGAACAGTTACATTTTATGAAAGAAGATAGACTCTGATTATTGCAGTTTAATTTTCTTCATAATTTGTATTTGACGCCTAAGAAATTTCACAGAATAAAAGGTACCTGATCCATTATGTCCTCAGTGAGGGCATCTTTACCATATGATTTGGACTTGCCCTAAGGTAAAGAGTTCTGGCACATGGTGGAAATGGAGACCTCTTTCTTTTGGCCCGTTTGATTATTTTATAGCAGAGATTTGTCTATTAGGAAAATACTCAGACATCGGTATGAAATCATATAGATATTTCACGTTCTGTATAGCTGGAGTCTCTAAGCTGCTTCTTTTATGTCACTGGAAAGATTGCAGACTCCTTCTCAGTTAGAATAAATATAAAAGATGTTGAAAACTCTGAATGCCAAGGAGCAATAGCCTCTGCGAACCAGTGTTGTCTAAAATTTCAAAGGTTATGGGGCCCGCTATACAGTTTGGTATCCTGAGTAGAGGCACAGACATTACTCCCTTTCCAAGTTGCCCACTTGTAATTCTTAGAAGACATAGAAAGCTATTTTAATACCCTGTACTGACCCTAGACTGGGACTGCCTCATTTTTTTTATTTACTGTGCTTTTTGGCAGTGACCAGTGTCGGTATTATCAGCCCCAGTCTGGTCCTCGCCGCCCTCCACTCCCATATAAGCTACACTCTCCATTGCCCCTTGGCTTTCCCCCAGGGTTGGGCCACAGCACCAGCCAAGGTGCCAAGGACATTGGTCAGGTTAGAGGTTGGCCTGGGGCTAATGAAGGAGTGGCGAGGGGAGCTTCATGAGGACACTGGCCACAGTGATTTTTCCCCTGTTGTTCTTGGGGCGGAGACATGCAATGATGTCCCATCACTCCACCCCCTGAGCATCCAGAAACTGGCTGCTTGTGGCACCCCAGCCTCTGTTGGGGTCCTACTAACACCAGCCATTCTCCCACCCTCCCCAGAGAAGGAGAGCAGTCCAGAAGATGCTCCATCCTTTTCACCCGGCTGGCCCTCCGATGACCCAGGTCCATCTCCAAACCTGGGTCGCCGGGCGTAACAAGCAGAATTTCAACCACTACGCCGATGGGCCATGGGACTGCCTCAGTTTTATTTGTGGAGGAGCTGGAGTCTGCATGGAGGGTGGGAGGTATTTGCAGTGGGGTGAAGTAGCAGAACCAAACCACACAAAAACACGATCCTGGATTTTAGGGGGCAGACTTTGGGAAAATGGGGAGATACTTGAAAGAGGCATTAAGGGGAATGGGACAGGAAACAGGGGTTGAGGAACAGTGGGCAGTATTTAAAATGGGGATTACAAGAACAACAAAATTATGCATTAAGCAGGTTAGCAAGAGGAAAAGGAAGAGGAGACCATTATGGTTTTCCAAGAGGTATCAAAGAAAGTGAAAGCCAAAAGATTGCATTCAGGCAATACAAAAAGACACAGGCAGAAGGGATAGGGAGAGTACCAGGAGAAGCAAAGGGAGGCAGGGAGGTCAGTAAGGAAGCCAAAGCTCAGACAGAAGAACACATTGCAAAATCAGTGGGTACAGGGAGAAAACCTTTTACAGGTACATAAGTGAAAAAGAAAGACAAAGGGAGGGATAGTGAGACTGAAGGGGAGGATGGGAGCCGTGGAGGATGACAACAGTAAAGCTGACATATTGAACAGGTATTTCTGCTCAGTCTTTACTGAGGAAGAGGAGGAAATGGGTCTGAAGGGTACAAGGGGTGAGAATGGTGCAGAAATGGACACAAGTCCTTTACATGAGAAAAGGTCCTGGAAGGAACTGGAAGTAATAAGAGTTGATAAAGCAATGGGACCAGATGGGGTGCCAGGGTCCTTAAAGAACTAAGAGAGGTGGTGGCTGAACCTCTGGCTATCCTGTTTAGCCGATCACTGGAAACAGGGAGGTACCCAAAGACTGGAGGGCAGCAGATGTAGTCCCCTTATACAAAGTGGGAACAAAGAGGAAGCAGGGAACTACAGACCAGTCAGCCTCACCTCGGTAGTGGGGAAGATCATGGAAGCACTACTGAAGGAGAGATTGGTGGAACATCTGGTTATCAATGGACTACAGGACCCAAGGCAGCATGGTTTCACAGGGAGGTCATGTCAGACCAACCTCATTGAATTTTTGACTGGGTGACTAGGGAGGTGGATCAGGGAGGCAGTGGACATGGCCTATCTGGACTTCAGCAAGGCCTTTGACACTGTGCCATAGAAGACTATTACACAAACTGGGGAATATGGGTGTGGGCAGGACAGTAGTGTGGTGGGTAGGTAACTGGCTGGGTGGCAGGACACAGAGGGTGGTGGTAAATGGCTGTCACTCCACAGAGGAAGAGTGACCAGTGGAGTACCACAGAGATCAGTGCTGGGACCGGTCCTATTCAACATCTTCATCAGTGACATTGATAGGATCTAGAAGGCAGAATTTCACTGTTCGCTGATGACACAAAGCTCTGTAACAGAGTAGACACACCAGAGGGTGTAGACAGAATGAGAAGGGACCTGCAGAAACTTGAAGAATGGTCAGGGGTTTGGCAGTTGAAATTCAATGCAAAGAAGTGCAAGATAATGCATATGGGGCACAAAAACCCTGGCACAATATATCAGTTGGGGTGAGGATATAGCATACACCAAGCAGGAAAGGGATCTTGGGGTTGCCATCTCTGATGACCTCAAGGTAGGGAAACAGTGTGACAAGGCAGCAGGTAAAGCAAATGGGATGCTGGGATGTATAGGCAGGGGCATCACCAGCAGGAAAAGGGAGGTCATAATTCCGCTTATAAGACACTAGTGAGGCCCCACCTGGAGTACAGTGTACAGTTCTGGAGACCATACCTACGTAAGGACATAGACAGGGTAGAGAAGGTTCAGAGGAGGGCAACAAAGATGGTGCATGGATTGCATCACAAGTCCTATGAAGACAGGTTGAAGGAACTGAACATGTACTCCCTGGAGGAGAGGAGGGAGAGAGGATATGATAGAGACATACAAGTATCTTACAGGGAGGATCAGGGTGCAGGAAAACACTATTTTAGCGAAAAAGATGTTCCAGGACTAGAGGGCATGGGATGAAGTTGGAGGAGGATGATTCAGAGGAAACATGAAAAGAATTTCTTCAGCAGCGTAATGGACAAGTGGAACACCCTGCCAGAGGAAGTGGTGGGGGCTGAAACAATCCGCGGATTTAAGAATGCATGGGATAGACATAAAGGAATTCTAGAGGTCAGGGTAAGGGCAACAGACTTCTAGGAAAACAAACTGAACTTACAAGCTCAAATGGGCAGACTGGGTGGGCCACGACATATCTAGCCGACACTGTCTACGTATCTATGTATCTATGAATCTATGTATATTCAGTTGGATTTATTTGGTTATTTATAGCTTTGTGACTGATTTCTGGGTTTTATTCTTTTATTTTGTTCGTCATTACCTTGAACTGTACCTACGGTTTGGTATCTATCATTGTTGCACTTTTAGGATTTTGATAAGGCTCATTAAATTGCAAAACAAAAATAAAATCACCTCACACCATTTAGAATGAATTTCCACAATGATGAAGAAGTGCAGCTTGCCTTTTCAGTCAAATCATTATGGATACTCTGCAAGACTCATGTGAGTCATTTCCAGGGATGGAGGAGTGCCACTGGTGGCATGTTCTGAACCATAATTAAGGCTGCTGTAAGAAATTCTCGAGAAAAATGACCATTTATCACAGCAACACGCGCGTAAAATATGCCACTTTTTCATGGTCAGCATGCATGTACAAAACTCTGGGACTCCAAGCTTTTTAAGGGGATAAGTTTTTACAATACAGGAAGCGCTCTTTCCTTGAGCGCTGTCTTTGTCCTCGCTGCATCATTGCATCCATCTGAGCGAAGCAGGCTGCAGGCAGACTATGTCAGCTGCCCAAGGAAAAGAAAATGATGCTCCCTGCTATGAGCATTGCACTGGAGTGTGGCATCTATGCTTGAACGGAGCAGGACTAGCTCCAGGTTTGCTCGGAGCATAATCATGCTCTGATGCTTAAACAAATACCACAAGTGAGTGGAAAAGAAAAAGGAGATGGACAGTGGTTTTGTGTCTTGGGGTAGGGTGGCATTGGTAAATTACAGCCACCCGCCGAGAAGATAAAAAAATGAGTTTCTTTGCAGACTGCTCGGTTCACACAGAAGGTGAACCGAGCCGAAGGATAGAAAGGTTTTCTGCCTTTTGTGCATTTTTTTAAATAAGGTAGCAGAAGAAAGGAGAGACTGTTTGCAGAGGTGGAGTAGGAGCATATCACCTCGGGCCATGGCTATCAGTCTCTCTGTTGCCCTATTAATTACTGTCTGGAACTAACTTAAAAAGCTATTTTTTCCCCATACATTTGTAAACTGCAACGATGCATGGCAAAACAAAGAAATGTGTCATTTCACGCTACGCCTGTAATTCACGGCAATTGTGAACTCCGTGCATGGTGTGAATTTCTTACAGCCTTAACCATAATGCACACTCCACAACCCTGCACCTTCTGCTCAATGTCTTGTGTCTAGCTCTAGCCACAGAGTAGCTCCTTGCTAGGCCTTCATTGTGCACATCCCTGGTTGTTCACTATGCAAGTCCTCCAGCAATCTGGTCCTATAACTTGGGGTACAATAACACGCAGTCCCCATGGTATGCAGCCCTGCTCTGTTGACAGCTGATCTCTTCAAGTAAAATAAGGATGTACCACCTCACTGGTCACATAACCAGGCCAGCCATTTATGATGAATTCCCACAACTGTGAAAGAATAGGATCCTTATGCACCCTTCTGAGATACCTCTTTATGACACAGGGAATTCCCAGGACAGGACAAGATGAGAACATCTGCCTCTTCAGCTGTGGTTGCTGTCCTTGGCATGGCAACCAGGATAGGCATCCACATTACCATGCTCCCCAATTTCTGATATTCAATATTGTACTGATAAGCAAGCAAAATGAATGCTCATCTTTGCATCCTTGTAGCTGGTATGTAGGTGTTGCTGACTTTAGTAGTAGTATACTTTTATTCATATTCAATGAAAGGAGTAACTCCATTGAGCAGTGTTCATTTCCAATGAGATCCCAGGCAACATTCATATGATTAATTTTGGTAAAACAGTGTGCTTTGGATATGGACAGTCAATGCATTTAAGGCAGCCAGCCTGAAATAGTCACAGCAAAAGTTAGATGAATGCACTGTAGGGAAGAAAAAGATGCCAGAAAGATTTTCAGAGTTTGAAATTCAAAAGCTGTTTATTCTCCAACAAGGTGACACTGCACAGACCAACCCCAGCGCTTGACCACAAGGTCTTCCTATAAGGCGGTCACATAAGGGAAGAAAGCCCTTATTTATGTTGATACATCTCTGACATTATTAAATTATCTTCTATTGGCTCAAACATTCAGATGTTTCTATACATATATAATGTCATAATAAACATAAGTACAAAAACTAAAATACAAACAAGATATATAGCATATACATAGTACATAACATAATTCATAAGCAATCCAGGTCCTAGGTATTTCTGCTTGAACATAGTAATGATCTGGCCCTGTTCTATAAACCATCTTTTAATTTATCTTTAGTGACTCAGGAACTGACACCGAAATTCTACTGACAATAAAGTCCATATAACTGCTCCACTGGACAAGGCTGATGACCTCCTACTTCAAGATTACAATCAATAACCCAAAACATAATTCTCTGAGCGGAACGTGAATAAGTTTTAGTAGATCAATCTGGTATAGTTCTAAAAATACATGCTGGTACTCATTTCATTATAGACCATCAGAACAAATTGAGACATGTGCAGTTCCCTTCTGGACTGTGGTTTTGCCCAGTTTAACATGCGGAATAGGTCACAGTGATGGGTGTTATATGGGACATCCAGGACAAATCGAGCTAACCTATTAAATACTATATCAATCCTGTCCAAATATGATTTAGCAGCTCCTGCATACAGGGTGTCCCCATAGTCCAGGACAGGGATTAGCAATGTGTTAACTATTCTTAATCTCATTTCTGGAGTCATATACTTTCTTATCTGATACAACACTCCAATTTTCCTATTAATGTTATTGATAGCCATATCTATGTGATCTCCCCATTTAAGAGAGCTATCCAACCATAGACCCAGATACTTATATCACATAACCTGCTGAATATCCACTCCATCCTTAGTTTTAACATATATGGCATCCTTATCCCCGTGCCCAGCCTTCTACAGAATAGTACAACTTGTCTCTTTTACATTCAATTTGAGTAGATGGCCTTAAAATACCTCTCAACCATTGTGAATGCTGTTTGTAGCTTGACCGGAGAGATTCAACAGAAGACCCCTCAACATATATCACCATGTCATCAGCATATAAGTGAAATTTAATGTCCAGGTCAGCAAACGCATATCGTTGATGTGGACATTAAAAGTAAGGCCCAAAATGGAGCCATTTAATGGCAACTGACAAATATAGAGACCCAAATCAACAAGTTGTTTCCTGTCCTGTAGATAAAATACAAACCATTTTAGGGTCCTGTCCTCCAGACCCATTTCCCTGAGCCTGGACAGGAGAATGCCATGATTCAGGGTATCAAAGGCCTTATATAGGTCTATGAAAATGCCTAATCATCATCCTCCTATCCAGGCCCAGTTGTAGGTCACTCACTACTTATATCAGTGCAGTCTGAGTACTATGCTGTTACTGAAATCCAGATTGAAATTTATTTAACATACTTCCTTTTCCAAATATTCTTTAAGTTGATTTGCAATCAACTTTTCTAAACTTTTGGACACAAGGGCAACAAAGCAATGGGTATATAGTTCCCATGTCTTCTTTTGATCCTGTTTTGAATATTGCTATTATTTTATCAATCTTTCAATCTGTTGAATACTCTCCAATTTGTATAGAGAAATTGAAAATATATGATAATGGGTAAGAGATACATGGGCAGCATATTTCAATTCAAAATAAACTTCAAGGAAGCAGAGACAAAGGGCCCAGGCCAGGAAGAACGATCGCCGGGAAACCAGGTCAGGAGACAAAAGTCAAATGGAAGGAGGCAATAGGGACTTGTGAAGGGAGGCAAAGAAGTGGCAAAAGTCATGGAGTGGAAAGGAGAGAAAGGTTACTATGCAGAGAGAGGGAGCAGGCATTTGTGAAGGATCTTCAGAAAATAGTTTTGCACTGCTAGAGAGGAAGAAGGTGGAGGAGGAAGTGATGAAATTAGAGGAGTAATTGATAAATGCCTGGACCAAACTGGAGGGGAAGTTCTGCTGGAGAACTGCAACAGGGGTAAAGGGCATAATAATGTGCAGGAGGAAAGAAGAGGAGCTGGAAATGAGGGAGGAGATGAAAGGAAGCAAGCAGGGAGTAAGAGGGTGGAATCTTAGTGCTGGGGACTCAATACTAAGAGGAGTTAGGTGGGGTAGCAAGGCGGAGAGGCATAGTCGCATTTGGGTGGAGGCCTTGCCAGGAATAACAGCGGAAAGGGTGGGACAGTCTGTTCTGAAATATGCTAGAAGGGTAGGGACAAGCCTCAATTAATTATACATCTTGGGACAAACGACCTGGCTGACAAGACAGTGGATATAGTCAGAGGAGGTTTGAGGAACTAGCACAATTATGTGAGGGGCAGGAAGATCAGTAACTTTTCCGAGATACTTCCGTGCAAAGGCAAAGCACAACAAGAAAGCTGAGAATAGAGAATTTAACAGATGGCTAAGAACCTGGTGTTGTGCTAAAGGGTATGGGCTGTTGGGGGTGGGGAGGGACCTGGGAGGACAGTAGTCTCTATGCAAGGACAGACTACACTTGAGTGAGGAAGGAAGAAAGTGTTGAAGCAGAGGATGGAAGAATATATAGAGGAAGTTTGGAGTTTAAACTAGGAGTGGGGGGTGGCAGTTGGGGAAGAGATATGCGAGACCACAGGTTGGGAAATCATATGAGCTTACCCCCATAACAGTGACAAAGGACAAATGGCAAGTACTATTGGTGATGCTAGGAAGGGAGGGCAGGATGGGAGGAGGGGAAAGGGTGGAAGGTGGTTACCTTAATGCTAGGAGCCTTGGGAGAAAACTGCAGAGTTGCAGGTTCTCATGGCAGAGGGAGAGGTGGACATTGCAGCCATCACGGAAACATGGGCCACCCAATATAATGACTGGGACCTGTCTGTACCAGGGTACAGGTTATTTGTAAGGGACAGGGTGACTGGGAAAGGAGGGGTGGCACTATATGTGAAGGAAGGACTGAAGTGTGTAAGGGAGCAGGGGAGGAGGGTGAGTACAGAGTCACTTTGGGTGCAAATCCAGGATTCCAAGAATAAGAGTCTTAGAATGGGAGTGGTGTACAGCCCACCATCTCAGATGGAGGAGTTAGACAGGGAACTAGCGGGACAGATCAGGAAGACCTGCAGAAGGGTAGTGTGGTGATTGTGGGGGACTTCAACATGCCAGAAGTGGACTGGAGCACCCCAACAACCAGGAACAGAAGGGAGCAGGTACTGCTGGATGCCTTCCAGAACAGCTTCCTGCTGCAAATGGTCAGTGAACCAACCAGGTTAGGGAATACCCTTGACCTTGTGCTGGCAAATGGGGACTTTGTGAGAGAACTTACAGTGGAGGAACCGCTGTCAGGGAGTGACCACCACTCAGTATGGCTCACATTGGATATGGGCAAGGAAGGAGTGGAATCTGGCACAAGAGTGCTGGACTTCAGGAGGGCTGACTTTGGGAGGATGGGGAAGTGGTAAAAGGGTACCTGGCCAGAATTCAATCTAGTATGGATACTAACCAGAGATGGGAGCTCATAAAGTTGGGGATAGTGGAGGCAACCAAAACCTGCTGCAAAGCCCAGAGCAAGAAGGCTAGGGCTAAGAAACTAAGCTGGTTGAGCAAGAAGGTCATGGAAAAGGTAAGGAGGAAAGAGCTGCCTTTAGAAATACAAGAAAACAGGGAGGGGAGGACAGAGAGGAGTACTTGACAGAATCGAAGGAGGTGACAAGGGCAGTAAGGGCCAAAGCATCTCACGGAACTCAGGCTGGCACAAGGCATTAAGAAGGGGAGAAGGACTCTTTAAGTACATCAGGGAGAAAAGGAGCTGTAAGGACCACATAGTAAGGATTAGGAAGGAGGGGTTGGGTGGAAGCAGGGATGATGAGGCAGAAGCACTAAATGAGTACTTCTGCTCAGTATTTACTAAAGAGAAGAGGGTGACACCCAAGATGGGTGAAATGGCAGACTAGGGGAAGTGGTGACAGATGGGGAAATCATGGAGGCAGAGTTCGAGAGGGTTTGAAGGCACTGAGGGTGGACAAGGCACCAGGCCCAGATGCCATCCACTCCAGGATACTGAAGGAGCTGGCAGAGGTCCTTGCAGGACCTTTGGCAGACCTATTTAATGCCTCACTACATTAGGGTGTGTACCTCCAGGACTGGAGGATGGCTCATGTGGTGCCCCTCCACAAGAGTGGCCCCAAGGATGAACTGGGAAACTACAGACCAGTGAGCCTCACATCCATCATGGGTAAGCTAATGGAGACTATCCTGAAGGAGGCTGGTGGCCCTCTTAGAGGCCAAGGACTACAGGACAGCAGACAGCATGGCTTCATACATGGCCGATCTGCCAAACCAATCTGGTCGGGTTCTATGACTGGGTAACTAGGCAACTGGACAGGGACATGCAGTGGATGTCCTGTATCTGGACTTCAGTAAGGCATTCGACTCAGTGCCACATGGAAGGCTGGGAAGGAAGTTAGTAGGCACAGGGGCAGGTGCAATGCTGGTGAGATGGGTAGGAAACTGGCTGCAGGGAAGGCAACAGAGGGTGGTGGTGGGTGGGGAGCTCTCACACCCAAGGGCAGTGATGAGCGGTGTCCCACAGAGTTCGGTGTTGGGACCAGTGTTGTTTGGGATATTCATTGCAGACATATCATGGGACATCAAGAGCAAGATCAGTCTGTTTGCTGATGATACCAAGGTTGGTGCGGTGGTGGATGACCTAGGGGATGGCAGGGGTTGCAGGATGATCTGGCAAAGCTTGAAACCTGGTCAGACACCTGGCAACTGGGCTTTAATGCCAAAAGTGCAAGGTGATGCATTTTGGGATGAAGAACCCAAGGAGGACTTACCAGCTAGGGGAGTGCAGCTAGCCCAGACAGAGGAGGAGAAGGATCTGGGTGTGCTCATCACAGGGTCAATGAACAACTCGGCACAGTGTAGGAAGGCAGCTGCAAGGGCCAACAAAATGCTGGGTTGTATTGCAAGGGTATATCCTCAAGGAGGGAGGGTGATTCTGCCACTGTATAGGTCATTAGTTAGACCACACCTGGAGTACTGCGTGCAGTTCTGGTGTCCGTATCTGAAAAGGGACATTAAGTTACTGGAGGGAGTGCAGCGCAGGGCGACAAAAGATGATCAAGGGTCTGGGGACTTATCATATGAGAGGAGGTTGAAGAAGTTGAACATGTACTCACTGGAGGAGGGAGAGACAGGGGGACATGATTGAAACCTTTAAATACATGAAAGGAATGAACAAGACAGGTACAGAGGGCTGTTCAAAGTAAGGGAGGGAGGCCACCAGGGGCCATGATATGAGACTGGAGCGAGGAAGGTTCAGGAGGAGATGAGGAGACACTTTTTACAGAGGGTGGTGGCTGGGTGGAATCGTTACCTGCAGAAGTGGTATGCAGAAGAACAGTGGACTGCTTCAAACGAGGATGGGACAGGACAAGGGGAGGGTTAATGAAGGGAAGGGTGGAAGGGAGGGCAGCTGCAGAATAAGGGTGCTAGCTGCACATTCAAGCAGACTTGATAGACCTCTAGGACTTTATCTGATGGCAAATTTCAATGTTCAGTATATATTTTAACAAGTTTGTAGGTGTCTTTTCTAGGCCCATTGCTTTGGTTGTATCTAATTTTAGCAATTCATTTCTAACTTCTTCTACCGATATTTTATGAAATTCAGATTTTTCAGTTTGTCCTAAACCTTGCTCATTTATATCCTCTCTGTGTTTCCTATCTGTTGATTCAGTGGAATCTAATCCTAAATTACCTGTCTCTATGAAATAACCATTAAACACACTAGCCACCTCGTCACTCAATGGTACTTGTTGTCCATTTATCAAAAAGTACTCTTCTGGGCAGCTTTGTTCTTTCCCATCAGCCCTGACATTGTTTTCCAAAATGATCTAGGATTAATTACTATTTTTTCATCTTCTAATCTAGTTTTGAAATAATTTTGTTTAGTGTTTCTTGTTACCTGTGTGTATCTTTTCCTACCTGTCTGTACAAATCCCAATCCTCTTTGGTCCCTGTAGTTTTCATCCTTTTCCACTTTCTGTCTCCTTCCTTCCTTAATTTATGTAGGTCTGCACTATACCACTTTATTCCTGTGTTTTTAACCTTTCTTTTTATGGGTGTGTTAAGTCACAGACTCTCATAAATTCTTGATGGAAATAAGCCCAAACATCAGTAATGGTGGGTATAAATTTTAACCTATCCCAGTCTATTTTTCTATGTCCAGCATAAAGGCTGTGTAGTCAAAATTTTGAAATTTCTCCAATGGGTGGTATATGGTTCTTTGGTATTTCTACAGACCTTATTTCATATAGCATAATTGAGCTGGTGATCAGAAAATGTATCAGGCAAGACTCCACTTTGTAAATATTGTTCCGGCAGTTAGTAAAGATAAGATCTAATAACGTTGATCTACTATATTCTTTGTTATTAATTCTAGTGAGATCTTTAATTGGCTGTGTCAGCCCTAGATTCACCTGCAGGTTCACTAAACTATAAATCGCCTCAATTTTGGACCAACTGACATTAAAATAACCCTGTAATAAGTATCTCATGTGTGTTTCTGTATCCATACAGTAAATCTTACAGGGCATCAAAGACACTGTCTTTAAATTTGGGAGGCTTATATATCCCTGCTAAGAGCAATGGTTTACTGAAAGCATTTTAATCTCTATTTATTTATTGATTTATTGAGTCTTGGATTACAACACCTTTGAGCAATACAACTCATTTACAAAGGTTCCATGTAAGTAGTACAAAAACAAAATAAGGTAAACAATAGATTAGTAAATAGTAGATATCAAGGATATACTTAAAAAATAATACATCACAAGCAATCAAAATAGCACTGAATGTTGCTCAATATAACAGTAGAGTGGACTAGAAGAGAGGCAGCCTGGGAGGCCTTGTTAAAATCTAGGAGAGAAAGGAATGGGGTATAAGGTGGGGATGGGAGAAACAAGAGGGAGAAGGAGATGAGTTGCACAGGAGGTGGAGAGGAAGGAGAGGAGTTGCAAAGGAGGTAATGAGGATAGAGAGATGAGAGAATGGGAGGCGGAAAGAGGAAAATGAGGTGAGTGCAGAGAAGGGGGTGTAGTGAACTAAGGGGAAGGCAAATTAATAGTATAAGGAGAAGAGGTAGTGTTTAGTCAGGAGAGGGGCAGCCTAGCAGGCTTTTTGAAAATCCAAGAGAGAGAGAGAGTAATATGGGTGGGAGAGAGGTAAGAGAGAAAATGTAAGGAGAAGGAGGGAAGAAGTTGTAAAGAGGTGGCTTGAGATAAGAGAATGGGTGGAGGTGGAAGAGGGAATGTAAGGAAGAGCAAGGAAGAACTTGAAGGTGTGTGAGCAGAGAAGAAGCAGCAGTGAGGGTGTGGGGAAAAGGCTTGAGGGTAGGATCAAAATGAAGTGCCATGGGTTAAAAGTGCTGAAAGGTATAAGTACAATGATAAAATTAGCAGAAGGCTGCTAAGGGTGTGATCACATATACTGTTTGCTAATAGATGTTGTCAGAGTTTGTGTTTGAAAGGGCTAAGTTTTGACTCAGCAGAGATGTCCTACCCAGGTGTTGAGCCAGAGGGGGCTCTGTAAGCAGAAGACCTCTGACCTAAAGTGGTGCGGCATCTGGGAACAGTAAAGACCTGAGTTGCCAAGCTGCAGTACATTAGGTACTGTGACAAGTGTTAAGGAGCTGTTGGACCCCTGGGGCCACTTCTAGTCCAGTCTATGGTAGATCACTCTGTTTTCTTGAGAAGAAAACCTGGAATTAACATAAATCAGTATACCCAAACCCTTTGTTTCTCTCCTTCCTAAATACTTTGTAATTGTCCAATTCTACGGCAGTTTCTGAAGTTCTTTATGCAACCATGTTTCAGTGATGACAATTATTTCTAGGTGATATTCAGTTACCCAGTTATGTATTTGATCACATTTTTCCAGACACTCCATGAGTTGAAATGCACAATTCCCAAGTTATTTTGTTTTAATACTTCTGCATTAATTAGTCCTTCATCTGATGGTCCTGGATTAGGGTGTATCCCCACACAACAACAGGAATACTATGCCATAATACATTAATACATTTTGAAAATCATGTTTTTGCTCCTCCATTTTCTTAATAAATTAAAAAAATGTTAATTTTGATTTTGCTGTGTGGATATTGGAGGTTCCAAAATGTTGCCCCCAAAATACTTGTGTTAACTTAACTAAGTCTCTATAATATCCATCAATAAGCAGTCCTGATATGATTTCATGGCTAATCTGTCCTTGCTTAATATAATAAAACTACATGTACCTGACTTCATCTCAAATTCTGTATGCCATATCCTATCAGTTCCAGCCAACTTAACATTAATTCTACATAAATTAATCAAAATTAAAAACAAATCCACTGGAAGCCTATTTTGGAATACTCCTCAAATTATTGTAATTTCCAATCTCATGAGCAGTTTATACCACTACAAAATTTGTTCTAAAAACTTTATCTCTCCTTAACAAAACAAGTTAAATAAAAGCCTCTCAGCTGTCCATTGTTCCATATATCTAAAATGATTGTCTGTAATGCACTAGTTGTTATTGTGCCCAATTATTCAAAGTTCTTTTCTACCCAGTGCACTCTAATGATTAGCACACCACTTGATTATTCAAACTTCTTTTTTACTCCCAGCACACACACTAATAAGTAGCACACCACTATTTTTATACTTACTGTCTAGGGATTTGCTAATATCAGAACTGCATCTCAAACCCAGGCTCAGCTCCTACTTCCTTAGTCACTGAAATATTTCTACCGAGGGCACTTGCGCCACTCACACTCACGCACCACACTCGCACTGTGGTGCAGCACAGCTTTTAAAGCCCTGTAACCCCTTCTCCACACATCTGAACCATGTTCCCACTGGCTCACCACCAAGCCCCTCACAAAGCAGTCAGGTGGTCACAAAACAATGGGACAGGGGCACAGGACAACCAGATAATCTAGAAGAAGTGTACAGCAGTAGCAGAAGTTTTACAGTTTGAGTAAGGTTGTGCAAAATCAGCAGAACACACACATCGGCAGTCTGTGCTTCAGTTCAAATCATTCACAGCTCCAGTAAAATTGTGCAAAATCAACAAGCAGCACTCACTGACAGTCTATGGGTTAATTCAATTAAATCAGGTTGATCCCAGCAGTATTTGAATTACCCATATGAATAACATCACTGTACCTTACTTGCACATCTTGGAGTGAAACTGTAACTTGCTATGCACTTTTCTCTGCAGATGGTATTACTTTTGGAGGCTGGTTAGATCATAATTTCTGTGGTGGCACAGCATTTTGAAGCCCTGAAGCCCCTCCTCCACACACCTGAACACGCGTTCCTACTGGCTCGTCACTGAGCCCCATCACAAAACAGTCAGGTGGTCACAAAACAATAGGAATAGGGCACAGGACAACCAGATAATCTAGAAGTGTATGGCAGTAGCAGAAGTTTTACGTTTGAGTAAGGTTGTGCAAAGTCACGGAACACACACATCGGCAGTCTGTGCTTCAGTTCAAAGCATTCACAGCTCCACAGACTGGGTCCAAAATGGCCATCAGAGGCTTATGGTTGTAAACGTGTGAATTTTGACCGTAAAGATATTTGCAAAATTTATGTACTCAAAAATGAACCCAAGTTCTTCTTTCTCAATTTGCATAGTTCTTTCACTACTGGATAAAGTCCTTGGTGCTAATGCAATTGGACTTTCCTTGCCATCTTCTGTTACATGGGATACCACATCCCCCACCCTATACGGTGAGGCATCACAGGCTAACCTCAATGGCTTTTTCATATCATAATCCACTAAAACTTGATTGTTTAAAAGTCGCTGTTTGCATTTATTGAATGTTACTTCACATTCACCTGACTTCTTCAAGGCTTACCCCTGTAGTAGCTCACGATAGATTTCAGGGTAGTTGCTTGGCCTTACAAAATGTTACCATAATAGTTCAGTAATCCAAGGAGAGATTTAAGTTTAATGACATTGGTGGGCTGGGGCACTTTCTCCATGGCCATACTTTTCTGTAGTGGGGTACAGTCCTTCTGCATCTACTACATATCCCAGATATTCCACACTGGGCTGTAAATACTTACATTTCTTCAGCTTTACCCATACCCATGGGAGTCAAGCTGGGTAAGCACTTCATCCACTGCCTTTAAATGTTCCTCTTTTGATTGGCCTGTGATCAAAATGTGATCTAGGAAGCACACCACATGATTTAGTCCTTGCAAAACGTGATCCATTACTGACTGGAAAATAGCAGGAGCACTAGAAAAGCCTTATGGTAATCTGTGGTATCTGTACAATCTCCAATGGTGGTTACTGTCAGACACTCCTCAGAATCTGAGCCCATTCAATGTTGCCAATATGCATTTGACAAATCCATCTTTGTGACATAGATCTTACCTGCCAAAGTGGCAAACAAATATTCAGCATTTGGAAGTGGATACATTTCATCAATACATTAATTTATTGTAACTTTATAGTCACTACATATTTTTATTTATTTATTTAACAAATCGGAAAGACCTTTGAGCCAAGGGCTCTTTACAGAGGTTCCATGCCAAGTCACAAGAATAGCAAATTAAAAATGGTTTCAGTAAGTAGTACAACACGAGGAAAGTAATTACATAAACAAAAGAACAATATGGCAAGATAAATATTGTATCAAGTGCAGCCAGTGGCCTTGTCTGAAGAGGGGTGAAAGGGCTTACAAGGAGAGAAAGTACAGGGGTGAATTGGGGGTGGAATGAGCAAAAAAGAGCAAGGAAGGAGATCCACAATGAAGCTTGAGCAGGAAGACCTCACGGGTGGGGGTGAGGGAGAGAACAAGGTGAGAAAACAGAGGAGGGAGGAAGTGGAGTGGAGGGTAAGGGAAGGGGATGAGGTAGGATGAATAGAGGACAGGAATGGGAAAGGGATGGGGGGAAGTGCCTTGGTGGAATAAGCGGAATTGTCTGATTTTGGTACTACCACAATTGGTGTAGCCCATCTACTTCACCCCATTGGAAATTATGCTTCCATCCCACCACATCTATAGCAATCTTGCTGACTTCCCACGCTTGTATTCTTTCCCTGAATTGCTTTGGGGATCCCTCCTTTTCAGTATATTTTCTACTGGGAACTATTTAGTTGCAGTAGGCCCACTGTCCCACACTTTATGTACACGAAAAGGCATCTTCCTGCAAGCTCCTGTTCATTTTTGAAGCCAATTACATGGCTCAAGCAATTTCTGAAGCAGATTGGAAAGCCAGGATCTTTTCAGAAAATAGGCATTTTGTATTTATTAGTCTTTGAAACCACACACTAATCTGTCCTTGAGTGCTTCACGAAAAAGCTCCATACTCCTTGCAGTTTGTAGAATGTTGCTTTAAGGCTACAATATAATCAACTAATGTTTACCATCTTTCTGGTCCCAGTGATAAAAGTGCTTTGTAACTGTTAATGGTTTGGACTTATAGGCCCGCATATTCAAAGGCGTTGTGCTGGTGTAACAGGCGTGTTGCGCTGGCACAACCCCTGCATTGCGCCCCAATGGGATATTGAGAAGGCTGTCCAGCACAGCACAAATCCTGATGTGCTGGGGTGCAATGTAATCATATGCAGGCGCAGATGCAGGGGCGTGCCCATGCATATGCGGCACATCTCGATATTCAGACTGGGATTGCGGCACAAATGCTGGCACAGCCCAGCATTGCGCCGCATGAGGGGCTTAAAGTAGAGCCTGTGAAATGTGGGAACAAATCCCAGCCACCCACAGGTGGGCTGCTGTAGTGCAGGGTGCAACACAGCAGCCGGCCATGGTGGCCACCCCCCCACACAGCACACGGTCCACAAGCACCCACATCTCCGTGGCAGTCTAGTGGTATCCCCCTCCTTCCGATTCCACGACATGCTGAGCACACCCCTAGTGGGCTAGTGGACCCCCTCCACCCAAAGTCCCCAATGGCGGTAGATGTCAGATAGTCATCTCCCTGGTAGTCTAGTGGACCCCCGCCTGTTGCATAATGCGGCAAATCCCATAATACAAATCCTGGTGATCCAGTGGCACCCCCACCCTCACACCCACAGACCCCGTGCCACCCCTCCCCCATCATCAACCGGGTGGCTACAATCCACCTGCATACTGCCCAGCTGCCGCCAAATGACAGGTACAGTATGGGCATTTACATATTCTGACTGTCTAGTACAGTATGCCCTGCAAGCCCATTGGTCCACACTGGGGACTAATGGGCTTATAGTCATACTGTACCTGTCATTCGACGGGCTGAGTGGTATGCGGTGGGTTGCAGACATCCACCAATGATGGGGGAGCGGGGTCATAATCGTGAGGGTGGGAGGGTGGGGGTGCCACTGGATCACCAGGGATGGTGTATTACAGGGATTTTACCATGATCACACCAATGGGCAGGGAGGTTCCACTAGACTACCAGGGAGATGACTATCTGACATCTATCAGTGATTGGGGAATTGGGTGGGAGGGGACACTAGACCACCAGGGATGGTCATTTGTACATTGCTCAGGGAATTGGGTGGAGGGGAGGACCACTAGACCACCAGGGATGGTCTTTTATTACAGTTATTGGGGACTCAGGGACTGGGGGCCACTAGACTACTAGGGATTGTGTGTTCTGCTTTGGGGTGGAGGATGCCCCAGGGTCCCCAATGCACCACGTCATACTGTGCAGGGGTGCCAGGTGCAAGTCACTGGGCTGTCCTGTGCAAGGCATGCAAATGGGGCCATAATGACGGCATGCAAATGTCCTGTTTGCACATTACATATTTTATGGCTTCATTTGCATTCCCCCACTGAATATCATGGGTGATGCACCTAGCACAACTGCACTGTGCTGGCACATCCCATGTTCCCTATCTGTGGCTTGCGCTTGAGCGAGTGTGTGTGTTGACTCTTGCCATATTCAACAGTGCTGCACCATGGTGCATCACCATTGAATATCACCTGACCATGGCACCGGGCGCATCACAGTTACGCAGCATACCCAGGCTTGCGCTTACTGCCTGGTGCAGTCTGAATATCCCGCCATAATGTCCTGTTAGAGTCTGAGAAAGCTGCAAATAGGATTTATCTTTTTTCCCCGCGGCTATTAAATTCCTCAACAATCAATCAGTATTGGGTCCAGTTCCAGGAAAACACTTGATTTTCCTCTGATATGTTATTTGCATCCATCCACATTTCAAACCCTTCCAGATAGGAATCAGAATCTTCTTTTGACTCATCAAACTCTGAAATTGTTCCGTCTGAGCCATGGTGGTATAGTGTCCTGTTCCATTTTTGAAAAGTATACTTTCCAAGAAAAAGTCATCACCTCATCATTAGGAACTGTAATATATTTACTGGAAGTGATAACAAACATCAGACAGCATGGATTTCAACTTTTCTCCATTCTTTGTTCTCCTCTCTGTCTCCAGCCTCCACTATGTCATCATCTGACTGAGCTATGCAAGGCATTCTGGGCTTTGTAGTTCACAGGAAATATAATAGTCTGCATTGCAGCACAGTAAATCCTGCTTTACCACAGTAGTTACCATTAAAGAAACAGTATATAACAGTAAGGTCACAGAGTGTTAAAGATTTAGTCACTCCCTTGTTGAAGTTAAAGGCACACCAGAGTAAAAGCCATGCATTGCAAAAGATAAATCAGACCAGTTCTGGACAGTGGTAACAGGGTTATGCCTAGTTCAGTGTGGGGACTGGTCAGAAATGTTTTATGAGGTACTTTCTCTGTTGCTGTTATGGCGCTATTCAGTCAGGGAAAAATGCTATCTACAGCCACAGCCTGTACTGAGGGAAGAAAATTGCTGTCTCACAGTACTCTGTGTTCAAGAGTATCTCAAGACCACAACAGCTTCCTATGGCAGCATTTTAGCTATAATAATCAGCCATCACCATGGAAAACAAACTCTGGCCAGAGCGGTACAGCTGCAGCTGAGGTCACGAAGAACACGGCACAGTCTGCCATGTCCAAGATGGTTACTGGAGTTCTCTGCACATGCGTGATGGCTTGCACATGCACACTGAACTCGGGCAGCACGCGGCACTTTCCACCATGTCCAAGATGGTCACCAGAGTTCTCCGATTACTTCGAGTGAGCATTGGGCCCAGCAGCCATCTTGAGCATGGCAGATCAGGAAGACTGTGCCACCAGAGTCCAGTGTGCATGCATGAGTCATCACCCATGTAAAGAACTCTGGTGGCCAACTTGGACATGGCAGACTGTGCTGTGTTCCAACGGCGGATCAATTAGTGCAGTGGACATGCAGTGATTGCCGTTCACCTCCACGTTTAAAAATCCATTCAATATCCGATAAGCTCCCTTTTCTCACTGTAATCACAGCACGCTGCAGGGCTATGCCCACCTGCAGTCATAAAATTGATGGACAGTCATTATGAAACAGTAATGAAAAACAAAACATTTCAACAGATGAAATCTACACAGAATAATACTCACTAGTTCTAACTAGATTCTAAGTAGAGGTGAGGAGTTTAAGCTACCAACAAGTGGGATCTCTTGAGTAAAGCAGACTGACAAAATGTTTCAAGCCCCATTCCCAAAATATGACAGACTTTTATAAGCAACTGAGCTTCACAAATATTTGTGCCTGGCAGGCCTCTTTACATGCATCATCTGCCCTCGTGTCTGACATCACACCCTGGACATTCCTTGTGATGTATGAGCTCACCTCTGAGACAGAATTGGTCTGAACTGGTTATGCAGATTTGGACTTGTTTTCATTGTCCCCATGGCTCGTGGCTCTGCTAGGTGTGTCTGGCCTGTCCAGTCATTTGTGTATACTTAAACATAGAACTAAGATACTGCACTAGATCTATAAAAGCTAGTCTTGGGCTACCGGTCTTTCAGCTCCTTATATGTTAGTGAACAGTGAACATAGAGTCTTTTAGATCAAAGGGCTCAGCTGTTCCCATCCAGCCGCTGTCTCTCTGTGATAACTCAGGAATGCTCAAACAAATGTTCTTGCAGCAGAATGCCCTCAAGCCTAGGACACCAAATTTGAAAAAATGCAATTCTAGTTCCCCACACTTCCCACATCAAGTAATAGATTTTATAGGCAAATAGATAATGAAATAAAACAACAATGCATTGATGTCACAGCTATTCATAAGTATCTATAGCTGTTAACTTCCTGGCAACATGCTCATTTAATTCAATAAGGTCCATTTCTAAACAACCCAGGCAGTTCTTTAGATTGTTGCCACTTTTAGTGTTTTTACTACTAGTGGATGGATTTTCCAATTATCCTTTCCTCCTCTGCATCAAACAAGTGAGCAAAAGCAAGAGGAAAAGAGACTGCTATAGTGTTTGAAAGAGGTGGCTGAAAAGGTAAAGGCTAAAGAGTAGCATTCAGAAGATATAAGGAGATGCAGTGGGAGGAGGATAGGGAGGTGTATCATGGAAACAGAGGGAAGCAAGATAAGCAATGAGTGCAAAGGCACAAACTGAAGAGAGACTAGCTCAGGAGGTAACGAAGGGACACAACATTTTTAGCTCTGTATGTGAAAAAGGAAGACTAGGGTGTGATTGTAAGGTTAAGAAGGGGGCTGTGCAGAGAGGACCAGAAAAAAGGCAGGCATCCTGAACAAGTACTTTTGTTCAGTGTTCACACAGGAAGGAGAAGGTGAGAGGCCACAAAAGTAACAGAAACTTTGAGGAGGGAGGTAGATACTAGCCCATTTTCAGAGTTGAGAGTCCTGAAGGGACTTGTCTAATTTGAAGGTGGACAAAGAAATGGGGCTAGATGGGATGCATCTAAAGGTATTGAGGGAGCTCAGGGAGGTACTGGCTGCATCTCTGACAGTTCTATTGAACAGCTCACTGGAAACAGGAGTGGTTCTGGAAGACCGAAGGAGGGCAGATGTAGTCCTGCTAAACAAAAGTGGTGGTAGGGAGGAGACTGGCAATTATAGCCAGTCAGCCTGGCACTGGTGGTGGAAATTTAATGGAATCACTGATGCCACACAGGAGACTAGTAAGAAAGTTAAATAGCTCAGGAGTGCATCCAGAGGTGGTAAACTTGATAAGAAATTGGTTAGGAATAGGTGACAGAGGGTGAGGGTAAACATAGTTCACTCTGAGGAAGGAGAATGATCAGCATGGGGCCTCAGGGATCAGTGTTGGACCAGTCCTCTTTAATGTCTTTATATGTGACATTGAAGAGGAGCTGAAGGGAATGTCTCCCTCTTTGTGGTGGACACCAAAATCTGCAATTGGGTGAACACTATGGGTGTGTGTGTGTGTGTGTGTGTGGAAAGGCTGAGCAGAGACCTGAAAAACTAGAGGTGGTCGAGGTATGGCAGCTGGGTTAAATGTGAAAAGTGCAAAATAATGCACTTGGGGCACAGAAACCCAGGGAGAGTACAAAATGGATGGAGTGGTATTGATGACTACAGTACCAAGCAGGAAAGAAACCTTGGGGTAATCATATCTGATGACCTAAAGGTGGTCAGGCAGAGTAAAAAGGCAGTTGGAAGGGCTATTGGGATGCTGGAGCCCATAGAAGGGTTACCACCAGTGAAAGAGGAGGTGGTGTTGCTCTGTATAGATCACTGATATGACCCCACCTAGACTACTGTGTACCATTCTGGAGACCACATCTCTGGAAGGATATAAACAGAGTAGAGGTGGTTGAGAGGAGGGCAAATAAAATGGTATGCAAGATTTGCATTAACAGCCCTATGAGGAGAGACTAAAGGACTAATGTACACCCTGGAGGAAGGAGAGGGATATGATAGAGACCTTTAAATACCTCACAAGGATAAATAAGTTACAGGAGGAAGTATTTTTAGAACAAAGGTGTTCAAGAACAAGGCGATATACTCTAAAGCTGGAGGGTGGTAGATTCAGGAGAGATGTGAGGAAGTACTTCTTCACAGAAAGAGGGGCTGGATTCCTGAAACAGTCTTCCAGTAGAGATGGTGGGGGTGAAACAGTGGTGGGGTTCAAGAATGCATGGCATAGGCACAAGGGAATCATAGAAGAAAAGAATTGAGGAGAAAGAGCTGTAGATCAAGTATTGTCAGTGGTAATAATGTAGTAAGGAAAATGGACAGACTGGATGGGCCAAGCAGTCCTTATCTGCCATCAAATTTTATGTTTCTTTTTCTTGTGTGACGTGGTACTGTTTTTGCACCTTATGTAAACTTTGCTTCTCCTCTTTAATTGCCCTTCCTTCTATAGGTATGCAGATGCTACTCACGTTAATCATCATCTGCATTTTGTGGCTGAGCTTTATTTTCAGATGCTGCTGGTTTTAAAGAGGTGCACACTTGTTCGGATTTTTCAAGGGTAGCATCACTTCCTTGAATCATTACTATATCATTGTGATAAATAGTTACTGTAAATACAGTTTTATTGGTGGCATTTTCTTCAGGCACAGTGATCTGCCTGCCATTACAACAGTCTGTCTTTATATTTTAAAAAAGGTGCACAAGCTTTTATGCCAGGTACTGTGGCTGCACTTTTGGTAGAGAACACTAGATTATACAATTGGCACTAACTGGCAGTCTTACATGAAAGACTAAGGATTGACTGAACAAGGAGCCTGAACTACCGTCAACTTCAGTGGTGGTCTCTCCATGGCAGGGTTAAGACACATTGGCAGGGCAATATTGGGAAGCTTCCGCTGTGATCACTCATGCTGTACTTGTCATGTGGATAAACAGGACTTCAGTTTCCAGTGCTGTCAGTCAAGCACCTTTCATGAGCACTAAATTCACAGACAGAAAAAATCATAAATGAAGACACTAGATCACTTTAGAATTTCTATCTTTCATTGTGAGAAAAATCAGCAATCAGGAACTCTGAGGGTTTTATTTAGTATGCTTTCCCAGTTCATTGCCAGCCGACCACCATCAGTCCAACCCTTACACCCAGCCCCTTTACCCACCTTCCCTCACCTCCTTGACACCCTGGCTCCCCTCCCAGGGGAGGGCCATTAGGATGAGCTCGACCTCCAATGGAGATTGGGTAGGTGCTTCAGAGAAAGAGTGCCACAGTTGGTGGTGGGGGTTGCAGCAAGGGGCAGACATATTCCTGCATCGTCTAGCCATTTTCCATTTTCTAGCCCAGCACTCTACAGGACACTGAGACAGCCCTTGATGTGTGTTTCCTGTGTCAGCATCCTCCCTGAGTTCTTGGCTTCACATGCACTTCCACCTGTGGTCATCCAGGTGGCAGTAGCATGATGGAGTCCATCTTTCCTTCCTCCCCAAGGTGGAGATCATTCTTGGAGATGCTCAACCCACCTCCCTGTAGCTGGCCCTTTGATGGCGTGGGCTCATCCCCAAACCCAGGTCATCTGTGTCATAAGTGGTGCTATCTGTGCTCCAGCAGGCTTGTTCAGTAACTCTGTAATTTTTAAATGTTGTTTTTAGATATTTTCATTGCTTGAGCACTTTTAATATCTTCAGGATATTCAATTTAATAGTGCTGATTTTTACTTTGGTGAAATTTACTTTCAAATCTGGCTTTGTTGTCACTGCTTCCAGCATCCATCTTCTGTGTTTCTCTTTATGTCTCTCTCTCTCTGTCTGTCTCTCCTCTGTATGTCCCTATATGTTTGTCTATGTCTATGTCTATCTTTCTCTCTCATTGTCATTTTCTCACCCTGTCTATCTCTGTCACTCTTTCTGTCAGCCCCTACATAAGATAAAACATACTGCAAGGTGAATCGATTTCTAGCAAAACCAGAATTGTCAGTCACTGGTGTTTTTTCAGCATGTGATCAAGTCAGAGAGAATGTTTGCTACACACACACACACACATGCACACACACACACACACACCACTTTGGCTGGGGCTACAGGTGTGGCTGCTGTTCTGCAGTGATTTCACTTTCAACAGTCCCATTGGTGTGATGGGTCTTCTCTGGTCCCCCTTGGACAGGGTGGACAATATGATCACTTCCAGTGGTGCATTAGGCATTCAGTCTCCACTATCTGATCTCTTCCTGGCTACTTTGTGTTTTGCAAAGCACTCTCCTGCAACCAGCTGCACTGCTGGCCTGTATACTGTGGGAAAAGAAATCTAAGAGCACTCATGAGCTTTTCCCTATCATGTTGTCAAGAGTTTGCCTCTGGATCATTCCTACCTCCCTGCAGCATCCCTGCTCATTACTTCTCAGGAGCCTTGGCCCTCATTCCCACTCTGTCTCACATACACTACATCTATACTCTCATACATGGATACTGTACACACACACACACACACACAACACACACACACACACGCATGCATGCACCACACACACACACACACTGTACACACTGTCACACTCAGAAACACTACATCAACACATACAGTAGATACTCACGTACATAAACATATACACACAGATCCACACTGGTTGCCAATGTTATTGGCTTTTGGGAGAGGCATGTAATGAATGCAGGTGCTCGTTATGGGCCATATCATCTTTTTTTCTTTCTCTCCTTGTGTCAATGAATTAAACCAAATGTTGATACTTGCCAGTCCAGATGTGGGTTTCTCTGTGGAGATCCTGATCCTGGTGGGGAAATTTACCCATATAAGAAAATGTAAAAAGGGTCACAAAAGACCTGTAGTTCATATTGAGATCAACAGATAAAAGATAACTAAAATGAAATAAATCTTAAACAAAAGCTAAAAGTTGACATCTGGTCTACTTGAAAAGTAAAGGCAAAACTAGGTTAGTATAAAAGAAGACAATTGATCAAAACTGCCACTTTCCTGCTAGCCAAATGTTGGTTATTTTGTGTCAAGCTAGTACAATTTTCCTTAAAGGATACCTAAACAACATTTTGTCAACAAACTATTCAACAATCTGACCTCAAACGGACTAAAGGAAAGGCTGCTGAATTAATTAATGCTAAAACTACATTTATATAAGTTGCCTAAATGTGGTTCCAAAGCATTTGAAAATGTAAAATCAGCCTTCCAATTTCAAAAAACTGCCTTACCTGCTTCTAAAATGGCACCAAATGTGTTGATGATGACATCGGAGTTAAAGTCAGAGGAGCCATATGGTCTCTATTGTATTAACTAGTTATTTTTCCTTGTATAGAATTCTGTCACCAAAATAGTCAAAACCATGTGCATTATTTAGATCAATAATCATGTTAGGCTATGTTTCTATCCATTTCATTTACTTTAACATGCTGAAATTGTGTTTTAATCCAACTGACTTTCTTTTGGCAAACCACAGAGCAGTACAAATATTGAATATCCTGGTGGTCTACTGGTTAAGGCAGATCCAGGATGCTACAATAGGGAAGGACTGCTGGGAGAGTGTGCATACTTGTTATGCACTTATTAACATTTTATGACACCAATACATTTTATGCTATTATGCTTTTCTAGTATGTTTTGACTGACACTACAAATGTAATCCATATTTTGGAATGTAAACATTCGTGCAATCAATAAATCAGACTTCTTCAACAAAGTGAAATGCATCAGCAGCAGCAAGCGAATACTTTACAATGGGGAGGGTACAGCTGCATCCTTCACCACCCCATAGATCCACCACTTGTTTGTAGCAAAGTTCTTCTGTAGTCTAATGCCAGAGTTCATACTTTCTTGGAAATCAAAAATATGCTTGTCATCTTATCTTCTTTTTCCATGAGAAATAATAAGAGGAATCAGTATTTATATAGTGCTTTTCATACACATTGTATTCCAAAGTGCTTTACAAGCAATACTAGACTGGTAGTGAAGTGACTGGATGTGTAGTGGCAGCCATTTCATACATTAATATCCACACACAGCCTTGGACAATTGCATGAACTGGTTTTATGGAAAGAAGAATGTTGGCCAGGACAATAGGGGTCAGGTAATGATCATGGTGCTGGCAGCCCACATCTTACTTCTCACAGTGATCTGCTCAAATTTCTCCCCTTCTGTCTTCATCCTTCCCTGAATATAGCAGTACCTTGAAGGAGTGGCCTTCTCAGTCCCCTCTGGTATTCATTCTTCAATTCTCCTCCTCACACCAAAAACTGGTGAGCTCATCACCCTTCTGCATCATGAATGTAGGTATTACAGTCCCCAGGTTTTGACATATCAAAATAAACAGATCTTTCCAGTAAGTCAGGTTGATAGCAGCAGGGAACAAGGGAAAGATGGACTTCCTTTCCTTAAAGATCTAGGCTACCTTTGATTAGGCACTATTACATGGATGTGCACATCATTATGCACATCATTTAATAGTGCCCTAATCATAGGTGGATTAGATCTCATATGGGTAGGAATGCCTATGTTTCCCCTTGTGCCCTGCTGCTATCAGCTTAGCTACCAGAAGATCATGTTTATTATTAATATGTAAAAATGACATGGGTGACTGTACTAACTGCATTCATGATGCAGAAGGGTAGTGAGCTCACCAGTTTTCGTGTGGGAAGAAGAATAAATGCCAGAGAGGGACTGAAGAGGCAATTCCAACAGGGTATAGCTATATTCAGGATAGGGAAGACAGGAAGGGGATGTTTAGCAGATCATTGTGAGATCTGAAATGTAGGGCTGCCAGCACCATAATAACTACCTGACTGTGAATGAGAGTGGCCATGAATGACAAATACCAGAGTGGCAGGGCTGCACCTAAAGTGTTACTTGAATGCAGTGTAGGAGATTACCCTCAGGTGGGGGTGTTGACGTTTGCTAGGACAGTATTGAGGGAGCTGTGTGTAGATCATTCAAGATTTAGAAGGGTGGTAGCCAGCCAGCTCGCATTGTGGAGTAGGGCACTAAAATGTACTGAGAAGAATTGCAGGGAACTGTCCTGTGGGGTTCTGCAGATCACAGGTAAAGGAGTAGACTGACACTGGAAGTCTGGTGGATTCACTCAAGGCATTAGTATGCATCTCTGCTAATAATATGTTGTTATCCATAGTAAGTGCAGCCCTTATGAGGGCATGAACAGCAGTTTGGTGAGTCCCAGGAGCTTATTACTTAGCCCTCCATGAAGACTCAATTGTTGGTTAATGAGGCAGGACAAAACACATCAGGGTTCTGTACATACTGCCTTCACTGTGCAGGAAGGTGGTGATCCACTCAATGTTTACTGTGGGAGCAGAAGTCAAACACTGAAAAGTGGACTCAGGTGTGATTTGGGAGGTATTTATTAACAGTGCCAGCTGATGACCCGTATTGGTGTAGGTATGCACAACTCTCTGAGGTATACAATTACAGTCTGAGGTGTGATAATTCTCTTCATGAGACCGCAAGCTCATATGTAACCCCAGGCAGTACTAATGACATGGTATGGATGGTGGGGTGTTCAACAGAAGACAGGCTAGGTGCAGAGGGTTCACGTGGAAAAGAATATAAGACAAGCTTTTTGTGGATTAACTAGAATTCATGAGCTCTGTAATTGGATCAGACCAGTACTTTGGTGTGTGACCCTGAGCAAGTCACTTTACTTCCTTGTGCTGCCAGGCACATCTGTAAACAGGGTTTCAGCAAAGTGTGTCTTTCCTGGTTAACATGAACAAAATTCAGGGCATCACATAACCACTGGATCATCAGGTATTTGAAGTGTTGAACTGTTCTGCAGTTTGCCAAAGAGAAAGTCAGCTAGATTGCAAAACATTTTCAGCAAGTTAAAGTAAATACAATGAACAAAATCATAGCCTAATATGTACTGATCAAAATAATCAACATGTTAACACATTGTGTTGATCATTCAGGTAAAACAATTCAAAACAAAGAGGAAAGAAGAACTAGTTAGCCTATAAGAATCTATATTGATCTCTGGCTCTGCTCAGATGATGTCATCATGACTCAGCACTTAACACAGTTGGCAGACATCTTAGGGAGAAGCAAGGCTGTTTTGTAAGTCAAAGGCTGATGTTTACATTTTTCAAAGCTATGAAACTGCATTTATGTTATATACATAAATGCAGTTTTAACATAAATGTAAACAGTACCCATCATACCTCTCAACCTCTTGCCTCATGAATCAGGGACAAGGCTTAAAAAATCAAGGACAAAGACCTCAAATCAGGGACACATCTTAAAAACTGATACTATTCACTTAGAAAACTGATAGAATAAAGGGATTTGTGATAAGATGCATTTTCTGAAGAAGAACAAGTCTGCAACTTTAATGTTTGGCATTATTTTGTGCTTTTAATCCCACTGTTGTCACACAAACACAAATTTTACGAGGGACAGAGGAAAATGTTGAGGCAAATCAGGGACATCCCTGAAGAGCAGGGACAGTTGACAGGTATGGTACCCATTACTTTACCTCACAATGAAGCCAGATTTTGGAGTTTGCAGTTTTAAAAAACTGCTTGTTTAGTACCCTAACTACTGTAGCTTTGCTGGCTTGCATTGGAGAAGAAACCATTTCAAATAAGTACACCAGTTGGCCAGTGGAAACATCTTTAGGGGAGCAGTTAATTTTCCCAGTCAGTAGCCCTCTGGCTAATGACTGCAAAGTTAATCTCAGCCCTTGGCGTAACAGTAGCCAGCAGGATATGCAAGTCCCATACTGGCACTATTTCTTTAGCCTTGGGGTTTGTATCCCACCTTGCCACAAATAGAATTTATCTCTGATGGCCAGCTGTATCACCCAAACATTGCCATAGCCCATGTCTAAACATTCACTATGCAGTAACACCATCAGGTATTTACAGATTCCATTCCTGCCCCACCATATCACACAGTTACACCAGTCAGCACAATCACTAGGTAGTAACACCTTTAGATATGCATGGACCCTATTCCTCCACTCATATTATACATTTTGATAGCCTTTAATCATGGTCACCATGCAGTAACTTCTACAGATACTTGTGGACTCTCCTCCTCCCCTCCCCCATATCACACACAGTTCTGACAACTAGTCAGCACAGTCACTATGTGATAACATCTACAGATATTTATGGATCCTGTTCTCTCTCCTTATCACAAATATACTACAGTCAGAACTGCCACTAAGTAGCAACCCTAAAGATATTCATGGACCCTATTTCCCCTCTCATAATACACTGTTACAACAGCCAGCACAATTTGAACACCATCCTCTTTAGCCAACCGCAATCATGTCAACATATTGCCAAAAAGAGAATCAGGAAATGCACTCACCCTGCATGGATTATATGAGCAAGATGGCTGGCATATGGTGAGATTAAGGGAAGGTCCCTCCAGCCTTTTTATTCTGATTACCTGTGTGTAGTGTGGGACATGGCCATGATTGCTCTATTACACCCCCTAATTTCATCAGGATTTAAATGCAAAGGAAGGTACTTAAGTCTGGTGTGAAAAGCTGCTTGACTCCATTACAAAAGACATTATTTGACTCATGTAAGGTATCCTGGAATTTTGTGATGTTTTGGTGCCACAAGACTGCCGTGGTTATACTGCATTAATGTTGTTGCTGTCCTCTGAGTCCCTATGTTCATGTCTTATGTTGGCCATGAAACGTTTTAAATTGTAGTAAGTACCTGCTGTTTGCTGTAATTTAAAGTGTATCTGAGTTAGAAAAATTGCTTGTAATGAATACTTGGACTTCACAAGACATGTAATAGAGCTGAATTTATTTATTTATTTATTTCAATTTGGGATTAATACCTTTGAGTCAGGGACTCATTTTCAAAGGTTCCAAATCAGTGTTGAACAACCATTACAAAAATACAAGGTTTACAGTGAAAAAAAAAAAACATTGAATCATATACACAGGCAGTAATAGTAACATTTGTACATTATACACATCAAATTAGTACATATTAACAGATAGACTGATTAAATAACAGGGGTTGGGGAGGGTCAGCTGGAGGTGGCATCGTCTGAGGTGGGAGAGTGGTGGAGGAAAGAGTATAATGTTTGCTGGCTCGTGCAGGTACACATCATCAACTCCCATGATGTCTTGCATGACCTCATGACCTTCATGACCTCATGACCTTCACAATGGAGACAAACAGGTTTCACACCAGGTCAAGCAGAGTGAAGCAACTTCATTTACATTTCAATTAGGATGAAATTAGGGGTTTGCAAGAGAGGGAATCATTGTTCATACCTACAAACTGCACAGGTAGACAGAAAATAGGTTGAAGGGACTTCCCTTTAATTCAGGATTTGAGTCGGCTACAGTATGTGAGATGTGAGTGAGGGGTTGCTGAAATTTAAACTGTTTGGTGGAAGAAATGGCCCCCACCTATCATTTTCTCTGGCTGTATCCTAGCTGTTGACACCAACAACAAATGTGGGATTAGAGCAGAGCGGATTTTGCAGCCAGCATACAGAGGGGCACAGAGCCAGCACCACATACCCAGAGCATTGAGCACCCATCCCTGGATACGATTCAGATACCTGGACTGAGGAGGAGCACAAATAGGCAGCCCTGTAGGCAGGAAGGAGTGGTAATAACAGGGAATTACCCAGTTTCAGGTTTCAGTTCCTCTAGTCCTTGGTTTCAACTTCCCATTTCCAGAATCTGTTTCTTCCTCAGTCCAGACCTGTTCCTTTAACACTGGGCCTTAGAAAATGCTGGGAACCCAAGCTAGGAGCAAATGATATAGCCAGGGCCTCATGTGAAGCTAGAGACACAGTAAGACTGGCCTGGCCCAAAGAAGCTCTCAGTATAGCACAACCTGGAGCTCAATGTTCCTGCAATGGTTCAAGATCAAAAACCAGGGATTTTGGACTAGTTCCAAACTAAGTCTTGACCTCCGAGATTCCAGTATGAATTGCTATTGTTATTGTTGTCTATTGCTGACTTCTTGGAAAGTATTGCTGTGTTGCTACAACTGAGGGTTTAGGTGGCCAGAATCCAGAGTGAGTCAGGTTAATAAAGAGGCTAGCAACTCACTCTCTGTCTCTCCTCTCTGTCTCATCCCGTCACATCCCCCCTCCCTCCCACCATGCTGGCCTGCTGCTAAGGACAGGCTGGTAACTCACTTTCTCTCAGACTTTCCCCAGTTCACTCTCTGGCCTCTCTCCTAACCACAGCTGCACCACACACACACACACACACACACACACACACACACACAGTGAATAAGTAAAACTGACAACACTCTCTGTCTGATGACTTCCCACCTTCTGAGAATAAGCAGACTGACAGCACCCTGTCACTCACTCTTTCAGAACTCCCCTCAGTGAATACATTGAGCAGGAACCTCTGTCAACATCACCACCATACAGTAGCTCAATTCTGAGGGTCTGCCAGCTCACACAGATGGCTGCACTGGTCCATCCAAATTTTTAGCAGCTGTCCTCTGTGGCAGTAAGGCAGTACCTTTGCCCTAACTGCCTCCCACCCACAACCAATACCCTCAACTCAGCTAGCACACAGATGGGAGGCAGCAAGTAGTAAGAGAGTTTGAAAGAAAACTGTTCCAATGCTGTCTTAATCAAACAGCCAAATTAGTACGGTACCATGCAGGCAAGGGATTCTTTTGGCAGAGAGACATAGGTGATGCCACTTTTGCACAGTGGTTTGAGTTTCAGTTTCTGCAGGCACAGCAGGAAGTATCCTGATCCACACATGTGATGCTCTCACCAGCACAGACAGCTCTTTCCTGGTCCCCTTGGTACAGGGGACAAGTTATCCACCGCTGGCATGGTGGATTATTTTGTCTCATGCCACACAAGCAATGCCATCACCAGCACAGAGGGCTTTACTGGTCCCCTCCCCCAGGTATAGGGTGATGTCACTGCCAGTACAGGGAATGGTAGATGACCAATGCCTACATTTCTTTGAATGAATATTGTAGTCCTCCAGAAAAGGATGACAAAGTTGGTAAGGGTCTCAGGAATCTAAAGGATTTGTGTTAATTTTATTTAACAAATACTGTCACTTTAGCATTTTAGTTACCAGCACTTTCCTTTTCTGGTGACTTAAAATGTTCACTGGTACTTTAAGAAAAGGTGTATAAGAGGATAAATGATATGGTCCCATGATATAATTTACAGTATATAGATGAGTAGGTATACAGAAGTCCAGTATCTGATGAAAATACTTGTTTATTTAGTTCTGCAGATGTTTAGCACTCTTGGCAGATGCTGCTGTTGTTGTTTGACAATACTGTGGTCATACAGTACTAAGCATGCAGTATACAGATATACCAACAATGAATTACAGCCAGCATATTTTCTCTTATGCAGCTGTTGTCAATAAGCTGGAACAATGATAATAAAACTTTTCCCCAAGCAGGTGCTGCCAACCCTCAGTTCGCATTCCAGGCCCTGTCTACCTCAAAATACCCCTGCTCCCTAGTTCTATGACCTCTTCCACCCATCAACCCTCTGGTCCTGCTTCATGGCCCAGCTGTATAATAAACAGCTTGTCCTCTCCTTGTCTTCTACTCTGGTCCTGCTGTGCTCGACGTTCAAGCTACCTCCAAACTATTTTAACAACATTCAGCACGGTTCAGTCAGAACCAATTGAAAGTCAACACCTTCAAAATTGTGTCCAGGGTTTTCAGTTCAGCGCCCAGAAACTGTGTAGATCATTCCACCCCATCATGTCACTGGATGGCTCCTCACTTGACCTGGTTGCAAAGTACAAATACCTGGGCGTTTGGCTACAGACCCACATTAATCTTTCTCTCTATGCACATCGATGCGATCACCTCTAAACTCGCCCCAAACTTGGCACGCTGTACCGACACAGAGACTCACTCTCGCTACCTGCCTGGCGTGAAATCTTGTCAAAAATGATCCTTCCCATTTTTGATTATGCTAATGTGGTCTCCTGCTCTGCACCTTCAACCACCCTGTCCAGGCTAGATACCCTCCTTAATTCTTTCTGTCATTTTACCAACGCCCCCTGTCGCACTCACCACTGTGACCTTTACTTCTTCTTGGACTCACCCAGCTGTCTCATAGACATTATATATACACACCCTCAGTCCCTTCTCTAGATTCTGGTTTAACTTACTTTCCTCCTACCTAATAGGTACTCTCTCCTCAGACTCTCAGTCCTACTATGAAATGAGACATAGAAATGGTAGATACTTCACCTGCCCTCTCCATCTTCCTCTACTGGCAAAGCTACTTTCTCCTACCGGCTACCCAGTTTGTGGAACAAACTCTCCTTATCAGGAACTCTTCCTCCCATCTAGCTTGCAAGAAACAATTGCACCTCCTCCCTCCACCCCCGCCTCTGCCAAAGCTAAACCATTTTTCAGCCCCCACTGGCCTTTGTGACTTCTACCTCTCAAGCACTTACCAAGCAGCTCTTGAAGTCCTACTCCCTCACTGGAAATCCTCTTCAACTAAGTCTTTGAATTTGTATCTTTTACCTTGAGTCACATGATTATTGTATTGAAAAGTTGTTGCTCTGTAATTGTTCTTACTATCTGCTGTTTTACATAATCAATCTGTACTATAGTTTATTGTAAGTTGCATTTTGATTTGTAATCCCCTTCCCCAGGTTGTACCTTAGAATCGAGCCTCAGCTCAGTCTGCCTTTCGGTTACAAAATGTTTAAATAAAATAAAAATAAATACAAATCGGTTATCATTACTCAATCAAGACACTGGGCCAATAGAAATAATGGTCAAAGCAGCTGACTTCTGATGCACTATGAATGATAATGGGAAGACAATGAGCTGTAGGAACATACTACAAATGGTAATGGGGGTAGTTGCCAGAAAAGACACAGCACACTATAATGGGGAGGGAAGGGGGACATTTCCAAGGAACACACTGACACATATTTACAAAAGGCCAGTAACGGATGAGAACAACTGCTCCTGTCTTGTCTTGATTCTGTTCTGTACATCCTTCTTGCTGAACTTCCCAACCCAAATAGACTAATTTCATTTGTTAAAGCAGATTTGTATTGCCTAGTCTTAAATAAACAAACTATGAATGGTAATGTGGAGCAGCTGCCGAAAACACACTAAGAATGGTGATGGGTGGGGGCAGCTGCTGGAAAACACTATAAACTGTAATGGTAGGGAAGCTGCTAGGAACACATCACACATAGTAATGGAAGGAGCAGATGCCAGGTGGGAAAACACAGGCAACAACCATAGCAGAAGCCACGGTATAGTGGGAGCAGTAGCACAGAGCTGTCATTAGTACAATGGCTTTTAGATGTGCAATGGACATGTGCAACCACCTACTCCCTCCCATGAGCTCTTCCACCCACCAACCCTTTGTTTCCTGTTTCTGGCCCCATTGTATTATAAACAGAGAGAAACTGATAATTACTCAGTCAAGCCCTTCCTAATAACAGCCATAGCAGAGGCACACTTACAACTATAAGCCCAGAAGTGTGGGAGCAATAGCACAGAACTAACATAACTACACTGACTTCCTGAATGCCTGATGAAATGCACACTAGCATTATGAGAAACATCTAAGCATATTCTTGATAGGACCACATTCGTTCTTCAGAACTTCGCCACTCACTCATCCAGCTCCAGTGCACACTTTTACTATGGACAATGAAATCATCATCAGCAGTAAGGGACAGTAACAAAAACAACCAATAACACATTACTCCACTAACTGCTTGATGATAGTAAAATCCTCATGCACTGCCTCCTTATTCATTCTTATGGCAAAGCTCAAAATCACTTCCTGACTTCGATCTCAATAGGAATTAGTCTGCTACATAGATCATCCCTAAAGAGAGAGAGAACAGAGAACAGAGAACCTCTGTTTAAGGAAAATCCTTGACCCTGGATTCTTCATGCGGGGAGGTGAGCCCCAGCAAGACATATTCGAATCTAGGTCTGAAAAGAAGTTCATTGATGCAGATTATGTGGAACAGCCTGCAAGGGTTAGAGTACCTACAGAGATGGCTGAAGTCAAAGGCTGATTTTAGATTCATCTGGAGAGAAATCTATCTCTTGGTCCAACACCTTGACAGTTGTGGTTCTGACATAACCTGTGGCCTGTCTTGGGAAGACTGGGGAGTAGAAAGTATAGGTGCAGCTTTATGGCCACTTCAATTGGTCATACCAGTATTAAGGGAGTTTACATAATTTGTGAGAGTCATTGAGATTACCAGGGTCACAGCTATGCCAACACCACCACACCCCCATAATCAGTAGTACCACAATGTTCAGTTACACAATTTCTTAAAATATTACAATATTGCATGTTTAATATGATGAAAAAATACATTTGTAACAATCACCATCAGCAGTGTAATAACATTTTGTACCCCTTTCATGGTGACAACACCTCCTAGTACCTGCAGCATGCATGGATCTCAACTTGGAATGTTGTTCAGTCGATGTTTTACCTGTTTCACTGTCTGGGCCTCTCGTCCCTTACTACTCATCGAACTGTGGAACTCATCCCACCCTTTCTCCTATTTGATGTAAAAGCAAGTCAAGGCAAAGCAAATTTATGTCATAGTGCCCTATCCCAAGACTCACAACACTGTACATAGTAAAATGAAATAAACCAGGAGTTAAACACAATAAATACAAAAACTAAATAAATACATACATAAAAGTAAGAAGTGCTGAATACTCAAGCAAATAAATAAATTTCATCCAATCCTAAAAGCCTCCAATGAGAATACAGAAAAAGGCAGTTACAAATGACTAGGGGCCACCACCAGGAATGCCCAGTCCCTGGACTGCTTGTATCAGGAGCTGGGGATGACCAATAACAGTCGCTTGGTGGAATGAAAAACAGTAACATATCACACCAGGGATCATTTTAAATAACTGGAGCCCAAACCATGCAGGGCTTTCTATGTTAATAATAACATCTTAAAGGTTCTGCCACCTGATTGGTGGCTAGTGCAGATGCTGGAGCACAGGCTTGACATTCCCTATAAATGGTGTGGCAGTGGCGAGCATAGCTGCAGCATATTGCACCAGCTATAATGGATGCAACAAACCTCCAGATAGCCCTTGGTGAAGACAAGAGCGCAACAGTAGTCATGTTTCAAGGTTACAAAGGCAAGTATCAGAGTTGCAAAGTCCTCTTGCACCAGATAGGGCTTAATCTGAGACACATTCCAGAGGAAAAAATCCATTGTGGACTATGGTCAACACATGGTGTCCACAGCAGGCAGTCCTTCACTGTTTAAGAAAGGTAACCATTTGGCATAACTCTGACCTGCCAGCCCGTGAGAAGCTGGATCTGTCAGTGGCAGTATAAGCGTAGTGGTTAAGAGCACTGATCCTAAACCTAGAGAACTGGGTTTGAATCTCACAGCTTCCACTTGGATACTCTGTGACCATAAGCAAGTCACTTAACTTTCCTGTGCTCCCAGGATGCACCTGGAAACAAGCCTCAGTTTAATTTGTCTTTCCTGGCTATGAATTTTAAAATATTTAACAGCTCTGTTTTGGCAGAGTTGAGTCTCAGCCTGCTGTAGGCCATCCAGCTGACAATTTTTTTTTAGCACATTTCTCCTGCACCTTGTCATATGGCAGACTTTTTGATGTTGCTCAGCATTTTTGGTCATTTCACTGACCAAGATGCTAATCTTCTCTGTGAGAAAGGTGCAGTCAGGCCCTTTCTTGTACTACCCTCTGCTGCAGCCATCTCAAAAATAAACATTTTTGAATTGTATCACCTGTCTCACTGTCTCTTTCTTTCCAACTCTGACACTCTCAAAAGTGAAACTAAACCACAGAGCATATGTACCAAAACCACTGAATCTGAATCCACCAATTAACTTATATTCTCGGTTTACATTGACTGCCCCTTTAAAACTGTGCAATGCCATTTTCAGACTGGGTCATTAAAAGCCCCAGTGGGACAGTAATCCACAGTTTCATTGTGTATCCCACTGTAACAGATAACCACAGAACAGCCTTCCACCTGTTTAAAATTGCTAAATTAAAAGCAGTAGTTTATGCTAGGATGTGTACAGAAACACTGTGTGAACAAGGAGAGAGAGAGAGTTGTGTGTATTTTTAAAGTATTGACTGAGCGAGCTAGTAGGAGCCCTATCCCTGGTGAGAGGTGATAGGAAGAAAGCGCTAAGTGTAGTTCAGAGTTTAGTTGGACTACAGGAGTGCTGATTTTAAACCAGGCTAATGTTTTAAACCAACTGCCTTGTGCCTGTGTCTCAGATAAGAGGCAGATGCGGAGGATAAAACTCTCTATTGTGCAATGAGCGCTTTAAATTCCACGATCCCCATCTGGCACTTCCGGGTACTGCCCTATAAATAGGCCCTGCAGTGAGCAGGGTGAGCAAAACAGGGCGGCGTCACACACGCATGGAGACATGTACAGAGACATGCATGTTCGGCAGCGTGTAGCTAAATCCGCTTAGCACTGGGGTAATGGGTAAACACGCTGCATACAAGATTAAAGGAAAGAGTAAGTAATGAAGAAGTGTATCACATGTGGAATGTTTGGGGGGAGAGCCAGGAGTTTGTATATAAAAACCTTTGTGTTAATTGAAGCATTGCAAGTGGAGATTACTATTTTAAGGCTTATGGTTAGTGTTCAGATGGAAATAACTGCATTGGAGCAGTTCATAGATTCAGCAGTTAGCGAACATTCCATATTGCAACATCTTACCCTGGATAATTTTCTACCACCACAACAGACTATATCTGTGGATTTTAAAATGAAAACTCATGGTCTTTAGTACAAAAACATTAAGAGGAAAAAGGGTAGGAGGAACATAGGAGGAGCCTCAAACATCTTAACCCCAAATAGATTTAGTGCTCTTGCAACAGATCAAGAACTTGGACAGGAAAGAGAATCTTTAATTCTAGATGCCCTATTAAACATGATAATATCACGAGTCCACAAATTTCAGATCCTTATGACATGCAGAAAACTATTATTGGACCACCTAGGGATGTACTAGTAATGGGGATTCCATGATCAGATACACAGACCACATTATATTTATTTAGCTTTTGTTAACCAGGTAAGTACACTAGTCAAGACAATTGCCTATTTTCAGGTATGACCAGGAGAGTACAGAAATAACAGATTTAAATATATAAGACAACATGGTACAGATTAGAACATGTCACAAGTCATGTGAGGACAACATGATACAGATTAAAACAGCATAGAAATCTTAGGCATAGTTTTATACAGTATGTACAGAACAAAATAAAACATGTAGCAACTAAGAACAGTGCCAGAGGTACAGTTAGAGATGAAGCAGATACAACACTATTTACAGCTTAGAAACCTCAGGAGTTAAGTCTTTTGTCCAGGAAGACCTCCAGTGCAGAGAGTGCTGTGATGGATCAGTTCACGGGGTTTGGGACAACCACAGGCCAAAGAAAGTTTAAGGTGGTTCCATAGGGTGGGCGAGGCACACTTGTGAGTTTGAGGAACGGACCTGGGCAAGGAAAGTGTTCCACAGTCTGGGAGTGCATGCAGCAAAATCCCAACCTCCCATTTGAGTTCGTGTAGCTGGTATCTTGAGGAAGGCGTGCCCTGGGATCTGAGGGAGTAGGATGAGGAGGCAGCCGGAATGAGGAATTTCACCAGCCCTGGAGGGGTGCCAGTGCCAAGGACCTTTCCCGTGAAGCACCCCAGGACAAAGTCTATGTGATTTGAGGGTGAGAGCCAGTTTAGCCTGCTGTAGAGGTCACAATGGTGGGTGAGATGGGGCAGCCAGCAAAGTGGCAGACATTGTAATAGGCAGTAGACCACCTAGAGAGTGGACTTTGGAGGAGCAGGCAAACAAGAGGAGCCCATAGTAGAGCAAGGGAGGAGAACCCCTCTGGCAAGAGCAATACGAGCTGCAGGAGTAAGATTGCTTTTGGCTCTGTAGGCCAGACCCAGATTGCAGTTGACAGTCTTGCAGGTATTCTGAATATGACGGCCAAGGTCAAGCTGCAGGTCCAGCGTCACCCCAAGTATTTAAAGCTGTCAGTAACAGGGATCGGGACCCCTCGACACCAAAAACACATAACGGAGCAGAGGTGATCTTAATCTTGGCCTGACACCCAAAGAGCATGGCCTGGGTTTTTTAAGATTAAGAACCAACTTGTGGGATGATATCCAGGCTTGAATGTTTCCCAAGTCCTCACTCAGGTGGCGATTTATGACCCCTATCTCTGGGAATGGGTCAAGATGACCAGGTCATCTGCATAGAGGATTGGCTTACAGTGGACAGTGGTAGCTGGGAGATTGTTCACACAAATGGAGAAAGCAGGGGCCCCAGGAAACAGAGCCTTGAGGACACCCTATGGTAACAAGGGATAGTGCCCAAGAGCTCCTTCCCATACTTAACAAGTTGCTTTCTGCCGTGTAGATAGTTGGAGAACCAACTAGAGCACCTCAGGTGATAGACCATAGGATCTGAGCTGAGTGGAGAGCATGGTGTGATCAACAAGATCGAAGGCCTTGGAGAGATCTATAGAGATAGCTCAGAGAGTTTGCCTTGGTCCATAGCCACCCTGATCCAGGATGAGACAGTGACAAGGGCAGAGGATGTGCTGTGCCCTTTCCTAAAACCATGCTGCACAGGTGATAGCAGGTCATGTGACTGCAAATAATCCGAGAGTTGCCCTGCCACAACTTTCTCAAGAAGTTTGCTGACCGCTGACAAGATGGTTATCGGACAGTAGTTTTCTATGAGTTTGGGGTTCCCCTGTTTAAGTATCAGGACCACCCTGGCGACTTTCATATTTCTGGAATGACACCCAATGACGGGACAAATTGAAGATATGAGTCACCATGGGGGCAATCTTACTAGCACCAAGGCTCAGGAGCTTCAGCTCCAATCCATCATGGCCAGCACTCGAGAAGGAGGCCTGAGAGCAATCTCTGCACCTCTTGCACCATCACCATCTTAAAAAGAAAGGGCGGTAAGATGGAGACACTAGGGAACTCGTTCACCATTATCACCTCCCCATGGAGGAATGACAAAGGTGAACGCAGATAGGTCTGAAAAGTATTGGTTAAATGCATTTGTGATGGTTAGGGAGTTGTTGCAGCTGGCACCATCAATAATCATATCAGTGGTCTCACCTCTGTGAGACCCACTGACCATATTCTTGATGTTTCTCCAGAACCTCCTGGGGTCCTGGCTGTGCGCAGCAGCACAGTTTTGCAAAATTCACCTTTAACAGCCATTATAGCCTTCTTGCACTGATTTCTGAGATTCCTGTACTGCAGAAATACAGGCTGTTCTGCCATGGCCTTGAATTTAGCCCAGCACTTATCTCTGTACTTCATGACGGCTAACAGGCTACCATGTAGCCACTTTGTAGCCGATCCCTGACCCTCCATCTGATGGGGGTGTTTATCCTGCAGAGCCCTAAATGTGCCGAGGAAGTGGCTGACTGCAGATGGGGAGTCCTGGTCATTCCATACTGCAGACCAGTCGATGTGCTGGAGATCATCGTGGTAGAGCCAAGATCAAACCTGGAGTAGTCTCTGACCTGGATGATTTTATGCAGGATTCTCAGAGACGGGATCTTCCACACACAGTACATTGGGGAGTGGTCAGGAGATAGAGTCAGGAGAATGCCTGACAAGCTGATCCTCTCTAGTCTGTTTGTCAGGACCCAGTCCAGAAGAGAGCTCCCTCCACCATTTGGTGAGCACCTGGTAGGATCCTGATCAGTTGCAATAAGGAGAGACCAGCTAGCAGTGGTTCACATGCTTTGGTGTTACTACCAAGCCAGTTTAGGTTGAGATCACCTAGGATGATTAGCTCGTTATGTCGGGTTGCGACACCTATTGCATCAAGGAGGACAGACAGCCCCTCTAGGCCACCCTTGGGGATTGTAGTGAATATGACATGTATCTTTTTGGTCATCCTGCGCAACAACACCGTGTGCAGCCTTCCGCAGGGGACTATATACTGGCTGTAGGCAGGGTAACACCGACAGGTTAGGGTGGCTTCTATAATAGACCAAGATGCCACCCCTCTCTTTTTCCTGGACGATCAAGCCTGACAAGGTCATAGCCAGGAGGACACACACAGAATTTGAAGTGGTGAGTTTAAGCCAGGTTTCTGTTATGCCAAGGATATCAGGGCTGTGGTGGGTGACCCAAGCAAGTAGTTCTGCCAAACTGGGCAGGAGGCTACGGATATTGAGATGAGCTATTTTCAGCCCTTTGACAGCCGACCAGCCCATAGCAGCAGGGGCTATTTGGCAAGGTGGGCCAGGGTTAAGCTCTGATGTCACCTGCAAGCACTAGGGTCACCAGTAGTAGCCAAAGGAGACGTCTCTAAGGGAGGGCCTTCCTGGCATGCAGCCTACGGCCATATCTCCTCACCATACATGCAGGGCACAGGAAGCACCTCAGGTCAAGACTGCAGAGAACCCAGGGAGGGGCCTACCATCAGCTAATAGGTGGGAGAATGTGAAGACAGTCTCCACCAGCTGGGTGAAAGTTCCCAGGGTTCTCCTGCGATAGGGCACCTGCACCAGATGCCAAGGGATGTAAAGGACAGTGAGGAAACCAAAGGTGAGTGTACACATGAGTGGACCTGGTGGCACTAACTCAAATAGATGTTGAGGGTTCCCCATGTCCATACCAGAGGTAGAATGTCAGAGGGGATGGTACAGAACAGTGCTGATCACTGGTTCCCAATCAGCAGCCAGTGGTGACTCCCACACCAGGACAAAACACCGGATACAGTGGAGCCCACTTATAAGAACATCGTTAATAGAACATCCCGGTTATAAGAACATGACTCTTATGTCCTGATTTTCAGTAATGTAGTCCTATGGGCATAAAGCCGTTTATAATCATTTTCAGTCTGGTTAAAGAACATTTTCTGTTGCAGCTTCTGTGGTAGTTCACTTTCAGCTGTCAGTGAAACTCCACAGATTTACTTGTCTCACTTTGGCTCTGGCAATTAACGCCTTCCCTGGTATGTGGCTAGGTGTAAATGGTGCCAATTAACGTTACCACTCACTGCATTCTGATGTGGATTCAGCATTTAAAATGTGCTAAATGACTATTGTTTTAGGTCCCCATTAATCACTTCAGTCAGCAAATTGTAGTTACGGTACTAGTCAGGGTTGTGACGACAACGTAAACAATGGGCACAGTTACTGAGGAGGATATAACCAGAGACGTCCCTTCTCTTAAAGAAGAGAATCTGATTAAAAGGAGGACTTAAGAGAAGAGTCAATAAGTGGACATCTCTGTAAGCAGTCAGCAGATATGGCAACATTTTATGCTCTGGATGCATATCTGGGCACTGTGTCTTTAAAAATGCACAACAGCTAAAGACACCCTTGTAGTGTTTTTTATGTTATGTTTTACTGTGCCCTTTCAGTCATTTTGTATTATGTGCATGTTTTACAGCACAATTTACTATAATTTAAGTATTTATCAATACGGATATTGTTTTCTGATATTAAAGCTTTGTGTACAACTTAAGCTGTATTACAGCAAGCTCCACCTTGTGGTCCGAATAGCTAATTTCAGGTGAAAAGCCATTTAAACAGGCAGCCTGTGTATAAAACAGCCCGCTTATAAGAACTATTTTTGTGGCAAATGAGGTGTTCTTATAAGCGGGCTCCACTGTACAGCTGATTATCCAGCAGTTACCACCTACTATTATTACAAAATTGTGGGCTCATTCATACACAAGAGCACTAATTATGCCCCTAGGTTTGTGAGCACCCATGATATGCTATGCTATGCAAGCAACCTGTAACAGTTAGAGATTATAAAGCAGTACAGTAGACAGGATAATTATGCTGGCAACTCAGTCCAAAGAATAGCCAGTGCACCCTTGACGCCTTGAGATATATGGATCATACACCAAACACCTAGCAAACTGTACAGCAAACTGTATAACAGTATAGGATCATACACCAAATGAACTCTATAACAGGATGCTTTAGATATTGTGAAACCAATCTGCTACTAGTTAATAACTGTAACCCAGGGTACTATAGAAATTGTAGGAACAGTTAATATTGTAAAACCGATCTGCTACTAGTCAATAACTGTAACACAGGGTACTATAGTGCAGGGTACTACAGAAATTGTAGGAACAGATATGCTAATAGATTTTTGTATTAAGTCCACTTATTGCCAGAGCCGATTGGTCCTGGGCAGCAGGGGGCATGGCTACAGGTATTTTAAGGGGAGGAGGGAGGCGGGGTGCTGGGCGGGTGGGGCCGAAAATCAAGTCCTCGTTGCAGCAGCTCCTTCTGCTGTTGCTACCAGCCCCAATGATTCTTCCCAACAGTGGCAATATCAAGCAAGTGTCCCAAAATGTTATGCAGGAATAGGAAAGAATATACTACAGTGCCTGCTTCACCAGGGGCTGGCATTGGAGACATTAGGAAGTTACTTCCAGGTCTACTAGAAAATATACATGCATCAGTGATCCTCTTGCATATAGGAGTAAATGATGTGGACAAAGAGATAGTATCAATATCAAAAGAGATTTCGAGAAGGTTGGGGAGGAACTCAAAAGTAGGGGTTGTGACCTGATTATATCAGGTATCTTACCAGTAACCAGGGCAGGACGGCTTCTAACTGAGAATATTATAAGTCTTAATGGGTGGCTAAAGAGGTGGTGCCATACAGAAGGCCTATTGTACATAGATCACTGGCAGAAATTCCAGGAGTTTTGTTATTTCTCACAAGATGGACTGCATTTTAAATGGTTTGTAATGGTCTGCCTAGTGCAATTACAGCAATCATGTGATATACTGTACATAAATACACCAGCTGCTTAACAGACAGGCATAAGGGGTCAGCTAATCCTGAGTTTCAATCCCTCCTTTCATCTGTCTCCTTACTGTACACACCAGCAGTGTTAACATTTTGGCTCAGGAGACATAGTAAAAGTGACCATCGGCTTTCAGGAGGACCAGAACAACCTGAGGAGGATACTTGGACAGTTTCTCTGGAGTGATGTGAGGTTGCCAGTTGGGTCAGGAATTTGCTGGGAAGAAGCAATGGCTGCTGTGACTCCTGGGGGTTTACTCTTAGTGCATTTAATGTTTAAAGTGTGAACCACGGTTTTGCAGTTCAACTGGTTTGCCTGGTCCACACCATACAGACCATGGAGAACTAGTGAAAGAAGAGAAGTCCACCTGTTTCCACTGGTAGTTCACCACAGTCTGAAATAATTAAACACCAAAGTTTGAGGTGTTTGATTCTTTGAGAACCAAACTTGCAGTCTTAATATGAATACATAAATTCTAGTTCAAATTCAACTTTACTGGTATATTCTTTTCATTGTACCAAAGACAAACAAGACATACAGTATATACATACATACTCAACACTGATTTTAAAAAGAAAAGCAAACAAGTTTAATAATGCTATAAATACAGTGCTTGAGAACTTTCTAAAATATTGACAAATTAATTCCTATATTAACATATGTATATTGTTAGAAGATAATTAATCCACATGATTCAGTAACTCATGATTTTCCCATATGAATCACAGTTCTATAGAGTAGGTGAAACTTTTCAATGATCTGAGCCAGTGGGTGAGCAGTTTCAAGAATCTTTGTTGATTTGCTTCTTCTAACACAGGCAAGGAAGCATATGGTTTTTCCATGTCTAACATTTTGATCCAATAATTAAAACCTTTGAAAGTAGCTAGACATTTGACTGTCTGTGAACACATTTCTGTTCTGAAATAATTTGGAGTATCTAGTGAAACTATTAGGTGACATTGCAAACATTTAGCTTGAATTTCATCAAAACAGTGGTCAACAGACCATCCCTAGATCTCAGTGCCATATAAAATATGGGCATAGATGTTTGCCTTAAAGAAGTCAATGCCACTTTGAGAGCATTACAGCCAAAATTTGGATTAAATCTCAAGATGGCATTTACCCTAAAGTGTAGTCCCTTATTTATTCTGAATTTGCCTAAATCAGGATTTTGGGGGCAATTAATAGAACCAATTCGTTAAATTCAGTGAGTTTCTGTCTAAGGTCATAACTTTGTTTATCAACTGACAATGTTTTGTATTACAAACCCTGGTAGAAAAAATATCACAGAAAAATATATATTTAGCATTCATTGACTTCAAGGATGCTTTGGATGGAATATTGAGAAATCTGTTATGGATGAAATTACAAACATTTGGAGTATATAAAATTCTCTTAAAAGTAATGATAAATCATTACTCTTATACTTCGTTAGCAAACAGCATGCTTGGTCAACAAAGGCAGGAAAGGGGTTGTTGGCAAAGTGGAGCAAGGCATCGAGAGCCATGTGTACCAGTACAACAAGTCTTTGAAATAAAATTTCAGATGTTGAAGCCATTATGGCAAAGCAGACCTCGATCTTGTGGCTATTTATTTATTTATTTATTTGTTCACGGGTAGGTGCACTGATCCCATGGACCATTTTCAGGCATGACCCAGGCCATGAAGATGGCACATATGAATACAGACAAATACAAAATACATAACCAAGAATGGTGCCGTGTCTTCACAAGCTAGAGATACATAGAGATTGTTTGAACAGATTCCAAATCTCGCATGTGTATGACCTGTTTCAGCCTATTTAAGGAACCCTAATTTATTAGTAGATACCAGGCTCATAACTAGGTTTATACAGAATTTTTCTGGTAAACCCTGTATTGTGGCCTTTTCGGATGCCCATCTTTCCTCTTTACAGGAATTGATTGGTAAATTTAAAGTCCAACTGTCTGACCTTCTACGATTTTTCCAGATTTATAAAGTATAAGCACCTTCTTGGGCAAAAGGACTGGGTCAGATGCTGCCGTCTCTTAATTAGGACTTTGTGTGGGAAGGCAGGGCTTGATAAGCCAGTTTCTAGAATATACAGGTATATAATTTCAGAGTTGGGCCCCAAAGACCATCTATTCCTGTCTATTGGAAACCAATCTGGGCCTGGGTTGGCCGAGGAAACCTGGGAGGGAATATGGAGGGATTTATATTCTTACGTTACAAGAAAGGCTCCGTGAGATCAGTTTAAATTACTGCACAACTTATATTTGTAGCCGCAAAATTGTATAGGGTAAAAATATGGCTCTCCATACTGCTTTGACTGCGGTGATCAATTAGCCACTATTTTACATAAGTTCTGGGAGTGTCCTAAGATAATTAAATTTTGGCAGGAAATTGAAAGGTGGATATCACCATATTGTGATCTGTCTCCTTTTTGACATGGAAACTTGTATACTTGGTAAATATCCCCGCACTCTGTCAGGTTCTCAAAACGCCAGATTGCTTTGGTGGCATCGGTGACAAAACTATTGATTTTCGTCATTGGCAAGGCAACTGGACTCCTTCCTGCAAAGAGTGGTGGGAAGAGTTTCTGAATGCATTAAATGCAGAAAATCGGTTGCAATAAGTTTTAATGTTCATACTAAGTTTATACAATGTTGGGACAGCCTGACTGGCAAATTGAGACTGAAATCTGGGTACTAGCCTTTCACCATTAGATATATGAATCTTCAACTTTTGACCTACAGAAAAATATAAATATATATGCTAAGCCCTTAACCTTTCTTTCGATTTTTCCTGTTCTATCTTTACATTAACTATAGGTGTAAGTTGCACCCCCATAGAGACTGGTCGGTTATTATTTGTTGGGGACTGAAGATAATAATCCTACTTAGGTTTCCAGTGGTTATGCAAGGTGCGGGCAGCTGATGGGTAATGGGACAAGGGATGGGGTTGGGGGGATTGTCTTTTTTTTTTTTTTTGGAGGGAGGGGTAGGGGGTTTTCATTTTTCTCATCCTCTTCTATGTATTGTTATTGATTGGCTTAGTAGTTATTATTAGGATGTTTTATTTTTCCATGTGAAACTTAATAAAATAAAGTGATTTGCAAAAAAAAAAAATAAAAGTATTTTCTGCCAACCTCCCACACCTCATGGGAAGATGATCTAGAAACGTGGATGGGCTCTGTATCACCCTTGAGCAATAGTGGCAATGTTCAGAGGCTGAGAAAGGAAAAGACTATTGGAAAGTTTAAAGGGCTCCACCTCGGCCATTCATTTCCTAAGGTCTACTAACCCTGATGCTTCTGCATGAGAATATTTGTCTGCTCTAGAAGGTGTATTTGGTAGTACTGAAGCCCAAAGTATAGCGAGTTACAATAATCCAAGTGTGAGGTCACAAAGGCATGGATCAATATAGGCAGATCTACGGACGGAACAAGGTGCTTGATCCTGGAGATGTTTCCTAGATGGTAAAAGATGACTTTACAACAGCCGACACCTCGCATGAAGTGTCAGTCCTGCATCTAACAACAGCCCTCGGTCCGCACCTGTTCAGAGGCTTGGAGCTCAGCGACTCCCAGGAACAATTCTAGGAGCAGCCTGCCCCAAGCCCCTATCCAGCAGCCTGGATCCAGAACCATCACCTCCATCTTCCTAGGGTTCAACTTCAACAATTGGACCTCATCCAATCTTGGATTTCATCAAGGCAGTTATTAAATACCGAGACTGCTCCTTCCGGTTGGGGGCAAATGACAGGTAGAGCTGGGTATCACCGGCATAGCAATGAAATCTCAGCCTGTTCCATCTTACAATGTCTCTGAGGGAAGCATATATACCACAAACAACATGGGGGACAATACTGAGCCCTGAGGAACCCCACGTGACAGCAGGATTGGATCAGAGGAAAAAAAATCCCGATGCAACTCTCTTAGTTCTTCCCATGAGGTACGATGTAAACCATCTGTAGACTAACCCAGACAGTCCACAGATAGATCTCAGGTGCTCAAAGCAGCACCCCATGGTCAATGGTGTCAAAAGCTGATGACTATTCGATGATAATAAGTTCCAAGATTTGATCAATGGTGTTAACTTTTGACTATAACCATTTCATGCAGAAACCTTTTAATCTTACAAATGTCTATTTTAGGGTGTCATGGCCAATCATTTTCTGGAATGGGAATCTTTGCCTAAAAGTCTCAATATTAATGTTATACCAGTTAAGTATTTCTTCCTTTACCCAATCATAATTGTTAGAGTCTGGGGCTATAAGGTGACCATATACCAATTGTGCACATCTTGATAAATATGAAACTATTCTGATAACCCATTGGTCTCATGGCCAGGCACAGGTCTGAGCAATATACTCCAATGCCGTTAGGTAGGCCTCGATGTCATCTGCCTCCATCAATTTTGTGAGTTTGATATCTCGGAGAATATTTCTGTCAGGGTGCCCCAGGGTCAGGACCTGGATGGCTTGAAAGGCATCCCACCATCTCTCATCAATCTTTTCCTTTCTTCATCTTTGATCTTTCAGTCTTCATCTCGCCATCATCAGTCTTCCTCTCTGTCTCGCTCCATCTCCAATTGTCTCAGGCATTACCAGTGCAACAGCTCACCTGGATCACCTGGTACTTTTCCTCAGCCCATCTCCTCTCCTCTTTCATCTGCTTCTTTTCCTTCGCAGCCTCTCCTCTTACATCTGCTCTTCTTCTTCACCTTCCTTCTTTGGTGGCGCCTTTGGTCAGGCTCCTGGTTCCAGTCCTGGCATAGGTGTCAACCCCAGTTTATCAGCCATGGCACATGTCCACTGGAATTCTTTCTTCCCAGTACCTTTTTCTCTGCTCATGTGTTGGGTACAGTACTATACCCCTGGCAGCATTTTCCCAGGCAGACTAAAACGAGACAGGTATTCCACTCTGACACCAGTGTGAGTGCGTGGGATAATAATTGACACTACTAGGCAGAGATCAGGTACATAAAAGACACAGGAATGTGCCTATTATTTTATTTATGTGAAATTCAGAAATGTGTACAGAAATAATAAAAATAAATGTTAGTCCAGCACAACAGAATAAATAAATTATTGAGAGCTCTACTGTCCTCACTGAGCCTGTGGGTTAGCTTCTGCTAGGATATCTGAGTATAATGCCTTTTACACTATCCAACTGCGAATAACTGTGGAAAGATCAGCACACAAATATGCACACACACACACACACACACACACACACACAATAGGTCCTTCTCCTTCACTGTCAGCAATCAACTGACTTGACTTAACCAAACTGCCCTAGTGGTGAGCTCTTTTATAGTTCCTAGTGCTGACATCACCTAATTGGGAAGTTCCCATTTGCTGAGACCTCACAGGCTCTAAAACCTATAAAAGGGCCATTTCAGGCCAGACAGCCATATAGTAATAGCTTGGAACAGAAGGACCCACAGGAAATTATAGTTATTAAAAACTTTTATTACATTGTTATTACATATGTGTGCGGTATCTCTGAATTGGCAAGGGAAGGGAGATTTAGGGTATGCTCCTAGTCTCCTTCTCCTGCCAACCCATGAGACCTGCAATGCCCAAGGTTTCCAAAAGAAGACCTTTTATTTATGTCATTGGAATCCTGTTGGATTCCTGTCCTGCAGCTCTTCATAGCTGCACCATTTTTCAACATGCAAGAGGCTTTGTGCTAAGCTCTTATAAGCCCCTGCCTCAAACCAACACTTAGTTTAATTGACCTGATGGCTGAAATGTCAGTCCATCGGATAATATTTAATTTGGACCCTTCTTTTGCCTTCTGGTCCAGTTATGTTTTATTTAAAGTCTTAACAACATCTGTGCGGCTGCAGCAGCTTAATCGCCACAGTTCTTCTAATTATTGGACACTACAGGGCTTAGTATGCCTTTGCCCATAGTGTCCTACCAGTCATCAAAGCCTTGGATCTTGCCTCACTTGCGGCATTCTGTTATGCTTTGGAGCATGCCTTTCCTCACTCCAAAGCATCTTTTTGTTTTAAAAGCTCTGAATCAGGAGCCTATTTCTATATGCCACAGTCAGTGGCTATATTTACCATGGAGCTTTTGTTCCGATGTCTGCTTTAAGCTGGAGCCACTTATCTAGATCAAGCTGCACTTTGCAGCTGCAGGTCCAGCTCTTGGTCAGCCTTGCAGCAGTGGCTGCCACAATTGAAAAAACCAGGTACACTCCAAGTGGACCATATAAAATAAGGGCACCAGTTTAAACAAAAGCACAACATATGCTCAAAAAATATTACCTACTGCTCAGAAGTTTCAAGAACAGCACTACTCATGGTGACCGCATCACCTCCCATTTGGGAATTTAAACCAAAGGGCTATGTGTGCTTTCAGGGCACAATCTTCAGGAAACATTAATAGCAAAGGTTTAGAGGTGTCTGTCAGGTTCATTTTCATTTCATTTTTATTAAATGGGTTGAGACCATTGGTAAAACTCATTTAAAATGGTGACCCTTGGTCATACATGGTAATGGTTACAGAAAATATATAAACACAAAAAGAAAACAGAACATACATACATGCTAAAAGAAATAATAAAACTTATTTAACCACAACAATTTTCTTTGCCCAGAAAGTGATTCCAGATTGGTTTGGCCACCTGACAGAGAAAACAGGAAAGACAAAAAGAGAAACAGGGCAGAAAGAATGAGCAAAAAAGAAAAAGGGTTTTCAAGCATTTTGAATCTTTATTCTTCAGGCACACTATACCTATGACAGGTGACACTCTGTTACACTATTGGATGTCAATTAAAGTGTTTTATGCTATTCCATGGTAAGACCACTGGTTGGTGTAGAGGATAGTTACAACTTCCAAGAGGGTTGTGCTAGTTTATTATTAAATCCATTTAACAGTCACCCTGGGTGGAGGCACCATGCAAATAGCATTCTTGTTGGTACTGATTCCTTTGTCTGTCCAAACCAGAACCCAGTCCCATCAACCTGCATCTAGGGCAGCAGGCAGGGGTAGTAGCCCACTGGGTGGTTGCACCAGGTTACACTACTTCTGTGGGTCTTCCCAGGGTCCATTCTTTGTAGTCTGTGGACTCTCTCTTGGGCTGCAATTTGTCAGAGAGACAGCCAAAGTAATTGTTTCAAGAAGGGCACTGTCTGGAGTGTTTGTGCCAGAAAAACACCCTCTAAGTGGAAATTGCAATAGTGCCAGAAGGGTCACAAACAGAGCTGAAATGTTTATGCTAGAAGGGCACTATGAGAGCCAAAGTGTGCCAGAAGGACACCATCAGAGATGAAGTGATTGTACCAGAAAGGACACCATGAGTGGAAGAAAGTAGCATAGCAGGCCATATGTCCTCCAGGTCCTATGCTGGGCTCAGCCCGAGGAGTTGTCGTCCTCAGGGATCATTCAGAAGACTACTGGTAGTCCTCCCAGGACTCCTTCCTTGTGCATCTATGTCTGGGTTCACCCATTTACACAGACTGTATCCTGTCCAGGCCAGATCAGAGCCAGGCAAGGTGCTAGCTAGTCCTTATCAAGTGGGGTGGATCAGGGCACAGGGAGCCACAGGTGTGGTTCTGAGTGCTAGGGCATTCTTGACCCTTTTGAGGGTGTTGGACCATCAGATCACTTCTTGGGTCTGGGCTCCTTGAAAACCAGGCAGCTGCTGCACAGTGCTCCTGTATCCTAGGTATGATTTAGAAGATCCATGACCAGAGAAGTAGTGCCAGAAGGGTTGTGCATCCAGAGAAGTGTAAGCCAGAAGAGTGTTGTAGCAAAGAAGTGAGAGCTGGAAGAGTTGTGTGTGGAGAGTTTGAGCCAGAAGTGCTGTGGCTTAAGAGTTGATATAGAAGAGCTGCATTCACAGAGATACAAGACAAGAAGGGCTGAACCGTTGTCACCTGCTCAAAAAATTGAAGGATTTGAGGCTGCTTTCCTGCTCCTGTGTTTTGCTCACTGCTCTTTCTGAATTGTCATTCTGCTTCTGGTCTGCTGCATCCAAGGGTCACTTGAGTTTCTGGCATTGCTGGCTTAATTTCCTGTCCTCCCTGTTTGGATTACAAGTGGGGTTTCCGGTCTGTTCAAAAGTCCAAGCAAGTTTGTGTAGACTTCATTTCTCTTTAAATTTGTGCTAGAACACTATGGCCTGTTGGTGGGTTAAAATGCAAGCTCACTGAATTTTCCATCAAGTGTACCTCCATAAGATCTGTGTCAACACTTCAGTCAGGCCTGCACTGGGACTGTGCTACAATTCGGGTACACCAAGTCTGCTATTTAATATTGTACTTGCACTTATAGTTTTACTATTGGTACCAGATAAAAGTTATTACACCCTGTGTAAAGTAACCATCTTATATGCCCCTTGCTTGGGTGGATGTGTGTATTTATTCAGTGAGGTTCAAGGAACTGCCTGAGGGTGGTTGAGAGTACAGCAACATAATTGTCTAATACCTGATCTCTCCATAGTTGCTTGACCTGTGTGCCAAAATAAAACACAGTTTCATTTGTTACCTTTATCACTGTGCGGGTATTTACTACGTTCATCCTGACCGAATCATTGATTGGTAAAGGAAACAGCTTTTGGTGGCCCCAGGGATGATCTTGTCCAGCGTGGGAGATATTGCTTCCCAGAGGGCAGTATCACATCACAGACAGCATCTGGTCCCTTATTCTTTCTGGGTGGAGGCATCATACTATATACTAATTTGGGACAAACCCACCTACTACAGGGAAAAAATGAATCCAATCCTCTCAACTAGGCGTGCCACATTACAGTCATCATGCAGTGGTGTGAACCCTGGGTCACAATGCCGACCAGGAGGAGGGTCCACTGATCTTCTGAGTGAAGTACTACCAAGCAGCATGGATCCTGACTAGTTCCTGGAAAACTCTGAGCTGTGGAGCCAAATACATAGTGGGGTCATAGTACTTTGAGCCCTCCTTGACTATCTGTCCTTCTAAAACCATCTCCTCAGCTATCAATAACTTTTGAGAAACTGGTCTAGCAATAGGTGAATCAGATTTTTGCTTAGGAATTTATTAAAGTTTACCATACTCTCAGCCCTGAAGAACTGGCAGCATTAGGAGAACTTTCTAGGACAAATAAGGTCACTATTAATCCTGCTGATAAGGGTGGATATATTGTAATAATAATTACAGTACTGATTATTATCTGGAGAAGGCATTGTTACAGCTTAGTCACATGAATCATTATTGACTCATGGATGGTGACCCTACTTCCATTTATAAAAAATATTGGATTAATTCCTATCTCACTGTCATCAGAAAGGTGTTACAGTATCTCTGAACAGAATTTACATTCCTTTCTCAGAATTCTCCAATTGTCTTTATATTCTACACCTTACCCAAGGTGCATGACGACCATCTACAACCACTTACAGTATATGTCACGTAGTTTATTCCCACCTTCTTCCCTGCTTGCACTGGACAGAAAACGGAAAAAGGCCAGTGCCAACACAGCCTCCTGTGCACCACTGATGAGAACGATTGCCTATCCCCTAGAGGCAATATACATAGAACTATTATCCTCACACACTCTTCACAACTGATAACATGGTCATCAAGAAATCATGCTCTCTTGTCATATAAATAAAACAGACATTTAAAGTATTTAAAATACATTTATATTATATTAATATCAATACCCCAAAAATGTAAAGACATGTCACTCACATATCAGGGTCAGGCTTCATTCTGCTCCTCTGCAAGTACCAGCACAATAAGTAACCCTTCCATGGTGACATGCCTTTAATCTTCTCAAACACCATTATTTACAATCTTCTACAGCAACCCAATAAAACGCACTAGTATACCATCATACAACTAGTTTTATTGGTATACAAATAAAATAAATAACAAAATTACATTTAAATAAAAACCATACAAAACAACTAGTTTAAAACACAGCACTTATAAATTGTGGAGTCTTTTCAAAGAAATAAAGAAAACACATACAAAGTAATAAAATGGTTTATATAATATTACTACCTTCATCATAGTCATATTTATTATCTAATACATAATATACAACATAAAACAATAGAAAAATAATAAAAATTATAAAATGGGAAGGAAAATCCTGTTTCCTGATTGGTCGTTAGCTGTGCATTAGCAGTGTCACATGCATGGCTAAAACAAATGCTAGCAACAAGGATGCAGCACCCACATTAAATTAATGGGCGAGATAAGAATGGTTACTTTTATTTAGAATGTTAGTGGCCACCATTTTATAAACTTGACAGCCTCACATAGTCATTATCCTTTACTCCTCTTCTCCTAAATCATTGTCTTTTAATCAGCTTTACTTAAAAATAGTTGTTTCTTTGTCCCTTAAGCAGCATGGATTCAGGTGCAAACACAGGGCAGAGTCTGTATTAATTAAATTCACCACTGGACATTCTGCAGGCACTCGGCAGTGGGATTCCTAATGGAGCCATCTTCATTGACCTCACAAAAGCCTTTGATTTGGTCAACCACAAATTACTCCTTGGTAAACTAAAACTGATCAACCTAGATTCCCATGTGCTTGCCTGGTTCTCCCAATACTTTACGTGCTGTACCCAGATGATCAAATGATGCAGAGCCTTGACTAGGCAGTTACCAATCACAGATAGTGTACCTCAGGGCTCAATATTAGGCCCACTACTATTTTCCTTGATCATCAATGATTTGGGCAAAATTGTGGTAATAGTCATCTCTACCTATATGCAGTTGATGTTGTTCTATACAGGAGCTTGAGAGACATGAAAACTCTCAATTCTCAGTTACAGACTGACTTCTCTGCCCTGGAAAATTGGACCTTGTTGAACCAGCTGGTTTTAATAAAAAAAAAAAAAAAATAAAGGCTGTTCTGTTTGGCTCAGAAACTTAGGCACTGATAGATCTGCTCTACTCCCTCTCGCAACCTCCTCTTGCTCCCCTATTGAGGTTGTAGACACAATCAAATACCTCGGATTGATGTCGACTAAGTCCTAACATTTAAATCACACATGGACCGGGTCACCTGCTCTATCCACCAGAAACTAGGACTGCTAAATAGATTAAACAGCCATCTCCTCCTGGAGTCTAGAATCGCCATAGCAAACATTATATTACTATATAAACTCATTTATACTGCCCCTGTTCTTCAGTCCCTAGCGCCAATTGCTCTATCACAGAATAGGGTAATTTGCAGCAATGACTCTCCTAGGAAGCACCATTGTGAGGTGCTGGTTGGGGAGAAATTCATTCATCTTCTCAACTCCCAATCTGTGGAATGCCCTACCAGATCCCCCACAAGTGGAGAATTCCCTAGACAGCTTCAAAAGGGGTTAAAACTATACTACTTAGAAAAATACCTTTGTACATGTTATCGTCGATTGACCTCTATTCACCCAATATAATGTATCTACTATTCTTGCTGAATGTGATGTGTTGAATTTGTGATGTTGACTGTTAAGACATGGGGTGCTATTCACCTACACATATATTGTTACTAATCCATGTTAATCCTCTCATTCCTATTATGTTTTAGCACTTACTGTGATTGCTTAATTGTACAGTTTCTAAAATGAAATGCTATTCTAATTATATAACTGTCATTAATTCGGGTAGAGGTGTGTGAAAAAAAATTCCTCCAGAGGAATTTCCACGAAGTCGAATTTCACTTCCGTGAAACTGTGGAAATTAAATTAGCAACTTTCATGAAAATTTCAACTTAGAATGGCAGAATAAATGTATAAACTGTGGAGAAAAGTCTGCAGAACTGATAACTGAACTGCAGAATAATAACATGTATTGTGGAATAATTCATTAAACTGCAGAAAAAATTCCTCAGAACTGTTATTCTGCAGTTCATGTGCATTATTCCATAGTTCAACCAAAAATTCTGCAGAACAGGGTGAAAATCCACCAAACACGTTCAGAAGATTCTGATCTCACCAATGGCGAAAGTTCTGAAAATTCCACAAAATGTTCACATTTTTGCAAAAGTTCAGCAAAAGTGGAATTTGCAAATTTTGCAAACCTCTAATTCTGGGTCACCCCGAAAAGGGACCTTGGTCCCAGTGAACTTATCTGGTTACCAAATGAAACAAATAAATAAATACATCTCTTAAGCAAGGAAACTCAGTATTATGGGAAATGTGTTGCTACTGTAGAGTATTCTGCTGCAGAGTTACTGAAAGAAACAAAACAATTTCAAAGGCATCCTTTTGTCATGCAGTGTCTTCTGACACTGCATTACAGCTAATGAGGCTCCACTGTATATGACTGAATGGTATGATAAAATATGATCCCTTAGAATTTTTTCTAGTCCCCCATTTGGGACATCATGAACTAATAGTTGTGCAAAGCTATGCATTTTGAGTGTTCTGTAGTTTGTGCTGGCCACAACATGGAGGTTGGCAATGTGCAAACCTCGTCATAGTAAGTGCTAAGTGTGTGTAGTTAGCACAACTACTGCTACTTCAAGCAGTAAGGATTTTAGGCTGGAGAGATTATAACCTACCCCTAGAGTTAGTTTATAATATAGACCTAGTGTCCCCTTTGTTCCCTGATGGTTGTTCTAGCACCATATTATAAATGGCTGATGGGCCAAGGTCAGGGCTGAAGACAAAAGAATCTTAAAATGGAGGTTGCATGCAGCACCGTAAAGTCTGTAGGCACTTGGTAGCTCCAGGATTTGGGTTCTAGAGTTCATTAGTGCCAGGCTCATATTAGTGTATTATGGTGACTGCTGGTTATCATGTAATTTGGGGCCCCTGGGCCATCAACATAAAGAGAAAGTTATATTTAAAGTCATTCTGTGACAAGATTACCTAAATGAAATTTGCCAGTTTACCTACAAAATGCATGTTGCTCACCTCCCAGGCCTTTTTATAGCAGAAATATATCAAATTCCCCTGTGAAACTTTGTACCCTGAAGGAGAAGATGTTATTGTCTGTGTATTTCTGTCCAGTGAATAAATGTAGAGTTTCTTGACATAAATTCTGTAGCAGACATTGCATTATTTCAAGGTTTACAGACACTGGTGTTACCATTGTGGCTAAACACACTGGAACAAAACCCTGGCCAGTTCCCTTGATATTGGGCTAACACCCGTAACATCTTGGGATTGATTCTGTAAGAGAAAGCTCAGTGTTTCCTCCCAGCACTCAGAGACTGTGATTTCAAGTCCTTTTTAACACTAATGGCCAGACCAGCAACTCAAACTGCAGTATAAGGTTAAGATCAATATTTCAGCATATCATATTAGAGAATTTCTTGGTGCACTGGCAAAACTAATAGAGAAAGTTGTGGGGCTGCAATTTTCAGGAGCATCCTGAGCATTTTGTGTGTTAAACATGTCCCAGTGAAATGGACACGGTAAATTATAGATGATAATTTGCTTACCATCTACATTTGATACACTGGACCATGGTGTGACATTTGATACACTGGACCATGGTGTGCTACTAGATTTCCTTCACATGGCTGCCAGAATTTCAAAGTCGGTTCTTGTCTGGCTCCATTTGTTTTGTTTGGAAAGGTGAATGCTGTTGAAATGAGTGTCAGCTCCTCATCATGGGCATTTTTTTTGGAGTTCCTCAGGCGTCTGTGTTGGCACTCTTGCTTTTCAATGAGAATTCGGCCCACTTTGGGGAAATATGTTGAGATTTGGCTTGGGGTGAGAGATAAGACCATAATCTTGGCCTTCAGGAGGGTGGACTTTGGGAAGATTGGTGAGGTGCCAAAAGGGCATCTAGTGAAAATTACTGCAACTATGGGAGTGGATAAAAATTGAATATTATCAAGGAAGGAGTGGGGGCAGCAACGGAGAAGTGTGCAAGGTGCAAAAGGAAGAACCCCAAAATCAAAGCACCAAGCTGGTTCAGCTCTGAGGCAGTCCAGGCAGTCAGGAACAAGCAGCTGGCCTACATGAAATTCAAGAAGACCAAGAAGGAGGTGGACAGAGAAATATCTCCAGGACAAGTGAGGAAGAAAGGAAGGGCAGTTTGGAGAGCAAAGGCTCAGAAGGAATTGCAATTAGTGGAAGGTATTAAGAAGGAGAAGAAGCCTTTCTTCCACTTAATATGCAAGAAAAGAGGCAAGAAAGAAGGGATAATCAGACTAAGACAAGGGAAGGGTTGGTGCAGCAGAATAGATAAAAAGCAGAATTAATAAACTCATACTTCTGCTCTGTCTTGCAAAAGAGAAATATGGACTGGGGTGGTCAAAATGAGGATGGGGACGATGGGGCAAAAGAAAAGAAAAGAGTGAAAAAGGACTGTTAGTTTTGAGGTCGGCAAATCACTGGGCCTGGATGGACTACACCCAAGGGTGCTAAAGGAACTAGCAGAGAGCTTGCAGAGCCACTGGTGGACATGTTCAGTTGTTCATTGAGTTGAGCATGGTGCAGCAGAACTAGAGATGGAATATGTGGTGCCCCTCCACGATAGCAGTCCCAGGGATGACCGAGGAACTACACACTGGGCAGTCTCACTTCAATAGAATGCAAGCTACAGAAACCATACTGAAAAAATATTGATAGAGCATCTAGAGGAATATGGGGCTGATTCTAGAAGGGTGGCGCAAGTTGCTGCGAGCGCAACTTGCGCCACCTAACGACATTGACCCTGTGCCCTATTCTAGAAGGGCAGGATCATTGCAGCTAAGTCCTGCAACTTGCGACATGCAGCCAGGTATGCCGAACTGGGGGCGCACCTGGCGAGCATGTAGCAAGCTGCAACAGCACGGCGGTGCAGTCAACCCCACCACCCGTGCTCCGACCCGAGTCATCAGCTGCAAATGTGGCATATACCCAGGTAGCCCTGGTAATCTAGTGCCCCCATCACTGTTAAATAAATATACAACTCCCCATATCCCTGGTAGACAAGTGCCCCCTCCAACATTGGTAATGAATGTAATATCGCCAATTCCTGGTGTTCTAGTACCCCCCGAACATTGTTGCAGAAAGAACACTTGCCAATTCCCTAGTGATCTATGGCCCCCCATTAATATACAATACATATAAAACCCCAAATCCCTGGTAATCCGATTCACCCCATCAATATAAAATAATTATAGCCAGCTCCATTTCCTGGTAGTCTAGCGCCCCGATCATTATACAGTAATGTACATCCCAAGTCCCTGGTAGTCTATGGGCCCTGACCCCCACTCCAGCCGTGCCAGCCCACACCGGAACCCTCCCCACTCGGTCCCCAGCCGGGCGACTGGCACAGCCCACCTCACCTCCATGGCCAGCCAACGACTGAGATCTGTATGAGTGCTACTGGAAATATGCACCAGGAAATTAAGGTGAGGGGGTGCGGGTGGGCTGGCATGGCTGGGGTGGGGCCCTTAGACTACCAGGGACTTGAGTTGCATTACTGTATAATGATTGAGGGGGCCTGCTAGACTACCAGGGATATGGAGCTTGCTAATTATTTTATATTGATGGGGACTGCTAGACTACCAGGGATTTGGGGCTTTCTGTATGTATATTATATTGATGGGGGCTGCTAGACTACCAGGGATTTGTGGCTTTCTATATGTATAGTATATTGATGGGGAGCCGCTAGACTACCAGGGATTTGAGGCTTTATATATTTCATTTATAATGATTGGGCCACTAGACTACGGGGGTAATTGCTGCATTGCTGGCGGGCGACTCGGGGGAGGGCTGCGGATGGGGGATGAATGTAGCCTGCGGCTTCTGCCAACGGGTGTTTTGGGGCTGAGGGTATGGGTAGCCCTGTGTGGCCCCACTGGGTTTGCTGGGCATGAGGGAGGAAACCGTGTACTGACTGCTGGACAGCCGGGCGGGTCTACAGAACCCTGGGGGCATCCGTAAGTTATACCAGCTAAATGCTGGTGTAACTTATGTTGCCAGTTCTCTCAAGGGTTCTTGTAGAATCCCGGCGTGGGGACTTTGTGGCTGCCCTTCTAGAATGGTGCTCAACTGCTGCCATAAACCCCTAGCACCATGTTGCAGGGGTTTATGCATATAACTACTGTTAGCGCAAGTGGCCTGCGACATGTCGCAGGCCACTTTGCTAAAATTGCGCATGTCGCAACTGCTGGCGTAGTTGATACATGCACCATTCTACTTGGTGCAACTGCTGTTATGCCAGGCATAACCCTTCTAGAATCTGGCCCATGATCTCTAGGATGCAGGCCAGCATATTTTAATGGGAGCGCGGTCTTGTTAAATGAGTCTGATTGACTTCTTTAACTGGGTAACCAAAACAGTGGACAAAGGCCAAGCAGTGGACATCCTATACCTGGATTTCATCAAGGCCTTTGACTCTGTACCACACAGAGTCTGATCAGGAAATAGGTGGACCTCAGAATAGGAGAGAGGTTGGTTAAATGAATGGAAAAGTGGCTAGGGAACAGGTCCCAAAAGGTGACCATTGGAGGAGAGCTGTCTAGTACTGGGAGGTCACAAGTGGTTTCCCACTGGGCTTGGTGCTAGAGTCAGTACTATTCAACATTTTCATTAACGATGTTGGGGACGGCATCTAGGACAAAACGAGTCTGTTTGCTGATGACACCAAGCTCTGGGGAGGGTGAACTCAACAGAGGGATACAGGACCTGAAGGAGGACTTAAGGAATCTAGAAAGGTGGTCAGGGATCTGGCAACTAGGTTTCATCGACAATAAATGCAAGTTATGCACATGGGAGCCAAAACCCCAGGACAGAGTACCACCTGGCAGGGGTTCATAAGTTCCACAATGGGAGAGAAAGATCTGTGAGTGATGATATCTGGTGATTTAAAACACTGCACAGTGCAAGAAAGCAGTGGCATGAGCAAACAGGATGTTAGGCTGCCTAGCCAGGGGGATTAGTAGCAGGTGACAGGAGGTGATTCTGCCCTTGTAGAGGTCACTGATGAGGCCACATCTAGAGTATGTGGTGAAGTTCTGGAGTCCTCACCTTAAGAAAGATATTAACCTAGTTGACATAGTTCAGAGGAGGGCTACAAAGATGATTGCAGGGCAGCAGGGTAGACAGAGTGAGGAGAGACTGGAGCCCTAAACAAGTACTCCCTAGAGGACAGAACGGAGAGAAGAGACATGATAGAGACCTCAAGTACATGAAAGGGTTCAATAGGGTGAGCAAGGAAGGTCTTTTCAGGAAAACCATATCAAAACTATGAAAGGTGCACAGCCTTAAGCTGGAGGGGGTGTTTAGGACGGAGGTTGGGAGACACTTCTATACAGAGAGTTGTGACCAAGTGGAATGCACTGCCAGAAGATGTGATCTCAGTGAGGATTGTGAGTAGCTTCAAGAGGGGCTGGGATAGATATAAGGGGAGAATTAGAATCAGGTGAGGGAGGAGGATATGGATGAAATAGTTGAGGAGCACGTACATTAGACTGAGTAGACCTGAAATCCCACACAACGAATACACGTGAGACCAGAAGGCCTAATTCTGCTGGCTACTTTGTATGTTCAGTATGTGGAAGACACCTAGCTATACTTCTCATTTTCCACAACTGCCCAAGATCCTTTATACAATATGAATAGTGAATAGCTGTTTGTCAGAGATCCTTGATTGTCTGAGATTGAGCTGGTTGAGGCTCAGTCCTCATAAAACTGAGATTCTTGTGGTTGGGATGAAAAAAATGACTACTAGCAAATGTCGCTCCGGTAATCAAATGGTAAGGAGTGAGTGCTGTGGACAGATACTGTAGAAACATAGAAGATGCCAGAAGAAAAATACAATTGGTCACTCTAGTCTGTCCGTAATACCCTTGAAGACAGATAGCCTTAGTATTACACTACATCAATCACAGATACTTGACTGGCAGGTCTCAGTGGTGGTCAGAGTAGGTGCTACTAGTGTAATATCTGTGCAATAAAAAGAAAATGCTACTTACTTCTGATCTGCTACTGTAGTTCATGCCTTAATTAACGTAAGTCCAGAGTTGATTATGGAAATGCACTTAATACATGTCTTTCACTAAAAATTGTGTGCCAGCTTATGATTGAAAGCCAGATGGTTTACTGAGTTATATTATATGGATATGGCCAAATAGTACCATCCTGCCCCATATAAAAAATCCTTGTAATACAACACTATCCACAGTGATAATACCACTGTTGCTCCTGATAATACTATCGTTCAGAGGTGATAATACTATAGTTTCAGCTCTGAACAATAGTATTATCACAGAAATGACACAGCACATGTGCAACTCTGCCTGCCACACAGATGCAGTTGCCTAGGTGCCGTGGTTTTCTCCATGATCAAAGTGATGGTGTGCATTCTTATTGGCAGCTTTCTTCTGTGGGGTGGGCAGAACAACTCTTAAAACATGGCAGCTGTTTACCCTCGCATAGGGACAGTCACCCTATTGCTTAGCTTTTCTATTTATTTTTTAATTTTATCTCTGTGTTATCTGCTTCATCCTCCATTCACTGAAGGACAACAAAAGGAAAGGTAGGACTTACTGCCACAGAACTTGCCAAATTTAAATGTAACACCGCTGAAAGGCGAGTGAGGCAGAGTGAGACACAGCTAAGAGATATTTTTCAGCCAGTCAACGGCGCACAGTCAAGCCCCACAGAAAAACATATAATTTTAGATGGATCCATATATTATAAAAAATAACAAATAGATGAGGTGTATTTCATGGCAGTAAGACCATCTTGAGGTTTTGGGGACTTGTGAAACTCTCAAGCTTCGCTTTCCGGTTCCAAGTCCCCAAAAACTCTCGATGATCTTATTGCTATATACATCCTCATCTATCTATTATTCTATTTGTGTAATATGGATTATATTACCCCGAGTTTTGAAGAGTTACACAGACTAGAACAGGGGTTCTCTCGAGAGGCGCCGCCCCGGAGGTGCTGCTCCCAGGGAGGCGCGAGACGCCGATGCCAATTTTATGCTGGTATACCGCTGTACCTTCTGCATCTCGGATCCCAACCAAGTTCAATACTGCAGCTAGAGTAGTAGGCAGGGGATTCTGAGCCAGCCAATGCCTGTGCAAAACCTGGCTCCCTCACCAATGAGCAGCTTAACGTAACATGCGACGGCATCAACCCGGAAATAAAATGCCATGCCATGCGTGCGGTTGAATGGAGACTCCGACCGAATTTATATTGCGGTGGTTTTTGATCCCCTACAAGTCGCTTTTAATGGTGCTCGTCTTCCGACTCCTGAAGCCGCTACCTGCCGACTCCGCCTGTCAACCACCGCCTTCCAGCTGCTATAATCGCCACCGTGGAAGCTGATTGCCGAGACAGAGCTCCTGAGACTACTGGTGACATCCTTTGCAGACGGATCCTTCCTCAGACTTCAGGTAAAAATTCTACTGTACTTTTGAAGCTCCAATGGGGTTTGGTCTGGCTGGCCTCACCGGGGCGCTGCCTGGCGACCTGACTTGGATGTGGGGGTGCTGCTTGATGGCCTGTCTGGGAGGTTTGGGGGGTGCTGCCTGATGGCCTGTCTGGGAGATTTGGGGGTGCTGCCTGATGGTCTGTCTGGGAGGTTTGGGGGTGCTGCCTGATTGATGGCCTGACTGGGAGGTGGGGGTGCTGCCTGATGGCCTGACTGGGAGGTGGGGGGTTCTGATGGCCTGACTTGGAGGTGGGGGTGCTGCCTGATTGATGGCCTGACTGGGAGATTGGGAGGGTGTTGCCTGATGGCCTGACTGGGAGGTGGGGGGTTCTGATGGCCTGACTGGGAGGTGGGGGTGCTGCCTGATGCCCGGCCTGATGTGCCTCATGCCTCTCATGTGGGGGAGGAACTAACTGTATTGCCTACAGCTGATCTGGCCTGAGTGGGAGTTTGGGGGCTGATGCCTCTTATGGGGGATGATGCCTCTTGTGGTGGGTGTGGTAGCTTGAGCAGGTGTTCGATGCATACCTCTCAACCTCTTCCTCATATATCAGGGACAAGGCTTAAAAAAAAAAAATCGGGGACACATCTTCAAATCGAGAGATCCACCCATAAAGCTGGTAGAATATGGGGCTTAGTGTAAAATGCATTTTCTAAAGAAGAAGAAGTCAGTAACTTGAAAGCTTGACCTTGTTCTGTGCTATGGTTCCCACTGAGCCACAAAACACAAATTTTAGGAGGAACACAGTAAAATTTTGAGGCAAAATCAGGACGTCCGTGAAAATCAGGGACACTTGAGAGGTATGGTTCGATATGGTGATTGGGGGACTGATGCCTCTCAGCTGGTCTGTTCTCAAGCAAGGATTTGCAGTGTTGGGGATGTGGGAGGTGCCTGTACTGCCTCGCTGGTCCAGTCTGGTTCAGCTCCCAGATCCTCTGCGATTGGGTGCCCTATAAATAAAATTGCCTTGCCTTGCATCTACTTACCACACCCCGCTATTGTCGGGCAACAGGTCCTGCAATAAAAAGAGCTAGCAATTTTAAGAGCCGATCTAAAAATCATTCTACTATTACCTTTATGTTCAGAGAATGTGGAAGTAAACCCAGGACCTCCCATCCCCTTGCCTCCTCAGAGATTGTGTCAGCTTCAGGACTGAAATTAATGCTAATTAACATCTTCAGCCTTCTTAAAAAACTTAACCAAATAAAAATATGGTTAGTGTATACAATACAGATATTTTAGTAGTTACTGAAATGTGGTTAAAAGGCACCAGCACAGATGAGCAGATTATGCTACTCTTTCAATACCTTCAGATTTGATAGACCACTAGGGGACGGGGTTGTTATCTCATTAATTCCAAACTCAGTGCAACTAAATTCCTTTCATTATCTAAGCCCAAGGAATTTGAATGTGCAGCATTAAGGATTTCGCTATCCTTGTCTGAGGCATTCAACATCATTGGCTGCTATAGACCACCAGCAGGGAGCATCGAACTCTTATCAACCCTTAAGAATATTATTGAATCTAATACCAATGAATCTATCATTCTTGGTGACCTGAACATAAACCGGCTTACATTCAGGGCTAATGTTCTAAAGAACCTATGTGATGAGCTTGGTGTCTCACAGCTCATCTCAGGACCTACCAGAATCAATACAAACAAACTCTAGCTAGAGCCGATAGGGCTGTGAAAAGCTACTAAGTCATGAAATTACACATGTGCATAGAAATTATTCAATGCCCAGGTGTAATTTGCCCATTTTTGAGAGTCTTGCACTAAATTTTCAACATGGTTTTTGGAACCCCTCTCATGAACAGTGCCAGTGTCATTTTATTCAATTGTCCTGAAAGGTGATTGTGCAGAGCAAACACGCTATTCTGCGATGCAGGTGTGAAACCACATTTTGGGCAGGTTGTGGAAAATGACAACTGTACTGTTTTGAAGGAGGTGAGCAAAATGGCTATGTTAAAATATGGAGTGAAAATATTAAAAATTGGTGCTGTTAGGAGAATGCATAGAAACTCTGCAATGCACGCTTGTAACACAGTAATTTTTGGAATTTTACCAAATTTGCAACATGGGGTTTTGGGACCCCTCCCCATGACACTGTCATTTTGTGAATCAATCCTGAAAGGTGATTCCGTGCAGTGAATGAGAAATCACCTTTCAGGACCGAGTAACAAAATGACAGTGACAGTTTTCATGAGGTGGGGTCCCAAGAACCTCATGTTGAACATTTGGGGCAAAAATTCCAAAAATGGATGAGATATCATCATAAGTTGAAAATCCCATTGAAAGGCTGTGTAGCATGCTTACCTTTAATGTTTCATTTCACGGCTGGGATTTGAAGAGTGCAGACATGTCCCAGTCCAGAAGATGACAGCTCTGACCTCCAGACGTAAGTATGGGGTAAGGGGATGGGGAGGTGGTGCTCAGTGGAGGGTGGAGAGGGGGGAGGAGGACTGCAGCGATGACGAGGGACCATTTTCTGTTTCCACAGAGAAAAACCACAACAATGAGGGCCCATTTTCTAATTTACAGCAAAATGAAAAAGATCATTTTGCCACACTGGAGTGGCTCCCACTGTGCCACATGAATGCCAACATAGGGACTGGGCACCCGATGTTGGGCAGGACTTAGGCGGGGGCACCAGGAAAAATAAATGGTGACGAGGACCATTTCTAATTTACAGTAAAGTGTACAGTAAAGAACACTTCTGCACACTGGCGTGGGCTCTCAGTGTGCCACATGAGACGGGGCATGACTTTGGGGCACAAAAATATTGAATGGCACTTTGCTATTCACAACATGGCGGCACCCACACAACTGTGCATGTGCATGACTCTGCACATGTGCACGACTGCGCATGTGCACGAGTCATGTACGCAGTTGATGATTGAATGTCAGAAGCAACAGCTGAAATAGTGCATGCTATTCCATGACTGATCGTGGCAGAGGGGTTTAAGTCTATTTGGCTTTTGGAAGGATACTTCCAAAAGTGCAGTGGAAGGGTTCTGCGATTGGCCTTTTCAGAGCTACAGAGCTCTCGCAAAATGGCTGTAGGCTCCACCCACAGCCCCAAAAATAAGGATAACAACACCATTCTCAACTTAATCCTCACAAATCGTCCTCATAAAATTTTACACACAGCCATCTTCCACAATGACTTGAGTGACCATAACATAATCGCTGCATTAGTATCCAAGAAAATGTCCGTCTTGTTCCAAATTTGTAACAAGGCACAGCTTCTACAAGTTTAAAATTGATAATTACCTAGCTGACCGTAGGTGTGTAAACTGGCAAAGTCTTTACCTAGCACCTCAGTTGATGAAGCCATCGCTATCTTGAACACAAACCTCACAGAATTAGCCAGTAAGCATGCCCGCTCACTAAGTGTAGGGTGAGGAAGGTTACACACCCCTTGTTCAATTCAGATTTGAAAGCTGCTCTAACCTATCGTGGTAAACTTTGGGTGTGGAGCCAGGCAGACCAAATCCCCTGCTAAACGTATTAGAACAGCCAAAACTAAATACTACGTAGAGCCCCTAGAAGATGCTATAGGCAACCCAGCTAAAATATGGCAGAAAATCAAAAGGTTGACAGTCACAAAATCCTCCTTCTGTACCTGGAAAATTACTACTGATGGTACCGTGATTTCTGATCGAGGTACCTTCCTAGAAAAACTAAATACCCACTTTGTCACAGCAGGACTTGCATTTGACTCCTCGCCAGCTGCTGGGCTGGTTGGCTGCTCCACACTTTCTGACACCCCAGGAACCCGAGGATCAAAGGCTCCTTCTGTCTTTCCCCAGCAACTTACAAGCAAGTCAAGGATCTCTTGAAAACAATGGACATAAAGAAGAGTGCTGGTGCTGATGGTATTGAGTCCTCATTCCTAAATCTAGGAGCCACCTGTTAACCGCTCCAATATTACACATCTTTAATCTGTTCATCTCTTCTGCCATGGTTCCGTCATGCTGGAAAACAGCCTTTATACTGCCCTTATTTAAGTTAGGTGACCAAGTGATCTCAATAGCTATAGACCCATCTCCATTCTACCAGTCCTGTCCAAACTCTAGGAAAAATGGTCAATAATCAACTAAAAGTATACCTTGAAAAATCTTATTTGCTTAATCCACTGCAGTCTGGCTTTAGGCAGAACCATAGCACTGTCTCTGCTTTGGCCAAAGTGCTTAATGACAGGTTTACAGCCCTGGATAACAAGCAACCTATGGAACCATCTTCCTAGACCTAAGTAAGCCATTTGATGCTGTCAGCCACAGTCTCCTACTTCTGAAACTTAATGATCTTGGTATGAATAGTTGCTCAGTAAATTGGTTCTCCAGTTATCTTATGGGTAGATTGCAGCGTATCAAACCGACGGGCTCCTTTTGGATCCTCTGCAGCTTACAAAGAGTACCCGAAGGTTCTATATTAGATCCTTTATTGTTCTCCACCTACATCAATTAACTAGGCAATAACATCCACAATTCAAAGCTTCACTCTTTGTAGATGATACTGTGTTGTATACTTCCAAACCCTCCCTTACGGAAGTATGCTGAACTGCAGTTAGATTTCAGTCACCTGCAACACAACCTAATAAGCCAAATTGCTCTTGAATGCCAAGAAAACCAAGGTGATATATTTTATCCCCACCCATCCTTCTGCAATGCAACATATTTATTTATTTAGTTTTGTTGACCAGGTAAGTGCACTAGACAAATCCTGCCTATTTTCAGGCATGACCCAGGGAGGGGATACAGATGAATGCCAACTGACCTTGAACCAGATTAAGCTGTTGGTGGTATTTTTTAGTGAATGAGGAAATTTGGCCAGGACACGGGGAAATTCCCTGCTCTTGCGTGGTGCATGGCCACCAGCAGGAGTGCTGGTCAGTTTCCCAAGATGGGGCTGCAGAGTTACAGCAGCAGGAACAGCCTGTAGATATGGAGAGACCTTGGAAAGCACATCGTCACGGTTACATTTCCTCCAGCAGATACGGAAGACACAGAATTTTTTGGATGCCTTATCGCATCCGGAAGAGACGCCAATTCAGAAATGCCCTCCGGTACAAGATGAGTCTCAACTTCACAGTTTTCAGCCTGCACAGTTGCCCGATACTACGGAGATGCTAGTTTTGGGAGCCGCACTTCAAGGAGCTCTGATCCGGCATGATGTCACTAGGAAGAACGGAAGTGCTTCAGACTGCAGCGAGCGTTTCGCAGATGGTGAGTGTCTGTATCGGGAATTTCAACCAAAATGCAGTCGCAAGTGTGTACAGGTCAGTCTGGGACTCTACCTAATGTAACAGAATCTTTGGCAGTGCAAGACTTGTCTGGGACCAAGGCAGGGTTAGGAGTGAGTGGCAATTGCTTGGGGACTAAACAAAGCTACTTCTGAGTCACAAAATGCTAAAAGGGTTGCTACCCTTACCAAACATGCAGACTTTGTCTTTTCGCCTGAACAAATTCGCACCCATAACTTTTCAAACTCAGCCCAACGATCAAGAGGGGTTACAGCCTTTACTTTTTCAGAGCACAGGCAGAACAAAAGAAGATATCTTACAGAACACTACAACCACTTTGATTCCGGACCCTAAACCAGTGCTTGGTGTAACTAATTCCTCTACTAGTCATGATAGTACATGGACTCCACAATCAGCGCTAATTGCTGCAGGGTGGAAACAACAACCTTCAGGAGAATGGGCAGCTGATTTATCCTGGGATTCCTCTTTTGATTTGAACTCTCATTCCCTAGGTGGAATCCAGAAGGACCTATGCAAAATATAGAAAATAAAGGCTTGGACAAAACTGAGGTGGAACAGATGGTTACACAGCCAAAATACAATAATGACTCTATAGGGCTCAATATTACTGTTTCTGAACAAAGACCCCTTTATCTGATTTATTTGCTAAAGCTAAAAGGAAGCTGCACCTAGAAGGAGCTACATTCGCATTAGATATAAAGGGAGTATGGTGGACAGACCTGATAGAATTATGTTGGGAAAATTTTGATTAAGGAATCATTACATTTCTCTCCTAGAGATGTTTTGCAATAATTAATATATCTGGAGAGGATAATTATGATGTCAGTTTTCGCTCTGCTGCTTTGTTAGACTTATTCTGGATCAGGTATAACAAGTTAAATTTTCCCCAGTTTGGACTCCTTTATGATTATACCTCTCTCAGCCTGCCATTAAGTTTGTTACCATTATGTTTGGAATGAGGGGTACAGGTTGAAGATATCACCTATCGGTTATCAAAAAATGTGATATTCAGGGGACCCAGAACCTATTTTAGATTTGGAAGGCTTTTGGACAGGAGGGTGGAAATATAAAGTTAAACTACGGCAAAATGAAAATGGTTATATGCATATTCCAAATTCCTTTTGTTAGGACGTGACAGGGTGTCTGCTTTTACAGTGGTCAGCCAAGGGCCTGTTATAGGTGTGGCTCGAGAACCCATTTGTCTAATGTCTGTGACAGCCCGAGATGTGATAATTGCAGCGAAATAGGTCATGTTACAATGCAGTGCATTAATCCTACAAAATGTGACCTATGTGAAGGCATCACTCATGCCTTTAAAATTGTCCCTGGGCAGCAAAGAATAACTACAAGGGAACAGTACTGAGAATTTATTCAATTAGCCCAGGACAGTTTAATTTCTAAACCTACTACTAAAACCCCTGCAGAAACTTTTCAGGGTCCAGGAAAGACAATCCCTGCTCCTAGAACTAGACCTATTCCGTTGCCCCCTTCAGCCTGATCAGCTTCTTAGTAAATCCTCCCAGGAACCTCAAACTACCCAGAATTTGCAGCCTGTTTGTTATACAGAGAAAAAATTACAGCAAACAAACCTACCCCTCCTAATCCAATCCCTTCTTCCTTGCTACCTAGAGGTCCACAAGGAATTTAAAAATGTTTCAGAGCCAGCCCTAGACTCAGTGGAAACTGCTAACCCCTTTTCCATCTTGACTTCTTGGGGGATGCAGAAATGGACATTGAGATTCAGACTCACAAAAATCTACCCAAGATATTTGGAGCCCACTCAAGGTAATTACAAAGATAAAAAAGAAAAGAAGGAAAAAATGAGTCTGTTAACTTCTTCCTAATTACCAAATGGGTTTTATATGGGCTTCGTTAAATGTACACAGTATTTAAATGGAGCTAAGCAGAAAGCCATTTTTCACATGATTCATGACTCTAAAATATCTATCTGTCTCTTGCAAGAGACTTGGATGTTTGCTATGGAACACATAACAGCCTTTAAAAAGATTGGCCATGGGGTCCTTCTTTCTGGTCTTTTGGACAAGACAAAGCTGACGGTGTTGGCATTCTCTTTAACTCCTTTCATTTTAGACTTCATAAACTGGTAGATTGCATCCCTGGCAGAGTCTTGATTGTTGACTGTTCTATAGATTCTTTAATCTATAGAATAATTAATATTATAACCCACAAATTAAAACAGCCAGAATAGCTTGTCTGAAGGCAATTCAACCTTATTTACTTATCACAAGACTGGTTTATGGGAGGAGATTTTAACTGTGTACTTTATAATAGGCGACCAATTGGGAAGAAGCTTTACTGTGATTCTAATTGTTTACAATCCATTATTAAAGGGCAGACCTTACAATCTGTAACCAATTAGAATCAGATCCCCTCAAAACACATTCTATAAAGGCAATAAAGGCTCCTCCATAGATTACCTTTTTCCTCTAAAATGTTCATATTTCCCATTTGGTGAGGCAACCTTTTGAATTTTCAGACCATTTTCTCATTAAAACGTCAGTGGATCTTCCATCTGATTATAAGCCCATGAAATATAGATGGAAGTTGAACATTATCCTTACATGAAGGGTTTGTTAGGAATTCAATCTTAGAAATCCTTACAGCTAGACTATCTGTCCAATGTTTGTATTCTGATTTAGGAACTTGGTGGAATGAAACGAAACTTGACTGTATAAATTGGTTTAAAATTTATGGGCAAAGAACACAGAATGATACATTTTTAAGTTATTTAACATTAAGAACTCGATTGCAAAATTTATTGTCAAAGGCTAATACTTCTTCTGAAGACCTATCTTCACTAATAGTTAATATAAAATGCAGATGAAAAAATTTCAATATGACCGTGCTAAAACTCTTCAGGCCTTAATAAGTAATTATTCCTCAAAACTGTGATAGGAGACCCGATTAGTTTATGTAAATCTGTTCAGGATAACACCAATTTAGACTATTTAGTTAGAAATTCAACTAGGATATCTAATTCTGCAGATATTTATTCAATTGTTCTTCACCATTTTCAAAACTGAGCCCACAGACTGAATTTCAATTAGGTAACTTTCAAGAATTTTGAAGGATCTGGAAGCCTATTATTGAGTCCTCTATTATCAACAATATAATTAAACCATTTTCAGTGCAAGAAATCATGAGGTAATTTTGAACTTGAAACATAATATTTCTCCTGGGTTTGATGAGCTTATCAAATCCTTTTATAAAAATTTCTCTAGAGAATTAGCTACATGTTTATGAGGGTCTTTAATTCCTTTCTTTCTGGAGCAAGGCTTCATCAGTCATTCACAATGGGGTACAAATTTATATTTTTAAAAGACAGGAGACAAAGGTGACATCAAAATTGGAGACCTATCACTTTGCTGAATTCAGATTATAAAATCTTTGCTATGCTATTAAACAAAGACTTAAATCATGGGCCAGTTAAGTGATATCTCCTATGCAGCACTGTGGGGTTCCTAACATGAAAATTCAATCTGTCTTATGCTTTATTAGAGACCTGATTGAAACTTTAAACTACAATAAACAATCTGGGATTTTACTATCTTTAGACTTAGAAAAAGCATTTGATAGGGTAAGTCACCCTTTTTGTTTGAGACACTTGCTTTTTAGGCATACCTTCATGTATATTGGAGGTGTTTAAAAAACTGTACTTTAATTCTATAATATGTCCACTCATTAAAGGGAAAATTGAAAAAGGTTGGACCTTGCAATCGGGAGTGAGACAGGGTTGCCCTCTTAGTCCGCTATTATACATTTGCTCTTTAGAGCCCTTATTAGGAAAATAAGTACAGTCCTTTGTTGGGAGAGCTTCAAAATCCCTAATTCAAATATCTCATTGCATATTCAAGTTTATGCAGATGATCTATGTTTATTTTCAAACAGCAAAAACAGCTAGAGACTTTCTTTCAGTTATTTCATAAATATGCTATTCTTTCAAATGCCAAGATAAATTTTAGTAAATCTAAAGGGCTTTTGATGGGAGCACATACTTTGACCCGTTTGTACATAGAAGTATTGTATTTTCATCAGAACCTTTCACTATTTTGGAATTCTTTTTGGTTCTCAAAATTTACCAGAGCAGAATTGGTTGAAAGTATTACAGAAAGTCGAAGGAAAGTCCAGAGATGGAAACATCACAAATTTTCAAAGCTGAAAAGAGTCCAAATTTTAAGCAATTTCTGTTGCCCTGTATGCAATATATTGCATTTTGTATCCAGTTCCATCTAATTTAGAAGTTAAGTTGTACAGCATTAGTTTTCAGTTTTTCTGGGGAATAGATTAAATCCCATCAAAGATGTTATACTTATTTGGATAAAACTAAAGGTGGGGTAGGGATGATAGACCCAGTAGTATTTTATAATTCGTTATTTATGTCCTTCTCCTTACAAAACTGCCTCATAGCTTCAAACAGTATAGAATCTAGTTGGTTGAACATCTTGCTTGTTATTATTTATCTAAATGGACTCATATAGCACCAAAACTCCATGCTAATTTATGTATTCCAGCTTTCTTTAAACCCATAGCTCAGAAATTATATGCTTGGCAGTTATCCAAAACACATATTAATAATACCCTAAAGCTCTCTATGATATTATTATCTCCCAAATTTACCCATCTTCTCCTGCTTTTAAAAATTGTCCTGTAAACTCGAATCCCTACATTTTAGAACAGTTAAACAATCCTTGCTTACCCATACATATGTGGGAAACCAATGGTTGATCATGTATGGTAGTCTCCAGGTTAGAGGAACAGCTAAGTACAAAATGAAGGAGGAACGGTTTTGTCCTTATTTGGGCTGTATTGCACAAGAACTATGGAACATTTCTTTTACATTGTTCCTTTTCTTCAAAGTTATGGGTGTACCTTGCTAATTTATGGAATTTCTCTTGGTTAAAGCATTTAAATTATGAATTATTAGTTTTGGTATTTTTCCCCAAGTTTTTCTAAATTTCATATTAATACCTTACATATTTTTAGCATGCTTAAGATTTTGTTTATGGCAGGAAAGATGTCAGTGGGTCCTATACCAAAAAACCTAATTTTGTAAGGTTTAGTCAATATACTATTTATGAGCTAAATAAAGTTTATCAAAAGGATATACAAATATATGATACTAAGAAAGTTAAAAGTGGTGGAAAGGTTTTCACATATAATTAAGTTTAAGTGAATGGAAGGGTTTTATTTGAATGATAGTTTTAGATAGCATTATTTTGAAAGCGATTGTAGATTTCTGTTCTTTACGTTGTACTTTTCTTCCTATTGTTGGTTCTAAGTTATAGTTTAATGTATCCAGTGTATTAGTTTATTGTGAATGTTTTATCACTTATTTTTGATTCTACTGTAATGCCTTATTTCAATAAAGAAGTATCCCCTACTCTTTTCGATAAGTGCCATGGGATCTTTAACATCCACTTGAACTACCACCAATCAGGCAGATGGGACCTTGGTTTAACGTCTCATCCAAAGCGGCACCTCAAAAGTGCAACACCCTCTCATGCTGCACTACAGTGTCAGTACTGGGATATTAACCAAGTGCCAGATGTGGGAACTGAACCCACAGCCCTCTGATCTCCCGGCCTCAGAGGTGAGTGTGCTACCTACTGAGCCACTGACACTCGCGTAAACATAAAGAGATTGCACCAGTGCCCATCATAACCATTTTGGGGGATTCACTGGAAGTGGTGGATAAATTTAAGTATTGGGAATTTGGCTGGATAGCAAATTGTCATTTGTCATGCACATCGACTTTCTGTCCAACGAACTAAAATCAAGGTTAGGATTCTTTCTATAAGAACAAATCCTTATTCTCTGTGGCTATAGGACATAGACTGATACAAGCCACCTTCCTCCCACTATTGGATTATGCAGACATTATATATAACTGTGGCACTGTAACCAACCTGCATAAACTAGATATACTTTATCATCGTGCCATGCACTTTATAACAAATGTTCCATATAGAAAACATTATTGTGATCTTTACGGGTTGTAGGTTGGACTTCCCTTGCCACAGGATGGATGCTCCACATTGGCACCTGGACAGTGAACATCTTATTGAACAAACTGCCATTGTATATCTCCTCCCTTACGCATAGGTCACACAGTAACTATTCGCTAAAGAAAAGCTCACTCATTTAACTGGATGTGCCCAGAATACATACATCCCATGGCAGAGGTGCTATTAGCTATGTAATCCCATCAGTCTGGAATAAAATCCAATCCTCACTCAGACTACCAGGACAAGTCTCTATAGAGGCCTGATACAGTGCATCATTGATCGGGTTTAGAAAAATTATTGCCAGTAGGGACAGTGATAAGTCAATTGTATAGCAGAAGGCACTTGTCCAAGACTGTTGTTATCCATAAACAAATAAACAGACAATAAAAGATATGAAAAAAGGGATCAGAAAAGAACAAACACTTGATATATGCAATTGTCTATTATCCCTTGCACTTAAAGAATTTGGTGGGGTGTGGTAATATGGCAGCTCTTAACCTATATCTAATCCCTGAAACAGCCTTAGTGGTTCATGAGCATGGCGCTCTTAACCTATACACTGAGGAAGTTTGCCTGTGAGGCCCTGTGAGGTGGCGTCATCTTTTTAGGTACTGATAAAGGGTTCCCAAATACTCATATGAATCTCAGTGTGTTATTGGATATGCAAGAGAGGTTGGAAAGGTATTCATGTATAGTTGGAATATTGATGGTCCTCCATTTTTGTAACATAAGTCTTTTGGCTACAGTGCTAGATTGAATAAGAAGGAGCTGTGTTTCTTTGAAAGAATGGGTTGACCTTAGTGTAGTCCTATGAGCTAGAAGCCAGGGTTAGCTGGAACTGGTGTTCATATGATAGTAGCCATGAGGCTAGTTACTTGTGACCAGAACTTTTCTACCAATGGGCAATGCCATAGGATGTGAGATAGATCTCAGTCTGTTTGAGAGCATCTGCAGCCCAGGTGTGTGTGTGTGTGTGGGGGGTGATTTGGGCCTTATATAGCAGTTCAGGTGTCTGGTACCAACTGTGCAGGATTTTATTTTGCATAAGTCGACTCAGGGTCTTTAAGTGATTCATGAGCTGTATGCCAGCACTTTGACCATTGTTCCTCAGAGATGGGAACTTGCAAAGCTGTGGTCCAATAAGTTCTGGATGAAATTGTTTGGTTGGGGATTGCTTCTCTAATACGTAAATATATGAGACCTGCTCTACCTTTTAAAATTTTGGTCCATCGTCCAACTGGTGAGATGGGTATATCAGGAGAGGGGACAGGCTCATTCTAGTTAATAATTGTCCAAGGAGTTACTGATTTGGAGGTACTTCCAAAAGTAAGAGGTGGGAGGCCTTAGCAAGTTTTAAGTGATTGAAAAGAGTCCAATGTGGTGGTCTGTGGGTCTAACAAGTCAGAAATGGTGCATATGCCTTAACAGTTCATTTGCACTGATATACTGGCTTCCCTTCTATCTTTATATTGATGTTCTGCCATAATGGGGTGGAAGGGATGTGTTCAGGGTTAAGTGTAGCCATTTACTGGTTTGACGCCAAGCCAAGTATGATGTCTTCATAGTTACCAGAGTGCGAGGAGGGGGACAAGGAGTGGTATTGAGACAGGAAATAGGGTTTATTTGGTCACACATATCTATCTCAATGTGATTCCATAGGGGAGGTGAGTGGCCGTTCAATGGAAGCCACCTCAAGGACTGTGCGTGCAGAATGCCCACCAATATCCTTTTGAACCATAGAAGGTTCCAGCACCCTACCTTCTAGCTGGTACTTAGTTTATTTTTATTATATCTTGCTTTCTGCCCAACCCATAGAAATTTGCTAATTAGGGAATCTATTTGATCAAACCATTTATTTGGTATGTGGGTAGGTATATGGGAAATCAAGTGAAAGATTTTTGGGGCTGTGATCATTTTGATCACTTCCACTTTGTCTACCATGGATAACTGTAGTGATTTCCATTTATCCAGTTCAAGTTTGATTTTTGGTAATAAGTTTTGGAAGTTCAGGTCACACATGTTTGGGATTTTTGGGTTAATTTTTATGCCTAGGTAGGTTATACACTCCGGGGTCCACCGTAGAGTACAAGATGAGAATTATTGTTGAGTGGCTGTTTTGTTTAGTGGAAGGATTTCTGATTTAGTATGGTTAATTCTGAGGCATGAGAGGTATGAGTAGTTGTTTAAAGTTTCCAGTAAGAGGGTGAGATTGCTCAGCTTGGTCTAAGAGAACTAACAGGTCATCTGTATAAAGCAGAGTTTTATACATTTGGTCATTAATTGGTATACCTTCAATTTTAGGGTGTGGTTGTATTGCTGCTGAAAGTGGCTCGATGGCCAGGACAAATAGTAAAAGGGATAATGGGCATCCCTGCCTTGTGCCTCTTGACAGTGAAATCGGGCTGATAAGTTTGAATCAGTTAAAATTTGTGCTTTCGGGCTGAGTACATAGCTTGCAGGGTGGATAAATAGTATGGGCCTATGCCCAAATGTGCCAGGGTTGTGTACAGGAAATTCCACCAGTGGTCTATCATGACTGCCACTGAGGGAAGGAGCATTTAGGCAGAGGACATCAGATTCATGAGTGTTGAATGTGTCTGAGCTTAGTCTGCCCTTGAAAAACCCTGCCTGTGTGGGGTGCATCAGTTGAGGTAGTAGGTTTTCTAGTCTTGATGCAAGCACCTTTGTATATATTTTGCCATCTGCAGTGATTAGCAAACTGGGCCTGTAACTGGTTGGGTACTGGGGATCTTTACCAGGTTTAGGTAGTATTGTAATTGCTACTGACATGGAGGGAAGGAGGGAAGGTTTTGGGTTCAGCAGGTCTGTAAAGAGGCATTCAAGTATAGGGCAGATTTGTGGAATTAGGAGTTGGTAACAGTCAATAGGTATCTCGTCATTCCGTGGTGCTTTCTTTGGTTTTAATCTTTTGTTGCAGTTTCTATTTCTGAGGCTGTGATTGGTTCATCCAGGATTGAGCACTGAGTTTGGGTGAACTTAGGCAGGGTAAGTTTGTCCAAAAAGTCTGCTATTTGTTGAGAGGATGGAGTTGTAGAAGTAGTATATAGTGTCTGGTAAAATCAACCATAATGGCATTTATTTCTTCAGGATCAGTACTTTTCAAACAATTCTTAGAGCTTAGTGAGGCAATATGCCTTTCTGATTGTTGTTTTTTAGCGTGTAGGCTAGTAACTTACTATTTTTCTCTACTCTCCCAATATTTATGTTTAAGGACGTAGGATGGCTAGTTCAGCTTTTCTTGCTGTAAGTGTAGTGATGTCTTGCCTAAGTGCCACAATCTCTGTAGGAGCGATTTTTTACTAGTCTGAATGGGGTGGCTTTTATTAGATTCTTTATGCTTAAGAGTGCCTTCTAGATCTTTCATACATTTCTCCTTCTTTTCTGTCTTTGGCTGCATAGCCTATTATAATAACTGGTGACCCCCAATATTAACCTGTTTTTGAGACTTGAAAAGTCATATCAACCTGCAAGTTGATATGGCAAAGTCATATCAACCTGTGAGTTGATATGGCAAAGTCATAGCAACCTGCGAGTTGATATGACTTTTACTGTCTCATGCCAGGATGTGTGTACCATGCTAAGGTACTTGCCGACTCAGAAAATTGAACTATTCAGGTTTTTTTACTTTAAACAATGAAGGAGCCATTGAACCTTCACCTTATTGTCATAACAATGAGCATGCCGTGGAACCCATACAGAGGTCGAATCAGCAATGCAGGAAGCACATAATGCTAAAACTCTGAGCTGCTTTCTTTAGCACTCAGTTATTATAAAAATAACACATATGTAGGTGTGTGATGCACAGTTTTTACACACCCTTGGTGTGTGACAATATATAAACCTCTGAGCTTCGCTCTCGAGATGTATATATTATCACACACCTTGGGTGTAAAAACTGCATATCACACACCTATGCATGCATTATTCTCAATATCTCACCTCTAACTGTGGCCTTAAATGCTTCCAGCAAGGTGGTTGTGGAGGTGGAATGATTATCATTGTTAGTGAAATACTGCTGAATAACCTCCTGGATACATGGCTTAAAGTCGGGGCCCAAAAGCAAAGTGAGTCAAGTCTCCAGTTTGTGGATTTTTGTGAGGTGCTTCCATTAGGAGGTCTAATTGCACAGGGCATGATCGGATATTATGATCGGCAGGATGTTAACTGCTGTTACAGTAGGGGTAAGGTCGGGGTGGTGAGCCACATGTCTATGCAACTAAGGATCAAGAGACGGGGACTGATAGGTATAGTATCTTATCCTTGGATGATGTTGTCTCCATATGTCTGTAAGAGCTTGTTGTTGCATTCAGAGCAGTACTGTGTGTAGGGTCTGGGTATGGGGTTCTACCTTGCAAGAATTGCGATCCATATCAGGGTCTAATGTCAGATTAAAATCACCCCAATGAGTGTGGGAATATATTTGATTCACTATGGTGAGCAGTTGGGTGGCTAGGGGTGAAAGAACTGGGGAGCCTCCATTAGGTACATATATATTCAGTATGGCCTGAGGACCTTGTTGAGTGCTGAATTGGGCTAATACCCATCTGCATCTGAGTGATGCTGTGACTTTTGGAGAGTCCAGTGCAAATTCTTGTAGATTAATACAAAACTCCTCTCTTTTGTGTTGGCTACACTATGTACCTCTATACCCACCCATCCCTTCTTAGTTTTTGGACTTCCCTTCATGATCTTGGTTTCTTGCAGTAGTACCACTTGGGATTTTAATTTCTGCAGGTGTGTCAACACCTGTTTCCATTTAATAAGGGAGTTTAGCCCCTGCACATTCCAACTATGACAGGTAACTCTGCCATGTTTCTCACTATTGATTGGAATGCACTTTTACATGAAAGTTTTACTTAACACCTGTTGTCAGTGCTGACATTTGCTATAGATCAGTATTAATAGGACAGCTATTAAGGTAGTTGGATCGTCATATCTCACTTCAAGTGCAATATACATAGTACTGAAACAAATGAATAAAAACTGATACCTATTAACCCTAATAGTAATGCCAGTCATTAGCCTAAATACTAATGACAACTGGTTAGTAACTGGTGTACTTTTGCCAAGATTAGGGGTAACTGGGTAATTATTACCTAGGCTCCCCCTACCTCAGGTAGGGACTAAAGAGAGAGGGAGCTGGTATGGTAGGCAAGGTAAGGCAATTTATTTAAGAGATGCCCATCCAGGAGGCTCTGGGCACCGAACATATTCAAAACAAATACTATACATTTTAAAACAAAATACATGACAATATAATAGCACTACTCACACAACATATCAACAATTAAACAAAATTTATATAAACATTAACCTAAGCAGCAACAACAAATACCTAAAAAGCCAAGGCTAACCTAGATGTAGGTTCTAAAATAGGCGAGGACTGTAAACACAGTCTGGGAACACCTGATTGTAGAGGAAGACCTTGAGGCAGGCTTTAAATACCTCCACAGAAGGGCCTCCTAACAGCTGGAGTGAGTGAATTCCACAGGATGGAAGTGGTGACACTAAATGCTCTGTCACCAGCAATTTTCAACCTTATCCTGGGAATCTGCAAGAAGGCCCTAGAGGAGGAGGAGCAGAGGAGGGATCGAGACAGCCGGACTGAGAAGGTCCTTCAGGTAACAGAGCCCAGGCTGTGCACAGCCTTAAAGATGAGTAAACCCACCTTAAAGAGGACACTCCACCTAACTGGCAGTCAGTGTAGTTTTTTTTTTTTTACTTCTTTTATCCTCCTATCGCCTGCCATTCCACTCCTTGCTCGGCTTGCATGCTACCCACCCCGACACTGAGACTGCCCCTAGAGTGCCCATGGGTGACTCCTACCTTTCCTCCCATCTTCGTGGAGCAACCTGGCACAGCTGGGTCTGCCCGTGGTTCCTGGACTGGCAGCTGGAGTGGCCATCATCTAGGACCGCCGAGGTTGGTTTCTGTTTCTGTGCTTCCTGTTCCCCCTTCCCTGAGGACGCCGACTCTGGCAAGTGCATGCTGACGCACGCCTGCCAAGTGCCCACAACATCCACCCTCCCGACTCCAGCCCTCCTGAGCCACAGTGCCCCGTGAGAGCTGGTGCTCCCACCGCTCAGGGACATTGGGTGATACAGCACCCTGGTAACCCACTCCAGGAGGAGAACATCTGTTGGGACACTCAATCCTTCTTCCCCTGCCGACCCCCAATGACCCGAGTCCATACCCAAACCTGGGTCACCAGCGTGGTCGAGGTGTGGCGTCCAGTGCCTCAATCCTCAGTGCCACCAGGCTGGCTTCAGTCAGTGCAGTTGATGCAGCACTCGAGTAATATGACAATACTTAGGCTGTCCTGTCAACAGCCTCACTGCCGCATTCTGCACCAGCTGCAGTCAGTGCAGGGTACCCCCAGAGACCCTGAGATAGAGTGCATTACAATAGTCCAGCCTGTATGTCATGAAGGCATGTACCAAGGTGGGGAGGTCCTATGGCAGAACTAGGGGCTTTATCGCTGATATTCCTCAGATGATAAAATTAGTATGGACAGTGAAAGACACCTGAAACTCAAGTGTCAATCCACTGTCAAGAATAACAGCCAGATCCCACACCCTAGAGGAGGACTTCAGTGGTACTGAGCCAAGAAAGCCCTGTCTCTGCAGCAGAAGCCAACCTATTATGCCCTCTGTTCAACTCCACCACCAGTACCTCTCTATCGGGTTCAGTCACAACCAGCTGGAGGCCATCCAGTCATTGATTTCAGTGAGGCAACTATTAAGCACTTCCCTGTGCAAGATATTCCTGGGCTAAGGAAAATACAGCTGGGTATCATTGGCATAACAATGAAAATCCAGACTGTACTTCCTAATGAGCTCTCCAGGGGCAGCATATACTGTAAACAGCATCGTTGGATAATACTGAACCTGGGGAACCCTGCATGACAGGTGGCCAGGGAGGAGGAGAAATTCTCCATCACTACCCTCTGCATCCTGTTAGATAGAAAAGAATCAAACCAGCAGATGACAGTGCTGACAAGTGCACTAGAATTCCTTAGGTGGTCAAGTAACACTTGATGGTCCACTGTCAAATGCTGATGAGAGATTGAGGAGAACAAGAATTGTCCCATCCCTGCGATCTCCTAGCCCTAAGGAGGTCATTATGCACCCAAACCAGAGCAGTTTCTGTGCTATGCCTCACATGAAACCCAGACTGGAGTGGCTCAAATGGATCATGGGCCACAAGATGCTCCTCAAGCTGAGGTGCCACCACTTTCTCCACAATCTTACCAAAAATGGAAGATTGGAGATAGGACGTAATTTGCTTTGATCTCAGGGTCCAATGATGTTTTTTCAGAAGGGGTCTCACCAATGCCTCCTTCAAGACATCGTGAAAGACCCCTCTGACAAGGAACACTGGAAAATCAAGGCAAACACTGGGCCATTGAATCAACACGCCTCATTAAGAAATGAGTTGTCACAGGGTCCAGTTCGCAAAAGATATGCTGAAGCTTGAAGCAATCTCAATGACCTCAGCCGCCTCCACCAGTCTAAACTCACCCCAACCAGGCAGAGAGCTCTCCGGTAGCCCATGGCGACCACTGTCAGACAAACTCTGACCCACTGGAGACCCCCTGCCTGATGGCAGACACCCTGTCCCAGAAGAACCGAGCAAACTCTTTGCACAATGCATTAGAAAAGCTATCTTTGACTGTAGACAGGAAGGATGGAGAAGCCTGTCCACAGTCTGAAAGAGCAGAGTTGGTCAGTTCCTCCTGGCAGCAATCTCCTGGACAGAAATTCTGCCTTCTTATGGTTGATTGCCCCTGGTATGCACCATAGTGCACACGAGGGCCAGTTTGTCCACCTCCAGGCCAGACTTCCACCAGCAGCACTCTAATCTTTGACCCAAGGTCTTCATCTCCTTGAGCTCACCATCATAACATGGGGACCTTAAGTGAGAAGACCTGCGTGGTACATGGACTGGTGCGAGGGAGTCGAGTGCACCAGCAAGAGCCTTATTATAGGCATCCACTGCCACGCACACACCCCAACACATGCACTGTCAACACTAGATAGGTCAGCCACTGCCAGAAAACCCTCAGGGGTTAACCCCTCAAAGGGTGATAGCTGACCATCTCTGCAGGGGATAGCTACTGGGGACCCCAATGAGAACTTCACAGTGTAATGATCAGACCAAACGACTCGATCAGTCCTGATACTATTAATCTCAAGCTCCAGTGAGAACATCAGATCCAACATGTGGCCACTTAGGTGTCGTGGAGGAAACATCCTGGTAAGGCCCAAGGAAGACATTATCTGGTGGACGTCTAGAGCAGCCGAGAAAATTGGTCCTCGGCCCAGACATTGAAGTTCCCCAGCATTAAACATCTGGGGCCTCCAACATCTCCTGACCATGAAATCGGCCACCTCCTGCAGAAAGTCTCCCACTGCCCCAAAAGGCGATAAATCAAAAGAGTCAGGCAACCTGCACTGGACCCCCATGGATGGCCACACTTTCAAATGAATGTGGTGCTCTCACTGGGTGCAGGGTGAAGCCTAGCTTGGATCTAAAACAGATAGCTAACTCCCACCCCCTGCGCTCCACCCTGGGGCAGTGCACCAGTATATCCGGATGGGACTGCGGCCCCAAAACCAGGCCAGCATTGTCACCAATCCAGGTCTCTGAATGCAAAACAGATCAGCCAAAGAAACTAAGTCTGCTATAATTGCAGTCTTGTTTCTGACTGATCTGGCATTGCAAAGCACTGTTCTCAGGGTATTGGTGGACAGTGCAGCCCTCTGCTACCTGCCCACCAGTCTAGTGGGAACTCTGGTGACGGAACTAAACATGTCTGGCCTCTCTCTAGGACCCGTCTAATACCAGGGCACCTTCTACACCCTACTACCTTGATCCTACCACCAACTGCAGTACATGGGGCACTCCGACGCAGGCGTAATCACATGTTTCCTCCCTATTCCAACCTCCTTACAGTGCCTAGCTGTACTAACAGATACTGGGAGGCTGACAAAAGGACATAGATCATGCAGCTGGGATGCCCCATACACTATCCTAGCTCACCCCAGGCCCTCATACCTTCCCACCTGGTATGCAGGGTTACAGACCTGGCTGCCCTATGTTGCTTCTATTGTCAAGGTTGTGTTATTTTTTTGTCTCCTTATTCATGCCTAAATCAGCAACAAGAGGGCTTGGAATGAGCTATATAGTAGACAAGAACAATATAACATTAATGCAAAGGTAAAGTATTTAAACTAAAGTCAACCAGCTATAGTTGAAGAAGTTTGTACCATTTAAAAGTGTTCGCAGAGTTCTTCCCTAGGAGGTCTCCCATAACACCTGTAAGCACCCTACTTTAAACATTTTGTGTGTGCTATCCTCACTTTGCCCTTAAGAAGCAGTTGCTGGACTTTGGACATTAGGTAGCAGCAGATTACTATTTTTGGGATACATAGCCCAAGCTTGCTGCAAAGATTACATAAACTTGACCATTCCCAGTGTGCGTGTACCTTCAAGTTTGGAATGGATCTACTGTTATTTTATTGCTGAGTTAACAAGATAGTGTAAGGTTAAACAGCATGTCCGTTCAATTGTCCATTGTGGGGTATGAACTCCCCTCAAAACTTGCAGGTGATCCCATTATGAACAAGTGTCAAGACACTGGGATTGCTCTGTGAATGCGCATGCATTGTGTGGTGAAAGGGCTGTAATACACCCTTTTGCAGCATGAGACTGCAAATGCATGCTGTGTAAAGGGCCTGCCACATACCGTTAGTGTCTCTGTATTACTGTGATGTTATTCTCGAGGCACCAATGGCTCAGTAGTGGCAACATAATCCCCTCCATCATACCTTTGAGGACTTCCGCTGTAACCCACTACATCCATACACTTTCCTTACCATGTGATAGTATTTAACCGAGGTACATCTTCTATAGAGCATCTCAAGAGTGCTGTAGCTTGGCTGGAAGGCAGTAATATTAAAGGGCATATTTTTCTATTGCTAACAGCACTGTAATTCCCTTTCACAAAATCGGCTATGTAGCAATACAGTGGCTTCTGTCATGATGTTCAGGGTTATTATAAAGGCTGAGGGCACATTTTGGTCCTAGCCAGCATGATCATGGGATATGCAAATTGGGAGGGAGGTACAGGAGCTGCTCTTTCTGCAACAGAGCCAGCCACTCAGCGTGGGGAAATAGGGCTCCGTTCCTCCGAAATATGCAGCTAAGTGCAGGTCCTCCTTGCTCAATAAATATCCTCAAAGGTCTGGCATTGCCCAAATACCCTTTGCCCCTGTCATATCTAGCGGTATCTAGCCATCCCATACAAACAATAAGTTTCCATATTTTGGACTGCGACCTATAGCTTAGCCAGTTATCAGGACAGCGGCATGGGATGTATCTAGCAACTACACCATTTTGACAAAACCTATCTATAGTCTTAAGCCCTTAGTTAGCTACAGTTAGGATAACAGCTAATCAAAATACCTTGAAAACTGTCCTCATATTAAGGATTGAAATGTGTGTCCTTATTTTCAAAACTATGGTGCCTTGGTCCAGGAGTGCTGCTCAAGTGGATCCACATCTGAGGTGGCTGTCATCTGGGAGATCAAGTTATTACAGTCCTTAGGAATAGCTTGGTCTACTTCTGATTTCTCCTGTTGGCAAGCATTTGTGGAAGCACTAGTCACCCAGTCCAGGAAGAAGGGATCTCTTTATGGGTATCTTGTGGTGCGGGATCGTTATGATAGTTCTCATTATTCTATACCACTTGAAGGGGTATATCAATTTTGGTTACCACTGATGGGTGTATTTCAGCTTGGTGTTCAAAGCAGCCACTATGACTGTGGCTCTGGGATCTTCCCTGCATGGAGAGCTTTGCCGAGCTTCTGAGTGCTTTATCCTCCTCTTACTTTTTGGGGCATCATCCAAGGTCTTCAATGGTGACCTATAGCTGGCGGGAGGTTGTGCACTCTGGGATTCGAGCTGAATGCTGCGTTACTTCCATGTCCTCTGGAAATGCGGTGGGTGCTTCAGTTTGGTCATGCCTTGGTGGCGATAGTAGCTTTCAGCCAAGTTTCAGATATATAAGCCATGGCTGATTCAGGGTATTGAACAGCAGAGCGGTCCTGTTGTGCATTATTCTGAGCACCACAGGTATCTTTTTTTTATATATACTTTATTTTTATTAGCTTGCAATGTACAGTACATTGTAAAAGGAAACTCCTTGGTTACAAATATAGGAATGATCATCAACTACATCATGTTATGATCGGAAACAGTATTTGACATCCTGTGTTATCTCATGGGAGGGTGGCTGTTTATCTGGTCAATATACAGATTGCTAGAAATAGTATCTTCATGTGGCCATTGCAGCATACCTATGGACTAATGCGATAAGCAAAAAGAAAGTTATCCCAGGTGAAAAAGCTCACCTTGTGCTGCCCAATGGTGGTTTATAGGCCATAAAACAAACATTTGTTAATATTTAGCTTTAAAGTAGGACAAGTCAGTTCAGAGAGTCCAACCATATAAAAAAAAATAACCTTTAACCCCAACTAATATTACTATAAAGCATCCCACCAAGAAGAGACAACAACTTACAAAGCATCATTAGAGGGCTAAATATAGCTTCTTATTTACTTAATGTTAAGCTCTCTGAAGTATTAGGCTAATTCAAGTAACCAAGAACATAATCTCAAATTCCAGTAAAAGACAATAGAAATATGTGGCAAATAAATGTGTCTTATAGTTTGGGAAAACTGTGGTAGTTCTGTCCCATTACTGTAGCTCAGTACATTTTCAGAAGCCATATCCTTCCCCACGGCTCTGAGCACTTTATAGCCAAGTTCATGAAACAAAAGTCAGTCTTCTTCATCGGATGAAGGCTCTGATCTGGAATGGTGCAAGTACTGCTTTATAAGGTCTAACTGCTTCCCAACCTCCGAGGAGTCCGAGTATATGAAAGTCTTGCCTGCATAGTATATCTTCAGCAGTGCCGGTTGCTGCAAGATGTGTGTGACTTCCCAGTGCTCTCAGGCCTGCTTGAACACCATCAAAGGCCTTCCTACACTGTCGAGTTGAGTAGCTCAGGTCAGGAAATAGGTATATCTGAGTGCCATCTTTCAGTTTTAGCAGGGCCTTTATTTTAGCTGCCTTCAAGATCTGGTCACAGATATGGGTACAACCAGTGACAATCATGATAGCACGTGGGAGATTTTCTGGTTGGGCTCTCCTGGGAGTAATGCGGTAGATTTTACAATGAGAGACTGAGTGTCGAGATCAAGTTATGTACAGTACAAGTCACATTAAACTGTTCCTCAACTCACTGGTGTAGCATTGTTCAATGAGTTTCCTAATCTGTGCAGTGTTTAATTCAATGAATTAGTAAAAGCTTAGTATTGGTTTGCAACTAGCTGTTAGGACTATAAGCTTTATTTTCAGCTGAGTGCTTATGAGTTTCATTTCAGAAGGCAGACTAAACAACTCTTAAGGAATGCCGTGATATTCATAAAAAAATACTCTTAAGGAATGATGTGATATTTATAAACAATGCCCTTAAGGAATGCTGTGATATTTATTAACAATGCCATGAAAATGCATTGCATAAACACCCAAAGGCAGCTACTGCCATATCACTAAACAGGTACAAGTGAGTTGAATAGGCAGTGAAGAATGGTTGGAAAATAATTAAAAGCTTCAACAATTCAAGTTGCCACTGCAGTAGAATCACCAAAAAAAAAAAATACACCAGTGAGTTGATGGAACAGTTTAATGTGACTTGTACTGTAGTAAGAAGTGAACCAACATACCCAAGAGGTTAGAGCCCTCCAAATCTTCGAAATACCCAACAGTCGAATGTTAGCTGCCCTAGTTCCATTCTGTAGGTTTTCCAGCTGAAGCCACATAACAGTTTATTTTCATTAAATATACCAACGACTGCTGCTGCAGATTTGTTTGCTGAATCGGTTGCCATCTTAGCTTCTGTGGTCAGTACATCCATTCTAGACTCTATACTTCAGAAATGGGTGCCCAAGGTCTCAACTTTCTTATCGAGCCCTGATCGCTTGCAGCAAAACACTATTTGTTGATTTGGGAGTTCCTCCTGCCGTGGATTCAGTATTGATGCAGATGCAGGATCTCCAGGCCATAGATCTTTCTCCTTCCCGACTTCATCGTGGCTGTATGTTTCATTCTCCATTGCTTTATTAGGCATCAGAGAATTCCAAAGATAGGCAAGGTATAACTCTCAGTTTAGCAGTTGTATTTCTATAGCTATGTTTCTTAGTTTAGAAATTTTTATTAAGTTTTGTTAGTAAATAGATGGAGCCTCTGAAGACACATCTGCTCTAGCTGGCTGCTGGCCACGCCCCCACCACCACCACCACAGGGTGTCTTAGGAAAAACTTCTCCCATTCCAGTGGAGAGCATGTCATGACTCTGTAAAACTCTCCAGCGGTAGTCATATCTTTGAGTAATCAGGAAAAATTATAATTTTGCAGTTCTGCAACTCTTGGGAGCCCAGCTCTGGTATTTTTAGGATAAATTCCTTAACTTGAAATCATAAAAACTGACAATTATTGGTCTCAGATTGTCTCCAGGTCTAGATGTGTGTGCCAGTGAGTGGTGTACATGTTCTTTCAAAATGACCATCAGGGATCTTGAGGATGGCAGGAAGGATATGTTGTAGGAAAGCAATGCAGTCCCTGAGTTCTGATTTTTCTGGAAGACCTATGAAACGCAAATTATTTCATCTGCCTCTGTTTTCCATGTCATCAATTTTCAGATGCATTTGCTGTAAATCCCTGCTCTACTCTCGAAGTGTTCTCTGGACTCATGGCACATTTGCTCGCTGTTCAGGCTTTGATGTTCATTATTTATAGTTTTATGCTGTAATTGTCCAGTCTGCTCAGTGTGCAATGCTGTTTGCTGTTTATAGTCATTAACATCCAAGAGAATTTTAAAAGCATCTGTTCTATTCTGTCCATCTGCTCTTATTTCTCAGTCTCACTTCATGAAGCCATGCTGCTCTCTCTCCTGGGAGGCCCAGTGGATACAAAGCAGCCCTTCTGTGGTAGTAATTTTTCAGTCAATATAATTCCTGTAATCCTCAGCAAAATTGATCCAAACTCAGATTAAATGTGCCTCAGATAGTCCTACACAGTATACTTGCAAAAATGATGGGATTAGCAAGTCTGGAAGCTTGGATGGCAGTAGGATGTGTTCTTGTCTCTTCAGAGCTAAAAGCTTACAGCTCCATCTTGCTTGAAAACTCCCCTGGTGGTCACACCTTGATGTACAAAACTTTTAAGGAAAATTGCCACTGCAACAATGGTTAGCATGCTTCCCTGTTATATATCAAGTTAACACTCAAGCACTTAGATCTCCAACCCCCAACCCCTCCTTTCCTTTAAGTACTTCCTTACTTCCTCATGGTAGATTAGTACTGTTACGTACCATGTGTTTTTGTTCTCTGAGTTGTAGTATCATTATACTGTGAAACACATTCATGTTGTGTTACATTGGATTGCAGATTATACTGTTTTTTTTACTGTCTGCTATATTGTTGTCCTATCAGGACCTCCTTGTAAATGAGCATGCTTAATGGAGTTTTCCTGCAATAAACTTGAACAGTTCTGGGGCACTGAAATAATGAGTTGGGCTGCACCAGCCCAGTACCTAAAGGGTTAATCCCCAGGCCACATGGTGGGGCCTTTGGCTGGCTGGAGGTCACTGGTGAACGCTGGGGAATTTAAGTGGGGTTTTGATAGGATCAAGGTGCTTTTAGGTGGAGAGTAAGAGACCAAAGGAGAAGGGAGAGAGACCAGCGTTAGTGGGAGGAAGGCTCACTCCTGCATCCTCGGCCGAGCCTGGAGAACCTGAGAGGGTGCTCATTGCTTAACCTGACTCAGTGTGAGGAAGGAAGGACTAATGGGAAGATCTGGGTTACCAGAAGGCACAAGAGAGAGAGTAAAGATGCCCCATTGGCAGAGAGAGAGAGAGAGAGAGAGAGAGAGAATGCTGAACACAGCTGCCTAAATGCTCAGAAGCAGGATGAGAGGCAGGAAGAACAGGAGAGGAGTTGGTCCCTAGGTACAAAGGCCATTAGCTCTTGGGGCCTTCACTTAATTGTTGCCCAGTGGAAGATGCCAATGTTGGGAGAGGAGCAACTCTAGTTGAATGGCTGATAACACCATAGGGACTGTAACTGAGAGAGATAGGAAGGAGTGATGCTGCCATGAATGCCTGCTGCCTAGGAGTGGGAGCCTTATCAGTTCTGTACTAATGGTGCCTGTGAATTTTGGAACCATAGCGTTCAGATAATGTTGCCTTTTATTGTATGATCATAGCAGTCATGAAGTGAAACTGCCTGCCCTGTATTAATTTGCTGCTCCATGGAGTTGACTGCTAATTAAATTGTCTCCCTTATTCATTTTACCTTGGTGTGGACTGTTAGTTTGTTAGACTGTTGCACCTATAATCTGTTTCTTCCTAGCCCAGCACCTAAGAAGAAGCCTGCATGCCATATGGAGTGGTAAGACTTGATACATGTAAGCCAGCTTTAGAACGGAGTTCTTGTGGGCAATTTCTCCCCACAGAATGCACCACCATCATGTACCGAGACATTGGGGAGGTTGTATAAGTTTTCATTTTCCTTTAGGTTTATTGAATTGGACCTAACTCAGGCCACTGAGACAAAACTAGTTTCCAATGGAGTCCTTATCACACAATTTAAAAGCCTTACAATTAAAAAATTGATGATAATAATGGAGTACTTACTTGGAGGATTCACATCGGCAATATGGGCAAAAGCTTTATATTCATTGTTATTGTAGTAACAGTAATATTCAGATAAGAACAGGATCCATGATTACATGAGCTTTAATAGTTTAGACAAGTATTAAAATTTTGCTTGAATATTTAATAATAGAAGTATAATGGTGAAAATACCAACCAAAACATACATCTCATGATCATATTTGATTCTGTGACTTCACTTTGTCTTTTGACATATGACTGAGCATATTCTCTATGAATGGCTTTGAAGTACACCGAGATTTCCCAATTACTTTTTTAAAACACAGTTGTAAGATTAGAACTTAAATTCACAAGTTATTTCTGAGATACATATATGAGAATGGCAGCAGGCTATGACATGAAATGTGTATTGATCATTAAAGTACATTTTGAAAGAGATGTTATCTCCATGAATGCTATCTTCAGCAGTCTGGGCAGGTTTCATGTATAATTAATAAGGTGGAATATTTTATTGTGACAAATAAATAAGGTGACATGAAGTGTGGGATGTATTAACTAAATATACTTGTCCAATTTTACCACTACTCTGCACTAATGGTCGTGCTGACAGTGATGACGTTGTTATCACATTCTAGGTGTGCTATTTAAAAATCTGTGGTTGTCAGATTGTTCCATATTTAATACTGGTGTATTTGTAGACATTTAGCTATTGCTCCATTTCTAAAATAAACCAGAATATAAACTGTCAATCCAAGACCTGCTATATACAGTATGAAAAGCTGAAGCTCCTAATAACCACCTGGATTAAATGATGTTCAATTAGTGACACAGGTGTGGCGGTCAAGGTCATCAGATACCATAATGCTAAACATTGCACATTATGGAAGGGAGGCTAGGTGTATGTTCTACAACTGCTACAAGTCTGTGAAACTCAAATGTTGATTGTAAACATTACACAGTGAACCAGGATAATGCTTATATTTTTCTCCAAGGTTATTCCTAGTACAATACAACTATGAATATCATCTCAATTTTAAAAAGTAGATCTAAGTAAGTAAAACACCTGACAGGGTGTGCAGTTCTGCTATACTACCCATATGTCTTGGTTGGTTATGAGGCACTAGGTGCACTCTGAGTGCTTAGTACCACACAGCAAATGCAATTAGAACAGCATTACTGCACAACCTAGAGTGTGATATCACACTTATATAATGGTGATGAAAGCCCTAAGAACCAAAATGAAAAGCCATTTTAACAGACTTCTGCAGTATGCTGTAATAATCATATGGTCATGTAACTGGATTCCACCAATCATAGTGCAGGATTTCTTTGACCCATGATATGATTAAGCAATAGCACTCAATGGTCTGTGCATCAAGCTAATCTTCCACACCCTGTGAGTGTTTTCATGCACAAGGTGAGACGACTTCCTTCAGTCACGTGGAAGTACTTCTATTTAGCTTGATGAATACCTCTGGAGCATGGTATTGTGTTTATAAATGTAATATTTCATTTTGTTTTTGTTTAAAATGATAAAATCAAGGACAAAAAAATTAAGGCATGCAAGGAGTGATATTACTGCATTGTCATGTGAGCTCTGTTGACAACTGCAACCAAATACTGACTGTGCAGTGCAACATGAGTGGGATGCTGCACTTCTGAGGTGCTGTGTTTTGTATGAAGCATTAAACTGAGGTCCCATCTACCTGTTTTGGTGGTTGTTCAGGTGGACTATAAAGATCCCATAGCACTTTCGAAAAAGTAGGAAATTTCTCCAGTGTCCTGGCCAAATTTCCCACATGGTAAAAAATCAATAAATAAATGAAAATACCACCGACAGCTTAACAAGGTTCAATTTCAGTCAATTTTCATGTGTATCTCTAGGCAAGGCTGAAAAATAAACAGAATTGCCTAGTCCTCATTTCCAGGTCAACAAAAACTAAAGAAAGTGGCTAGGGATCATTTTGGGCCTTAGATCTGTGCTGGATTTCGGAGATTAATGGGATGAATAAAATTTCACTTAAAAACTGAAAATAATTTTGAATTATTAAAGGCTTATTTTAAGTACCATGATCTCTAGTCTTTATTTTAATTCCGGTTTATCTCTTGCATCTGGTCAACACTGCCCTTCTCTGCTTCATCCAGTTTCCTGATTTCTCCAACTAGACCTATTGTACTACCTCAGGCTCAGTACAAGGTGACTTTGTCAGCATTACCCCATGGAAAAGACCCATCATGTGGCTTGGAACTCAAGGCTTACTCTTCTTCATTGCTGTAGAGGAAGGATCTGAGAGGCATACTGGGCCATTGGGGTGGTGTTGGGAGTGGTATCATACACCAACCAAAAGTCCCTCCCACCTCCCAGCCATATAATTCTTCCAGTGAGCAATTGCTTATGGGGTGGAGTCCACTGGTCATTCACAACATACTGTATTGCCCTCAAATTTACACTAGTGATTTTGACTGTGCTCCAACAACTGAAATTAATGTACTATTTATTCTTATGAATATTTATGCTTTATAATTTTTATATTGTTAATCCACTATTTGGCACTGTAACTGATGACATAATTACTGGACAACTTTGTAAGTAAGGGCACCCTTTCCTAATAGTTATATTTTGTATAAAAATAAAGCAATTTACTGTTACTACTAAATTCACCACAGGTGTCCCAGTTGAGCATATAGTCCAGTAACCCTCCCACCAGTGTCTGGAAGAAATACCCTTACTTCTCTCCCAAGATTTTACTGGCCCAAACCATGGAACTGGTTTGCTCTGGAAACCAAATTCCTGAACACAGGATTATGGTGCACTCAGCCTACAGCAGGCATCATCCAGTATGCTGTCCAAGCAAGTTCTCTTGGCTAGAGTATTTCAGTCCCTTTAGCCTAAGGTAATTTGAGCACCTGCAGCTAGCTTCTGTTATATAATGCTGCCCTGACTCCTTTTCCTACCATAGGTCTCTTTTAAATAGTTTGTACATAAGAGTATGGGTGCTCCATAGTTAACTAAAGGAGAAGAAAGCCCTCAGCAATGGTAAAATGAACATCCTGGCCCAGATATTCAAAAGGGTTGCGCCATGCAACAGGGATATGCCAGCACAAGTCCGAAAATGCGCCATTTTGTGATATTCAGCGGGAGGCAGATGCACCCCAAATCACAATGCACAAGAGTGCAATGGTAATGAATGCATGCACAACTGAAGGGGAGGAACCATGCATAAATGGCACAGACGATATTCAACAACATGCATCATGCGCAATAGGGGAGCAAACAGAAGTTGTGCGAGCAGCGGAAATGATCCAAAATAAAAAGGAACAAGAGAGAGGTGCAAGAACACTACAGGGAAGCCACATGTTGGTGAACTGCAGGCAGCCACACAGGCACACAGAAACTGTGAGCAGGACAGGGCAGGAGCAGAACAGAGCACCTGGAACCACCAGGAACAGGGAAGGTGTGGGGAGCCTGTGCCACAGTGCAGGACAACATTTGGAAGTGCCACACAGCACTGAGGGCACAGACAGTGGGCAGTACGGCCACTACAGGAGGTGTTCCTGGTGCAGGGGAGTAGCAGCAAGGACAGCGGGGAACAGTAAAACAGCTTCCGGGGTACACAAGCCAGGGACATGGCCAGTGCCACCATCCAGATGGAGGCAGTTATGAGGTGAGAAGGCAGGCAGCAGGGGGCACGTCTGTGGAAGGCCTGTCGGTGGTGCGTCTCCAACAGGCAGTACCGAGCCTGCACCAGCTTCGAGCTGTACACTGATACTGAGACCATGGGCCGGTACCACCTGAACCGGGTGATCCTGAGGTGGCTCTGTGAGCTGTGCAGTGATGTGATACAGGCACCACACGACGGAGCCATGCTCTGTCAGTGGAGACCAAAGTGACAGCTGTCATGTACCTGCTTGCCACGGATGCACTGCACACCAGGGCCAGGCCTGGGCATGTCCACAGGCGGTGCACTTGACGCCGCCCCGACACTGTACTCCCATGGCCATTGGCTGACTGCTGACACTGCCCCTCCGGCTGCCACCCTCAGGGCTCAACAGTGCTGCAGCAGCAGCCGCAACAGCCCCACTGTCCTGGACACACACCAGTGCTGCCCCACTGGTGCAGACAGGTACTGGCACAGGCTGGGACTGTGATGTCAAGCAGGCCTCCACAGCGGCACCACCCACGGCCATGCCCGTGATGTCACCTGCTGTGTGTGGCCATCCTGTGGCCTACACGTATCACTGTACATGAAGTGAGCTCCATCATCATCAGTGACAGATCCAGCACCAGCCCGAGTCTCTGCATGCTGGCATCCATGGACGGGCATATTGGGACATGGGCAGGGCCTCCGCACCTGCTCCACCAACATCAGTCCGACAGCCAGGTGGGCCCACTGTCGCCCTGACCTGGACACCTGGTGGAGGTGGATGGGCCCTTCTATGTCCATGGTATCGCCTCAGTGGACAAGCCCACCACCACTGACCCATGTAGATGCTCAGGAGCTGTAAGGGAACACAGTAGCATTAATGTATCTGCCCTACCCTGTCTCCCCCATTGACAGACCAGGACCTACCATGCAGTGATGGGCTACCACCCGTCTGGAATCCACCACCTGAATACCCTAGATGGCACAAGGCCACATACAGCCAGCAACCCGGCTCTTCTTGTGGGGTCAGGTGTTGCACAGCCAGCTGTCCCCCGGTCGCAGCCCATGCTGCCCAGGATGGCAGCCACCTTGTCCTTAATCCTTTGCCTGTCTGTGCCCATCTTCTTTGTACCCTGCATGGACTGCTGGTGGCTGCCATGCAGGTTGACGGCATGTCACCTCTTCCCATGCAGCAGCACTGGCATGTGGTGTTCCTCTGTCTGCTGAGCAGCGGCTCCTGGTCAAGGTAGGCTTCAAACAGGGCATCTGTTTCTGCATTGGTGAAGTTAGGCCTTCTCTTCCTCCCACGCCTCTGTTCCTCTTCCTCCACCTCACGATCGCCTCATTCTTTATCCTGTGGGAATAACAGGTGTTACCTGTGACTGTGCAGTCCCATGCATGTCCCACACACCACAGTCCACACTCCCAAGCAGCATGCAACTCATCACAATAGACTGCAAAACAGACTATAGCCACTGCAGCCCAATGTCGCATTTTATAGCGCAACACATGCAAATGAGGTGAGGTGCAATTTTAGTGGATGCTAATGCAGTATCTGCACCATTGAATGGCTGATTAGCTGATTTGCATATGCCGGCTGAATATCGCGCTGTTGCACTTTGCACAATTGTGTTGAATGTGCTCAGGCAAGGTGCATTTCAGTGACATGTGCAATGGACAACGAGCGGCACATGCCTGGAATGCTGACACCGACGCCAGCTGCGCTCTGATGTGCTGGGGGCAGAGGCAATGCAGAGCATGGCCACCATTGTGCCAGTGGTGCTACTGCGCTGTTCACATGCATGGTGCTCTGGCATTGGGGTGCTGTAGGTGTACTGGGGCCACAGCATGGTAGGCCGCTACAGGAAGTGGCACAGGTGCCCTACTGTGCTACACATGGTGAGTACCAATCATGCTGTGGCAGTCTGTGCGTAAGAGACCCCTGACCCTGTGCTGACCTTTGCCCTAGGCACCCATGCGTCCACATGGTGCATTTTCATCAGCTGTTTGGTGACAGCGCATGGAGAATGACAGCGCAGTACCGCCGCAGTATCCGCTACGCGGGCTAACGTGCTCTGCCAGAGTGCCATTTTCACACCAAAACTGTACAGGATGGCACGAGAAGGGTGCCCATCTGAAGCCAACTGAACTGGCCAATCTGGTCCAATTAGTGGACCCCCATGCTGCTGCCCTATTTGGGGAGCACCCTGACAGTGCCAGGAGTGTGGTGTGGAGGAGGTGGTGGTGGCCCTGGAGGAGGCCACAGGCATGGAGAGGACTGTGGAGCAGTGCAGGCACTGCTATGGTGACCTACAGTGGCGGGACCCAGACAGGCTTGCCCACCTGCAGGCATGTGCCAGGAGGGGCACGTGCCATGGCCAGGTGCCCCATCCATACACTGTTAACGTCCACACAGGTATCACGGTGGCATGTGTCCAGCACATGTGGGGGCTGTCCAGTGTTGGCCATGGTGGTGGTATCGGGGTGGGGAGGATGGGTATGGCTGTGGGATTGCACACACACGGGGCGGGTGGACTTTGCTACCAGATTGTACTGATGTTCTCTCCATCTTTGCAACCTAGGCCCAGAGGAGCCAGCAGTGAGGGAGGGAGGCTGCACCGTGATGAACAGCAGGCCCAGAGGGCGGCTGGACAAGACAGGTGCAGGGACCAGCCTGATGATGGTGAGTGCCTTACATCCATGATTACTATTGCATGCTGTGTAACAGGGTGGGCAGCAGGGCATGACCACCATCCATTGACACCACTGCCATGCACGGCAACTTGGTAGTCAGCATTGTCCAGTGGCACTGCATGTCTGGGGGGGGGTGTAGGTGGTCCATGAGTGCACTGGGTACATGGTTGTGCCACTGCCTTCACACCACATAGCTACAGTCACTGAACAGCCACAGTGGTGCTGTACAGGACTTGGCCGGTGTGTGTGTGTAGCATTCCACATGGCTGTGTGTGCCTGGGTGGGCAGGTCTTTGGACGAGATCAAGTGGGTGGTCACACACCATCACAGAGGCATGTCCCATGGCTGCATGCCATGCACAGTGGGTGGGCTGCATGGGGCTGTGAATTCACACCTATTGACTCTGCACCCTTGTCCTAGGTGGACAGCAGCTGCATGACATCAGGGTGGCACTGTGGGAGATCCTCCAGGTTGCCAGGGTGTCACTGGAGATACTGGAATGCATCGACAGGCTTGGTGTCAGATGGCGTCATGGCGGGAGGAGAAGCCGGGCGGAAGCGGGGCTCCGCTGAGCTTGGCAATGCCTCTGATTTCCCTACCACCCTGGACACACCCTCACACCCCTCCTTTCCTCTACCGTTTGTTCACCCCTGCCCCTTACCCATCCCACCTTGTTTGTGGCCCTCCCCAAACCTTTGTAATACTTGTATATAGTTTTGTTTGCTGTTTTAAATACATTTCCTTTGATATGCCTACTGCGGTGGTCTCTGATTTTCAGCGGCTATAGGTGCTCAGCTGCAGTGGTGTGCATGGCGCCAGGGGTGGTGCAGTCATGTGCATGTGTGCGTCCTGGGGAAGTGAGTATGGTGTGGGAGTGGCTATCAGTCACTGTCTGTGGTGTGTGTGTTGTTCCCTGTGCACTGGATGACTGTGTGCAGTGGTCCACGGTGCATGCTGTGTGTTCATGGTGCACCTGTCAGACTATCCATGGTCTGTGTGCAGCTGACACCCTTCCATGTCTGTGACTTGCATGGTCTGCTGGCATGTCAGTGGTGGCTGTCCATGCTGGACAGCCACCATACCCAGCACAATGCCGGGTTGCCTCCTGTCACTGGTGTGGTGCACGCCTGCCTCGGGTGACACTGTGGCCCCGTTGTTGTCCCACCTCCAGGCTGTCACTTGTATGTGTCACAGGAGATGTGCACCACTGTCTGTCACTTGTGGTCTGGGCAAATGCTGATGGCGTACAGCTCCACAGTGCCTCGTGGGGTGGTGGGCACTTCTGTGCCATGGAGGGTGCTGGCCATGTGTACCTTTTCTTGGCCACACACTGGGGGCTTGGTTGCCCTGCTACTGTGTCCCTGTGTTGGTGTACCCTTGGGTATGGGTGGGTGTTTGTCCATGCACTGTGTTAGATTCTGTGTGTGGTGATGCTTCCATGCTTCACCATCAGGTGTCTGCGCTGTTGTTGTGGCCAGTGCTGGGTCAAGGTGTATCCTTGGGAGGGTGTGTGGTGCTGTACCACTGATGGTGTCCAGGGCATGTCCTGTTACGTGTGGGGTACCTTTGTGCGCCATGCATGGTCAGTCTCTCAGCTGTACCTCGGGGATGTGTGGTGGCACTGTGTATGCAGTCATTGCATCGCCAGGTGCTGTCACCCACTGACGGTGCTCGTGGTGGGCTGCCTTGCATGGTTCTGTGGTAAACAGGGTTGCATTGTCACAGTGGGGGTGGTGGCATGCTTGGGGTGTCCTGCGCTGGTGGACGCTGCTCCTGGGGAGGGTGTCTGGGGATCATGGTGCAGGTTGTGCTCTGCATTGGTGGGATGGTGTGTACGGGTGGTCGGCCCTCCTTGTGTGCCAGTCACAGCTTGCAGGGGTGTGCTGGGGCACCATGCCCCGCTGTTGGTTTGTTTTACTGGTATCTATGGGCCAGTGGTTATTCCAGCTCTCCACCAGTTGTGCAGTGCATGGGGTGTGGGGGTGATGTCTGTTCTGCTGTGTGCTCCTCTGCCCATCTGTGGCATGGGTGGTGGGCCCCCTGCATCCTGTCCCTGCGCATCCCTGGTTGTGCTGTTGCACTGCTGCCCTGTTCCACGGAGCATCCTGGTTGTGCTATGGCACATCTGAACTGCTCCACTAAGCATCCCTGGATTGCGCTATGGCGCATCTGAACTGCACAACTGCACATCCCTGGTTGCGCTATGGCACAGGTGGCATGATATTCAGTCGTGTACAACAGGCGATCTTGACCTGCGCAGTTTTTGAATATCACGCATCTCTGCGATGGGTGCAGTGGACTTGCGCTGTTCTGCTGTTGTGCACTTTTGGGTGCAGTTTGAAAATCTGGGCCCTGTGTGAAGCTTTTGTTTTGTTTGTAAAGGATTTCTAGTTTTGATCTACTGTTTTGCACAAATGGGGTATGTGATCAGCACAGGCAGGTTGTGATCTAAGAAAACACCAAGATACTTTAATGTGATGTAGTAACCTGTTTGAGTGTGATTCATTTAATGTTTAGGATGTGTAGGCTATGGTTCATTCTGACTTTGGGTAAGAAGGAGTCAAACAACATGCATTTGATCTTCTTTTAGTTGAGTAGGAACCAGTTTTTGATGAACCAGTTTTTTAACTGAGTTAGAGATTAAGAAAAGCCAATACACACAAAACATCAGTTAATGCCACCAGTCAGCATCTTTGTTCCCCATTTTTAACTTTTGCATGGCATTAACACCTTGTAACTGATATACTGTTTCACCTCCCACATCTATGCCTGTATGTCTGTGTGACATGAAAATAAAGGATGGCTACATGCACCCTGGATGTACAGTAGCCAGCTCTTGTCTTGGAACCAAAGAGGGTGACTTGAAAGCAAGGTGGTTCTGATGTCATATAATGGTGGAACTGTGGAGTGCTACGCCTTTCCTGTTTTTGTGACCTACATGACTCTTTTATGTTAATTTCTCAGAGAACTATGCCTGAAAAAGACCTGTTTTTTTGAGGAGGAGGGACATGTTGGAAGCCTGATGACTTCCACCTTTCTGATTCCTCAGTCTCCTCCCTTCCATCTGAGGAACCAGAAGAAGTCCTTTCTTGTGTGGTCTGAGTCATATAGGTCACAATGCTGAGCCATGTAGTGCGACTTTGAGTTGTTTAAAGGTATTCCTGTAGTTTAGATACTATTGCTGAGGGTCCCTAACAATTTTATTGGCTCCTTCCTCATAGTTTTCCCAGAACTCCATCTGTACTTTTGATCTGCAGTTCAGCCCCAGCCCCACCACTCTATAAATCTACTCAAAACAAGAGAAACAAAGTAAAACATTGTAGAAAAAATTAATTGTTCAGACTGACCTCTGTTCCTCAAACTCTGAACTCTGTTGCCCAAAATTCAAAAAGAACTTGCTGACAACCCGGCTCACAATCTTCACTTCATGAACAGTCACCAGCAATCCATGGAGAATCCCTCTGAGCTTTATAAACACTTTTTAAATGCAAACCGACACCCAGTCTTTCAACAATCTTGCTACCAGTAGCGGTCCTCTTATTTATTCCAGTATTCCCCAACTACAGATTTGGAACACTATGGCCACTGTGTCTTACTCAAAATGCATTATAGACAAAATAAGCTCTCTACGGGAACCACTCAGGGACACGCTTGCTCCTAATGCAGCAGGCGGCAAGCAAAGATAATTTCACTGCCTTCTAACAACAATTAAAAAAGTCTCAGCCTGAAAAGAACAACAAAATGTGTGTCAGGGATAGAAACAAAGCTTGAATGAATACCTCACTACCAGTTATACCTGCTACTCCCTGGGTTTCTGCCAGTCACAAATGCAGTGTGAAGGTAGAAAAAGGAACAATATAGTGTGTGTGTATATGTGTGTGTGTGTGGCACCCTGTACTGGCCATCAAAACTTACCAATAGGGCGACTATTTTTACTGTTTCAATATTAAACCTCACCTTTCTAAATGTTTTACTCTTTTGTTGTTCTTTTTAATTCTTAAATACTTACTGAAGTACCCATTGTATAAACATAATAACACTTTGAGGTGTGGTTTATTGCCTGATAAGAGCACGCCCAGTGGTATAAGGCACCTCGCACAAGCGCTTTGTGCCTTAGTATACCATCATGTGCTCTTATCAGGTGATAAACCACACCTCGTCATGTGTTATTGCTTGCATAATTAATGGGTTTCATTTTTTTCCATAGGTGAAACCCCTTGCCTAATTTTCAGTTATAAAGGAGTGTTTATAAGAGCAAACATGCACTGGGTTTCCTTCTTCTGCCCATGAGCCTGTCCTGTTTCTTCCCTTCTAAACACCTGACACCATGCTTACTGCCAGAGACTAGACCACCACTTGGACTCGGCAGTAAGTCCCTCCCCAACAAAAACAACAATAAAACCAAACTGCTGGGCTACAAATACAATGTAAACTAAGTCTTCTTTCAGCACACATCCAAACACTGACCCCAGTGAAACCAGGTCAGACCACAGCTGCACAGAGACTTCTTGTTATTTTATATAATTGCTGTGGCGAGAAAAATGATACCCAGCAATTATATAAAATAATACATGTGATCAGGTAAACTTCACTTTACACACACTCAGTGTTGGATGCTTAAATAAACTCCTCGAGTTTTGCTCTTGGGGTTTATGTAGCATCCAACATCTTAGGTGTGTGTAAAATTTTGTTAAGCACAGAACTCCATATATTATTCTATATATAATAAATGGTGAGCATTTTTCCTTAGGGAAACTCAGTTATAATTTGCCGTTATACCCAGCTGGTTATAACGGTGAACATGTGTCAGGTTTCCTTGCTCCATGCATGTATCAGCTGAGGTCTTCCTTCATTCCCGGACACTTCACTACCTCTCCCACTCGAACTCTATAGTAAGAGTTAAACAAATGACCTTAAGTGTCTGAATTAAGTTATTTTCAGTATACTTTTAAGTTTTGGGGGAATCACATAAAAAATGTAAAGGTTTAAACAGGTGCTTCAAGCTGACTATGGACTGCACTTCAATCTGACTGTAGCTGCACAGAGATGTGTTTCTATTTATATAATTGCTGTGGCAAAAAGTCTCCTCAGCAGTTATATAAAACACATATGAGGTAGTGTGTAAAATTAAATTTTACACACACCTTCAGTGTTGGATGCTTGTATAAACCCCTCAAGCTTCACTCTCAGGCTTTATGTGGCATCCAACACCTCAGGTGTGTGCAAAATTTTGTAATGCACACTCACCCATGATTTATTTTATTTATTATGAGTACAGTATCTTTAGTATGTACATTAGCCAGTGTGTCATACAATGAGCCTCTGGCACTACAGCCCATTGGGGACCCAGAGCTGGTCTCAGTATCCTTTAATGTATTGTACTAGCAGCATGCAAGGTTAGCACGCTAACACTAATGTGCATGGCATGGAATCAGTCACTCACCTAGCAGTAATCTGCGCATCCCCCTATTTAATATACATAATAGGAACATTTGGAAAACTGACCAAATATTAACATTCTGGAACTACAGTGTAGGGGAAGAACCTAGAACTGGTGTGATCATCCATTATGTACTGCACTAGCACTCAATTGCAGGGCAAGGAACCCACAGGTTACCCTGACTCCATAGTAATGTATTGCCAGCCCTTACTAAAAATAAATACAAATGGAGATTTTAGCTAGGGTAGACTACGACAAAACCTGAACTAGAAACCAGAAAAAGCACCCTAGGCTGTTATAATGGGACACTTGTGATGGGTATGTCACTGTAATTAGTGCACTGCTGTGTTTCTCCCCTGTATCACTTGAACATTTCTATGCCTGTCTGAAGTTTATTTATTCTTTCTGAAGCTAGTGGCCTAGCCCCTAATAACCTCACTGCATCTTGCATAATTATTAATATCTAGTTCTGTTTTAGTGCTGGAAGCACATAAAAGCATTTTAGTTTTAGTTGTTTTTTTCAAAATGTGTTCTCCTTCTCTTGCTTATTTGAGCTGTTCTCTTTCATCAGCAGCTAATGCTCAAGCTTGCCAGCACTGCTGAAGGGAAGAGCACACCACCAAACAGCATCAACAGACAAGGATCTTCCTGTCCCACTATTAGGATCATGACTAATTCACAGTTGTACATGGTTAGCCCATATTAATGCATGGTCAGTGACTATGGCCATTCATGGTTTGTCCATGATTATAACAATTATCTTTGGACAGCCAACGGTGGTAAATGGCACAGGAACCAACCTTGGTCAGTCTAGTCTGATAATTATTTATGATGCCCATGGATATCCAGATATCCATGACTGTTAATTTCAAAGTTTCCTGGATAAAAAAAAAAAAAAAATTCTGTACAACACATCTAATTTAATTATTTCCAGCAACCTTAACATTCTGTAATAAATTTATTTTATCAGACGTTTGAAATTTCATGTATGCACGACAGAATGTAGAATTCTATCACACCAAATCATCTACTTTCAACATTGAGGACTCATCATGTAAGTACAGTATTTGTTTTCCACTTGGGAACATCATAGCTAAAGTTCAGAATGATACAGGGAGAAACACAGCAGTGCACTAGTTGCAGTGACATACCCATCACAAGTGTCCCATTATAACAGCCTAGGGTGCTTTTTCTGGTTTCTAGTTCAGGTTTTGTTGTATTCTACCCTAGCTAAAATCTCCATTTGTATTTATTTTTAGTAACGGGGCTGGGCAATACATTACTATGCGGTCAGGGTAAACTGTGGGTTCTTGCCTCCCCCACCCAGTGCAAAACTAGAGGGGCTGGGATGGTGGCAGGGCAGTGAACCTGCTGGACAGGAGGGGCTGAGGGAAGAAGGGGCATGGGAGGTGGCCTAAGGGGAGTCAAGGGAACAGCTGGACATTAATAGGATTGATGTAGCACCCAGTGGGTGCGTTTGCTGTGTATGTAATCCGTAATTTGTATTAATATCTATCAGAGTACTGCAACTACTATACCTATGTATTATACTGTAAGGAGGGATCCAGGGTCAGACAGTGAAGCTTCTAAGGCTGAGCCACCTGGGGACCATGGCACATTTGTCCCTGGAGCTCCGCTCTATACAGTATAATAAATGGAAATACAGTAGTGTGATATATAGAATAATAGTTATGTAACTGTGTGTTATGGATTTTTTTTACACAACCAAGGGTTTGATAACCCATAAACCCCGAGAGTAAAGCTTGAGAGGTTTATGAGGTCATCACACACGAGGCTGTGTAAAAATTCCAATAACACAACAGTTGCATAATCTTTATTTTTATAATTGCTGGTGCTAGGTAACGTGACTGAGCAGTGTTCATTAAAAAAAATGTAGACAAACTCAAATCCTGTTTTAAAAACTCTGTCCCTTGTAGCAGTTAACTTAGCTTTAGTTATTTATTTTGTGTTAAAGCAGCAGTATAGACTGAGGAGAGTGAGTGACTCGGTGGCTTGAGAAGATGAGATACAAGCATAACTGAGTGTTGCCATACAGGTTATTACGTCATTTGAAACATGGCTCTGATCCGTGGGTTAAAGGGGTCACCAGTAATTATAATCTAATAGGTAATAATATAAAATACAAAGTGATGTGGCCCCCCATCCCTAATGTCCCCTTAAATATTTATATATCTTCCCTGGTAGTCTAGCAGACCCTCCCCATCACCAAGGTGCCCCTTATATATTTTTTTTATCTTCCTGGTAGTCTAGTAGACCCCTGCATTGAAGATGTCCCCCTAAATATTTATATATCTTTCTTGGTAGTCCAGCTAACTCCCAATCCCCAATCTCCCCCAAAACCATTATATAACATTCCCTGCTGGTCTAGTGGACCCCCACCCCTCCACCTAGCAGGCAGTGCCCTACCACCACTCCTCCATCCCTTCCATAAGCCAGTAACCAGAACAGTCCTCAACTCTCCACCACAGCCAGCCACGACCTGAGCTGCCAAGAACATACTGTCATTCTGTATACAGTATGCACTCCATGACAGCTCAGTTGGTGCCAGACATGGTGGACAGTGAAGGTCTGTGCCGGTCACTGGCTCATGGAAAGGACAGGTTGAGTAAGTTGATGGGAAACCACTTGTCAGGTAGGTGAGGGTGGGATCCACTAGACCACTAGGGAAATGTTATATAACTGGTTTGGGGAGAGATCGGGATTGGAGGGGTCTGTTACACTATGAAGGAATATATAAATATACATATGTATGGGGGACATCTGGGATGGGGGCCACGGCACTTTGTACTTTTAATTAATACTTATTACAGCAACTACTGAACCTATTTATTAAACTGTATGGGGGCTTCCAGGGCCTGAACATACCATGGCCTCAGGTGAGCATAGCCCTGGCAGCTTCACTGTCTGATACTAGACCACTCTGTACAGTGTAATACATACTGTAGATATAGTAGTTGTGGTATTCTAACAGGTATTGATACAAATTATGGGATTACATAGAACAGCAAACACACCTAATGTCACCTCCAATGCCCTTCTACACCTGGCAGCCCAATGTCAGACCCCATCCCACTTGCACATGCCCGTAGACCACCTTCTGGCTGGTGTAAAATGATGCCTTGCTGTGTCCAGAGGATTGCAAAATACAAAAATGGGGATGTTGCAGCCCTGCCATGGTACAATCCCCTTGAGACCTGGTGCACCTGGTTGTTTGCTACAACCTTGGTGCAAGGGTTTTGGCACAATGGCATCAGGATTTGATGCAGGCTGCTTAGAAAATCACATTTGATGCAAGTTGTGGTACAAGTCACCCCTCGTCAAACTCTTTGATGTAAGTCCCTTATGTTGATCTAACACTTTTGAGAAATTTGGCCCAGGGAGTACTGAAAAAAGAATATTGTCTGAAAGAATCTCTTTAAATAACTCTGATTTTGCCTGTGGTGGCAGTCCTTTGTTCTGCTGTTGGCTACACCCCTGTCTGGCACCTGGACTGGGCAGCAGGGGAATGTCACGATGCCAAGATATGTCCCCATCCACCAACTGCACTTAGTACCCTGCAGCCATGAACTATAGCTGCATGTTGGGAACTGTGCAAGATCTGCAAAAGCTGCCAGGACTGGCAGCACCAGGGGTCTGGGGCAGTGTCCATGAATGAATATCAGGGAGTACCATGCCGGAGCCATACAACTGTCCAGAGCACATCTGCCCGGTGCCACCTGTGTAGTTTGCCACACCCACCATGCCGACGCTACCCACTTTGTCACCCCCAGGTCCATCTTCCATGTCCCATGACCTTGCAGGCTTCCTCTGCCCCAACATTGTGGTTCTGAGGCTGGTGATCGCCAGGCAGGAGGCTCGATGGGACCTTCCATCACCCTCCCCTGGTGCGCCAACTCTTGGCACAACACTCTGCATGCGGCAACTCAGGGGACCTTGGTGAGGACCCACTGTTCTACTAAAAATCTGGTGCAAGGTCCCTGCACCCAGAGTTTGCCACTGGCAGGGATCAGTGCAACATGTGCCAATCTAGTGGCTGTTTGAAAATCAAGCCCCAGGTGTCAGCCAGAGTTAGTCAAAGGTATTTAAAGGTCTCCACCTGTTCAGGTTTTGTCACTGGCCATTCTGAATGACAAAGGGGGACTTTCCTCTTCTGTGGGAGACTAGAGAAGAGCATGGTCTTTGCATTTTGTAATGGAGGACCCATTTATTATTGGAGAACCAGCTTTCTAGTGGCCTGAAGTTACTTTGGAAAGTAGTGGCAAGGCTGTCAAGGTCAGGATTTTGGAATAGATGACAGCATCATCAGCATATAGGGGTATGCTGGCTGCCTGACAGGCATCAAACAGTTTAATTGTGAAGAGGCCAAATAGGAGTTTACCCCAGATGGAGCCCTGGGGAACACAAATAGATATGATCCTAGTGTCAAACAAAGATTTCTCATTCGTCACATGCTAGGATATAAGGTTATACCTCACCTTTTACCATTTCCCCATCCTCTCTAAGTATTGTGTAACCTGGGATTAAAAGTTCCAGTCATTATTTTCTGTGGCCCAAGTTTCAGTGGTGGCTATGAGGTCTGCCTCGGGTCTGGCACCAATGCCTGGAGCTTACTGATTTTATTACCCAGATTCCAAGTATTAAGGCAGGTGTCCTTACAACTAGCTCCAGATCACCTTTGTTGTTTACTGATCCTACTGCAATGTTCTTTCCCATTCTTCTTAACTTGTTTTTGTTGTTTTTAGATCTAAGCACCTTCCCAACTTTGCCTCTTCCACTACCCTGTTTAAACCACAATCTTACTTTTATCCACCTTACTGCTACCTGTTTCTAGTACAGGGATTACTAGCTAGGTTTCCTTTCTTCACATCATTTCACTATCCTCAATGTCCCCTACAGTCAGTTTAACAGTCCAATACAGATGTCAAATTTCTGCCCTAGAACACTAGTTCCCTCTCTTGTCAGGTGAAGGCCATTACCTTTGCAAAATCTCCTGTCCCAGAAGTTCCCCAGTCCCCAGAAAGTGGTACCCTTTCTTCTGACACCATGCCTTTAACCACCCATTTAGAAACATAGAAACATAGACTTTGACAGCAGATAAGGACCACTTGACCCACCTAGTCTGCCTATTTCCCTACCTACAGGATAAGCTGCAGATCCTAGTTAACCAATAGCCTATTTCTTCCTACCCCCACAAGAACTGCCTTATGTCTGTCCCATGTATTCTTGAATACTCCCACAGTTTAGACCCACAACCTCCTCAGGAAGGAAGTTTCCATGTGTCCACCACCCTCTCTGTGAAAAAACTGCCCTCACATTGCCCCTAGCTGTCCCCCTCATCTTCAAATTGTGTCCTCTTGTTCTTGCACATCTCTTTTTCTGAAAGATGCTACCCTCTTGGACTTTGTTGATTCCACTGGAGGTACTTAAATGTTTCTATCATGTCCCCCTCTCCCTCCTTTCCTCAAGGGTATACATATTAATCTCCTTTATTCTCTCCTCATATGGCTTCTCTTGCAGACCCTCTATCATTTTAGTTGCCCTTCTCTGGACTGCCTCCATCCTGTCTATGTCCTTGTCTGTACAAAGGATAACAGCTTCCTGTTTTGTGCTGGTGATGCCTCTCTGTGCATCCCAGTATCCCCCAGCTCTCTACTGCCTTCTCACATTGCTTGCTCACCTTTAGGTCATCTCATATGATTACCCCCAGATCCCTTTCCATTTTTGTTGTTGTACTACTCCCCCATTGTGTAATCTTCCCTGGGTTTTGTTTCCCAGGTGCATTCTTTGCACTTCTTTGCATTGAATCCAAGCTGCCATACTTCTGACCATTCCTCCAACCTTGCCAAGTCCCTTCTCATCCTTTCCACACCTCCTTGTGTATCAACCCTGTTGCAGATCTTTGTACCATCTGCAAAGAGGCATACTTTTCCTTCCAGTCCTCTGCAATGTCACTTATAAAACATTAAAATGGACTGGACCTAGTACTAAACCCTGCAGTGCCCCACTAGTAACCCCTCTTTCTTCAGAGTGGACTCCATTTACAATTACCATCTGTCTGTTGTCCAGCCAATGTTTTACCCAGGCTACCACCTGGGACCCACTCCAAGGCTTCATAATTTGATTATTAATCTTTTGTGTGGGACTGTGTCAAATGCCTTGCTAAAGTCTAGGTAGGCCATGTTCACAGCCCCTCCCTGGTCTACTACTTTAGTTACCCAGTCAAAGAAATCAATTAAATTCATCTGTCATGACCTTTCTGCTGTGAACCCATGCTGCCTTGGGTCCTGTACCCCACTTTCCTGTAGGTACTCAACAGTCCTGTGCCCCACTTTCCTCTAGGTACTCAACAATTATTTCCTTGGAAGTGATTCCATCACTTTCCCTACCACAGAGGTCAAACTGATAGGTCTGTAGTTTCCTGCCTGTGTCTTGCTCCACTTTTGTGAATGGGAATCACATCAGCCTTCCTCCAGTCCTCAGGTACCACACCATCCTCCCATGATTTGTTAAAATGGTAAGTCAGTGGTGTCACTAGTTCTCTCCTTAATTCTTTTTAGAATTCTGGGGTGAATTTCGTTAGGCCCCATTGCTTTGTCCACCTTCAGTTTTAGGACTTCTTTCAGAACCCTTTCTTCTGTGAAAGGACTGGGATTGACTCCCCTATCCAGAGTGCTTCTGTTAATTGGATTAGGCACCTCTCCCTCTTCTTTTGTGAATACTGAGCAGAAGTATTTGTTCAGTATCCCTGCTTTTCCACTGTCCCTCTCTGCCCACCCACCGTCCTTTCTATTCAGCCTCACTGTCCCTCCCTTTGTCTTCCATGCTCCTGATCTACCTATAAAAGGTTTTATCCCTTCTTAACCGAGTTGGCTATCTTTTCCTCAGTTTGGGCCTTTGCTAGTCTGACTTCCCTCCTGCTTCCTTCTGCCTTAACTGGTACAGTTCTCTGTCCTGCTCCTTCTGTGTTTCCTCATACTTTCTAAATGCTATCTTTTTCTCCCTAACCTTCCCTCAACTCTTTTGAGAACCATAGTGGCTTTTCTTTCATTTTGATTTATTTGCTTCACACAAAGGCTTGTTGCCTCTGTGATGGCCAGTTTTGATGTTTCCCCATTGTTGCTTCACCCCTCCTTCTAGCCTGTTTGCTAGTGCTTTTCTAAGGCACTCTCCCATCTTGCCAAAGTCAGCCCTCCTGAATTCCAGTACCCTTACTTTTGTGTGGCTTAACTCTGTAGCTGTACAGAGCTCCTCAATCTCTTTACTCCTACTCCATTGATCCCTCCTTCCCTACTCGACACAGGGAGGACCTCAGAAATAGTCAGGGAGGTTGAGTCTCTGTTTTCTTTAAATTACCTCTCTGCACTGTATTCATTTTTTTAAACATCGTTAAGTATACTTGGCTTTGGCATAATGATCCTTTCTGGTTTTGCCTTCACAAGGTGGTCTCTTTCATCCACCTACAAGCTGCACGTAGGACAAAAGAGGCCACCTTGTGAAAATAGATATCAGAATGTGAGAGACCAGTTAGGAAATGTTACAGCAAAAAGAGACACCAAAGATGGGGAGTTTGTGGGATGTAAATAAACTATAAACTATTAATGCCACTTCATAAGAAATAATAAGTACTATAGGTCCTCTGAAGAAGACCTTATAGTTTAAACATTGTGACACCTTGTAATAAATAAAAATGAAATAACTAGACAGTATGAATCTGTATTTTTTAGCTGTTGGAAGAAAAAGCAGTAGAGCTCCACCACCCATTTTTCAAGATACCATGTATGGCCACCAGGGGTAGCTTACCAATAAAAGACTATAATCAATATGGTGTTGTTACCTACATTAACACTTTGTTCTGGACATTCTATAAGGAATATTGACTGGAATCTGGTTATACCAGAATATACCCTGTATAGGAGGCATAGGTGATGGGTAAAGTCGAAGTAGTCCTGTATGTTATGGACAGCACAGAGTATAAATGAAAAAATGCAGATTCTCTACCCAAAATAGTAGTTATGAGAAATATTTTACTTGATGAAATTCATCACACAAAATGTTATTCATTAGAAGCACTTGTGTTTTCCTTATATATCAAAATTTGGTAAATGTTTTCGAACCAACGTGTTCCTTCCTCAGACCACAGTTTCAAGTGCTAAAATAAAATAAACATAATTACAATAAGTATATTTAAAGCATAAATGAAATATAAAAAGTTATATATGTATTTAACAGGGAACACACCTGAGCTAACAATAAATGTCACATATAGTTCCAGAAAGGCTCTTGCTAAATGGAAAAAAAAAATATTTTGTTTTAATTATTAATGCTTTAGTGACTTGCTTCAAATCAAAACCCTTTCAAATATAGTTATCATAAAATTTGTTTCATGAAATACCTGAATAATCTCTGCAAATGAATCAATTTAAACCAAAATTGCCATTTTCTCTTGCAGTTATCTGAAAACATATTGAAATGTAATTTAAACTTTCAATTTAAATGTCAGACATTAAGATATTATACACGCAGATGTTCATTTACCAAAGTGTTTATCCTTAAGCTTACCATCATTCAAATGATGTATATTTTGATAAAGGTGAACTTCAAGATTTAAGGTGGACTGTCACTAGTACATTTACATGAATTACGAAAATGAGTTAACTTAAACTTTCAAATGTGCCGCCATTGCATGGAATGCCAACTACCTCACTTCAGAGGATACAATGAAGAAGGCTGGGTTGCTTACAATCACGTTACCTGTAGGGTGCGTGATGATGTCACAACAGTGACATACTGCAACAGCCAGTCACAATGGAAATCAACATCTACAAATTGTGTTGATCCCTTCTGCATAGAATGATTCTCAAGGCTAGATTATTAAACAATAACATATATGACTGAATGTCACTTTCTCAGTTGGGACATGAATGAGATTAAATACTTACTCCAATAAAAGAAATACCACATAATGTGTAAAATCAGTGGCTGTGATGGGAGTAGAACAAGAACTGATTAGAACTAACTTCATATGAGTTTTATAAAAATGAAAATACAATTGGAAGTTGAGAACCGAAGAGCTACATAATTGTAGAGAGTCAGTGGCTGTGGTGGCAAAAGACCCATATAACGTGCTAATTACAACATGAGGAAAAAATATGATAAATATAATATATAAACCTATTATATTAAAATGAAACTAAATAAAATAAAAAATAACATGAAAACATTAGCAAATGGGCTAGTAAATAAACGTATGATGTTAATGAAAAAAGTCCAGATTAAATTTTCATTAAGTCCATATTTTTTCTGATAAGTACATTAAAGTGTAAATCCACCATGCTTCCCTCTGTAGAAGTTTAGTATCCCAATTTGCTCCTCCTTTAGGTTAAGTTCACCTTATCAAAATGTACATCATTTGAATGATGGTAAGCTAACGATAAACACTTTGGTAAATGAACATCTGCGGTATAATATCTTAATGTCTGACATTTAAATTGAAGGTTTAAATTACATTTCAATATGCTTTTCAGATTACTGCAAGTGAAACGGCAATTTTGGTTTAAATTGATCCAATTGCAGAGATTATTCAGGTATTTCATGAAACAAATTTTATGATAAATATATTTGAAAGGGTTTTGATTTGAAGCGAGTCACTAAAGCATTAATAATTAAAACAAAAACGTTTTGTTTTTCCATTTAGTAAGAGCCTTTCTGGAACTATATGTGACATTTATTGTTAGTGTTCAGGTGTGTTCCCCTGTTAAATACATATATAACTTTTTATCTTTCATTTATGCATTATGCTTTAAATATACTTATTGTAATTATGTTTATTTTATTTTAGCACTTGAAACTGTGGTCTGAGGAAGGAACACGTTGGTTCTGAAAAAGTTTAGTAAGAGCCTTTCTGGAACTATATGTGACATTTATTGTTAGTGTTCAGCACTTGAAACTGTGGTCTGAGGAAAGAATACGTTGGTTCGAAAATGTTTACCAAATTTCAATATATAAGGAAAACACAAGTGCTTCTAATGAATAACATTTTGTGTGATGAATTTCAACAAGTAAAATATTTATCATAACTACTATTTTGGTTAAAGAGTCTGCATTTTTCATTTATACTACTTGCATTCTCTGACTGGCAGACTCTCTCTATAACAATTTAGAAGTGTATAAAAGGGAACCGAGGAGAACCTGTGATACTACATTTTGATTGCATCTTCAAACAGGGACAGCACAGAGGCCACAGAGGATAGGTCCATCAAGAGAGTTAGAAGAGGCAGAGTCACTTTGAGTGCAGCTAAAACTGCCTCTGCAAAAAGATAAGAAGGTGGTTGGTCTATATAGACCACTGAAACAATGGGTAGAAGTTAAGGATCTAGCAGAAGACAGGAGCAGGGTGTCCAAAAGGGGTGATAATGGTGATCTCAATCTATCAGACATAGACTGGGATTCCCTTGCAGGAAAGAGCACCCAGTATCAGTTTTCTGTGATGCAGTGCATGACTGCTTACTGGTACAGCTAGTCAGAAAGTTCACAAGGCAAGCTACCAGTCTCAGTGTGGTACTCACCAACATGATAATGATGGGTGGTGTAGCAGTTGGGGAACCACTAGGGTCCAGTGACCATAATACCACATGCTTTGAGCTGGTCCTGGTAAAGACAAATGATCTTCTAAAACTGCAGCTCTAGATTGCAGATGAGAAGACTTTAACCAAATGAGGGAACAATTCAGCTGAAAATGGTAGATGTCAATAAGGTCAAGGGTGTAGTGCAATCATGGGGCAAAATTAAAGGAGCCATTCTTAAAGCAACTATTGTAACTCATGCTAGATAACAGTCACTAAGGGATAAATTACAAGGGACTGATCTGGTTCTGAAAGAAGGTAAGTGTAATGGTGAGGTAAAAAAATGCCTTAACTAAGTACTTGAAGTACCAGAGGAGGGAAGTGGAGAAAGTATCAATGCAAGCTGAATGGTGTAAAGAAAGTTTCAGAATCACACAGGCAGACACAGAATTGCCCATTGCTGAGGATGTCAAGGTACCCAAAAGCAGACATTCGTGTGATTAGAGAAAAAGTAAGATGAAGGAAAAAGAATTGTTAGGTTGATGGAAGGAGGGAGGATAGTAGAGGATGATGAGCAGAAGGCAACAATGTTAAACAACAATAGCACCTTTGCTCAATATTCATGGTGGAGGAAGTGGGACACTGCTGGAAAAGGGAATGAAGATAGTAGCAAGAGGAGGATTCAGAAAATGGGAAGGTAGAAATTACAGTGGATAGAGTAAAAGTGAGCTTGCTGTCCTGAAGATAGATAAAGCACTGGGCCAGACTGGTTTATTTATTTATTTATTTATTTATTTATTTATTTATTGAGAATATTGGATTACAACCTTTGAGTCAAGGACTCATTTACAAAAGCTCCTCATCAGAGCACAATACATCAATTGATTGACAGTATGTAATATTACAGTGAGGTTAGAGAAAAGTAAACAACAGGGATTGAGCAGTGCTATCAGTCCTAAACAGTTGTATAGCTATACAAGTCCTGAGGGAGCTTGTGAACATCAGGGACAGTAGAATCAAAGTAGTGGTGAGGCCTGTACACTAGCAGGTGGTGAGAAAGTTGGGATACCAACATTGTCATTAATCCACAGTCATTACAATAGTAGCAGTGGAATAAAACACACAGTCATTACAATAACAGCAGTGAAATAAAGAAATTTATTTCACATGAGAATGCTCAGGAACAGGCATCTGAAATAGCTGTGGCATTGACCACAGGCTGATCATGAGCTTGCCATGGTTTGAGCTTATTCTGAATAATTGGAAGACTGTGGACATGGACCCACCCCACAAGGGAGAGGATAGGCAGTTTCAGGCAATTACAGAACTGTCACTCTAACCTCCATCATAGGTAAGCTAATGGGGACCCTAGTTAAGGAAAATCTGGTGACCTATGAGGAAAGCAATGCAATACAATCTGAGACAGTAAATAACACAGTTCATGTTGGGGAGGTGATGTAAGGCTAAACTAATAGTATTCCTTGACTGAGTAATGAGGGTGGTGGATAATTTCAACAAAACAATTGACTCTGTACCATACAGGAGGCTGCTAAAAAAGTTAATTGATTTCAGAGTAGGGAAAGGACCTTGTGAGGTGAGTAGGTAATGGCTAGGGAAAATAACAGAGGTAGGAGTTAGGTGGTCAAATTAGGAAAAGATTGGTCATGGGTAGGGTGTCACATGGGTCAGTCCTGGAACCAGTCCTTTTCAATATGTTTATTGGTGACATAGGGAAGGTATACAGGGCAAAATGTATCTCTTTGCAGAAAACACCAATCCCAGTGGTTGAGCAGTACAGTGAGAAGGGGAGGGTTGCAGGGGAACTTGGGAAGGCTAGAAAAATAGAAAAGTATGGCAGTTGAGAATCAATGCCAAGAAGTTCAAGGTAATACATTGGGAGTAGGAACTCTAGGATGGACTATCAGAGGGGAATCAGATTAGTGACTACTACTGAAGAAAGGAAACTGGGAGTCATTTAAGTAATTCCTCCAATAATTCAGTTAATGCACAGTAATAAGGCCTACAATGTAGCAATCAGAATGTTTGGATGCATTTGGAGGGTTTCAATAAAAGAAAGGAAGTAATATTGCCCCGTAATACTGTAGGTCACTAGTGAGGATCCTTCTGAGTACTGTGCCCAGTTCTAGAGTCTGTACTGAGAACAAACAAGATAGACTGGAGTCAATGAAATGAAGGGTCACTAAAGTGATTCAGGGCTGTCATGGCTGATCTTATGGGGAGCGGCTGGAGGACCTGAAAATGCATTAGCTGAATTCCAGAAGGGATTGGAACAACATGATAGAGACCAATATGTTTCTTAGAGGAAAAAAAACTAAGTGAACTGTGAGGACTTATTCAATAGAAGCAGTCAGCAATGAAGAGGTATGAATGGAAGTTAGGAGAAGGAAGATAACACAAGAAAGAGACATGAGAGATAAGAAGAAGGTTTACTTCACAGAGAGATGGATGAGGGTGGCATGGTCTGCTGGCAGAGGTGGTGGAGTGAAGACTATAAATGGATTCAAGCATGACTGATTAAGAGTAGGTTCAAAAGTGGAACTAGTGAAGAGAAATCAGGAAAGGAAGTGGGGTGGAAAACCCACCAGGACAATAGGTTGGGGGTGAGTTAAAAGATGCCTATTTAGGCAGACTGGATGGACTGTTGTTCTTTTCTGCCAGTATAATCTATGTTTCGATGTAAAATTGTTCTTATTGTGCTTATTAATAAGTTAAAGTTTCAAATTCAATCACCTAGCTCTTAACACCCAAAATGCAAAGAATATAGTATTTTCTAATACTCAGTGTAAACCTGTGGCTTCATCTGCCTTGGGCTCCTGGGGTATTTATTTTACTTAAGCCCTCCCATATTCCTCCACAGAGAGATATCCTGATGAATAACCTGGCAGCAGTCTGGTAGGCCTGTCAAAAGGGTGGGTGAGTCTCACCCTACTTTTGAAACCCTGCTGGACACATCACTTGCTAGGCAAAGCAACATAAGGTCACTCAAGAGGGACCTTGTATTGCTTCTCACATGACACGCTCTTCCCTGAGCCACCAGAAAAGAGGCAGTGCTGCAGAAGGAGGTGCCTTCTAGGGACGAGCTCATGTTAAATTTGAGTTTGTTGAACATAAAAATTAAACGTTTTGGACACTGGCAAAAGTAATCAGAAGGAATTTGAATTCTCTTTAGCATTTCAGCACTTCAACATCAGCCAGCACTTTTCAGAGGCAGCACACACACTGAGCATATCTAAGTTGATAGCAAGTCACATGACCTGTAGCAATCGGTGTAGCTGAAGAAGGAGAAATCCACACATGCTGCACATGTCTGAGTGCCATGTCTAGCTCAGTCTCACAGAAGAATAACCCAAGGAGAAAGCTATAGAACTCATCAGAGAATCATGTAATATTAATCCTGTTAGTCAATTCTCACAATATTCAAATACATTGTGCTATGTGTACTAATAATAAACTGTAGTTTTAGGCAGACAGCCTAGTGAAATCATGCTGAAAAGGAGAGAAGAAAGTATAATTTGGGGCTGCTACACAGACAACAGCAGGCCTTGACTGCAGCAGAAGCATGAAGAGCAGGGAAAATTTAGTAAACTGGGAAAAGGTAGGGGTAGATTCTTAATTTATTGCTAAATATTTCTACTGAGTGCTGGTAGTGTAGAGTGTACAGAAATCCTTATTAGTTAATTTTCTTTATTGTTTTCCCACTTCCTCACAGCCAGAGCAGGCAGACTGAATTTAGCAGACAGAGATATGTGTAGGGGATTTTAAAGAATTTCTTTGACACCAAATTCTTTTTACTGACTACTGGCAGTGCAGCAAGGCACAGAAATCCATATTTTATGTTTTGCCTGTGTGACTCTGACAAGCCAGTTGATGAGTGAAAAGTGACAACTATGTGAAAGACAAGGTCACAAGGTCCTTCAGAGGGGTGGGGTCTGTCTGGGGGTGGGGCAGGTGGTGTCACTCTTACCTGTCACTTTCCACATCATGCAGTACTGCAGCTTGTCCATGCATTAGGCATATATCACATGGGTATCTAGAAATCATCCATGACTATTGAAAGCCATTATTGTTAGCATCTGACAGTGGCTGCATCATGTCATCATCAGTTGCGTGTATTTTGTCAATGCCTGTAGAAAACATGAAAAAAGAATAGGAGGAGAAGGGATGCGAGAGAGGAGAAGGAACAGATACATTTTCTGCTCTGTCAGTTTCTTCAGGTAAAAGTTCTGCAAGTGGTAGTGATGGGCATTAAAGCTGACAATGGTGGAACAGGGACAGGGAGTTATGGACATGGACCTGAGAGGACACAAGGCTGCTGGACACATGATTACACAGCCAAGAAACAATGGTTCATTAGTCCCCAGAAATCCACTGGTTATACTCCACTGCAATTGCAAGCAGGCTTCCCTGCTGATCCTCCAGTGTCTCTTGGTGGAATTCAAACTAAGCAATCTAGAAGCACATCAGTTCATGAAAATTCTAGTTCCTGAAAAATAACATTTTGTATCTGTGGCCAAATTCCTCAGTTAACCTCCACTGTAACAAGAATCTGCTTAAAACAACACAAGGGAAGCATATCAAGTGGCAAACCTAAAATCCAAGTTCAGTTTCATGGTTCATATTTTCTTGGCAGTTCACATAAATATAAAATAATAATGACAAAATAATATACAAATTATATTATATTGTATTATGTTATATTATACTATATTATATTATCATATCATATCACATCATATCATATTATATATCAGCGTAAGTCTGAATCACTCTGTAGAGACCTTGAACAGCAGCAACAGTTCCCAAAACCCACAGAACATGAAGCAAAATTATTCAAAACAAAATTTGTCTTGATTCAGAGGAAGCAGATGAAGGCAGTAGCTGTATCTTGTTGTGTTTGTGGCCAAGCATTAAGGAACAGAGGGCAGGCAGGAAGAGGAGGAAGTGCAGCAAGGGCCAGGCAGTGGGGTCAGGTAAGCAGGGACAAAAAAAATCCTTTTAAGATTTCAAGGTAGTGTCTTCAGAATTGAGGGCAAGGGAGGAAAAACACTTATAAAACCAAAAGACCAAAGCAAAATTTAAAATAGACACTGCAGGCAGACAGGTAGGCAGGCAGGCAGACAGGGTATATGTTAAATGAGAACAGAAACAGATCTGTGTTACTGTAAAAACTAAAACAGCAGGGAGGACTGGCTGTAAATGACACTACAGCAGAGTGACACTTACATATAAACAGTCATCAATCCGTCTTGTGCTGAGACTGAAGAGACTGAGATGGATTTTATTTCCCTGATGTGCTAGCCACCACTTAATGTGAGATTACTCAGCATTAAGGTTTTTCTTCATGGCAGCACTCTCAGTTCAGTAAGAGAAAAGGAGAGACACAGAGTCGGATAGTTGCGTCATTGAGTGGGAGTCATCAGATTTCCTTTTAGAGCAAACAAACACTGATCATCTCATTGGAGATCATGGACAACCAATTGCTCTACTCTCAAAACAGTATCTCCCATTCTATACCTATGGGAAAAAATATTTTGTACATAGGGCCGTAGACTACAATGTCACTACTTTTACTTTCTTTAATTTATATAAGATTGGGACATTTAGACAGTAACCAAGACTGAATGCCATCCCAAAAGTTAGGAAAAAATTGGCCACAACTTCTTACAATGCACCTGAAAGTATAACCACGCCCCAAAAAAAAATCTAGGGCCTTTAGACCTCTCAACAGTTTGTTTCTTTTTCAATGACATCACTGTGCTAGATGTAGGGGACTCTAGTCCCTAATCATTTCAGACTCAATAAATGCCCCTGGAGAAGTGTTTTGTGCTTTGTCTTGTTCCTGTGTAGTTTCCATAATTTGCAGTGTAAGAATGCGGCTGTGTGTACTATTCACTTCATCGTAAAGATCTGTTCTTCCTACATTCATACTGTCATCATCCACTTTAGACTTCAACCTAATCTATGAAGTAACAGTTATTTGTATCTCACTAGCATCCAAAGGAAAGCATCTTAAATAACTGCTCACCTTAAACGACACATATACTGAGGCTTCAATTTCTCATAATGTACTCTAAATCCATGAGAGAAAAGAAAAGAAAAAGCAATAGCATTCATCTTCTATTAGTCCTTGAAATAGGCAGATGTGTAGCCAAGATTTTTGTCAAAATACTTTATTTGTAAGCAGCCAGGAAAACAGAAATGCAAAGAAGTGCAGAGCATGGCAAGATTCATGAAAGCAGTCGAGCATTCTAGGCCCGTGCCAGGCACTTTTCTAGGGATCCTGCCTCTTCTGCTATATCCGCTTTTATAAACTTCATTTTAAAGAAGAGGGACACCATAGATGTTGTTTAATGGTGAGGAAGAGGTGGGAGAATACAGGCTTGTGACAAAACTGTAAACACATAGAAAATATTAAACATAGACAATGACAGCAGAAAAAGATAAAGGTTTATCTAGTTTGCCTGGAGTTCCTATATCTGCCCAGGATCTTTTGTCCATCCTGGGTTTAATCCCCCTTGGTCCACCACTCCCTCTCTTCTCAACTGCTACCGACCTGAGAAACCACCAAATCCTTCACTCTGTCCCTGCCATGCTTAACCATTTATGGTCATGGCACCTACCACATCTGCTGGCAGACTAGTTGATGGCTCCACCACACTTTCCATAAAATAGAACTTCTTCACATTCCTCTTAAACCTTCTTCCTTCCAGGTTCTACTTGTGACCTTGGGTTCTTGGCTCTGTACTCCTACTAAATACTGTAGTTCCCCACAATTGACATTGTTTATTCCTTCAGGAACTTGAAGGTATCTATCATATCCCCCACCTGGTGTCCAGTGACTACATGTTATGTGCATTGAGACAATCTTTGTAAGATCTTCCTGTTGGCTCAGAATCACTTGGAAGTCCTGCAATGCACAGTCTCCAGCCTCTCCCTGTCCTTCCTTGGGGAGGACTCAGAACTAAGCACAGTACTCTAGATGTAGTCAGTCAGTGTCCAATATAGAAGTAGTAGTACTGTATCTCCTTTTTCCTGCTGTCAGTAGCCCTTCTGGTACCTCCAGTATCCTATTAGCCTCATTGTAGGCCTTGTTATACCGGTTTGATTGTTTAAAGGGAATCAGTAATGATGACTCCTAGGGCCATTTCCTCTGCTGTAGTGCTCAGTCTAACCCTTCCATCAAGTACTTTTATTTTTTTTTTTTCCCTAGGGGCATAACATCGTACTTTGTAACACTGAAATTCAACAGCATGTCTTAGACTGCCTCTGTAGCAATTATTGATCCTTCTGCATCTGCCCAGTCCCTTTGTCACCATCTACCCTATGGCAGAGCTTTGTGTCCTCCGCAAAGAGACACAACTATTCTCGATGCCCTCTCCAATGTTGTTAATGAACATATTGAAGAGGACAGGATCTAGGACAGATCCCTGTGGCACACCACTTGTGACTTCTCTCTCTTTACATTTGACTACAGTTACCACTATCCTCGCTGTCTCTCCTTCAACCTGTTTCCTACCAATCTAACTATATCTTCAATTGTGCCCAGGTCCTCCAGCTTCTTCAGCAGTCTTCTCTGGGGTCCTGAGTTGAAAGTCTTGCTGAAATCGAAGTAGAGTAAAACTGCAGCATGACCCTTATATACTACCTTTGTTACCCAGTCAAAGAAAACTATCAGGTTGGTCTGACAAGACATGCCCTCCCATCACAAACCCATGCTGTTTACTATCCAGTAGACCACTGCTCTCTAGGTAGTCCACAAGCTCCTCCTGATTAGTGACTTCATCAATTTATCTACTACAGAGGTAAGGTTGACAGGTTTGTATTTCTCCAGTTACTCCTTGACCCCTTTCTTTGTGTAACAAGAATACATCCACTGATCTCCAGTCTTTTTGGAACAACCCTTGTCTGAACTGAGCTATTGATTGGCCTACTAGAGGTTCAGCCATTTCTGCTGCTAATTACTTGAGCACCCTTGAATGCATTCCATCCAGCCCTGAGTCTTCATCTGACTTTAGGGCATCAAGACCCTTCTTTACCCTTTCTCTGTTAAATACAGTCTGCCTTATTTCAGGAATGCTTCTGACAGTTGCCATGATGCCACATTCAGGCAGGGGCCCACTGCCTTCCTTGTGAAGACAGAGCAGAAGTAATCTTTAAGGACAGCTGATTTTGTTTATCTTAGAAACATAGAAACATAGAAGTTGACGGCAGATAAGGACCATAAGGCCCATCCAGTCTGCCCATTTCTTTTTCTACCTTATAAATGTGCCATCGGCCCTTTGCTCTGTCAGTGACCTATCTATTCATAGTCATTTGTATTAGCTCCCTATGCCTATCCCATGCCTGTTTGAAGCCCTGCACTGTATTCATAGCCACCACTTCTTGTGGTAAGCCATTCCATGCATCTACCACCCTTTCTGTGAAAAGAATTTCCTCACATTCTCCTTAATCGGCCTCCCTCTAATCTCATGCTGTGTGTCCTCTTGTCCTGCTATTTTTCTTATATTTAAACATGTTAGACTCTTTCCACCTTGTTTATGCCCTTAAGGTGTTTAAATGTCTCGATCATATCACCTCTCTCCCTCCTTTGCTCAAGGGTATACATATTGAGCTCCGTTAATCTGTCCTCATATGTCTTCTGATGCAGTCCCTGCACCATTTGGTTGCCTTCTCTGGACTGCCTCAATTTGGTTAATGTCCTTGTGAAGGTGTGGCCTCCAATACTGCCACGCAGTACTCCAGATGGGGCCTAACCAATGTCTTGTACAGAGGGATTATTACCTCCCTCTTACGACTTGTGATACCCCTACTAATACACCCTAACACCCCTAGCCTTACCTACTGCTTTAGAGGTCTGTGGATGATTTTAGGTCATCAGTGATGATGATGCCCAAGTCTCTTTCTTCCTTTGTGACTGCTAGCAACTCCCTCCCAGCCTATAAGTGGCTTCAGGGTTTCTCTTCCCTATGTGCATGATTTTGCACTTTTTGCATTAAATCCCAGTTGCCACTCTTCTGGCCATTCTGCTAGTTTATCCAGATCTCTTCTCATTCTGCCCACCCATCTGGATCATCTGCTCTGTTGCAGATCTTGGTGTGTCACTGCAAAAGACAAGCCTTTCCCTCTAGTCCATCTCTGAGGTCACTAATGAAGATGTTGAATAGGACTGGCCCCAGGACTGATCCCTGAGGTACCCCACTTGTGACTTGCATCTCTTCTGACTGTATACCATTTTACCACCACTCTCTGTTTTCTGCCAGTCAACCAGTTTGCCACCCAGTTGACCAACTTCTGACCCACCCAGAGCCTACCCTAGCTTGTTATCAATCTTCTATGATGGAACAGTGTCAAAGCTTTGCTGAAGTCAAGGTGGCGGCATCAGCTGCTTCCCCCTTGGTCCACCACTCTGGTTGCCCAGTCAAAGAAATCTATGAGATTAGTTTGACAGGACCTTCCTTTGTAAACCCATGCTGTCTTGGATCCTGTGCCCCTATGGATTCCAGGTGTTGCACTATCCTTTCCTTAAGGAGTTGCCTCCATAATCTTGCCCACTACTGAGGTAAGACTGACGGGTCTGTGGTTCCGCCTCCTCCCTGCTACCACTCTTGTGGGTGGGATCACATGAGCCCTTCTCCAGTCTTCTGGGACCTCTCCTTCCTCTAGTACCCTCCACCTTTTGTACCCCTGCTAATACCCCTTCCCGGATTCTGTTTTTCCTTAATATTTTGAAGAATGTTTTTCACCACCCTTGACCCCTTCTACAATATGTAGCTCTGAGTCTACTTTTTCCACCCTGACCATTCTCTTTACTTCTCTGGTTTTATTTGGAATGCTTCCATTACTCCTCCGCCCTGCTTTCACTTGTACCTGATGGAAGCCTTTTCATGGTCCTCATTGCTTTTCTGATCCTTTCAAGAACCATATTGGTCTCTTGTACCAGTTTCGTTTGTAACAATTCTTGTATATGACTTTGTTGCCATGAGCATGGTCTCCATGACTGCCCCATCTTTCATCTGCACCTCCAATGCTGTCAACCCTGGTCAATTTTTTTGACCAGCTTCCTCATCTGGTTGAGGTCTGCTCTTCTGAAATCTAGGACTTCAGATTTTGATAGGGGTATTCTGGACCTGAGAGCCAGCCTGAAGCCACTGGAGATATGGTCACTGGACCCCAGTGGTTTTCCTACTCTTACTCCACCTACCATCTCCAAATTGGTGAGTATCAAGTTTGGAAATGACCATTTGTCTAGTGAGATTCCTAAATAGCTGCACTAACAGGTAGACTTGCATTGTATCCAGTAGGGCCTTACTTTTGGGGCACCCTAATCTCTGAAATGTCCCAGGCGATATCCAGCAGGTTCAGATCACCCACCACCACCCCTTCCCCTTCTTAACTTCTCTTGCCAGGTTTTCCTTGAGCTATCTATCTCTCTCTTCCCTTGCCCTGGTGGTTTATAGATGGCGGTGGGCAAAGTGCCAAAATTTGATCCCGCGAGCAATTTGCAGAGTATTGCAGAATGCGAAGTAATCCACAATGTGAAGTAGGTACTTCATCATAATGAGGAACACAAAGACCATTGATAACAATGACTTTGTATTACTCTGCTTTCCCCCAACCACTTCTGCACAATTTCAAAGCGAAGTACATAGACATCTATGTATTTCGTATCACTTTTGCCTTTGTTATTGAGCTCCAATGTGAATTTTGCAGTGATTCATGGGATTGCAGGTCACATGGGCTCTAGATTGTTCTGCAAAGCCTCAGTTCTGTGTAAAGTGTGTGTAGTGGTAGATGGAGGCAGATTCCTCTCAGAGCTCCGATTCAAATCCTCTAAAGCTGTTAAAAGCCTTTATGATCCATTTTGTTTGCGAAAATTTAGTACATTGACTGTAGGAAACCCTCCTGTGCTCGTATCATCGAGTGTTTATTGTTTGTGTGTGGATTTTAAATGTTAATTTAGAACATTCAGTTTGTGTACTGACTGACACTTAAAATGTGCTTTGGGGAAGGGGCGTATCTGTGGTGGAGATGGTTTAAAACTGTGAGAAAAGGCAGTCTTTCTGTTTTGGTTATATTTTTCATGTATAACTGTGTTAATGTACACACAGTAACGTTTTAGTAATTCTTGAAATTTTTTGATGATTGTTGTGCTCGCATTACTTGTAGTGTATGTGTGTGAGTGTGTGTGCGACATGCCATCAAATCAGACACATTTTTATTGCGACAGAGTAATTGCAGCAGTATGAACCTGCTATCCACTGCATCTGCATGATTTTGTACTGCTTTGTGGTATCTTGGCTTTGGACTGTTACTGCAGTGTACTGCCCCCAAACCGGCAAAAGGTATTCTTTTCCATACTGGATTGTGACTTGTGAGCACTGGTTAAGGTGTTGTTGTGACTTTGCATCTGCATCTCTTCTTGATTGCGCAGTGCAATCTTAATCTGTCTGTGCTTTTGCATCTGTTTGGTGCCCAGCCTCCAGCAGCAAGCCACAGTTGTTTTTTTTTTTTGCTTACATCCACCAGCCTAGACTGAAAGTTCAAAAATCTAAATTTGTTTAGAATTTTCTTGGTGATCCCCAAAATGCCTCCAAAGAGATGTGCAAGCAAAGTTGTTTCTGGCCATGGCACTTTCTGCCAGTGGCAAGATTGTCCATGGGTGTGGTAGTATGCATAAGTGCATAGCTGATGTCAGTAAAGGATTTCTCCATCAATGTTTTACAGCACAATCTGTAGCTTCTCTCATAGTTGGAGGAGATGACATTGTCCCAGCTGGTGGTGTTAGTGCAGTTTCTGCTGGCATGAGTATTGCTGCCTCAAGTTCCACTTCTGACCAGTTAACCATTTCAAAAATATAGTTGAGTCTAAAGCTGTGACTAACAGTGTAGATGATGTCATGCTCCCCATTAACATCCCCATGGTATCTGAACATGATTCTGATCTTGGTAATGATAACTCGCAATGTCACATTTCTTCCAACGCTGTTGAGGTCATGCCTTTGCCATCCAATGATTCAAAGTGTGGCAAAAATATTGGGTGATGATTATGATGATGATGCTGTGATTGGAACATGTTCTCCACATGACAGCATCAAGCTGAAAATGTGGATGCGGATGATGTTGATGAATATGATAAAGATGTCAGTGACCCCTGCTGGAATTGGAGAAAAGAAAGTCAAGGTGGCTGTGTCTGGGTCTGTTGGTGTTAAATCCCCACCTTCAAAAAGTTGTGATTTAGTGGTTCCTGTTGATGATAATGATGATGACCTAGTAATAATCATAGATAGTCATGGTGGTCAGTTGGAGCGCAAGTGTGTCCAAGCCTGAAAATCATGTAGCACCCCTATTTCAGGGGTTAAAAATGGAGTCCAATAAGCAGCATCAGGGACATGTTAAAAGTAGGGGATCACAATCCCTTGTTTGGGATTTTTTGTCCAATATCCAAATGATGAGTCAGTTGCAATCTGCCAGCTTTGCCATACGTGTGTGAGTCAAAGTAAAGAGGAGTCATCTGTGCACGGGGCCAACATACACATCTTAAGAACAGACACATGGCACTGTGGACCCGGCACCATATGGCAGCTAATGCCATAGTGGGCGTTCACCATGTCATCAACATTACTGAGCATGTTATCCCTTCCATGAGTGTGAAACCAAGTAGGAATGTCTACAGTAGCGATTAAATAACACCAGAGGATTACTGCAGGCATGATGAGGGGAGGATTATGATTTAGAAATCTTGTCAAGTGGTGGTCAGAGTAGCAGTGGTGGTGGTCAATGCGGTATGTCTAGTGCAAGTGGTACATAAACCCTGTACTTAAAACAGGAAAATAACTTCATATGTGGACTTGTCACCCTGCACACCCCTCTTCATCTGAAGTCCACACCCACTGACCATTGCATGAGCGAGCTATTTGTCCATACCCATAGGCGATGTCGTCAGCCCCATTGGAGAGTGTTTTTGCCGTAACCTAATGCTACCTGCCTGAAGCATGTGGCCTACACTGTGTAAGCCATGTGATGTGTGTGGGCTGCTGTGAATTCTCACTCTGCCTTAAAGTGGAATAAGGTGGAGTGCACAATACAAAGTCATAATTACAATGCAAAATGGTGAAGTGAAGGTTTACAATGGGCACTCCGCATAGTGGAACACTAATGTGAAGTGGCCACTTTGCAACAAATGCGGATGTACTTTTAGTTCACTGCATCTATATTTATAGATCAAACATTCCAAAGAAAATATCACCACACTCTAAGACTGATGGCTTGCTGAGAAGATTGCTGTAGAATACTATTGTGCTGTGTTATTTCCAAAGATATACAGATGCTGTTTTTAGAGCAGAAAGCCAGTAATTTATTTCAAGTATATAAAGTACAGGTTAGGAACTTTTTTTCATAAAACAGCGTAGTCTAAAAATAGACAGAGTGGCTGTGCCATTAGTGTCTTATAGAAACATATTTGGTTTAAGATCAAAACGTCATCTCATCATACTAGTTACTATACACCTTCCTCAAAAGTTGCTTTTTCCAAAGTGCAGTATAGAGCAAAAACTGGTGAGACATAGCACAACAGAGCACAGTTCAGCAAGTTATACCCACAGCACTCCAGCACTCCACCTTCCCCCAGCCCTGGACATCAATCTTCAAGGTCTTCTTCTCTGGTTTATAGGTCACTCCACACATGTTTTGTCTGGGGTGCCATGGGGTCAACCCACAGCATCTACTTCCTTTGCTTCCCTTGATATGTCCATCCTCCAGGCGCATCTATGCCCTCCCTGACATATAGCTATCCCCTCCATTTGCCTTTCACTCTATCCTGTCTAAACATTGTGTAACCTGGGACCGACAAGTCCCAGCCATTATTCTCTGTAGCCCAAGTTTCTGTGATGGCTATGAGGTCTGCTCCAGTGTCTGCCACCAGTGTCCACAGCTCACTGATTATATTACCGGACGGCTGACATTAAGGTAGACCCTCTTTCCAACTATCTCTGGGTTCTCCTTTTTGTTTTGTGATCTTACACCTCCATTCCTTCCCAGTCTCCTTACCTTCTTATTTTTCTTATTGCATGCAGACCCTGAACTCCTTCCTCTTTTGCCTCTTCCAGTAGTACTCCTTTTGAATCTCAACCTTATGTTTCTCCACCTTACTGCTACCAGTCCCAATATATGGGTTGCGCTTAACTAGGTTTCTCTCCCTCACCTCCTTTACAATGGTTCCTATAGCCTCAGTGCCCCATGCAGTCAGTTTAACTATCTAATCTAGAAATCAAATTTCTGCCCCAGCGTGCTGGACTCCTCTCTTGTCAGGTGATGGCCATCACCTTTGAAGAGACTCTTGTCCCAGAAGTTCTCCCAGTCTCCCACAAAGTGTGACCCTTTCTCATGACACCATCTCTTTAATCACCCATTTAATGCATCTATTTATTCCTCTTTACTCTATCTTTCCCACCTACCTACTCCACACAGGTAGGACTCCGAAAGACCAAGGAAGCAGAGTGTGCCTGCAACCATCACCATCTAAAAATTCTACTTCACTTGCTCCACAGGCTGCTTTACCAGATTGTTGGTGCCCAAGTGTAGATGCATCCCCAGCTCCCCACCTATCCTCACCATTGTGTCTATGTCCCAGATGGCTGATGCCCCAGGATGCACCTGACCATTGCCCCTCATCCCTTTCATTCTCTCTCTTCTCTAATCATAGAATCCCTGACAACTAAGACTTTTCTTGCTGCCTTCTTCTTACTCACATCTATGGGTGCCACCAGGTTGTCATTCCCATTTCCCATGGCTGGCCCATAATCCCCAGTGAAGTTAGGTACCAGAGTCTGCTATGGGAGTGAAAAGCAAAAGGTGATCTGCCACTGTATTGGCAACCAGTGCAGATCATGCAGAACCAGAAATATGCAGTACGAGATGTACCCATCAATAACTAGGCTGCAGCATTCTGCACCATCTGCAGGTGGCAGATATCAACCTCAGGAAGTCTAGATAGGGGTTGCAATAATCAAGCGTGAGGTCCAAGCGTGGCTCAATGTAGGCAGATGTGGGCGGGAACAAGGTGCTTAATCCTGGTGATGTTCCTAAGATGATAAAGGATAATTTGACAACTGCAACACCTGCAAACACAGTGTCAGTTCTGTGTAAAAAAACACCCTCAGGTTCACCTCTTCAGAGGTAGGGGCTGGACACCCCTGAAAAACCTGGTAAACCGCTCCTGTCCCTCAACCCTGCAACCTGGGTCCACAACCATTACCTCAGTCTTCTCCGAGTTCAACTTCAGCCAGCTTGAATTCATCCAGTGCTGGATTTCAGTAAGGCAGCTATTAAATACTGAGGAAGCTCCATCCTGGTCAGGTGCAAAAGATAGGTAGAGCTGGGTATCATCTGCATAGCAATGAAACCTCAGCCCATACCTTTTTAAAATGTCTCTGAGGGGCAGCATATACACTGCGAACAACATGGGGGACAACACCGAGCCCTAGACCCCACATGACAGAGAGACTGGGTGGGAATAATTAATCCCCGACACCACCCTCTGAGTTCTGTCTGTGAGGAAAGATCTAAACCAACTGAGGACTGTACCTGACAGGCCACAGATGAACTCCAGATGCTCAAGAAGTACCCCATGGTCCACAGTGTCAAAGGCTGAGAGATCAAAGAAGAACCAAGATGGAATGGCTCCACATCTCCAGCCATCAGGAGATCATTGAGCACCCAAACCAGTGCTGTGTCAGTACTATACCTCTTTTGAAAACCAGACTGGGTGGCTCATAGATGGCATGGATGATTAAATGGTTCTCCAACTGTACGGCCACTACTTTCTCAATAACCTTCCCTACAAAGGGAAGGTTAGAAATCGGTCTGTAGTTAGCATGGCAGTCAGGGTCCAAGGAAGCTTTCTTCAGAAGGGGCATCACCACCACCACCTCCTTCATGGAGCTAGGAAACTCACCCATATCGAGGGAGCACCAGACTATCCGTGCTAGGACAGGGCCGATAATATCATGACAACCCTTTATCAGGGAAGTCGGGCCCGGGTCCAAACTACAGCATGTAGAGTGCATACTCTGGACAATCCTCATGACATCAATGAGCTCAGACCAGTCAGAGGAATTCCGGGAGAGACTAGAGGCTGTGACCAGACACTGATCTTCAGCTTCTCCCATAGAGGCTGGACTGCTACGCCCTGATGTCGGCCACCTTAGCCGCAAAAGAAATGAGCAAGCTCATCACACCCCACTTGGAAAAGGCTTTCCAAACCTGTAGACAGACTGGGTTGCACAGACTACCGACAGTTCAAAAAGATTGAGCTGGTAGGTTCTGAGCAGTCACAACCTCTCCGGGCGAGAATTTTGCCTTCTTGTGGGAGATTGCAGAATGATAGAGTTGATAATGTTCCATCAATTGAAGATGGTGGCATCAAGGGCAGATCTCCACCAACAATGCTCTAATCTTCATCCTTGTCGCTGCATCTCCTCAAGGTCCCATCAAACAGCAGGACCAAGAGCGAAGGAGAGGGTGAACACAGGCAGGCAATTAGATCCAGAGCTGAGAAATGGCTCTGTTATAGAATAACAAGCATCAAGGATATTACTCCTCCAAAAAACTCAATAGGTCAAACACCACTACCAGGCCTGCAGAGCTAACATCTCACAAAACAGCACTCGAATATCTCCACAGGGGTAGGCACTAGGGGGTACAAAAAACTGAATCCCACAGTGTAATGATTGGACCAACCAACAGGTTCCACCTCAAAGCGAAGACTCCAATCCCCAGGAGAAGACTAAAGTCAAAGAAAGACCACCCTTATAGTGGCAAGTAACCACTTGTGTAAGGCCCAGAGATGTCATTAATTGGAGGAAGTGTTGTCCAAACTGCGAGAGTTCATCATCGACCCAGGCGTTAAAGTCACCCTGGACCATCATCCTGGGTGACTCGAACGCCATGTCGATGACAAAGTCTACTACTTCCTGCAGAAAATGCTTCTCATCACCTGGTGGACAATAGATGAGAGCAATTCTGCAACCCACACCTGCCACTGCAGCGCACACACAAAGGACTCAGCCCCCTCAACTGATACACTTGTGAGGCCCAGTTCAGTCATAAAACAGACCACAACCCCCTACGGTCCAGCCTTGGCGGTGTAACACTGGTACCAACTGGAACTGCTAGCTTCCAAAGATCGGACCCGTATTTCCATCCAGCAGGTCTGGTAACACATGCCAGATCCACAGACCCAACAAGGTCTGCAATAACTGCAGTCTTGTTCTTTATGGATCTGGCATTGCACAACACCGCCTGGGTTGGATGAGCCTCTGGAGCAGCAAAGACTACTTGCCCATCATCATTGGTGGTGCCTTTGGGTATGGAAACCTGACAAGAATGACCTTATTTCAGAGTCCATTTCACCCCAGGGCATCTTCTGGTTTCTACTGACCCAAAACTGTGTCCCCTCTCATTCAACCTCCACTGTCACACTCCCCAAAAAACCCTCCTCCTCTCTGCTTCATACAATACTAACACTCTACAGTGCTGGTAGTGTTGACACCTGTGATGGTAAGGGAAAAGGGTGGAAACATGAAAGAATGGAGGACAAAAAAATAGTATGCGACCCGTGGGGGCAGGCCTTCTATAGATATTAAAATTAATAACCTTAAAACCTATTGTTTCTCTGAAGTCCCACACACTCACACACAGAAACTCAGAAAACAGAACAATAACAAAATATCCAAATATATAAACTCAGAAATTCAGTAGGTATTTGGGCAGATAAGGCTCTCACCCTCTTTCAGTCTAAGCAGAATAGAATATTGCAAATAAACCTCAAACACCCATCCCTATAATAATAAATAAATAGCCCTCAATTACTCCTCCCCAACATAAAACTCTGAAATAAAATATAAAAACTCAAGTCTTGGACAAGGGTAGATCTGCTTAGGAACAATTCAGTCACAGGTAGATAATAAACTTGCTGTAAATTAAGTCCGAGTTACCAAAACAAATCAAACATGGATAACAATATTTTCCGCTCCCCAGGGCCCTCTCACTGCCTCAGGAAATAGCAGGCTACAGGCCACTCACTGTCTCTCCCAGGCAGAAGATAAAACCAGAAATATGGATGTTTTCCAGCACAGGCCCTCTCACTACCTGGGGACCACCAGAAAAACACAAATACTTTCACTGCCTACCAAATAACTAATTAAATAAAGGGTGAAAATCTGACCATGTGCAGGTAAAAGGATCCTTAAATTGAACTTCCTCACTCCACAGTCGTAATACCAGGAGGCCAGAGCCCCAATATCCCATACAAAGGGACCCAGAAAATATCCGCAACTGCTTCCTCGGTTCTCTACCAACGCTAACCCACCAGTTGACCCTGAGAGAACCTAGGAACCAACAGCCCTTTCTGCCAACTACCTGATGGGAACATGGCTCAGCTCCCCGAACAGCCCTGAATTCCAGCTACTGGTCACCTCGCAGGGTCGGGCCAACTGCTGCAGAATATTCCAAGTACTGCATCCACCAAAAGCACCGTTGCAGGACAGTTCAAACAGTTTGGTTTGCACAGATCATCTCACACAGCACCAGTCCCAATAAATTAAGCTCCTAAATGATCCACCACCTCTCCTCAGCTCTTCTCCTCTCCTCGAACTTCCTATCTCCAGTTCCAATGAACCCAAGGTACAAATCCAAACCAAAAACAGCAAATCCCATTAGGTCCGAATCACTCCCCGAAAAAAACACAAACAAATCCACTGGTCTTCAATCAGAGCAGGACAATGAGCCCAAAATAAATGCCCCAGTACACACTATGGGCGATTAGCAACGACCAGCTCTGTCACTAAATAATGGGAGAAAATGGTTGGTAAAATGGTACAGTCAAAAAACAGAGCAATAGAACAGTAACAAACTGCAATACACACAAAGAGAGCAGCAAAATCAAAAATAGAGAACAAAATCACAGCTGATTGCAGGAGCATCCTGGCACATCCCAGCCTGGCAATCTTTTTCTGTGCCAGAGTGTGTTCTTAGACACAAGCATTTCTCTAGTCCAGATTTTCTACTTCTCTTCCTGTCACCAGTTTTGTATTCTAAACACAGATTTCAACATAACCATTTTTCCACCTCCTCATGAACAATACAGCTGTCATTTTCATATCATGTTGGAAATGTATTTTCATGGCTGTAGGCTAAATGGCGCAGTCACTGTCAAAGTCACCTTTCAGCTAATAAACTGATAGTGTCACTGTTCATGTGGTGGGGTAACAAAAGCACATATTGAAATCTTAAAAGTACAGATACCGAGACACACCCAGGGCCTTAGGGTTTCCAACCATAACAACCTGCCCTGTAGGGTCTGACAGGTGTCTGCCCTACCCTGTAGGAACTGACAAGCATCAGGGGTGTGACTTAGGATTGTCGACAGTACTGATCATGCCATTTCACCCCCACCCTGCAGCCAGTGACAAGCATCGAGGTGCACCTTGGACTCTTTGGTCCCAGAGTTCACACCATTCTCCTATACTGCACCCATTTCAGCATATTTCTTTATGGAATGAGGTGAGTGTAAAGCCTGAACACCCCAAGGCACACCTCGACACTTGTCAGTGTCTGCAGGGTAGGGTGAGGTGAAATGTCATGACCGTAATGGTGACCACCCAAAAGCATACTCCAATGCCTGTCCATCTCTGCAGAGTAGGGGTGGAGTTGGCGTCAGTTCAATACATCCTACCATTCCTGTACTGCATCTGTCTAGTTTCTGCACTTCCACTGCTAATGCCACCAAGCAACACTTGGCATTGACAAATGCTTATTTAACTCTATAAGAGACCTAGGTATTTCTTTACCTTTTAAGTAAGCTCCATCACACAGTCAAGCCCCTAAAACTGTCCAGCTTTAATATCGAGTTCAACAATGACATCACGAAAAGGACTGAGAGACACAGGCAGTATAATAAAGAAAATACTGTTTACTAAAAGTATAAAAACAGGAAAAACCAAACAGAACAATTATATACAAATCTTCCAGTCCAAAGAAAATGGAAAATTACAGCACAGTCTCCTACACACAATCATAATTTCTTGCCTTTCTAAGTATTACCGGAAGTGCTTTCAGAGTTTTGTCTTTTTCTTGGAGTCCCAAATCATATCTGTCACTTATCAGATATAGTATTCATTTCAGATCTACCTCTCCACCCTTTTGGTGAGGTCAGCCAACTCCTCCCTTAGAATTAATTCTAATATAATTTTCTACAAGGAGGTATTTTTAATAAATGTGAGACATCAGCAAAACGTAACTTCCTACATATGAGTCTTTGATCAAGCAGTTCCTTTGGGGTTTTACAACCCCACAGTCTGTCGAAGGTGTTAGAGCAGAGGAATCAGCCAAACAATGTCCTTTTTCTGATGTCATAAACTTCTATATTTGGTTTCCAACATCAAAGCAGCCACAGGTGATAAGAGCCATAAACTATCCCTCTGGAAGGAAGGCAGTTAATTAGATTTCCCTGGTCTGTTTAATAACATCCTCAGTGACACCTGAAGGTTAGAAGGTCACTTGTCCTGCTGACATGTGTAGAACATTCACAGACCATTTATTTATAATACAAATATTATACAATAATATTAGAGTTTTTCCATTGACACCCCTCCTCCCTCCTTAGAAGAATTTGGAGGCACTATTCCCACATAGAATGAGATTCCACAAATTCAGTTTACATCTCAAAACAAGGGACAAATCATCAGCATTTCATTGGCTGCCACTGCTGTGAGAGACCATCATGTCATACCCTTGCAAGGCAGGACTCTCCGTCTTAATAGTCTACCATTTGTTTTCCCATTTGTTACAGCCAAACCAGGAGGTCATGGTTAGTTGGTACCTCGAAATACTGCCGTATAAGTATGGCTTTAACTTCTTTAGGGTCCAGACATACAACAAGACCCTCTTTTTCCATGGTAAGTATGCCTGCTCCTGAAGTAACTTTTTACTTAGGTACGATGGGGTGATCTTTTCCTTGGTTGGATGTCTGACTCAAGCACTGCCCCAATACCCAAATATGAGGTGTCAGTCCCAGACTACAAGGGTCTGCTATAGTTTGGATTTGTCAATAAAGGAACACTGCACAGTGTCTCCTTTAGTCTAGTAAAGGCTTTTCACAGGCTAGTTCATGGGTAACTTTCTTAGACATCCTTTTCTTTACCAGGTGAGATAGGGGAGCAGCCAGGGCACTGGAATTGGGTACAAATTTCCTGGTACCCTTCTGTCCCACAAACCTCCTGATCTGCTTCTGCATTTCTGGTCTGGGCCATGCTTTGATCACCTCTATTTTTGCTCGATTAGGACGAGGTGGTCCCACCTACAACATGCCAGTATACCACTTCAGCCTGGCCACCTGGCAGCTCCTCAGCTGTGACAGTGAGCCTGGCTCCCCTATATCCTGCCCAGCACTTCCCAAAGTGGGACAGGTATTCCTCCCAGGTGGCACTAAAGAAGGAAGTATCATCCAGAGACGCACACAGTGTACTCCTCAAGCACCATTTAACACCTGGTTCTGTACTTTGAAAAGTAACCAGGGCGATCTTCATTCAAGGGCATCTCTTTGAATTCAAATAACCCTGTCAGGTGATAAGGTTGACCTCTCCTAGCTCTGGCAGTTTAGTCGTGCCAATACTCCTTTGTCAAGTCAATAGTGCCAGAGTATGTCCCCCTCCCAACTTGTCAGGAGTTTGTCTGTCCATGGCATCAGGTGGGTGTCTGACTTCATGACTCCATTCAGTCCAAGATAGTCCACACAAAAACAAGTACAGCCATCTGACTTGGGCACAAGGACTACGGGTGAGGCCCAAGGGCTGTGGGATCTCTGGATTACCCCTAAATCCAACATTTCCTCCACCTCCCTCCTAATGTCCTTTTGGACAGCCTCAGACACCTGATATGCTGTTCGTTGTATGTATGCCTGTGTCCCTGTCTCCCCATTGTGTGTTGCTAAGGGAGTTAGTCCAGGCTTGGCTTTTAACATTGGGGTAAAGTCTGCTAAAAGCTCCCTTAATTCCTGGATCTGGTCCGGGGCCAACTGCAGTGACAATTTAATTGCCCCCACAGAGGACTCCTGCTTGCTTTCTTCCAGCAAGTCCAGAAGGGGGTCTCCCTTGTCCATCCCCTCTCCAAGACTATGTACTGCAAACACCATGTCAGCCCTATTAGAATATGGTTTCATCATGTTGACGTGGTATATTCTTTCTGTCTGTCATCTGTCAGGTAACTCTGTAATATAGTTCACATCATTTACCTTTCTGACTACTTTGTACAGTCCTGCCCACTCAGCCTGCACCTTGTCTTTCTGGACTGGGATTTGGACCATGACTTCCTGACCCACCGTGTATGAGCAAGCTCTGGCTCTGCAGTCATGCCACATTTTTTGTTTTTGTTGGGAAGCTAACAGGTTTACCTATGCTGTCCCCATAACCTCCTTCAGACTTTCCTAAACCTAAGGACACAATCCACTATGTAAGTTCCTGAGTGGTGTGCTTGCCTTCCAGTCCTCCCAGATCAAATCAAGGCCCTCAACCCTTGTCAGAGTCCAGTACAAGAGTTTAAAGGTAGAAAACCCTGTTGACTCTTGGGCGCCTCCCTAATACAAACAACAGGTGGAGAAGGCATTTCTCTCAGTCCCTCCCATGCTGTTCAGAAAACTCTTGGAGCATTGATTTAAGGGCTGTTAAATCTTTCCACAAGTCCACTGGCTTGTGGGTGATAAGAGTGTCGTGTGTCTGCCATCCCCGCCTTCTACAAACATTTCATCAGGTCCGACATAAAGGACCCCTTCAATCAGTGATAATCTCTGCAGAAAACCCAATATGGGAGAAAATGCCAAGTAAGACATTTACCTGTCCTCGTTGAGGTAGGGCGATGGCCTCTAGATACTGGGTGGCATAATCCACCACAGTCAGGATGAACTTATTCCTGGAGAAGATGGGGTTATTTAAAGGCTCCACAATATCCATTCCCACCCTCTGGAATGGCTCTTCCACTATGGGTAAAGGAATTAGGGCAGCTTCGGTTTTCTTACCTGCCTTCCCTATTTCTTGGCACTGCTGACAAGACCTGCAATACTTCTTCACCTGTTGGGTGAAGTTGGGCCAATATAAATTCTGGGCCAATTGCTGCATAGTGTGCATGATTCCCAGATGACCAGACATGGGAATATGGTGCACGATCTTGAACAACTGCTCCATGGTACCCTGGGGAGATAAGTTGTCTGCCTATCACCCCCCTCTTTCTTAGCATCCTGCATATACATCAGTCTATTTTCCCAATAAACCAATGTTTTCTGCCACTTCCATGTGCTCCATCAAGAGTCTGCCCAAGCCCTCTGCTTCTGTAGATTAGGGTCACTTTTCTGAGCAGCTGCAAATTCCTTACACATTCCCAAGGCATAGGACATGTCCCCATCAGTCTCTAAGCTAGGGTCCCTAGCTCTAGTGTCAGGGCACTCAGGATCACTGTCATCCCAAACCCTCTGACAATTGGTCATCCCCTCTTCAGGTAACCCTCTGTAGCAGTTTGGTTAACTGCCAAGAGAAATTCTACCCTCTTTTCATTGGTTTCTATGATCAGGAGACACAGGCTGGGAACCAGCCTCCCAGTAATTTCTGCAGTGCCTTCTATATGGTCCAGGGCACCACAATTTTTCCTTTGCTGCTTGGCTGTGGGTAACTGCACACACCATTCCCTGTTTGAGATTGCGTACTGGGTCACTAATGCCTATACATAATAGCGACATGATACGCAAATCCTGGACCTGTGTGTTTTCCGTGTTGGACCCCCCCCAAGAGTTAGAATCCTTAGTGGAGGGTCTGGAGGTGCAGCCCTCCTGTAATGGGGTGTGTGGGTGGTGGAGCCCCCCACAGAAGAAAAGATACCATTGAAGCATGCAACCCGCTTATACAGCGTGACATTTTGCTATGTGAAGTTTTGATCCCATGCCTTGAGACTGTTGCTAAGAATTACATGAACTACTAAAGTTTCAGTGACAGCAACCTGTTGCAGAGTTCCCCATCTCACCCAAGTCTAGGAGAACACTAGTGAGTGGCAATGTTTTCTCCTCCCCAGTGAACCCCTGTACCATCACAAATTTATTTGGTATAAGATGACCAGGCTCTACAGATCCCCTTTTACCAAAGTCAGGGATGCCCTCATGTCTCTTAACCCTTGTGTCTGTACACCATTCACAGTGACTGGAGCATGTGTACCCTCATGTCTCCTAACCGTTGTGACTGCACACCCTTCACAGTGACTGGAGCATGTGTTCCCTCATGTCTCCTAACCCTTGTGTCTGTACACCATTCACAGTGACTGGAGCACGTGTTCCCCCATGTCTCCTAACCCTTGTGTCTGTACACCATTCACAGTGACTGGAGCATGTGTTCCCTCATGTTGACTGGCATGCTTTCAGGGACACACAAACAACCCACTTCTTTTCGAGCACCACTTTGTGTATTGCTTGTCGATCGGTACTTTACAGGACATGAATACTGTACCTGTAACATCAGGGTCACAATCTCACCCTGTTCAATTGATGGCTCCCTGATCACCACATCATCCTGTCCAGTGCCCGATGCTGTGAAAGGGTTCTTCCCTCTTCTGCTCGATGGTTCAAGTAGCGAAAGCCAGAAAGGGTTTATGTTACTAGACAGTCCCAGGGCCACATGGTAGATGGATGTGCCCTCATTTTTGGCATGGGCCTCCTCCAGTTGTTTCTGGAGTGTTTCAGTCTCATCCCAGAGGGTTCCATAGCTAGGCCCATTGCAGTACTCGCCATTGGAATTTGAATTTTTCCAAATCCTGTAGTTGTTGTTATAGTTCCAGTTATTCTTATAGGTCCAGTTCCCCCTCTTGTGCGACTGCTTGTTGTCAGAAGGGGCTTCTGTTTATCATTGTTACCTTCTACTGTATAGTGGGTGTGGGTAGGGTTGACTGCGGTGACTTGGGCTGGGGCTTCCTGAGCTGTTGGAGTTTCAGTGGCAGTGGCCTTGTTGGTGTTTTTGCCAGAAGCTAGGTTACAGAAGTAGACCTGGAAGGCGCACTCCATCTTGTTGAGGATCTCATCAAAGGTATCAGTCTGCAGGTAAACGCTGAGTTCAACTTTTTCCTAGAGAGCCAAAGTCATGTTCCAGATGTACAAATCCTTGTACTCAATTTGGTTTTTGTTAGTGACTTCACCTACTAGGCCCTTGCTGGCCTCATAGACAAGCCACAACCATTGATGGTAAGCTGCTGGGCTTTTCTTCACATTCTGCTTAACCTTGTAGGCCAAGTGGGCTCCAACAATACCTGGAGCATTGGCAACAAGGAGTGTCAGTGAGATATCATTGTAATCGAGTGTCTCACAATTGCGGACATCCTCCCAGGCTTGGCCTAGAGGGTCGGCGTCTCATAATCATCTCAGGACTTGAACCTGGTGGTAGGGCTGGAGAGAAAGCTTCTCACAAAGGGAGTGCACCTTCTTCAAATGACAACTAAGGTTGTCGGTTGGGCCCATCTGTCCAATGCCTTGGGCAATTTGCTAAACAGAATGAACGACTTGTAGGGGATTAGACTTGGGCATATGGGGAATGGTGGTCAGTTCTGCCCAACCCAAAGCATTGCAAAGGGTAGCTTCCACTGCTGCATCAATGACCGCTTTAAAAGCATGTTCCTGGGTTACAGCATTTTCAAACATGCGTTCAGCCGCTCATGCATGGATGTGCATCTATCAATAGTGGCCAGGTTGGTGAAGGCCTCCTGTATTATGCTGCGCACTTCCGAATTGTCTTCCTTGGAGAGGAGAGCCAATGGAAGCAGGTTCCTACTTGGAGATGGTTGGCCTCCTGTATCATGGGGACCACCATGTTTGTTTTGATGTGGCAGCATAGAGGGAGTACCAACGTGAGTAGGGGCAGACTAACATGGCCACCATCTTGGGAATGGCTGGTAAATGCCACTGTCCTGTGGGGCAGAGGTTTGGATGTGATGAGGTGTCCTATGTTCTCGTAATCAGAGTCGTCATCAATTGACAACATAATATCAATGGGTGTGAAGTGGAAAACATTCATGGCTTTTACATGGCCAGCGAGAATCTCTTGCTGATGGCACATTCTTACCATCTTTTCTTTACATTTCTTATGACAAACATTTGCAGTGCCCTGCTCAATCGCTTCTCAACCTCATGCTGCAATACTCGTACGTAATGCCCAATTTGACATTTTCCTAAATTCTTGTCTATCTCATGCATCAACCTTACATTCTGTTCCTTCAATTCAACATTATCATCTCTCTGACTTTCATTTGTATTACTCAAAATGTTTTTAAATAAGATAGCTGTTTCTTATCACATTTAAGCCTTTCATTGTCATCTCTTAACATACACAATTCATGCTCAGAGTTTTGAGCAGTACAGTGCAGCAGTCTGTTAGTGTGATCATGGAGTGACTGTGTTTCCTCTGCAAGTTTCTGTTCCCTTTTCAGTAACTCCATTGCCTGCAAGCCCATCTCTCTCTTTTTTTTTTAGTTGTTTAACCAGGAGTAGCACACCAAGCTGAAAGCCTTTTTACAGGAGCATCCTGAGAGCATAGAAAAGTTAAGTGACTTGTTCAGGGTTACACAGTATGCAAGTGGAAGCTGTGGGATTCAAACCCAGGTCTGGCCTGCTGAATGTCACCAAATTTGCAGCTCAGAGGCTTAAACCACTGCACTATACTGCCTCCCAAATATACGCTATACTGCCTTTTTTAGAGACACGCTTTGCAACTCAAGAGAGGCACATTGTGCTAGTAAATGTTCCACTGCTGTAACCATAGCCTAAGCCATAACCTAAAGACTGTTGGTGTGGTATTTTTTGGATTTTTTGCTTAGACTCTAGATATTGATCAGAGATCTTAAGCAATGGGTCATCTGCTGACTTCACGTCCAGTGCAAAATCAGTCCATCCTCCATGGGAGGTGAGGCAGTTAGAGACATTGAGTCTCAGTTCTGTGCACAATTCTGGCATAATAAACAAAGGGGTAGACACACAAAGAAATAAAGTAGTCAAAAAACTGGACTCAAATCCTTGGCACCATAACCCAACGGCTTTCCGGTCCCCTGTGGGCAAATGGTGGAGCCAAGACAGTATGCTGCTACTTGCAGAGGGAGTATACCAGTGGTCCGGTGTGGGTCTGCCATGCCCAGAAACCAGGATGGAACAAGTCCTTAAGAGAACAACCACTGTAAGGACTAGTAGGTCCAAGTAGGCAAAAATGACTACACTACCCAACATTCAGTTCATAGAACTTGAATGGAATCCTCCCTTTGTACATTCCAACTTACACTCAGTCGTCAAATGCATTGGGATGGTAAAACTATGGTAAATACTGACATGGAGCCTTTGCAAAGGAGTCCTTGACTCAAAGGTTGTAATTCCAAAATTTTCAATAAATAAATAAAATAAAACCCTCACTTTTCTCAGGTTCTTGCTGGAACTGCACTAAAGTGAACACACAACAGACAAGTGGTGTCCAGCACATAAAGTGATTTATTTCTGGTATATAAAGCAGTCTTACATCCACAACAGTGTGATCACTGGGAGAATCCTTCCACTCTTTCTTACCTATAGGCAGTAGTATGTCTCTTCTCAGACAGAAGGTGCAATACAAAGGGTCTCATATCCCTGGTAAATACCATGGCAACAGCTAAATATATATATAAAAACATTATAATTGGTCAGTGACAAATGACCTGACTTCTCACTAGCCTGGAGAAAGCATGCAGAGTTAAGCAAAAGCAACAGATAGCTAAGATAATGGTCTTGTTTACCATGAAGGGACACTTGGCGCTTACATATGCAATTACAGTTCTGCACTAGCAATAAAGATGGCAGTATTGCCTAACTATTTATTATACAATGGTGTAACTAAAAGTATCTCCCAAGTGTTACAATCAGAATAATAGCAAATGCATTATGAGTCTCAGTAAAAATACAGTACAACTCAGATCCTGACACTTGTATGATGAGTGCCTGTGCCCTATGGTTATCGCATATACATGTAAATATTACTGTCTGAGAGGTAGGGGACCAATCAGGGTGCTGGTCCATGGACAACACCCCCATGGGCGGTCTTATGTCCCACCCTCTGGTAGTGCTGCACCAAACATGGCAGCTGCTTGCTGTAGGCAGTGCAACCAGTCAGATATTCAGATAGCATTGTCAGTTTAGATCATGCAATCTGGTTGAATACTGCACCAGAGCTGGACGGCCCTATTTTTGCATACGGTGCACCTGTTTGCATGCACAGCCAGCCAGCTCTGAATATGGGGCCTCAAATCCCTATAAAGGCAATTACTTTACTACAATTTGAAATATGATAATATTTAAATTTGCCATTATATTCTTTCTTAACCCGGTATCATTCCACAATATGAAACTACAGCCCCTCATATCAGTTTCCTCATTTTATTCCCAATTCTGTCTTTATCTCACCTACAGTCAGCATTATTTATTTTGTGACTTCTGTTGTAGTAGAATAACTTTACTGGTTTATGCAGGGCTGCAATATTCAAAAGCCAATTTAGCACTGGCCTAAAATATCTTAAGCACAAGTGCTAACATTTAGAGTTAAAGGGACACTGTCAACTCCCTTAGGTCTCCAAAGTGTCCCTATTTTCAAAAACATGATTGCTAAAATCCAAGAAGATTGTTGATGCAGCTGGTAGTTTGATTCTGACTCTTATTTTCTTTAAAAAATGTAAAACAGACTGCCCAACATACTGGTATTATCGCACCAAAACAGGTTTATTTGCATTTCTTAATCAGCTCAAATACATCTTTTCTGGGCAGTAACACCCACAAAACAGTCTAGCCCCTCATGATGCAGTGGGGTTTAAGAGATACTGCCTTATGGTGACTGAACTGCCTGGGCGTGTTTCTTATGCTCAGGAAGCATGCAGTAAGAACAGCACCAGAATTGTAAACAAAAACAAGGTTGTTTCTAAATATACATTGTCATGCATTTCAGTTATACTAAAGGAGATAAACAAAACCAATAGCAATATCAGTGAATTTTAAAGAGGGTAAACAATTTCCACTAGAAATAATATGATGAAAAACAGGTTTACAGTGTCCCTTAATAGAACAAGCATTTGTCAATGCCGAATGTTTGCTTGCTGGCATTGGCATTGGTGGTGTAGGAGTACAGAGCTGCATAATAGGAATGGCAGTGAGGTATGGAGCTGAAGCCAACCCCACCACCACCCTGCAGATACAGACAGGCATTGGGGTGTGTCTTTGGGTCGTCAGGCATAACAGCCATGCCATTTCACTACTCCCTACCCTGCAGACACTGACAAGTTTCATGGTGTTCCTTCAGGTCTTTGGCCCTTATGCTCACCCCATTCCATCAAGAAATATGGTGAGATGGGTGCTGTATGGGAGAATGGGGTGAACTTTGGGGCCGAAGAGTCCAAGGCACACCTTAATGCCTCTCACTGGCTGCAGGATGTGGGTATGGATGGAATGGTATGAGCATTGCAGGTGACAATCCCAAGTCACATCTCTGATGCCTGTCATTCTCTACAGGGTGGGGGGTTATGGTCGGAAACCGTAATGCCTCAGGCATTCATTGGTGTTTTCACTCCAAATTTTCAACATGTTTTTTTTGTGTCCCCCACCTCTTGAACAGTGGCAATATCAGTTCGTTAGCTGAAAGCTGCTTTTGCACAGCCTCTACTGCATTTGGCAACACAGGCACAAAAACACATTCCGAACAGGATGTGAAAAATGACAGTTGTACTGTTCATGGGGAGGTGTAAAAAATGGCAATGTTGAAAATCTGCAGTGAAAATATTAAATAAACTGGTGAAGTCACGAGCATGTGTAGAAACTGCGCAATGCACACCCGTAGTGTAATTAGTTTGGTGATTTTTTACAGCAGGTTGTCAACACAGGCATTTTGGAACCTCTGCTCATGAACAGTGTCACTGTGATTTTCTTTATCTGTCCCGAACAATGATTTCCCACAGCGACCACGCATCTCTGCACTGAAAGTGTGAAAACACATTTCGCCATGTTGTGAAAAATCAGTTGTACTGTTCATAAGGAAGTGTAAAAAATGCCACTGGTGAAAATCTGGACTGAAATATTACAAATTCATGAACCTATAGGGTGCATGGAAACTGCGCAATGCTCATACGTAACACAGTCATTTATGGACTTTTCTCACCAAATTTTCAACATAGCCATTTTAAGACCTCTGCTCATGAACAGTGTCACTGTGATTTTCTTAATCTGTCCCGAACATTGATTTCGCACACCAACTACACCATTGTGTGCTACATGTGTGGAAACACATTTTGGGAGAGATGTGAAAAATGGCAGCTGTACTGCTCATAAGGAAGTGTGGTAAAATGGCAATGTTGAAAATGTGGCATGCAAATAATAAAAATTCGCGAACTTGCAAGCGAGCGTGCATAGGAACTCCTAAAACAGTCATTTTGGGGAATTTGTTCACCAAATTTTCAACATAGCCATTTTAAAGACCTCTGCTCATGAACAGTGTCACTGTGATTTCCTTAATGTGTCCCATACATTGATTTCCTACACTGACTGCGCCATTGTGCGCTACATGAACGGAAACACATTTCGTGCATTTGTGTCTACACTATCAGAACTAGTGCATATATATATATATATATATGGAATACATGATGGGTTGCAGTGGAATATCACATTTATCTCCACTAGTGAGTGGTAATGCCCATAACTCACAAGAGGGGAAGCCACAAGTTACTTATAAAGGTCTTACCACCCGTGTGGAGATAAATGTGTTATTCTGTTGCAACCCATTATGTATTTGATATATATCACACCATTTGTAATGTTTATATTGGTGTTTTACCTTGTTTTAGTTTAAAACTGCCTCTCTTTCTCCATTGTAAACTCACTCTCTCTATCTGGCCCATTGTTCTCTGTGTTCTATTTCCAGATTCTAAGAGGAAATAACATATTCTAAGTACCCAGTTTATTCACCATTAGTGTGTGAGATATATATATATATATATAGATAGAGAGAGAGAGAGACAGACAGACAGACTGACTCAAAAGATGCATTTTGTCTTTAAGTATTAAGACAAACAACCATCACTCACAAGTGACAGAGCCCTGAGGGAGTTGTGAAAATCTTGCCCTCGCACAAATGATAAACTCTGCATTCTGAATCGGTCAATTGCATACAGGATTTATACAACATCAGTTTCATAGTTATAAGTTGTAAATCTGTTTTATGTGTGACAATTTAATTGTTTCTCTTTGAGTTAGACTGCTGGCTCTAGTGCTGTACAGTATTGTGAATACAAACTGTGAAAAATGCTCTCTGATTGGTTTATTATTCTATTGTAAGGTACCTGAACTTCAGTATATTAATTTTGAAAACACTAACAACAAGATATCATGACATTTTGAGGTGAGACACAAAAATATCACTTATCTTCTCATTTTTATCACCTTGGTGGTAGTGTGTGTGTGTGTGCGCGCGCTCATGAATATAATATAATTCTTCCATGCCCATGTGTGCCTATGTGGATGTGCGCATGTGATATCTCTGCAATATAATTACATCCCCAGTTGGGCTAACCGCATGGTCCAGGATTTATGCAGAAAGAGATGTTTTAGCTGAAATCCCCAGGAGGCTCCTATCAGTCCTAAATCCCAACTCTGCTCTCCCCTGCAAAATCTCATGACACATAGCATGCCAAAACAGCTTCTTTTTGCCTATGTATTAGCCATCTCTTTTACCTTTTTAACACCTCTCACACATAAACCCGTAAGAGAGAAATAAAATATTTGTCTCTTGGCGAAAATAAAGCTTTGTCTCCCTCCTGATCTATAGGATATAAAATAAAGCCATGGCTTTGATAGTGACTTTTCCTCATTCTGGGGTTGCTTTTGCGCATACATGAGCACACACACACCAATGAAGATGGATGAGGTGGGAACCGGTTGAGTCTCTTGTGGGGTGTGGGTGTTGTGTGCTTCACCCTTTTTCACAATATTTCCGGTTTTCTTCAGTTTCTCCCATTATGCCTGTCCTTTCTAACTTTATTTTTAGTTCTTTCAGTTCTGTCTTATATATACATTTACAATATCTGTTTTTATGTTTATTTTTCCTGTGACTTTCTTTTTAGTGAGTATTTGCACATCCTCGAGTTCCCTGCCTGTCACCAACTTTAAGACAACAATTTCTCTTTGAGTTTCCTTCACCCTTCTTGCTCCCCTTCTACTTTTTTCCATTCCTCATGTATTTTAAAACAGATCTATAATAAATACTTAACAGGTTAGTATGCACCATTTTATTATGCTCAGAGACTTGGAATGCAGCAAAGACACATAATATAAAGTGCAAAGTCATTTTAAAGAGCAAGTACACCACTATTATTTTTAAAAGTGGTCAACCGCTATGTTTTGTATCTGAAGTAGTCTGTTCCCCATTTTGCTATTTAGACAATATTCTGCCTGACAGTGCTAGATATAGAACCTGATGTGGACGCAGACATATCTAGTTCTGTTCCCCTTCATACCTCAGTAGCAGTGCGACCTTATTTACTGTAAGAGGAGTCAATCACTCACTGTCAGATTGGTCACTTGTGATTTCACAGTAAGTGAGGTCACAATGCTGATAGAGGAATAGGAATATAGAACTAAATATGCATGCCTCCAATCACAGGCTGTTCTACATACTGCACCCACTGTTTTAAGTAGAACATTATTAATTGATAAAATAAGAAAAAAATGCTTCACAGGTAAAACATAACTACTGAGTACTTTTAAAAATGATTAACAGTATGTCTGCTGTTTCAGGCAGTACTAGCTCATTGAGGGTGTCATTCTAGGCCAACCATGCCAGTAAGTGTTCTATAGATCTATATGCATTCTAATGTACGTTGCAGTGTGGGGTCTGAGTGCCTTATCAATATATTTTTCCATACACCTCCTAATTTTAAACAAACTGTTGAATTGCCCAGAACATGTAGAAAAGGGAAGTTCTTCTCTTTCTTATGCTGCCACTGTGCCCTTTTGAAAGCCTAATGTACAGTATGTGTGTGTGTGGTGTTTCAATAACAGTATCCCCTAAACTAAAGCTTGGTCTCTAAATTAGTTTTATCGGCATCATTTGTTCCCCTGAGATGATATAAGATCATGTTTCAGGATTTCTCTCGTCAAGGGTAGAATCTTGACATTTTAGGATGGTAAGTACTCATGATTTTATATTGTACTCTCATTCCTTTCATTTATAAAAAGGCTTCCTTATCTGCGAGTTTAGAGTAATTTGGAGGTGTTTTATAGTGGTGTGTTTTGAAATATGGTGGGGGTTCAGAGCCGAATATATCTGCAGCTGAAACTGAACAGTGAAATCACGCAGTCTGTTGGTATAGGAACTTTTTTCTGCTAAGCAGCTTCCAGATATTTGGGGACTGTTTAACTTCTAAGTGCTATTCCAGTGTTTAGAATTTGAGTTTTGTCCTGCTAGTAATTGCCTTTGTTTTTTGAATCACAGTAGTACCTGATAGCCAACAGCCCATTTGCTCTTCTCCCCACACCCACTACCAGCCCGCCCCCAGCAGGTTAATCTTTTGCCTGGGCTGCCTATTTAATCCCCCCTCTCTCTTCATTCTCCCGCAGAGACCACCCCCCTCCCCTGAGGAGACCGGAGGTCGCGAGGGCCTGCTCTGAAGCCCTCCCTGCCCAAAGAAGCCTCGAACCCGAGACACACCAGGTAATTTCTACCTTGATCCAGGCTGCTGCCACCATCATTGGCCATCTGGTGTCTTTTCTGAAACGGCCACACAAGCTCCCCTGCTCAGCGCATGAATCCCGGCCAGAGTAGCACCTCGAGTTGCTGCCCAGGCTCAAACGGAGCTGAACTGTTACTTTTATGCCTGATTTTGAAACTATTTCCATTTTTTTTTTTTTTAACACCCAACTTCTCCATTAGCTTCTTATATTGTTTGCCACTAGAGGGAGCCTAATTAAGTTTGAACAATTTGCTCCCAGTACCTCACTTGTCACATTTTACTGCTCTCTAGTAGCTGTTTTCACTTGGTCATCACCCCCTCAATACCCCCTCTCCAATCGTCAAAAGCTATCCTGCCATTGTGCACTCCCCAGATCAGCCCTCCTCCTCCTGCTCCTGTCAGGCAATGTCCACCCCAATCCCGGGCCTGGCAGCACTGGTCCTCCCCCTGAAATCTCCTGGGCTGTGCATTGCTTTATGAACATCTGTAGCCTCCGAAAAAACTGGACTCTGCACTGCTGGGTGACTCTTCATAAACCTGATGTTGTTGCCCTTGTTGAAACCTGGCTGTCTCCCTCACTCCTAACTCTCCTTCTCTCCCGGCTACCTCTCCACGGTTGGACCGTGTCGGCAGGAGAGGTGGGGGCTGTGTCTTCTATTTGAAGGATTCTCTCGTGGGGCTACCACTCCCCCCGCCTGACCTCGACCACAAGGCCCAGCCACTTACTCTAAAGCTGTCCCCGGACCCAGCTAGAGGCCCATTATTCCTAACCGTAGCCTACATACCCTCTAAGAACCAATCCCAGGCCCTGGGCCCACTAATTGACTACCTCACCTCCCTACCCAACTCGTCGGACCAAATCTTGGTGGGCGACTTGAATTTAAACTGGCTCTGCCCCTCATCTTCCTCCCACCGTGAGCCTTTCGATTCAATTGACCTAACTCAACTGGTCTCACAGCCTACTAGAAAAAACTCTGGGGGGACAAGCACCCTCCTGGATGTGGTCCTCACCAACAGGCCAATCCGCATCCACAACATCCAAATCCTCCCTGACTGCCTCAGTGACCACTCCCCTGTGCTTTTCAACTGGGAAACCCCTCGGCTCTCATCCCCGGTCAAAACCACCTCTTGAAGGCGGCTTAGGCCTGGGGGACTCATAGGCCTTAAGCGCTTCCTTGCCCACACTGATTGGTCCCCTCTAACGAGGGCAACCAACATTGACTTGGCCCTGGGCTTCTTTGTAAGCACTTTCAACTTTGCCTGTGATATCTTTGCTCCCATAACTGCTAGGAGGTCCAAAGTGAAACATGCCTTGGATCACCTGCCCATGTGTGGCAACTTAAGCAGCGTGACAATCTTTGGCACCTTGCTGTTGCTACTGGCCGTTCAGCTGACAGGCAGTCCTATGCTGCCGCCGTAACTAGTGCACCTGGGCCATCCACAAAGCAAAGGCGGAATACTACCAAGCCTCTCTTACCTCCTCCTGGGGGAACCCCAGGTGCTTCTGGGACAACATCAAGCAACTGAATGGTCACTCCCAGTCCCCCTCTCCTTCTCTTCTCAACATCAATGGTACCGTCTCCTCTGACCCTGCCCTCATTGCCTCCCACCTCAATAACTCCTTTACCGACCTTAGCTCAGTACTTCCTGGTAACTTTTTCAGTCCACCTCCTCCATCTGTACCACCACCCATTGCCCGCCCCTCTCTTTCCACCTGCGTGTCACCATGCAAGAAGCTAGGCCTTACTTGCTAAAAGCCCTAAAGGTAACACCATCGGTAATGACTCACTTGATCCCTGCCTTTTACGTCAGGTCTTGGATCAGGTCCTCTCACCTATTACATGCATTTTCAACAAATCACTCTGTCTCGGAAAATTCCCTCTGCCTGGAAGATTGCCACAGTTACCCTGTCCATAAAGGTGGTGACAGGACTCTTCCGGGTAACTTCGACCATCTCAATCCTCTCCCTCCTCTCTAAGGCGTTAGAGAAAATTGTGGCGTCCCAAGTCTCTGACTACCTCTGTAAGTACAATGTTCTGTGCTCTGAACAACACAGGTTCAGAGCAGGTCATAGTACCAATACAGCACTCCTGGAATTTTCCAACTTCCTGCATGCCTCCTTGGACTCTGGTGTCCTGGCTGGTGCTATATTCATTGACCTGTCTAAAGCATTCGATACTGTTTCGCATCCTCTTTTGCTCTCCACCCTCGACCTAATAGGCTTTGTCACAGGACCTGTTTCCTGGTGCACCAGCTATCTCTCCGCCCGCTCCCAATGTGTGAAAGTCAACGGTACTCTCTCTGAAACATGCCCCATTCACTCTGGGGTGCCGCAGGGCTCAATTCTTGGACCCTACTATTCTCACTCTTTCTTAACTCCCTGCCCAGCAGTTGTATGGGTAAGATGCTTCTCTATGCTGATGATGCTGTTCTCGTTGCCTCCCACAATGACCCCATGCTGCTACAGAACTCCCTCCAACTAGTCTTTGACTCTGCAGCTACCTGGTTCACTGAGCACCGACTTGTTATCAACCTTGAGAAAACAAAAGCGATGCTCTTCTCCACCCCAAAATAAGTACAACAAGTTTCCCTTAGCTGTCCACTCACACACCAATCTAGTCATTGACCAGGTGCAATCCTATAAATATCTTGGTATAACCTTTGACCCTGCACTTTCATTCCATGGACATATATCTGCCCTAAATTCTGTCGCCAACTCACGGCTAGGCATTCTTTACCGGCACAAGAAATGTCTCCCTCCTGATGCCCTCCGCCTGGCTGTCACCTCCTCTTTCATGTCTCTCATTGACTATGGCCTTCCGGTCTATGGCTCAGCAGATCAGACTGCCCTCAACAAAGTTCGTCTCACAGTAAATAAGGCCTGCAGACTTATCACTGGTGCTCCCAGACTCACTCACACATGTGAGCTGTACACCCTGGCTACCCTACTCAACCTGGAAGAGCGACTCATGTATCAGACATGCCAGCTCACCTTTAAAGCCCTGCATGGCCTGTCCCCATAGCCTATCCAACTCCATTCGCCGTGCTGCACCGACTCCTGATCATGCGCAGCCCACAAGAGTCAATTTAGTTGACCCGAGCCAGGACCTCACAAGGTCAGAGAGGGCATTCCTCACTGTGCGCCTCACTTTGGTATAACTCCCTCCCTGCCAGTGTCTCAAACTCTCTAACCTTAGCTTGCTTTAAGCCCAGGCTCAGAAACTTCCTGCTTAGCTCTCGCAAATGCAACTGCCACTAGCCTAGTGTAAAACAAACAAAAAAAAAAAAAATATATATATATACTCTGTTTGACAATGCTCACTGAGTGGCTCCCCCCTTCCTTTCCCTACTTATTCCTCCTCCCCTATCTCCCTCCCTTCTACCCCCACCAGCTCTCCCCCGACCATAAGTTTTGCACCTTTTGTTATCTTTTGCTCGTTGGAGAGTGTACTCTATTGTAACAAAATTGTAATTGAACTGTAACTTTTTTGTTTGTAAGTACCGTGTCCCTTGTACTACTGTTCTGATGTCCTCTTTGTGACGAGGTACCTTTGTAAATGAGCCTCTGGCTCAAAGGTTTCTAAACTGATGTTTAACTAAATAAATAGATAGTGGCTTTGTGTATTTTGAAATCTTTACCAATACAGCATGCTTTAATGGTTATATGCAAGTCTATTATTCAGTAACGTTTCATTAGGAATGCAAATACCAAACAGTCACTGGGGGGTGAGAACAGCTGGATACATTATTTCAGGGGAGGGGCAAATGTATTGCCCGGTATATAAATCATACTGTGATAGTTGAGATCAACAACATTCCTTCTTTTGACAAGTGCAGTTTGCCAGCTAACAGGTACAACAATGAAGAAAGCAGAAATTAATTACAAGACCAATCAGGACGCATCACCTATATGGTGAGAGGGGGTTTGTGCAGTATTTGCTCTCCTCTTGCTGTACTAATTACACCACTAAAGGACTTTTCACCCATTGAGCTTACATTTACATTTAAATGAAGAATACCAATATCTCCCAGGATATGCTGTAGCTGGATCAGTTGGCAAGGGGCACAGATTATCTGGCGGCATATTGTGGTGGGGATCTAGAAAGCCACATAAACTAGAAAAACTTTCACTTAACTGGTCTATTACAACACAAATCTATATTTATATGTCACATTTCACCTATAATGATTGCAACAGTATATCTACAGGCAGCATATACAGTGCGTATCGATTATCACTGAATGGTAAAGGAGTTACCACAGACTTAAGAAAATGCAGACTTCTGCAAGTACTGTAGAAGGGAAGGAATACGAGTTCATTGATGAAGGTATTCTATGCACCACCATGTTTTTCCCATGTTGTCAAACATGTATCACATTTCCCAAAACTGTATCTACAATCAAAACCTCTGGAGGTGGCAGAAAAACTGATGAGGTAAATGTTTGCAAGGTGGGATATATTTACAAAAGAGTATTTACAAAAGAGAAGTTGTTGATATGAGTGCTATACCACACTGTCATTTTAATGTGTGGTTTAAAGTCTCTCACTTCGAGCAGTTACATTTTTAGGTAAACTGAATGGTTGAGATGGGTGGGGCTCTGCAGCTATAACATACTCCTCACATTTCGAGCATTTTTCTAATTTGTGAAAATGGGGCGGGACGGGTTAAAAACAATAACCGTGCTGGGTCTGGTTTGATTATTGGCTTTTGGGAGTGAAAGAACATCTGTTCCGCAAGACGGGGCTACATGGAGTGATCTATATGCTTCATCACATTTTTTACCGTAGTCTGCTTGGCAGTTGGAAAGTCAGGAAAATGTTGTGCTGAGTTGTCATCAATACCTCGTCTGGCAGATGTTCGCTATTCTGAGTTTCAGATTTAAAGGACGCTGAATCATAGAATATTGTTAATGGCATGTGCCATTTAAACCCTGTTCTGTCCAATCTAATTTATCAGCTTAAAGGTGTCAGCGTGGCTTAGTTGGTAGCACATCCACCTCTGGACCAGAAGGTCGTAGGTTCTAGTCCCACACTGGGATTGGACTTGCACCTAAATCGCTGGCATCGGAGTGCAGTATTGGGGGGTGCTGTACTGCTGGGGTGTGCCGTCCTTCGGATGAGATGTTAAACCGAGGTCCCTTCTGCCCTTCCTGGTGTTGTCCTGGTGGGTGTCCAGGTGGAAGTAAAAGAACCCAGGGCACTCTCCGCAAAGAGTAGGGAGCATTCCCGGTGTCCTGGCCAACATTCCCCTTCCCATAAACCGGTTCATGCAATTATCCAGGCTGTGTGTGGGTGATGATGTGCGATATGGCCGCCACCACACATTCAGTCACTTCACTACCAGTCTAGCATTGCTTGTAAAGCACTTTGGATGTATGAAAAGCGCTATATAAATGCTGATTCTTCTTCTTCTTCTTAATTATACAGACTATTTTGCTGTTAGGAGATGTTTCCATTGTTATTAATAGTCTCCCGAGCAAAACGAGATTTCCATAATCAAGCTTCAGACTTTTGTTTGCTTTCTCAGTGATCCAGGCCTTTAAAATAAATATGTATTCGGGTCCATCCTGAGTGATCTTGTATTTCCAAATATTAGTAGCTGAGCCTATATCAATGCATTTAAATAGATTACTGTACTTTGAGAGTGTTGGGGCTTTAGAAACACAGTATGGGTTGCTGGCTTCAGAAACGTTACTTAGCTGTTTTCACAGATGTCCAAAATATATGTCGTCTTTGCTTTGTGTTACTTTCCTTCCTCCTAACATGAACAGGTAGAAATTACATTATTAACCGGAAAATTAGATTTTCTTGGATGTTTAGATTTCCTCAAAGTGTCTGACACTACTGGGGCAACTTTGACAAAACATATAGTAAGTACACACGGGTTAAGTTTTGCAAAAGAAAACTGTCATTTGTATTCATCTGCTTTCTGTGCTAGTCTAAGATACCATAACCCTCTGCATGTCACATCATAATCATTGCTACATCAACCTGTGATGCCACCCTTAGGATTATGATGTCACTTGTAGAGGAGCTGGGCAAGGGAGAATCCTGGTTTCATGCAAATGCATGCCTTTCTCTCATGGGCAAAGATGTAGTTTAACCATTTCAATGCTGACTTCATGTACACATTAAATCACACTCTATATGGTAGCACAGTAGCTACAGTAGCAGTTACTATCATTACTATTATTATTATTATTATTATTATTATTATAATGTATACCTGCTCTGAGTGCTTTCACTGTCTGGAAAGGGTTACTACAGAATTTGGGTGGGCTCCTTTATCTTTGCAAATGTCAGAATAATGATGTTTAACTTTGGTGTTTTCCAATTTTTTCTACTTTCTGCTGTTATTGCAGTGCTAAAGATTTCAGATAATACAGTATATTTTGATTTATCTTTCAAAAGGACACTGATAGTCTCCAAGCAACCTCCAACCAAACCCTCAGTTGCTGTTAGTGACACCACATTCTGTTGTCATGGTGAGCACAATGATGTCATAAGCAAAAGCACCATGAAGTCAGTAGTGAACAGACCAGAGCTTTTAGTGCACACTTCTTAAACACAATATCAAGGGGTGTTATAAACCCTGAAAGGAAAATTAAAACGTAAGGAAATTAATTCTCTTGTAGATTGTAATAGCTGAAACCTTACGTTTATTAAATAACAAGCTATTGTGCAGAGTTGATCTTCAGAGGCCAAATTCACGTGTACCATTAAGTGAGAGATTGGCAGTACATCAGTAGAAAGACAGCATGTGTTGTATGCATTTTGCACAAATAAACAACCTTAGACCTTTAGTTTTATGTTTTTATTACTATCATTACTATTATTATTATTATAATGTATACCTGCTCTGAGTGCTTTCACTGTCTGGAAAGGGTTACTACAGAATTTGGGTGGGCTCCTTTATCTTTGCAAATGTCAGACTAGCTCAATAAATGGAATTTTTTAGAGCCTTTCTCCTGGGTTACATCTTTATATATCAGTATTTATTTTATTTTTATTTATTTTTTGTACATAACACAGTGAGCGTTTTAACAGTTGCGGTTAAAGACTGTATGTAACACCTAACACATGTTGAAAAAAGGGGGAAAGGACACCGGGACTTGCGGGAAGGGGAACTGAAAACCAGCTTTTAAAAACACACTTGGTTGAAGGGTCCGATGCCATCTAAAAGCCTTGTCTTTATGACTTGTATATTTCATAACAATCTACATTTTTGCTCCTGCGAACAAGTGAAAATGCAGGGTTACAAGGACTTATTCTGACAACATATGCTCATGAAAAATCGCTCCAGGCATGGCATCCTACATCCAGCATTAAACTGCTAAAAAAAAGAGTTGTTATAGCGATACAGATCTAGACACACACACACACACACACATGTTGGTGGGTGAAATAACTAAATGCATCAGTAATCTCTCCTTCCTAAGTTCACATATCCTTAAACAAATGTGTACGAACCAAAGCAGTATAGACACCACTTGGAGATGGGGGAGTATTTCAACCGGCACTTAAGAAGTAAAGTTAATTACTAAGGAATATATGTTAAGATCTCTATTGTCAGTGAAGGAAAATGAGCTGAAAATACTTTTCTACAAGTTGGTCGACGCAAACAGTGCAGGTGCTGAGAGCCCTCCCTGCCAGTCTCTTGGTGAGCTAGAGACCTCTCCATTGGTGGGGTTTGGTGCTGATCCCTGCCAAAGGGGGAGGGAGAGAAAGATCTGTGGGTGCTGTAGTCTACCCCAGCTGATCAACGGCCCACTGCAGAGTCCCAACTAATATTTCTCACTTTATTACCAAGTGTCACTCGCAACGTTGCATGTATGGTGTTCAAAGGTAACGCTGGGAAACAGTGCACGACCCGTGGATGGATGTGAAAAAAATGGACTTTAAACTTGAACTTTTCAACCAGCTTTTACTTCGGACCCTTTCTCTGTTGCGGGAAAAATGTGTTATGTAATAAAGTAATACAATAAAGGGCAGGCATACTTTACCCGTAGATTTAAATACGAATGGCGTCCTTTTAAACATTGGCCTCTTTTTGATATTTTGGTGTTGTGTTTAGTTTTATTTAACCGCCGGTTGTATAGGACTAAAATTAGACACGCAGTCACCAGAAAAACTGGCATCTGTAATATTATACTGCACACATAGTACTACTGCAGAAATTACTTCTTCAAAGTCACAGTGGGAAATTGGCATTTCTTTGGTGTAACAACAGGAGAAGATGTATTCAGCTTGGATAAGTATTATCTCTGAATGCCTTGCTTAAGTTAAGTCACAAGAATCCATGAGGCCAAAACTCCTGAAATAACTTAGATATTGCACATGCATGCAAGCAGACATAATACTAACAATAGGCGACACATAAATAATGGCATGATAGAAACAAATCACATCTACAGTATAACGACAATCACTATCAGTCAGTGAGCACCATGTACTTTGGCCAAACTAGACTGCTAAACAAACGTGTGCAGAAAGTAAAATACAACAGTGCCATTCACAAAGCCCACACATTAAATGAAATAATCTGTGCTGTAACAACTAGAAAGAGTTTAACTAATGTTTCTAATTATATCTTAAAATATAATGCAATTGCTGAAACACAATATTCTTCATTTGCTGTAATGGTCAGTAGAGTCGGGCACTAAAAAGAATAGCCAAACAATGTTTTGGGAGATGGGGTTAAGGGTGGCTGATGGTATGCGAGTCCCGGATCAGCCAGATATTTTCCAGATCCATTTTGTGTTCTATATACATTTTTCAACGTTTTTTTCTCCTCATTTTTTGCCCGTCTCCTTTCTCGGCTGGGCGGAAAAGAAGAGAAACTCAATTTCAACAGCAAGTGTTAAGTGATATAATCAAGTGTCAACAGCAAACCCTGACAGGAACTACAGGGATATTGCTCACACATGGAGAATAAAATATCTTCACAAATGTGAAATGTAACCAAGGATCTTGTCACTGGTTTGAAAGCGTGTCTAGTTCCCACTGTAAAGGATATTTAATTCTGGACCGAAAAAGGTACCATGGTGGAGCAAAAAACTAAAGAAGATCTGTGTGTGCATAACCAGATAGGATGCAGAAAAGGGTAGGAAGCGCTATAGTTCTAACAACAATTCAAAAGATACTGCACTCCACTGCAAAATGACCAGGAAAACACTGATATTCCAGTTCAAAAGACTGCTTTATTGATAATAAAATAACGTTCCAGCATTCCAACAACAGTTTGTAACCGACCGCTTTCCCATGTCTAGAAAAATACTCCCCTGCACTTCGACCAACTAATTGGTCTTCATTGGGGGTAAGGAGTGTTTCTCATACTGTAGCTCTCCTTAAATAGTCACAAAATGTACTGCCACTTAGGGAAGCCCCTATTAGATCAATTGCATACGACTTAATATTAGTAAGTGGCTATGGAGGGATTCGAGCTTGCTTGCATTCATTTTAAAAGTTTAAAACAAAACCGAAATCAGTCCTCCACTATTTTTATATTATAGTACCACTATTAAGTGGCTCAGGTGGGATTCAAACCTTACATTTAAAAATTATATAGACATACATGTCTGCTCACATCTTGATCTGTGCCTTATTGCACAGTCTCTCTAAATCATAGTGACTCTACAGTCTTCCTTTTAAGATGTAAAAATTAAAACAATTAAAAATGTATAATTTGACAGCTGTACATAAAAGACAGTTCTTTACTTTATAGCAAATAGAGTGTACAAGAAGAATAAAGGGTGTGATCACTGCCACAGCCAGACTGCCATTCAAGCATTCACTTGTTATAGTTAAATAAAGTCCACCAACTATTAATAGAAGTCTGTATGATGAGTGCTTGATTCAAAGTGGAACCTTTGTAATTTTTTTTGATCCATGTACAGTCTGTTTACTATAAAATAAATAAACAGTCTTTATGTATAGATGGTACAGTAATCACAGTTAGAAATTAGTACTTAGTGTACTTAGATCTTTGCTTTCTATTTTCATTTTTCTTTAGTTTTATTTTGCATCTTAAAGGAAGACTGTATAGTCATTATGATTCAGAGAGACTCATTTCATTTCATTTCATTTTTATTTCATTTTTATTAAATGGGTTAGACCATTGAGTAAAACTCATTTAAAATGGTGACCCTTGGTCATACAAAATTATGGTTACAACAATTATATGAACACAAAAGAAAAAAAGACAAACATACATGAACATATTTCACATAAGAAAAAAGAAAAATACAATAAAACTTATTTAACCACATTGTGATAAGGTCCAGATCAAGATGTGAGCAGTAATTTACGTCTCTATAATTTTTAGACACAATGTTTGAATCCCACCGGAGCCACTTAATAGTGGTGATATAAAAATAGTGGAGGACCAATTTTGTTTTGTTTTAATTTCTTTAATTCATTGAAAATATAAATTATTAAAAACTTAGTGATTCAAAGGTTATGATGTAAGTATTTTTGTGAGCTGCAGATAGAAATATAATAGCCATAAATTAAAACATAATGGTTAAAAATAACATGCAAATAACATAGCAAGACATTGTTTGAATTACTTGTTCTCATAGCAAATTAGATTATAATAATAGAAAATCTAGATTGTGAATTGGAACAATCGCAAAACCTTCCTTTCCCTTTTGAATTATTTCCTTCACGTCTTGATCTGTTCTTTGCGGCTAATATATGTGTTACACTAACTGTATGTTGAAAAACAGTATCTATTATTGCAATTAAAAGATAATAATTATAATTTGACTTAGTAATGTATTGTGAAATGTATATTTAGAAAAAAGTCTAAACTTTTAAAATGGATGCAAAAAAGCTTGAATCCCTCCACAGCCACTTATTAATATTAAGTTGTATGTAATTGATCTAATAGGGGCTTCCCTAAGTGGTAATTAATTTTGTGGCTATTTAAGGAGAGCTACAGTATGTGAAACACACCTTAACCCCTAATGAACACTGATTAGTTGGCCGAAGTGCAGGGGAGTGTTTTTCTAGACACGGGAAAGCGGTCGGTAACAAACTGATTGTGGTAACGCTGTTAAAACGTTGTTGGAATACTGGAATCTTGTTATTTTATTATCAATGAAGCTGCCTTTGGAACTGTAATATCGGAACTTTCTGTGGTCATTTTGCAGTGGAGCGCAGGGTTCCTTTTGCCTTTAACTGTGGTGGAACAGCTTGCTGTTCATCAATCACAATGGTTACCAATGAAATAACGACGTGATTCGAGGGACACCTACAGTAGTTGGCTAACAAGCAGTCAATCAGGTTTAATTATAGGAGCACTCATCATTTCAGTCATGTCCTTTGTGACTGTGGAAAAAGGGTCACCAAATAATTTCAGGATGGTGTATTCTTTACTTATAGTATGGGGGGGTGAGGGAAGTTGGCACTAGGTGAAGTGTTAGAGCAGAGGTGGTTGACTATTAAATTGTTCAGTGCCCCCTTTACAGGATGTGGGAGCATAATATGATATTTTCTGCACTGTGTTAGAAAAGCACACTATGCTAGCAAATATATGTGTGTGTGTGTATATATATATATATATATATATATATATACAGTATATATATATATATATATATATATATACGCACACACACAGTGAAGGTTTGTATTATTAACACTTTTTAAACTGGGCTCTCGCCTCACTCCCTGAATATCAGTTTGGCATGCTGTCTCCTCATTTACACACCTGCTGCTCCTATGCTGGTGATGCTGTATATGTAATGGGAAGTGGCAAATGTGGGGGGAGTGGGGGACTGGGAGAACTATCAGTCAGTTCTTGACATCGCTTGATCTCCACTACAGCATGTACGGTAATAGAGGATTCAAACCCTATTTATTCCATTATACAGCTTCTCGGCATTTCCTCAGTTCGCGGTCGATGATTGAGTCCCAGAACTTTTTTATAATAGCAATGAATAAACTCTGGTTTGCAATGTATGTACAGAGGTTTCACTGCACTCTATAGGAAACGCCCAGCATCCTAAATATTAAATCTCGAACGAGAAGAGAACACTGGATCTGTGACTGTTGTTAAACCTGCGAATCTAACAAAATAGTTTGAAGTTCCAAAGGCTTTATAGGTCCTGCAACGCACTGCCACAGGCCCATTATTTTCTAAGTGTGAAGTCATAGTGTGGCTCTATATAGCAACATACTGGATGTTTAAAAACTGTTAATATTGATCTCAGTGTTGTCAAATTCATCCCCACTAGGATTTTGAACACATGGCAGAATAAGACTGCATGTATAAATTGTCTTAAGAAGTAATAATTACGTCATCATTAACTGTTTTGCAACATCTTGAACTTCTCACTATACCTAAAACATGGGAACATATTTTCAAACATCTCTCCACAGAAATATAGTCAGTGTTAAGCAATAATATCAGAGTACATTTGGAAAGAAGGCTGAATGTTATTCCTGCAGTGACATGTAACTAACGAAAAAACCCTTTTCCTTGTTTAAAAATAAATAAATCAGTAGAAAGAGCTTTAAACCAAGACCTGCTTTATATCTGATTTTACCAGTCTGCATAGTTTACTCAAACTTGCTAGGTAGGGGCTCTGCTTTTAATACTGCTGAAAAAAACAAAAACATGTTTTCAATTCTGTCTTTTCTTGAACAATGAATGCAGAATAGTGTTTTAGGCTGTAAAAAAATTAAGTCTGATGACCTACACAATTATCAATTTTACAGTGAATCAAATTGTGATAGTTATTTGAGCCCTATAATGTCAGGATATTCAATGCCACTGGTGTTCGGTTTTTATTGGAAAACCTGGTAATATTCTGGAATTTTGACTGCCTGTAGGCTGGTAAAAACAAAGAATTTCACTGATTTAGGCATTTTATACCAGATCAGTCAATCTACAAACTTGTATGTCCTGTTTAAATACCTAACATGTATGACATAATCACATCGTTTCCCATGCCTATAATGAAAGTGACCCTCAATATAAATACAAATTACTTTAAACAGCACAAAACATCTCTAAAACATGGTTTAAATTTCAAAAGAGGTATATATAGCATATGTTATTTCTAGATTTAGAAGAAATACAGACAGATTGTTTTCCACACAGTGGTGGGACTCAAACATAGTTAACATATATTGCACCAGTCCATGAACCATTATAAGATGTAGTTCTAGGTTTTCCTTGAGTCAAGCTTTCATGAGACTACTAAATTTAGCCAGTTGATTCAGTACCTAAAATGCACATTCATATATTAGATTGCTATGTCCTTCCAGGGAAACATGTCCAGAATTTGCCAATGGTCTTGCATCACTATAGTAGTGCCTCTTTTTAACCATGGATGAAGACATTCAAGCTGCACACAAGGGCTGAGTTACACATATAAACAAAAAACAGAGACAGTGTGGATATATTATAATTACATATCCATACTGAAATTAATTTACATGATCTACAGATCAACGATAGGAGAATAGCAACGCATTCTAGGGGTATTCACTATATGACAAATTAGTGAAAAGAAAAACCGGTAAAACCAGGGTTCTTACAGGGACAATGAAATCTCAAACCACTACTTAACCCCAGATCAATCAGGTGCCCAAAGCAAACATCCACAATGCTTCTCTTTATAAGGAAGCTTTGATATATTACCCTGGGAGGACATCACAATCTAATATAATGTATGTATTTGAGGTTTAAGGTTCTCAATAGGCTGACTAAAATAGCAGTCTCAATGAAGTTTGCATCCAAGTAAAATGGAACACATCGAGTAATAGTTCTTGGAGTGATGCAAAATATGGAAACAAGGTTTGGGTCCTACTACCTATGGAAAACCAAAGATGCCTGTCCCTCCATTTTATTGAAAGCAGAATATCAATCATTTTACACGCCTGGCTTTTCCGTGGCATATAGATGCGGGGTTTTTTTTTTTTCTGGGGGGCAGGCGTAAATTCAAACATTTACAAAAAATCTGAGTCAGTGCCTTTGGTAGCTGGATCTCCACAAGTTCTGATTAAATTGAAGAATAACTGGAATTCCTTGGTGTAGGGGTGTAGTGGAAGAGTGCCGCAGCTCAGCTCTTTAACCCCGAAGTCCTTGCTAGCTGTCGCGGACACAATCAAGTGTGGAAAGCCCACCACTTTAAAGAGCTAAATCCAATTCAATTTTCAAACATGGCACCTTTTTCTGCACCTTGTAGTAGGCTCCTTAATTACCCAAATAATCTCAGTCAATGCCTCACTGGTATCCAGACAGGGAGGCGGGTCTCCTGCAGCTAATCGTTAAGAATAACTTTTAAAGTCCTTGGTGCAGAGGTGGGTGACAGAAGATAGCACAACTCAGCCCTTCTAACAAAGTCCTTGTTTATACTTGGTCTCTGTCTCTCAAATTCAACTAACTGTTGTCTTGACTAGATACGAGTATTGCAAAAGTTTGCTCAGTTCATCAAACTATTTGCACTTTAATACACCCAGGTTTAATACCTTTCTCTGGGTCTGACACCTCTTCCATTGTACTGTATCTCTGTTAGGCGACAAATTCTGCATTGCGTTCCTTCTGTTCTACCTTATCTGTCTTCTTGTTTATATTGTTCTTTCCTAGTCACATTCCCTTATTACTAAATAACCCCATTTACCCCAGCAGTTCTGGACAGTGTGTGATTAGGCTGTCACGGCAAACAGTGCTTAATCTGTGCTCTGTAACGAAAAAGGAAGAACTGCAGTTGGGATTCAAAGTAATAAACAAAAGTTAAAGTTGCGTATACATACACATAATGCGCAATGGTGTTTCCTCTGTGGCCGATAATCCCCATGTGCATTTGAAGCCTCAGCTCCTTCATCTGGGGATGGAGCTTCAGATTCTGTGGAGACTCTTTATAAGGACCAGTGGCCACATCGATATTACATTCCTCAATATTTCAATAAATTAATAATAATGCCAGTGCCTTGGTATTTGAAAGGCACTGTAGAAATAAAGCTTGATTAATTGATTGATTGACAGTACTCCAGTTAGGCATGTTCTCCACAGGGAACGATTGCACTATAATTATGAAAATGTGTTGAATATGTCTTTACCCTTACCTGGGGCTTACAGTGTTTACAAATGTTGTTTTAAAATAGATTTATGCACATAGATACATAGACATACACATCCACTTCCCTTTCTGCTCTAGTTGTCCCCCCCTTCCCTCATCATTGGATTCTACCCTCACATCTTGGTATACCCAGTGCTGCACTTTTCACCCTCTTGCCACCCTTCCTACATTCCTTCTCCCCCCTACCCTCTTCCCTCTCCCTATGACTCTGGCACTTCTTATCTGTTGTCTGTTTTCTCTGACAAATGCCGCTGGCTGCCTTGTTACAGTGCTATCCTTGAACTGTATTAATCTTTACTCTGTTTGCAATGTCCACATTGTTGTAATGCCTGTCTTGATGTTCCCCATAATTTGTATTACTCTGGCATCGGAACCTTTGTAAAGAGCCATGGCTCAAAAGGTATTTGTAATCCTAGACTTGATAAATAAAATAAATAAATAAGACAGTGTCGGCAGATAAGGGCCTATGGCCCACCTAGTCTGCCCATTTGAGTTTGTAACTCAGTTTATGTTTTCCTAGAACTTTGCTGCCCTCACCCTGACTTCCAGAATTCCTTTATGTCTATCCCATGCATTCTTAAACCCGTGATTGTTTCAGCCCCCACCACTTCCTCAGGCAGGGTGTTCCACTTGTCCACCATGCCACTCTTGGTGCTAGGATTTGAAAATTGCTGTCCCCACTAGCTGGGTGACAAAGCTAGGACATATTCGATTTGTAAGTCCGTCTTGACACTTCTGTTCACTAGTTTCTGGTGGTGCAATAAGACTGACTTTACTGGCTTGCCCTGCCTTGTTGTTCCTTTTTTGTTCTATGCTTTACCAGAGTGAGCTGAGATAGATACCAAATAATCCGTTGGGCTTGCTCCAACCTTAGAGTACCTCAGTGCACTGCTGCGATAGCATATATACTTGGGCATAGAGCTCTGATTGATTACTCTTTTGCTGGAATGATGGCTAATGTGACTGTGTGCGCTTGCAGGACCAACTTTGGGGGTATTTGGCCGGAGAAAGAAGTGTTGTCCCTTGCTAGCACGAAGCCGGATCCCCAATTTTTTTTTTTTTGTGGCTTTATTATGTGACCCCCTGGGCTCTCTTAGCTTTGGGTTTAAGAAACTGTTTGGAGATGAGCAGGATAATGGACTGCAGTGGATAAATGGAGCAGCACAGGGGAGCCCTGGGGGACAACAGGACTTTTTCAGGTGCCTTGCTTTCTTCTCTTGGTCTCCTTAGCTACCATTTCCTTGAACTTGAAGTGCAGGCTCCTGATATGTCCTTCAATGTTCAGCTTCCCCACCCTTTTTGTTGCTCTCCATGTTTCAGCCTATTTTCTGGAACACCAACAGTCACGAGGGAAATGCCTGGGACTTTCGGGGATCGCTCCAAGGATTTTATAACATTGTGTGCTTCATGACCTGAGTTTTGGATCATAAGACATTTATGGCCTAACAGTAGTGGACCGTGGGAGCTTTGACCTGAGTATTACTGGAACAATCTTTGTCTGCAGGCTTTATCATTTTACATAATTGTTTTATATTCTGGCTAGTTTTATGACAGTTTATTCGTTCTGCTTCTGAATACGATTGGGTTTATTTAGGCTGTTGGGGCTAGTATCCACCATGAGGGTTGCTGTGCTTCTCAGGTGTTTATAAGGGGACCTGCTTTTTCCTTTGCCCCATTTGGCATATTCATTGAAATGTTATAATATTGTTATTTTCTATTAAGTAGAGTTGGTAGCAATGTTCTAATTACTGTTACTTTGATATTCACAAGAGCTATAGAATACGAGTTTAAAGGGGTTTTTGGAGGTTTGAGTGAATCGGGACGGGGCTGTCTGGGGAGGGTGCCTTTTCTTTGGGTGTACCGGTGGCCCATTGCACTGTTTTTTCCTAAGTTCTCCTCACTACCACCGGACACACTGCCCCTCAGGATTAAAAAAGCCTCCAAATCCATGCCTATAGGGGTCTTGTCTAGAGGAGCGACAGAGCGCGAGGTATTGCAGAGTGGACTTATGAAGAATTGTGGGCAGGGTCTATGTCTTCGGCGTGATCATCAAATTAATGTACTGTATATGCTTTGAAGTTGCAGTTCTATTAGATGTAACGTGCACTGCACTTCATAGCCCGTGGGACACACAGCTGTGGGTAAGATTCATTAGTTTTGGGGGCAAACTAGGATAGAACTTAGTAGGGTTTAATTTAGATTAATTTGGTGCCTGTGCTTGGAAACTGCAGCTGTACATGAATAAGTGCATTGCGAGTAGTGGCCCTATGGCGCCAAAAGAAAGGGCAAGACTTTGTTTAGTTTTTGGGGCAAACTAGGATGGAAACTAAAAGGTTTAATTTAGTCTTTATAAAGCTGTTATAGTAAAAGGAGTAGGTAGGTCTCTTTACAAAGGGGCTGCTCAATAGACTAACAACTCATTTGTGAAACTGGATAGGAGACTAAAGAAATATAACTGTGGTATATCACTGGCAAGTATCGCTCATTTGAGAAACTGAGAAGTTAGGAGATTAAAGTATAACTGTATGGTAGGACACATAGGGCCGGAGAAAGGAAGGCTGCTTAATAGGTTAAAGAGCCCACCTGGGAAAAGGAGGTTAGGAGTTTAAAGGAAGCTGCTCAACAATCTTTGTTCCAGTGACAGGGTAAGGGAATTGGAGACCAGGAGGAACATGGGTAGAAATGGCAGAGGACGGGGTGGGGAGGCTTGAGGAAGGGTGGGGGATCCTTCACCTGGTATGATGGTGGGTCGCTTTTGGCACAAACGTTGTATGTGGAAGCTGCATATTTCTTTTTAGATTTCTTGTTTTGTTTTTTATTTCTTGCTACTCAGGTTTCACAGGTCTGTAACATTGTTCTATGACAAAGGTGCACAGTTGGAGTACTAGCATTATTATAATGTATTCATGAATGTAACCTTAATGTGACTACTGATCCCTATAAGAGTGTAACCAGCATATAATCTCACTCCTGACGGTGAGCCTCCTGAATAACTATGAAGTGCTCGACACAGAAGGAGGAAGTCCGATTGCACAATGCATGTGTATATGTGTGTGTGTGTGTGTGTATATATATATATATATTACTACACTCCAGTAAAAGAATCAGCTCTCTTGTTCTCTGACTCTTCTTAGCGAGAGCAGAGCTATGGCAGTGGGAAAACAGACAAAAAATAAGCGATTGCACTAAATGGAGATTGCTCCAACAAAAAACTTCACCACAGCTATTATCAAAATATGCCAATGATATTTCCTGACAAATACCTGAAACAAATTAGTGAGTTATTTGAAAGCAAACTAATCAATTTTAAAGCTCTGCCTTCCTTCACCTTTACCAGTATAGTCATTTTTGTTATTTAATGTTAATTAAGTACTTGACTTACACTGAAGCCAAGAGGCATCTTAGCCAAAACTGATGCTGGCATGGGTGCTTCCTATTTGGGTTGTGTAATTGAGGACTAGGAAGAGGGCAGAGATTGGCATAAAACATCTAAACTAGCACAAAAACTTTTGCTGCATAATTACAGGCTCTCAGTGGAGACTGCCCTCACTGAGGGATTTCATGTTTAACTCATCTTTGCATATCTTCCCCCCCCTGCCTGCAATTGGTGCCTTGGAAGTGTTGAAGTTGGATCAGTGGAGGATGGCCGTGTATGCTTGTCTCCTTTCCTAGTTCATATCTTTTCTTTCCTTTAGGGTTTCCATCTTCCTTCACAAAAGAAAATGGCAAAATTCCACATTCAGATATATTGCAGACAATCATCTTACAGGCAACTTTGAAACTTAAGGAGAGGAGGACAGAGTACAGGGAACTGCTGGCGTGAGAATGTTTAAGACCTGTCCCAATTTTCCCTATTGATATGGCATGCTTGTTGAATTTAGATACAATAGTACTGACTTGCAGCAGCATTTCAGTAGAGCTGAGGCAATCCTGTAGTAAACAGGTGTTGAAAGAAGTTTGTGTTTCTGGATTACCCATCTAGGGTGCCTTGCATTTATAAAACCAAGCCACAGCACCTTAGTCTTTTTGTTTGTGTTAGACTCAGGCCTCCACTGGTCACTTATTTATTTATTAGCTTTTGCAACCGGGTGTTTACTTTTGTTCTCTTTTACACACTGCCTATGACCTCTAGTTATAGCACATCCTGGACATGCTGCAGCCATCTCCATCGTTCCAGAGAACCAGTCCCATGCCCAGGGCAAATCACTGTACAAGGGATGAATAATAGGTTTGCCTTAAAAGCAGACCATGTTGTCCAGGTGCCCTCCCTCCTATTAGGATAGTTGTGCTCAGAAGGGAGGATGGGGAAGAGGAGGAGCCAGGGGCCGAACAATGGCCAGGTAACAGAAGGAGGGAGCAGGGGGTGTTACAAAGGACAGCACAAAGGAGCCTCAGCCACTTTTGCTGGAGAGTTTTGATTTCCGCAGAAACGCAGCACTTCAGATTGAAAATCGGTTTGTCGGACGACAGGAGGTAGAAGTCAAGCTATAATGTGCGTGGTTACAAGTGGTAATGGAGTGATCAAGAGCAATGGCCATTTGTGCTGAAAGATAGGGAGCTTACTGGTAGTGCTGTGGTTTGGTCACAGGGAATTGCTTCAGAGAATGCTAGTTAGGAAGGGGAAGCACGACTGGCTAAAAGCACAAAGCGATTGTGGTTGCAAGGTTCGTAGGGAGCTGTGGTTTGCAGCTTTTTGGTGATTAGGCATTTGTTTGTGCCGAAAGAGTGGGAAGTGTTTTACTGGTTTGTGCAGGAATGGCGGTGAGCGCGGCATAGGACAGAAGCATGACTGGTTGAAGTTTTAAAGTGATCATCATTGGGGCGGTGGTGAGCAGTGCTTGCAGTTTTGGTGATGTAGGCCTATAGGGACGTAGTAGTGTGGTTTTAGTCGGAGTGGGGAGAGACTGAGATCCCACCGCGTGAGGCAGGCGCGGAAGTCGGGGCCACACCGGGCGTGGTGGAAGGTTTGTCCCTCTTAGCCTGCGCGGTTAGACAGAGAGGCAGAGTGCAGGATGCCGGTAGGCTAAAGGAGGCAGTTGAACAAAGGAAGGAGGGTCGGACCACGTGGCGTGACGCCACGCAGCGCGGGAGACGGAGGAGGCCTGGTGGTGGTAGGGCCTGGTGGTTTAGTGCCGGGATCCACCCGGAATGGATTCGTTTGTAGGCAGATGTGGGCGGGGCCAAATAGCGCGACTAAAAAAGCGAGAAAAGAATACAACACAAAAGATGGTGGAGGCATGGCGGCAGGCAGGCCCAAAAGAGCTGGGGAGCAGCTGGGTAAAGAGGCAGGGTGCTCAGACCACACGCATTTGTTGCACAACGCGGGATGAGAGAACTGATGTCGGGCCGAGATGGTCTTGGGAAGGACAGCAAAAGTTGGTCATTAGAGACCGGCCCAAACTATTGTTCAGCCCAGCACGCGGCGATGTTACAGGCGGACAATGGCAATATCTCTAAAAGAGATCAATAAGAACAATGAAGAAAATGAATAATGATTGAGATAATACAGACAAAGAGGTTGGCCATATTTTTATCTGGCGATAGGTGGGTTGGGGTATTGCCCCAGAAAAGAAGAGCCTGGGAGAAGGGAGGCCCTGCAGGGCAGGAAGGAGGTTTGACTCAGCCCATGGTCAGGGCACACACGGAGTGTTTGTAACATTATTATGGCATGGGGTGGCCATTTGTGGGCTAAATCTGCAGTGGTTAGCAGGGGAGAAGGCCAACCGGAGCGCTGGACCCAGGAAGCATTGCTTATTGACTAATCCTTGGGGTTTAGGGCCTGAGGCACTGGACCCAAAACAGGATGGTGCAGCAGTGGAGGGCAGACACACCGCATGTAAGGAGGGAGGATAAATTAAAAGGGGGCTTGCCAGAGGAGTGGCATGGGAGAGCGAGCAAAAGAAAATATTGGCGAATGGTTTTATGATAATTGATTATGATGGTAACTGGTTTTGTATTCTATAGCTGTCTTCACAGGGCATCAACGAGGAGCGAACATGGCACCCCGGAAGAGCAAGCCATCGAAGGAAGAGGCTTACAAGGCGATAATCGAGCTTGCTGCAAAGGCAAACAAAATGTGGGACCTGGTGGAAGGGGAGGACCCAGGGAAGCCCGGTGGGAAGAGAAAAGTGGAAGGGGAAAAAGGTGGCAAAGGGAAGAAAGTGCCTGGGGAGGAAGCAGCCTTTCGGGGGTAGCGCCGAGGGCAGCAGGGCCTGCCAGGGCTACCAAGCTCACTCCCTAGGCAGTCAGGTGACACAACAGGCACCACCCGACTAAAGGAACCCCCGGGGAGAACTGGGGTCTGAGGCTCGGAGCAGTGGGTCCAACCTACACCTCCGGCAGACCATCTCCCACTTCCACCTCACCTACAGGACGAAGCAAGTGAACCCGGGAAGCTTGCAGTCACCCGGACAAGAGAAGGGCACAGGTAATGCACCCAATATGGTGAGGATAGCATAAGGAATATAGGGCAAATAGTGGTGGCACTGGGAGCGAATGGGTGGGACAGATGAGTTGGCCCTGGCAGAACTTCACAGGAAGAGGGGCATAGAGACAGAGAAAGGAGAGAAAAGAAGATCTGGGGACAAGGGAGGAGTGCACCAGGATGAGGATTGGGGACATGTGCCCGCCACACAAACGAAAAAATATGGAGAGGGGAATATGGACATATTTGCCCTGGTGAGCCGAAGCAGCGGCAAATATGAACAGGCAGAGAGTATAGGGAAAAGTGAAATGGCAGCAGCCATAGTGTTGCTCGGTAAAAAAGAGGAAGACAAATTTACGAAAGGAAAGACTTGGGATAGGTGGTTCCTAGGCTTTGCAATCTTCTCAGCCATAATGCTGGAAAGAAAACCAGAGTTAGGTATCCCGCTCATCACTTATTCATTGATAATATGGAGAGCGAAGGCAAAAGGCGGAATGGGGTGGTTGTATTACGACGAATATTTTCGGCAGTGCATGGCAACATTTGGGGATGTAAGGTGACACTAAGCAAATAGATTATGATGGATTATGTAACGGATCAGTTCACACCGTCGAGGGCGTGAGTAAAATAAGGGCCATACCTACAAGATGTTGTGTATATAACAGGGCATTCTGCTCATGGCCCAGTGTCATTTTTGTCATGCCCGATAAATGGGGTGGCACCGCCATCAAATGCAGGACTACGGGCGGACAGGGTACCCAAGGGTATGGGGAGGGGTCGAACCAGCAGTTCTTTCGGATAACCAGGTTTTCAGAGGGCAGTCATGGAGCAATGGAGGAGGGGCAGAGGTAATGGGGTAGAGGAGGCAAAGCACTGAGGCAGACGGGATCGAGCGGCAGGATGGGGGTACAGGGTGGGGTGACAGGTCCACTTGGGATGGCCAGAACACCCGTGAACATAGTGACCTTGAGGTCTCGCCTGGTGAGATACCCAGATCACGAGGACTCAGGATATGATTTTCAGGGTTTGCCACAGGTTTTCATTACATGCTCATAGGTCCCAGACAGTGAGAGAGGCGAGGAATTTAGGACCGGTGAAAGGAAAGGAGGACATGTTAAGGAATAAGATTGAGAAGGAGAGGCAGCTGGTAGGTAGAAGGTCCGTTTGATGACCCCATTAGAAAACATGCGGATATCACCTTGGGTTTGGTCCTCAAAACAGGAAGGTGAATATCGGGTAATACACCATTTGTCTTACCTCAGAAGGTGACTCAGTGAATGACTATATTGAGCGGAACATAGCAGGTGACTTATGCAACGCTCGAGGATGCAATCCGGATAATCTGGGCCACAGAGGATGCATGGATAGCAAAACAGACATAGAGTCTGCTTTCAGGCTGCTTCCAGTAAGGAGGGAAGACTGGGACCGTTCTGGTTTTTAAAAATGAAGGAGATATTACTTTGACAAAGCTATGCTTTATGGGTGCTCCACAGCATGTGCGACGCTTGAAGCTTTCTGCACATGCCTACAGTGGATATTTCAAGAGGAAATGGGTACAGGTCTGTTATCCACTACCCGGATGATTTTCTCCTCATAGGTAAGGGTGAGGAGGAGACACGGAGAATGTTGGTTAGGTTTCAACAAGTTGCTGGGAGTTGGGGGTTCCACTGGTACAAGGGTAAGACAAGGGCCCAGCAGGCGATAGAATTCCTAGAGATAGAGATTGACACGTGAACGAGATTTTTAGGTTGTCAGACAAGAAAGTAAGGAGATTGAAGGAACTAATTAGATACATGCCAGCAAAAGAGGGTCCAGTTGAAAATAATTCAACAAGTGTTGGAGCATCTGAATTTTTATGCAGGGCAGTGGGACCGGGAGGGCATTTACAAGAAGGTTGGCCGAGGGTGACAGCTGGAGTCACGAAGCCACACCACTGGATTAATTTGACGGCAGTGTCAGGGAAGATTTTAGCATATGGGAAGAATTTTGAAGGATTATAATGGGACTTCATTCTGGCAGGACGAAGTGGTTGTCATAACACAGACATGGAATTATACACAGACGCAGCAGGAGGCCTGGGTATGGAGGTTATCTGAGGGGCAGGTGGTTCGCAGAACCATGGCCTGTGGACTGGGTGAGAGAGGGAAAAGTGAAGGATATAACACTCCTGGAGATCATGCCCATATGGGCATGTACTTTGGTGTAGGGGGAGGAATTACGAGATCAGAAGGTGACATTCTGGTGTGACAACAGAGCTGTGGTGGACGTACTTAACTATAGAGGAGCCAGATCCGACGCAGTCATGCAGGTAGTGCGACGACTGGTTTTAAGGGCTCTGCAGCTGAACATGTCTTTTAGAGCAAAACATATACCAGCGGACATCTGGGACGTTGGCAGGATGGAGCAGAGCTGTTGTTTCGTAGCTCATTGGCACCTCGTACTCTGAGGGCATTCGATGGGGCCTGGTGGGTTTTTCAAGCATTCAGGGCAGAGCACCAGATGGAGGTAAGTGGGCCATTACCCGAGGAACAGGTGGGAAGGTTCTTAGTGGAGCAATGGCAAAAAGGGATGGCTCACGCCATGATGGGGGTTTATCTGGCAGAGATCAGTGTGATCTGCAGCCTGAAGGGATGGCGGGACCCGACAAGGATGATGTTCATCAGAAGGATGATGCAGGGATGGGGTAGGTTAAGGGGGGGGCCAAGGACAGCCGGAGGCCAATAGGGGAACAGTGGTTAATGAGGATAGGGGAGGAGCTCCCGGCTATATGTATTTTGGAAGGTGAGGCCCAGCTATTTCATGCAATTTATGTGACAATGTTTGCAGGGGCCCTGAGGGTGAGTGAGATAGTAGGCCATGGAAAAAATGACATGGAAGGTGGTATGGAGTGGGAGGATGTGAGTTGGGGGACAAAGGAAATACAAATCAGATTAAGACGATCTAAGACTGACCAGAAGGGGCAGGTTCCATATCAACACTAAGGGGCCGAACAGAGGTCGTGATATGCCAAGTAAAGCCTCTGTGGGTTTTCGCCCAGGGCAGGTAATCAGGATCAAAGTTTTACACACAGGGATGGGGAAGAGGGTCACTAGTTACCAGGTCACGGCAGTGTTAAAAAGGTGATGGCAATTCTGGGAGAACCCAACAAATTACTTCATCCCATTCCATGGATTGGGGCAGCTTTACAGTGGGGCGGCGAAAGGGGAGTCGGAAGACATTTTAGGAAAGGTCGCTGGCGGTCAGCCAGCTACAAAAGATACATTAGAGCCTGACATAAAAAAATATATAAAAAGAAAAGGGGGAGGGAAGGAGGTAATATTGTACTGAGGTTGACGAACATGGGAAGTAAAGACAGTGAGGTCATGGGAGAATGCATGTTAATTAAATAACTTTGTGTTGTTACATCCTATAGGTAGAGGGAGGAGCACAGAAGTCTGGATTTGCGGCCACTCCTATATTCACTGGGCTGTTAAGAGAGCGGAAACGAAAGCTGGGGGAAAACAGCTGTACCAAGATGCCAGGCAGTGTAGGCTGGTATGGCATGGCGTCCGGGAATGAGATGGGCACAGCTGCTCCCTGCTTTGAAAGAGCTCAAGAGACATCGCCCAGTCCAGACCCAATCATTATACGCCTAGGGGCAATGATCTGCAAGCAGACCATGGGCTAAAACATACTGGCAGATCAAGAGGGACTTAGAAATGTTAAGGCAATGGTGGTCAGAGGTGTCTCTTTGCATGGTCAGACATAATACCCGGAGGGTGTGGAGACAGGAGCACAGCCACAGGGTGGTGGAGAGAGCCAGGAGGAAGATGAATAGAGAGTGACACTGATAAGGCGGATGGGAGGGCAGGTGATACTGCGAGGGTCAAGAATGGGTGGACAAATTTACAGACCAGACGGTGTACACCTGTCAGACATAGCGGTAGATATGTTTAACGAGAAACGATGGGTTTTATAGAGGAATGGAGGAGACAGGAAAACAGATAAAAAAAAGGGAGAAAGAGGGGGCAGGATGGAGGTAGCAAGAGGCAAGGAAGGAGAGGGCACTCTGATTTGAGGGAAGCCAGTCATCCAACACAGGTCGGAGACTGGCTAGTGGGGACAAGGAGGAGAATGAAAAGGGGAAGATAAAAGGAGTAAATACAAGAGGAAGAAGAAGAGAAGGAGAAAGCGTCTCGGTCCTCACTGCTACCTAGCAAGAAAAGGAGAAGAAGGCACCCGGTTTCTACTGGTGGGATGGAGAATCGGAAAGGATATACGATGGAATAATGGAAATTATTGGATATATGAAAATAAGAGGTGGCAAAGAATTATGATTGATGGATTTTAATAAATTAATTGCCAATCTGAGCACAACAAGTAATGGCTCCGTGTTTTTGTGAGGGATGAGGGGGGAATCCGGGACAATGGAGTTTGCCCTTTAAGGGGCAGACCATGTTGTCCAGGTGCACCCCTTCCCTCCTGTTAGGATAGTTGTGCTCAGAAGGGGAGGGGATAGGGAAGGAGGAGCCAGGGCCAGAACAATGGCCAGGTAACAGGAAAGGGAGGGAGAAAGGGTACATAAAGGACAGCACAAGGGAGCCTCAGCCACTTTTGCTAGAGTTTTGATCCTCCCAACCCACCCTAGGAGAATAGAAAACAAGGGTTATAGCTTGACGGGGTGGTAGGAGGGTCTGTCATGGTGGAGGACAGACATGCCTACCAGAGCGCTGGACTGCCAATGGTGAATGGCAGAGGAAGATAATATGGATGGACTGCCAAAGGTGGATGGCAGGATATAAAGAAGTCATGGACTGCCAAAGGTGGATGGCAGGGATAAGAGGATGATGGACTGCCAAGGTGGATGGCAGGTGGTAAAATGGTTATGGACTGCCAAAGGTGGATGGCAGGATATAAAGAAGTCATGGACTGCCAAAGGTGGATGGCAGGGGATAAGAGGATGATGGACTGCCAAGGTGGATGGCAGGTGGTAAATGGTTATGGACCTGCCAAAGGTGGATGGCAGGATATAAAGAAGTCATGGACTGCCAAAGGTGGATGGCAGGGGATAAGAGGATGATGGACTGCCAAGGTGGATGGCAGGTGGTAAAATGGTTATGGACTGCCAAAGGTGGATGGCAGGATATAAAGAAGTCATGGACTGCCAAAGGTGGATGGCAGGGGATAAGAGGATGATGGACTGCCAAGGTGGATGGCAGGTGGTAAAATGGTTATGGACTGCCAAAGGTGGATGGCAGGGGGAAAATGGGTAAGGACTGCCAAAGGTGAATGGCAGGTGAAGAGATGGGTGAGGACTACGGAAGAGGGGGAAGGAGGGGGAGGACGAAAAGAGGGGAAGATAAAAGGAGTAACACAAGAGGAAGAAGAAGAGGAGGAGAAAGCGGTCTCGGTCCTCACCGTTACCTAGCAAGAAAAGGAGAAGAAGAAGGCACCCAGGTTTTCGCCTGGTGGGGATGGAGAATCAGAAAGTGATATATGTATGGAATAATGGAAATTATTGGATATATGAAAATAAGAGATGGCAAAGAATTATGATTGATGGATTTTAATAAATTAATTGCCAATCTGAGCACAACAACAAGTAATGGCTCCGTGTTTTTTGTGAGGGATGAGGGGGAATCCGGGACAACTTCTTAGTTAGTCACTTGCTACATCTGGAGGACACAGGAACATGATGAGTAGTTTCTGTCAAAACATGGTACTCTTGGTGATATACTGCCCAGTGTTGTGTACAAGCTGGGGATTTACTCTCTCAGAAGCTCCCTGTATTGCACATCGCCTCACCCAACTGCCCTGCTCCTGTAAGTAGTGGCTTTTATTGGTGCTGCAGTCCCTTTATTCTCGGTGACATACTTTTGTCCTGGAACAGTCTGATTGCCCTCTCCAGTGGACTTTAAACAAAAGAAAGGGATGACTTTGAAAAGCTTAGCCACAGAGGGAGGACACCAATCCTGAAATCCTTTGTCCTGTCGCCCTTGAATTTCAGCAGCTCCGTGGTCCTGGTGGCTGAGTTGTTGTCTTGCTAAGCCCTCAGCTGCCCCTGGCATGCAGGATGTTGGGGACTCTTATTATTGGCATTTAGTTTATTACACAATTTGATTATGAATCTAGCATACAATCATCACATTTTGCTTTTTTAAGTAAATGCCATTGTGCTTAGATTTGTTTTATCGCTGTAGACAAACAAGTTAAATGTAATAAATCAAATACTAATTACCGCTGCTGCTGAGCTGCCTTGCCTTTATCAGCCTTCTCTCTCACCCCCCCTTGCACTTATAGTTTAATTTATATATCAGAACCACTGCTTGGACAGGCCAGATAAATTTCTATCTTCTTTGTTTTGTATGGAAGTGGCAATCTGCTGATCATTAGGGCTCATGCAGCACTGCGCTGCTGATGTTTCTGTTTGTGAGCAACATTAAAGCTTAAGGCAGAGCTGCAACTGCATGCTTGCTCTATAATAATGAAATCAATCCTCAGGTGTGAGCAGCACTGCACGACCTGGGATGGATCGGCAGATCAGCGAGTTCTGGAGTTGTACTTTATTTTATCAGGCATTGGAAATGCATACTTGTTGCTTGAGTTTGTGGTTTGGTTTTGAAGAGTGAACATGCGCCTGTGGTGTTGCTAAAGCAAATGAATGACCACTTTTCAAACCAAGAGGTCTGCAGCCTCTTAAAAGTGGAGCAAGCTGAGTGGGCTATGCAAAGGAACTGCACATGCATGGCAGTCGGTGTGTGTGTGTGTGTGGTATTTTTTTTGGGGTGTAGGAGTCCTGACCATTCAGACCTTATTTAGTCTTTAGTATTGAATTCCTTTCTACCTATACACCTTTGATTAAAAATAAAACAAAAGTGAGCTATAGACATATAGTGAATCGACTGCTTTCTGTATGAAAAGGTTCGGTTTGTTTGTGCATAGGTAGCTAGTGGAGAACTGTGCTGAAACTAATTTGCCCTAGAGCTGCCTCACAATTTTGCAAAGATTGTCCCAGATTTTTAATGGTGTAATAATTCCCCAGATTTTCCAGTTCCCAAGCAAAACAAGGAAATGGCCAATTATTTTCTGTCTGAAGGATTCTGTGATGTGGTAGAGAGTGACAACTGGGGTGGGGGAGAGGCACCTCTTCATTTAAAGCAGCAATTTGACCCACCTTTATCGACTAAGTGTTTTCCAGACCAACCAATACTGCAGTGCTTCTGAAGCAGAATTCAATTTGTATTTGAAAAACATACAGGTACTATAATCAAAATGCAGACTCGTAATTCTTTTAATTGGTTCTGTTTAGCAGGGACAGTGCTGAATTTGATTTTACCTCTCTACAACAAAAGTTGACATTTTGTTTTGCTTATCCATTTTGGTTAAATAGTCACTGTACAGATCGAGCGAGCCAGCGACCTAGTCTCCAGTTTGATCCCATGAAATACAGTTTAGGCTGAGAATATTTTGTTAAACTTAGCAGCCTGCATGCATGGGGGTAGTTTTCAGGCTCAGGTTTGTGATATTGTTCGGGACAGTGGAGCCCAACATGAGGTCAGGAAGCAGATTTAAGCTGGTATACTTTATTGAAACCGCTTCAGGTGAAGACTGAGAGTGAGCAGCTAAGAGCATATTATCACCGTATCTGGAACAGTCCATCTGCAGTTTATTGCATGGGTCAAGTTCAGTGTTTCTTCATGTTGCTAGCAACCAACCATGCCAACTTATACATCTAGGCTATCTGCTCAAAGTTTAATGACAGACCAATGTGCCGACATGCAGTATGTATGGATATTGTATTTAGGTGAACCCACACACTGCACATCACATTGCCAGTGCGCTTGCTTATAAAGAAGATACACATTAGTATTAGTTAATGGTAAAGGGTGATGAATTCCTGCATACTGTCAGTAGTTACAAGGAAACGGTGGTGGTGGGTGGTAGAGGATGTAGCCTGAAATAGCAGTATGTTGTGTGTGTGTGTGTGTGTGTGTGTGTGTGTGTGTGGGGAGCGCGCATGAGCAGGCGATATCTTATCGCTGCTCACTGAGCGTAGCTCCCCACTTTCAACTGTCGCCACTGCATTTTGGGGCTGTCATAGACAGCTCGAGCAGGCATTGGAGAACTGCGGCTGTGCCTGTAAACACACTACCTGAATTGGAAGAGGGCTGCACCTTCGAAAACTCGGATGATGGCACTATGTTTCTTGCGCATGCGTGCAAGCAAACATAAAAACTACAGACATTCTCAGTGTCCAGCAGTCACTGTCTGTAATCATGATCTTAAAATGAACTTTCCTTCCTACTGAGCCCATGCACCCATGGACTACTGTGCATTAGAAAAACAGCATTTATTTTTTAATTTAGCATTTTATTTGTTTAGTTCATAAAGTTGGTTGGATCACGCATCCATTTACTTCCCAGTTTGGTTGAGTAGAAACATAAATGACAAATGCAAATGAGAGCGTTTAGTAAAATTACAAAACAATATATTTATTAAAACAGTTATTTTTTTTTTATAATTTTAAGAGTGTGACCCAATATAATAGAAATATGTTTTCCATTGTTATTATTTCTTGATGAAAGGAAATATGTTCATTCTCACTCTAGCGTACTTGCCCCCCGCACTTGAAATCCTCCAGAATCATATTTCTGCCCACTCATATTTATACTGTGACTCCCAAGGATTGCTCTATTACTTGGACAGTACTCACAGTTTCTGCATCTCAGAATATATTATGTATATAAATGTTTATGATCCTGCAGTTGCTACTGATTCTAGGGTAATCCCACTGCTCATTTCTTCAAGGTAGTTTCAATTCTGAATAAGTAAAATACTAGTCCTCTCCCTACTGCCCTGGTTTACTGGTCCACTTTTCCCTTTAACTAGTCCCTCATTGTACTCATAATGTCCCTTCCCTTCCATATTTTGCTGCCAGTTGCTCTTTGCTGAACTGTTGTTAGTGATATGCTGTGTTTTGTACTACTTCCTTTTCTCTTTCTCAGTTATCCACTGCATAATTTTTACTTTTTATAATTATTTTTCATAATTTTAACATTACTGATGTGACATATTACTGCACTCTCAACATTTCCCTCCCACCAGGACACATCTGGAAATGAGCTGTTAGCTCAGTATGTTTTTTCTAGTGAAACTTTTGAAGTAAATAAATACATCTGTACACACATAAATAATATAGGTTATTCTAATTGATGTGCCTCTCTTCAACTTGTTTCCCATTAAAACATGTATTTTAGTGTATATCTGAAAGTTATGTTTTGGGAGAGAAATTAAAAAATTCAGGTGCTGAAAAGTGGGTTCCCTTTTCTCAGGTGCATGCTACCTAATGTAAATGTCTAAAAGCTGATTACTTTGTGAAGATTTTTTTTATTGCCTAAATCAATGGTTGTGCCAATTCAGAAAAACGGACTCACTAGAAATTGTCTTAACAGAAAACATGGGGCTATATCAGTGGTGCTGACTGATTCCCAGTTGCTGTAATGGGTCAGTAGCATCAAAGCCTTTCAACCATTTAAATACTGTTCCAGCAGTACTGGGTTTTATCTGGAGTTGGAAAACTTTGAAATACGCTGTAGTTATTAGTACAATAGAACATCTTTGAAACAATGAGATACACCAGTTATAAAATGTGGATATCTGCATGAAAAGTATTTTTTTACAGTGGTAGCATAGTGTTATTTATGAATAAAAAGACAACTGTAAGAAGCAGTATTTTGGATGACTTTGACTCAAAGTGACAATTTCAGATACATGAGCAATCGAAAGTAAATTTAGAAGAAAAACTGCAGAAATTCTTAGTGTCCAGCAGTCCCTGTCTGTAATCATGATCTTCAAGTGAACTTTCCTTCCTGCTAAGCCCGTGCACCCATGGACTACTTTGCATTAGCAAAGCAGCATTTTTTTATTTTATTTAGCATTTTATTTGCTTAGTTCATAAAGTTGGTTGGATCACACATCCATTTACTTCCCAGTTTGGTTGAGTAGAAACATAAATGACAAATGCAAACAAGAGCATTTAGTAAAATTACAGAACAATTTATTAATTAAAACAGTTATTTTTTTTTTATAATTTTAAGAGTGTGACCCAATGAAATAGAAATATTTTCCCATTATTATTATTTCTTGATGATAGGAGAAGCCTTCAGGGAGTATGTTGAGTATAAAGGCTGAATTATCCTTAACTGTTATGTTCATTCTCACTCTAGCATACTCCCCCACCCCCGGCACTTGAAATCCTCCAGAATCATATTTCTGCCCACTCATATTTGTACTGTGACTCCCAAGTATTGCTCTATTACTTGGACAGTACTCACAGTTTCTGCATCTCAGAATATATTATGTATATAAATGTTTATGATCCTGCAGTTGCTATTGATTCTAGGGTAATCCCACTGCTCATTTCTTCGAGGTAATTTCCGAATTTTGAATTAATAAAATACTAGTCCCTCTCCCTACTGCCCTGGTTTACTGGTTCACTTTTCCTTTGACTAATCCCTCATTGTACTCATAATTTCCCTTCCCTTCCATATTTTGCTGCCAGTTGCTCTTTACTGAACTGTTGTTAGTGATATGCTATGTTTTGCACTACTTCCTTTTCTCCTTCTCAGTTATCCAGTGCATAATTTTTACTTTATAGAATTCTTTTTTATAATTTTAACATTACTGATGTAACATATTACTGTACTCTCCACATTACCCTCCCACCAGGACACATCTGGAAATGAGCTTTTAGCTCAATATGTTTTTCCTGGTGAAACTTTTTAAGTAAATAAATACATCTGTACACACATACATAAATAATATAGTTATTCTAATTTATGTGCATCTCTGCAAGTTGTTTCCCATTAAAACATATATTTTAGTGTATATCTGAAAGTTAAGTTTTGGGAGAGAGAAACTAAAAAATTCAGGTGCTGAAAAAGTGGGTTCCCCTTTTCCTCAGATGCATGCTACCTACTCTAAATGTTTAAAAGCTGATTACTTTGGGACAATATTTTTTTTTACTGCCTAAATCAATGGTTGTGCCAATGCACAAAATGGACTACTAGAAATTGTCTTAACAGAAAACATGGGGCTATATCAGTGGTGCTGATTGATTCCAGTTGATGTAATGGGTCAGTAGCATCAAAGCCTTTCAGCCATTTAAATACTGTACCAGCAGTACAGGGTTTATCTGGAGTTAGAAAACTTTGAAATGTACTGTAGTTATTAGTACAATAGAACATCTCTGAAATTGTGAGACACCAGTTATAAAATGTGGATATCTGCATGAAAAGTATTTTTTTTAAAGTGGTAGTATGGTGTTATTTATGAATAAAAAAAGACAAAACTGTAAAAAGCAGTATTTTGGATGACTTTTGACTTGAAGTGACAATTTCAGATACATGATGCAACTGAAAGTAAATTCAAAAGAAAAACTGCAGAAATTCTCAGTGTCCAGCAGTCCCTGTCTGTAATCATGATCTTCAAGTGAACTTTCCTTCCTGCTAAGCTCGTGCACCCATGGACTACTGTGTATTGGCAAAGCAACATTTTTCTTTTTTAAGTTAACATTTTATTTGCTTAGTTCATAAAGTTGGTTGGATCACACATCCATTTAATTCCCAGTTTGGATGAGTAGAAACATAAATGACAAATGCAAACAAGAGTGTTTAGTAAAATTACAGAACAATATATTTATTAAAACAGTTATTTTTTTATGATTTTAAGAGTGTGACCCAATAAAATAGAATATTTTTTCCCATTGTTGTTATGTCTTGATGAAAGGAAAAGCCTTCAGGGAGTATGTTGAGTATAAAGGCTGAATTATCCTTAACTTTTGTTAAGTTCATTCTCACTCTAGCATACTTGTCCCCCCGGCACTTGAAATTCTCCAGAATCATATTTCTGCCCACTCATATTTATACTGTGACTCCCAAGGATTGCTCTATTACTTGGACAGTACTCACAGTTTCTGCATCTCAGAATATGTTAGCCTCAGATATTCAAACTGCACCATTTTGCTATGCAAGCCCCTCGCTGTTCAGAATAGTTAAGAGGGTGTGGCTGTAGGTATTCAATGGAGTTGTGCTATGGCACAACTTCTTTGAATATCAGCCTCACTACACTCCACTGTGCATGGCACAGTGGAACTGCACCAACGCAAGTGGTCAGAGGGAGCATTGAGATGCGGTGTGCAAGTTCCATTGCACCATGCACAGCACCTGTGATATTCAAAGGGTGACATGCAAATGGGGCCATAATTTATGCAAGGCACACGGGGGGCCATTTGCATCTGATTATGGCCCCATTTATGCCATTAGCATGCAGGTGTGCCGATCCCTGATGACTTGTGCCTGGCGCCCTGCCAGGCAGCAGCCGTCAGGGACTGACGCCCCCTGAAGCCCGATCATGGGCAGAACAGTAGTCATTCCCCTCCCCCCTGAGTAGCCCGATCACGGGCATGATGGTAGTCTACCCCCCAGCAGCCCAATCACAGGCATAATGGTCTCTCACCCCATTAGTGGGAATAAATGAAACGCCTCGAGTAGCCCAATCGTGGCATCAGACCTCCCCAAAGTCCAATATTCCTGGTGGTCCAGTGGACCGAGAGTAGCCGATCATGGGCAGCATCCTTACCCCCAAGTATGATATCCCTGGTGATCTAGTGGCCTCACCCCACCCACCCACAGAGCCCCACCACCCTGCTTCCCTACAGCCGGCGGGCGGCAGCACCACCTGCCTGCCACCCCGCCACCCGCCGACTGACAGTTTCTGTAGGCTGCACGCCCATTGGTTCAGAGCATGAGCCATGGGCGGCAGCTCATACCGCATAAGTCAGCCTGAGGAAAGTACACAGACGTGGATTAAAGAGAAGATTTCCTTATGGAGCTGAGGTGCTCTTAGGTGGTTTAGGAGCCACCAGAAAATGTTTCCATGAAGTATTGAAGGTTTCCAAGTGGCTGGCAAGGAGCTGAGCCAGGGAAAACCCAGAGCAGTGTACAAGTTCAGGCTGTGTAACCCAAAGCAGCGTACAAGTCTGAGCTGTGTGCCCAGTGTGTGGTAGAGCCTGAGGGCTAAAGTGATGAGGATGTGTTCTGGTCTCTTTTAATCTGCATTACCAGGAGTGTAGCCCCATGGGGGTCCATCTATGCTTTGTTTATTCTGTTTGGATGTGAATAAAAGCCACACTTTAGAATCCCACTTCTGGTATTGGACATTGCAGTTATTGCTTCCTGTGTTCGGAGTTACTTGGGTGCCCCGTGCAGAGTAGCCAAACCTAGCCTTTGTGCTGAGTGGCATATTCCTCTCCGAACCCAGCCCACCTGGTAGAGCTGTCAGATACAAACGGCATACCGGCCTGGGGTTACAAAAATGGAGGCACCGCTGAGGATTTGAGTTTGGAATTTAGGGAGGAATGTAAGAAAGGTCGCTTGGGCAAAGGGCTAGCATTTTGGCTATCTGACAGTGGGTAGCCCAAAAAGCTGAAGCAAGGTTAACTAATGTACCGCTGTGTGCTGTTATCCATGTGCTGCTGTTAAAATGCCATCTGTTTGCCAAGGAGCAGTAAGGCCTGAAAGTGTATGCCCTTGTCCTGCATCAAATTTACAGCGTTTGTCAGCTTCTAAAAGTGTTTGTGACAAAAGTGTAGAAAACTGTGGGTAGCAAAAGGAAAATTGTGCTCAGACATTGGAAATGATTTCATGTGAACCGAGAGACTGGTTGTACTTAATGGCCATGAAAAATGTTTGAAATGGGCTCCCGCCATGGAGTCAGATGAAAAAAAGTGTGGTGTTGCAGTTTAAATTTGCCTGCTCGATTATTGCCATGAGGAGAAGAGCACTGAGAGGAAAGAGGCTCATTTGCATGGCGTCGAGTGATTGGTGAGACTGCAATTGTCCTGCCCCTAAGCCAGTTCTAGAGCGACTGCCCAGCATCTCGAGAGGGAGAGTAAGGGGTGTGTGACTGGCTTGTTAGGAGGAGCATCACGGTGACTGAAATCGCTGTAAAATTAAAAACTGACTTAGCTCTCTGAAATCAGGCTCAACCTGCATCTCGATCAAAGGGACTGTGAGTGTAGTGTTCAGAGGGACAATTGGCAGGACTGCCAACCTGCTTCTTTCCAGAGGCCTCCAAGACTGGCTGCAGACTGTTTTCCATCGCAGCAAACAGCTGCTGATAACAGTGAGTACCAACAGAAATAATTGCTCAGACTAAGTGATTTTGCCAAAAGCCAGCTGAATCTGTGTGTAGTAGTGTAATCCCTTTGCAAAGAAAGACTGTGTTAAGTTTTGCCAGCAAAAGCAAGCATTCTAAGCCACCGACTGTGAGTATAGTTATAGGTTCAGCGTCAGTATAAGTTTCAAAGCCATGAGGAGACTGTGAGTTGTATCAGATATGCAGCAAGAGTTACAGGAATCCTGTGCTATGAAATACTGAGGCTTTAAGGGACTGTGAGCTACAGCAATGTCTTCAGCAAGTGAGAAGTCCATGGTAAATCATATAAATGTGCTGGGAAAAATAACAGTGCAAGTTTGTGCAGTTTGAGCAAAGTTATCAGTAGAGTGTAAATCGGATGCGGTGGCTTGACCCAGTTACAGAATGTTGAGCAAGAGGAGTGCTGCCACCGCCATTACAGGGTGGGGTAGTAATGTAAATACAGCAGCAGAGGAGCCATTTTGAAAGAGAAGGAAAGTTTTCAGTGATATGGGACTTGAAATAACAGTGGGCGTTGTTTGTTTTTTTCTCTGCAGTCATGGCCTCAGGACCAGCCCGCTACCTGGATCATGCCCAGGCTGTGGTAGCAGAAGTTAACAAGTTAAGGGACATGAGATGTTACTATGGAGGATGACTGCCTCTCATGTGGCGATTCCTGGATATCCAGTGCAAGTCTGTTTGATATGCTTAAATGCTGGAAGGGACGTCTTCATGGTACCTCACTGTTCTGGGTGCTTAGAGAAATATGGTTTATTTAAAGCGCCCAAGATTCATTTGGCTCCCACATGGACAAAAGTTCAAGAATCTGTAGTTGGCAGCACACAGCACCAGACAGAGCCTGTTGGAGAAGGCCCCTCAGAGTGTGGCACAAAGCTAGAGGGTGCAGATTTACATACAGAACAATGTGCTGATGTTTCAGATTCTGAGTCACAGAGAGACATCTCAGGAAGAGCATCATTAGACCCGTGGAGAGCAGGGCCTAGCCCAAGTCTCATAGGTGAAGACAAGATGAGGGAGGCTTTTGAATGGGAGGTTTAACCTCCACACCCAGCGAAGAGTGGATAGTCTCAGGAGTGAGGACAACTGCTCACTCCTGGGCACAGATTCTCAGTGAGGAAGAAGGAGAGGGGGGAACCTATGTGGCCTCGTGAAAAAAGAACTGGTACACAGCCTCAAGCTCTTGCCTCAGAGGAATGCATGGAAGAGAGTGGTGATGCCACTGTCATGGCTGTGCAAGAAGAAGCCAGGGATCCATCTTTTGTGTCTTTAAGAATGCGTAGCTGGCAGAACTAGGACTGGCCACTCCCAAGCCAGGCCAGAGGTCTCAGGTTGACCAAAGCTAGTAAAGAGGAAAGAATAGTTGTAGGAAGGCAAATGAAATATATGGGCTGTCCTTTCCTACCTTTCTTGGAGAGTGAACAAAACAGGAAGTCCTGGATTTGGGCAGAAGCAACTATAAATGTGTGCATCCTGGTGCAAACAAGCATGTCAAGCACAGAATGTTTCACGAAAAATACAACCAGTGGAAAAGAGGCAGTACACTGTTAATGGATACTGTTCAAATTGTGGATGGAGAGGGCCATGAAATCTTTCACAGTGTGAATTATGAGCGCCCAGATGGGGTAATAATTCAAGCACCTGATCCGTTGGACTATTGGCCACAATGCAAAGACCTTCCTGTGAATGTGCCCATGCCTACCAAATGGAAAGCAGAGCCATTGCAGTATCTATGTTGTTCCACCAGTATGGACATCCAGGACTCAGGTGCCCCACATTCATCAGTTCTACAGTGTACTGGCTTTCCAGAATCCATCAACTGGCCCACCAGATGACTTCAGATCCAGAGAGGACACCAGCCCAGCTGTATCCTGATTCATTGCTGGGTAATCAGATGACTTCAGACCAGCTGTTTTCCTTTTTGTTCCTGTTCCAAGGTTCCATCTCCAGAGATGACATCAGCCCAGCAGTTTCCAGATGTGCCCTCCAGTCGTTCCTGGAAGATGTCTTCCCAGCTGTATCGGAAGAATGCTGCCAGGGAGAGTCTTAGGCTGAGGACCAGGTTTGGTGCCATTTTCATTCTACAAGGGACTGGTAAGTCCAGATTTTTCTATTCTTATGACATTGCAGTACACACCCTACACTAGCAGACTCCAGATGTTTGAACTGTCCTCAAAGACTCTCCCCTTTGGGACTTTAGCTTGCTAGAACTGTGCTTCATTGGCTCCGGCCCAGGAGAGACTCTTTAATGGACTTGCCTTTGGGCACTGTGGTCACTAGATGGGACTTTTAGGGCACTCCATTCCCCAAATATAGTGTATTGTAAATAATGTCAGTGTGTTCTACTGTTTTCTAATGTTTATACTGTTTTTTCTACTTTTCTAAAAAAATCATTTTGGGATTCTCCAGTGTTTTGATGGTAGGGGTTTAGATAGACTGTGTATGCAGATTAGGAGTGTGTGTTGTCTTTCTTTTTCTTGCAGGTGTTCCTGAAGAAGATAGAAGAGAAGACAAGAAGAGGAGGAGGGACTCAGCAGAGTCCCTCACTAGTACTTTAGAGTGTAGTGTTTAAAGTACTGTTGTTGTTGTTACTGTGTGTAATTTTCCTTCCACAGGTATGGTTATAGGGCAGTGTGGGAGTAATGCATAGGTATGGTATTAGCTCCTGGTGTATAGTTGCATGGTGCCCAGGGTCGGTGAGGTCCCCTCTTTGTTTTGTTTTGGGAAATTTGAGTTAGAGGCAGACAGGTGTTCCCGAGAGGGCTAGGGGGGATAGACAGGCTGTGGTCCTGAACAGCCATAGGGGCCTCAGTGCTGATCTATTAGGGCTATGCTCTGCATAGTTCTACCAGAGCCACTAGGTGCCCATAGTTAGCAGGTAGAGTAGAGGCTGATATGTCAGCCAAAGGCCTCTAGGCCCTTAGCATTGCCTGCCTGTGCTAGCACATGGTAGGGAAGAAGGTAGCGCTACCTCCCCATAGTCAATGCATGGGCTAAGATGGCCTAAGCTGGGTGATTAATGACTGCAGACAGTCATTTTCCTGGCCCAGGGTGAGTGTAACTCCCCCCATTACCTGGGGTTACTAGAATCCCAGTAAGACCTAGTGATTGGCAGGAAGGCAGCTTGTGAAACTCCAGTTAAATGGATTTCACACTGTCTCATCTGTTCTCAGTCTCAGCTGAGACTGAGGATGACATCATTTTAGAACTGTCGCAGCTGCATAAACCACACTGGAATGTTGCAGTTGGAGGTTAGAGTAGAATGTTGGGGAATTTGAAGCCAGTCTGTGTGCAGTCTGAGAGACAGACTGTAGTGCAGCAGAGTGTGCAGGCTCAGAGCTTTAAGCTCTGTTTCAGAGCTACTTTTGTTCAAGGTGTGTGTTTCCACCTGAAGAGGAACATAGGAACTGGTAATTGAAGTGGTGGAGACCGCCTCAATGGTTCAGAGCCCCATCCCTGAGGGGATGGGGGAAGGTGTCTGCCTGTTTTCCAGGGTGACCCCCGGGTCCAGCTAAGGGAAAGAAGCTGCCTGTCTGAGTTGTGCTGAGGCACCAGAAGTTCTGTAAGAGATTCCTTGTGGAGGAAACACCTGTGGGGCACCTGCAACCAAAGGGTGAGTTCGCTCTGAAAAAGGGCCAAGTGTTTTCACCTGAAACAGAAGGAAACTAAAGGGACTGTTACTATGGGGTCAGGAAAAGACAGCCAAGTACAGTTGGAAGATGTGGGGATTGGCCTGCTTAACTCAGTGGGGGGTCTAGAGTAATGGACAAAGCCACTTATAAGTATGTTCAAGGTCAGCACAAATGGAAAAGAAAGAATGTGGGATTGGACTGCTTAACCTGTGGGGTCTAGGAGTAATGGACAATGCCACTTTTTTAAGTATGTTCAAGTCCAGCACAAATGGGAAGCAAGACAAGTAGATTGAATGTGAAATACATTTAGCAAGAATCTACACAGTAAAGTGTTAAAGGATGAGGTGTTTACAGTCCAGAGAAATGGCCGGGTATGAATTGTGGGAGCGAGAGGTGGGAGACCCCCCATCAGTAGTAACCAAATTCACCTCTACAGATTTGCTCTGAGACACCTTTTGCTTTCCCTCAGGTACTTGGCCAGTGCCTGAGGAAAGTACCCAGACATGGGATTAAAGAGGAGGATTTCCTGATGGAGCTGAGGTGCTCTTAGGTGGTTTAGGGAGCCACCAGAAAATGTTTCCATGAAGTATGGAAGGTGTCCAAGTGTCTGGCAAGGGAGCCGAGCCAGGGAAAACCCAGAGCAGTGTACAAGTTCGGCTCTGTAACCCAAAGCAGCTTACAAGTCTGAGCTGTGTGCCCAGTGTGTGGTAGAGCCTGAAGGCTAAAGTGATGAGGATGTGTTCTGGTCTTTTAATCTGCATTACCAGGAGTGTAGCCTCTGGGGTCCATCTATGCTTTGTTTATTCTGTTTGGATGTGAATAAAAGCCACACTTTAGAATCCCACTTCCAATATTGGACATTACAGTTATTGCTTCCTGTGCTCTGGAGTTACTTGGTGCCCCTGTGCAGAGTAGCCAAACCTAGCCTTTGTGCCGAGTGGCATATTCCTGCCCGAACCCAGCCCACCTGGTATTGCTGTCAGATACAAACGGCATACCAGCCTGGGGTTACACATACATAGCAATGCATACAAACTATTTATTACAAACTATGTAATAAATAGAGTGATGTTAATTTATGTGAATCAATGCAACGTGTTTCCTATGTAATAAATAATATAGTGCGGCTCAGAGGTAATGTAAGGAAGTTTTTTTTCACAGAGAGGGTTGTGGATGCATGGAACAGCCTTCTGGAGTCAAAAACAGTGGTTGAATTCAAGCATGCATGGGACAGCCATAAGGCAATTCTAGGGGGTTGGGGTAGAAAGAAGTAGGCTGCTGGTTAACTAGGATCTGCAGCTTATCCATTAGGTAGGGAAATGGGCAGACTGGCTGGGCCAAGTGGTCCTTATATGCCATCAAATTCTATGTTTCTTTGTTAATTTATATACATCAATGCAACTTGTTTCCTATGTAATAAATAAATAAATGAGTGATGTTAATTTATGTGCATCAGTGCAACGTGTTTCCTATGTAATAAATAAATAAATAGTGATGTTAATTTATGTGCATCAATGCAACTTGTTTCCTATGTAATAAACAAATATTTGAGTGGTTAATTTATGTGCATCAATCCAACTTGTTTCCTATGTAATAAACAATACAGTGATTTCAATGTATCTGCATCAGTGCAACTTGTTTCCTATGTAATAATTAAATAATAGTGATGTTAATTTATGTGCATCAGTGCAACTTGTTTCCTATGTAACTTTATCTGTAATGACTTTGCTACTGTCATGTCTGCAGACCCTCTTGAAAAATAGGCATTACACTTCAGTGAGTTTATCCTGGTGTGTGAAACTCTAAACAAGTAAAAAAAAAATTGCTCAGTGTCACACAGTGAGTGATGGCTCTGGTGGGATTTGAAACTGTACCACTTGGTTCCCAAGTTGGTATGCTAGCCAGTAGACAATGCTGTCTTACAGTTTGCATAGTTTCATTTTTACGTTCACTTGCGCACATGCGCAAGGAATGTCTTGGGAGAATGGGACACTTTGGAGATGTGCCTGCCCTGTGCAATCCCCTGCTCCATTGAGCAGGCGTGGCAGTCCTGCACCAATCGCTGCGGTGCTGTGTATGACAGCGGTGGTCTTCTCTTCAAAGAAAACCACCACTGTGTGCTTGCAATGCATCACGCCCCCCCCAAATCTTTGCTGCCACACTGGGAGCCCACCCCAGCGTGGCAAACGTCCTGCATCATCTGCCGACAGGGGTGCCCAATCCCCCATCAGCTCCACCTCCCCCCAAACAGCTTTCCCTGCTGCCACACTGGGAGCCCACCCCAGCATGGCAAATGTCCCACGCGTGCTGCTGGCGGGGTGCAATCCCTGTCGGCTCCACGGCCCCAGCCATCCTTCTGCCACGCTGGGGCCCACCCCAGCATGGCAAATGTCCCAGCGTTGTCAATTATAGAAAAAAAACTCTGTAAATTAAAAATGGTCCCACACAGTCTCCCTGCCCCTCCCACAACCTGCACCAACCCACTGCGCACCCTGCCTCCCCACACCCCCCTCACCCCATACTTCCTCTGTAGCTTGGCGTGACGATCTTCGGTGGACTGGGAACACGTCTGCACTCTTCAAAGCCGACCACGAACTGAGGAAATGCCAGTAAGCTGTATAATGGGCTAGATGGTTTTTTTCAACTTTGTTGCATATCTTAGGCATTTTTTGGAATTTTTGCACCAAATTTTCAACATGGGGTTTTTGGGACCTCTTCTCATGAACTCTGTCACTGTCATGGCATTATTCGGGCCTGAAAGGTGATTTCGCAGTCACTGCATGAAATCACCTTTTGGACCTGATTAATGAAACGACAGTGCCAGCGTTAATAAGGTGGGCTCTCAGAAAGCCTATTTTGAAAATTTGGTGGAAAAATTCCCAAAAATGATCGTTTTACGAGCGTGCATTGCGCAGTTCCTACGCAGGCTCGTAAGTTTGCGAATTTTCAATATTTTCACTCTAGATTTTCAACATTGCCATTTTACCACACCTCCTTATGAGCAGTACAGCTGTCATTTTTCACATCTCACCCAAAACGTGTTTCCGCCCATGTAGCGCACAATGGTGTAGTTGGTGTGCGAAATCAATGTATGGGACACATTAAGAAAATCACAGTGACACTGTTCATTAGCAGAGGTCTTAAAATGGCTATGTTGAAAATTTGGTGAAAAAATTCCTAAAAATGACTGTTTATGAGCGCGTGCGTTGTGCAGTTCCTACGCACGCTCATAGGTTTGCAAATTTTCAATATTTCCACTCCAGATTTTCAACATTGCCATTTTACCACACCTCCTTATGAGCAGTACAGCTGTCATTTTTCACATCCTGCCCAAAACGTGTTTCCGCCCATGTAGCGCACAATGGCGCAGTCGGTGTGCGAACTCAATGTATGGGACACATTAAGAAAATCACAGTGACACTGTTCATGAGCAGAGGTCTTAAAATGGCTATGTTGAAAATTTGGTGAAAAAATTCCTTAAAATGACTGTTTTACGAGCATGCGTTGCGCAGTTCCTACGCACGCTAGTAAGTTCGCGAATTTTCAATATTTGCACTCCAATGACTTCCAAATACCTAAACAGCACATAGAAGCAAGCAACATTTGGCATTGACAAATGCTTGTACTTCTTTGTCACTGATTTTTTTAAGCCATGTCCAAGTGCCAAATACCACTGCAAATATCTGCAAGCGAACGTTCGGCATTGACAAATGCTTGTTTCTTACAGTAGTAACCATTTCATATACTGTAATACGTCTTCACAGAAAGGGTGGTGAACATCTGGAACAGCCTGCCAGAGGAGGTGGGAGGCAAGCACAGTGGGGAGCTTCAAACCTGCATGGAATAGATGCATAGTTATAATACACAGAGGTAAGGGAAGAGAGCGGGGCATCTGTGACCAAACAGAGTCCAGGGTATAGTGTTAGGCAGGGGATATAGGGCAAACTAGATGGGCTAACCAGTACTTTTCTGCTGAGACAGTGTATGTTTCTATAGAAGCAGCACTGGCATGGCATTTAAAGACATTGTAAGGGAGCCCTTATACATCACACATGCCTTGGGATATTCTTAGGGCAATGAATGATCCTTTTGCCTAAGTGACTGCTTCCAGGGACATTTCCATACATGAGATCCATAGGGCAGCTACCTGGAAGTCAGGACACAGCTTCTTCTCCCATTACAGCATCGACCTTGAGTAATGCTGCTTTTGGAGCCTCAGTTCTCCAGTCTCTGTTCGCCAAACATGGGTGGTCACCTCATTTCTAGGGATATGGATATGGTTCACTTATCCACACATTGGCAGTCTCCCTTTACGAACTGGATCACTGGACTCTCTAAAAGAAGGTTCTCCCACCACCTGGGTGATATATCCCTTGGCTCTGCCCCATGATGTCAGATCTTCATTTCTGCTGCTAGAGTTCAGGACTTCTCCTTTGCAGCTCTGTGCACGGTGTAGGCCCAAAACTTGGGAAATGTGCCATTTGGTTAACTAGTCTAAAACATCATCTGTTTTACAGTTAGTTATATTCCTCAGTTCCATTTTCATTCCCAACACTTTTGATGAACTGTAGGGATTCCAAGCCAGCTCCTGGCTTCAAGCATTGTATCCAGTGTGGTCAGAAAAGGTCACAGATAGATCCGCACACATCATGCATCTACTGTTTAGGAGAATAACATGACACTGCTGCTTGTAGCCTATGCCAGACCGTACTCCCCCCTCCCAAAGACTGCTATCATTGTCTTCTCCTTGGTCAGCCGGACAAATGCTATCCATTGGTAACATCCAAGGAAGCACACAAGGTGGTCCCTCTGGCTGCAGGGTCTGCAGATGAGCTCACAGCTATGGAAGAGGTGATGGTCAAGGCTGTGGCAGGCACCTGTTGGTGTTGGCACTGCTCCTTTGGGGGCTAGTGGTGGTGCAGCTTTCATGGGTAACTTCCTTGAAATGTACAAGACCCTCCAGACTTTTGGTTAGAGTCCTGCCCTCCACAGTAAGACTGAAAAGTTGAATAAGTGGCCAGAGGTCATGGGAATGGGAAAGGGCATGCTCTTCCTGCTCCTCGCCTCCCTGACCACCGGGCTGTCTAGTGCCAGGCCTCTCTGGGTCAAAGGACAGGTCGCTAACTCCATGGTGCACCCATTGAGCTTTCAGCCTCAACACAGGTCGCAAAGGCATTTGAGATTTTTGTCAACCTTGTCGAAACCTTTTCAGACAGGCTAGAGAACAGTTCAATATTCAGGACCCCGATCCTGTCAGGCCTCACTCAGGAGGTTCAGAATCAGTCAGATAACCTGGCTGTCTCCTCCTAGGAGTTGCTCCCTCTGGGGTAGAATGGTCGAACCCTGTTCATGTAGGTTATCAATTCAACAATTAACAGAAGCAAATAGCAGCATAAGGATACATTTCCATGAATACACACAGCACACATTGAATGCGCTTGGTTATTGTTAGGAGCAAATAACAATACATGACATGTAGCAGTAATACATGGGTAATTTAGCACACAGCAGTACACACGTATAGACAACAGAAGACGTGGAACACATGTTGGCACAGGACAGAAGTGCATTGGTTGGGGCTACAGTATATGCCAGCTTCTGTAGCAAGGCTAAGGTTGCAGTCAGGCAGTGGGAGGGAGCAATTGGTGCATGGTGGATTCAGGTACAGGAGCAATTTGTAGTGAGGAAGTTAGCTAGGGCAGTAAAATGAGAGTGGACATAGGAGGAGTGCCAAATTTGTAGTGGGAGAGCGTTCCAGAGCTTGGGTAGCTGTACAAGAAGGCGGCTTGACCGACAGAGGTCTTCCACCTAGGGATTGATAGTTGATGGGAGTCACTGGATCTAAGATGATGGGAGGGTGGGGCAGCTGAGAGCATGGTGGAGAGGTAGGATGGGATAGACCCAAGCCATAGGTTAGAGACATATTTAGCACAGTGTGAATACGGTGGTTTTCAAGGAATGTAGTGCCAGGGCTCAGTAGAGGTCGCAGGAGGGTGAGGGGAGGGGCATTGAGAGCAAAGTGGCAGAAGACATTATAAAGTGTGTCCAGTTTAGTTAGGGTGGACTTAGGGGCTGCACTGTATATAATGTTGCAGTAATCGATGGAGGGGAGTATCATCTTCAGGACCAGTTCACATCGGACAGGGGGAGGGAGGCTACTGCGGTTCCTATATAGTGCACCGAGCATGGGGCATAGTTTTTTTGAAATAGCATCGATGTGGTCAGAGAAGGAAAGGTGGCTGTTGAGCCTCCCCCCAAGTATCGGGATGAGGAGACATCTTTGAGTTTTTGTTCTTCCAGGGTGTGGAAATAGGGAAAGGGTGAGACTCTGGACAGGCATTGTCGTGTGCTGAAGGTCATTGTGACCGTTGTTTTAGCATTTAGGGAGCGCTGGTGAGAGTGGAACCATTGCTGCACTTTGTTGAAGTCAGCGTGGAGGTTAGTTTGTACCACTTCAGGGGCGGAGCCTGAGGAGAACAATACAGTATCATCTACATACACATGGATTGAGGAAGTAGAGCAGATGAGTGGCAGGTCATTTAGGAATATAGAAAACAGTATGGGTCCAAGAACTGACCCGTTGGGGACGCCGGTAGATAAGGAAAGGGGGGTGGGGATAGCATTAGAGACTCTAACGGACTGAGTTCTGTCAGAGAGGTATGATCTGAACCAGTTTGTGGCAGCAACAGAGGCCTTATTCAGCGAGATACAAAAGTAATATGGGGTGGGAGATGGTACTGAAAGCTTTCACAAGGTCAATAAGATGGTTGAGGTGATCAGCCCACTGTCCATGCCAGTCAGGATGGTGTCAGTAAGCCTAATCAGGGAAGAGGTAGTGGAGTGACCTTCCTGAAACCTGACTGGTTGGGTGTGAAGAAATTAGAGTCGGTGAGGAAGGAAGGAAGCTGTGTGATAGGCCATTTCATGAGAGGTCTCGATGCCTGGCCCCTACTGACATAGACGATGTGAGAGACATCTGCAAGAGATGTTAGCTGCTGGTGTAATACAAGAATCCAGAAGCCCATATGCTTCTCCCATTGTGGTAGTAAGGAAAAGAATGGGACCGTGAGGATATGTAGATTATCACACCTTAAACTGGGACTATCCTGATCAGTATACAATGCCATGCATTCAAGATGCTTGGACTGCCTAAACGGTAGGAAGTGGTTCTTCATGTTGGATCTTCGGTGTACTACCAGATCCCGATGGCCCCGGAAGACCATGAGAAGACGGCCTTCATCTGTCCGCTGGGTTTCTATGAATTCATGAGGATGCCTCAAGGATTTCCAGTGCCCCAGCCACTTTTCAACAATTGATGGAGCGTGCAGTGGGGACATGAATTTATTAGAGTGCCTGGTGTATTTGGATGATGTTATTGTGTTTGCAGCTCACTGGAGGAAGATGAGGGCAGATTGTTCAAGGTGCTGGACCAACTAGAAGACTTTGGCCTGAAGTTGTCCATTGATAAGTGTCAATTGTTTCAAACATCCTGAAAGTATGTGGGGCACATAGTTTCCACTGAAGAGATAGAGACAGACCCGAGTGAAGTTGAGGCCCTGACCACCTGGCCACAGCCCCACAATCTAAAAGAACTGCAAAGATTCCTGGGTTTCTGTGGTTATTATCAGCATTTCATCAAGGACTATTCAAGAGTGATCCGCCCTTTACTTAACCTTACTCAAGGGTGCCCTCCAACCCACAAAAGATACAAAAAATCAGCGTCCCTTGAGACTGAGAGAGTGTATTTTCATCCAGATGAAGTATCTGGGGCCCACTGGACTCCTGATTGTGAGACTGCTTTTCATGAGATCATATCAACTTACCCACGCTCCAGTGTTGGCCTATGCAGATCAACAAAAGCTTATGTCCTACACACTGATGTTAACTTACAGGGTTGGGGGCTGTGTTGTACCAGGGACATGAGAATGGTTTAAGACCGTGGCTTTTGCCAGCAGGAGCCTGACCCTTCTGAAAAGAACTATCCAGTACACAAGTTAGAATTCCTAGCTCTGAAGTGGGCCATTGTGGACCAATTCCACGAGTACTTGTATGGGGCTAAGATACTGGTAAAACTGACAACAATCCTTGACGTATGTCCAGACTTCAGCTAAACTGGATGCCACTGGCCATAGGTGGCTTTCTGCATTATCTACGTACAGCTATGCTGTTGATTACAGAGCAGGCCTGAACCACATAGATGCTGATGCTCTCTCTCAGAGGCCCATTCCCCGGAATGACTGGGTCAGACTGTCAGAACCTGATATTTGAGCACTCTGACAGAAGTTTGACAGGGAGGAACAAATGTCCACGGATGCAGTGGACTGTATGGTGAATTGTTTGGGGCCCTCTGAAAAGTGCATTCCTGCTGCTTATTGCCACTTCTCTGCCTTGGACACTGGTGCTTTGCCTCAATTCAATAATGACAGTATTCAGTGGGCTCAATCCCGAGATCCCATGATCATATCAGCTCTAGAAGCCCTCCAAGTAGGGAAAGATGTCAAAGTTACGTTCTACTGATTTGAGAACTGCATTGTTATACAAAGAAGGTCCTAAGTCGAAACTGATTAATAGACTGTTATACAGAGAAACAGTAGACAGGGGGACAAATAGACAAGCAACAGTTGGTTTTGCCTACTGCTTTCCGAGACTTGGTGCTGAGATCACTACATAATCACATGGGACACCTTGGTATAGACAGGACACTTGACTTGGTGAGATCCAGATTTTATTGGCCTAAAATGGGGGCTGATGCAGAACAACACATTAGAACTTGCAGTCACTGCTTACAGAGAAAAACTTTGCCACAAAGGGCTGCCCCTCTTGTTAACATCACCACCAGCGCCCCTATGGAACTGGTTTGTATTGACTTTCTGAGTTTGAAGCCAGATCAAAGAAACATTAGCAATTTGCTGGTGGTCACTGATCATTTCACCCGATATGCCCAAGCTATCCCCACCAGGGACCAGAAGGCCCTCAATTGTGGCCAAAGTGCTTCTAGAAAACTTTTTGTTCACTATGGGGCACCACAAAGAATCCATTCTGATCAAGGAAGAGATTTTGAGAGTCATCTGATCAAAAAGATGCTTTCTCTGTGGGGAGTGTGAAAGTCCAGAACCACCCCTTATCACCCCCAAGGGGACCCACAGCCTGAACGTTTCAACTGCACCCTGCTAGATATGCTGGGCACCCTTCACCCTAAAGACAAGCCTAAATGGAGCCAACAAATCAGCACACTGGTACATGCCTACAACTGCACTAAAAGTGATGCCACTGGGTTCTCCCCCTACCGCCTGATGTTTGGAAGAGAAGCCCGACTGCCGGTAGATGTGTGTTTTGGAGTTTCCCCTGATGGGGTTCAAGCAGCTAACCATTTACAGTATGTGCAAAAGTTAAAGGCCAAATTAAATCATGCGTATCAATTGGCTCAAACCATGGCTGCCAAAAGAAATCTGACTAACAAGGAAAGGTACGACAAAAAGTGAAAGCCCTGGAGCTCCAGGAGGGATAGTGTGTTTACTAAATCTGGGACTGCATGGCAAACATAAGATTGCTGATCGGTGGCACCATCTTCCCCACATAGTGGTAGGCAAACTAGATGATCTGTCTGTATACAAAGTGAGGCCTGAGAACAATTCAAAGAAGTGAAAACCATGCATAGAAACCATTTACTGCCCATTGGCCAAATCTTGATTGAGGCTGAGCCTCAAGAAAATGCCCTCTGGACCAGTGACTAGAGCTGCTGCAAAGAAAAACAAAGAAAGTCTGCACCTACCAATGTTGAGTTACAGTGTTCTCCACCAATAACCCAGTTGAACCGGACTGTCAGTCCATGTCCAAGAGAGTGAGTGTGGTCTTGAATACTACCCTTCTTACAAACTGAGTCAGTTGTTTCGGGCAACCCCTAGTAAATTCTGGAGATGAAGCTGGGCCTTCTGGACTGTCTAAGCCCCAGCTTTGTCCCTGAGCCACTACCCCCGGGAGTGAAGTACCAACTACCAAGTCAGATGATCTAGAGTCACTGTGCCTGGTGGAATTGCATGAGCTGCCAGAGGAAGAAAATGTTGAACTAGAACAGACTGGTGATAAACCAGAACCAGAGGAGTATTTTCAAGGCACGGATGATTCACTAGCGATGTCACCAAACTCCCCCTGTGGACTAAGTGTTGTGGACTCTGAGCTTGCCACTCCTGGAGCTGAAAATGCCCCAAGTTCTAGCCCCTTTACCCCACTAGCAGTCCCTCTGATGTATGAAGACACTGTTGAAGGTGGGGATCAGAACACAGAGACTGTCACGGTTCCCCCTAGAAGGACTGGTCAAGCTGTGAGGCCTGTGGTACGTTTAAGTTATGAGTTCCTTGGTAGACCTGTGGACCTGCCCCTTAACGTAGTCCATAAGGGAGTGTATGTGACCCCAAGCTCATTGCCCAAATTAAGCCTGGGAAATAATTCCAGATTACTTGTCTTGCCCTCTGAGTATGGTGCCCCTGCCCTGTCCAGCCCCAAGGTAGCTGATAGGGAAGGGCCCCCTCTTTTCCAGTTTCATGTGCAGGAAGGGTGACCTGATGCTGAAATATTGTTGTGTATACAATATGGTAATATGTAGCAAGCTGTGCAATACAGAATAAGTACATATGATTGTGATTTAAAGAATGCAAATCTAATTGTTAGTAATGTGAATGTATTTAGTGGTCGTTTAAAAATGTTATAAGGGTATCTACTTGACGCGGATGCCAAGTTCTTTTCAGGCCAGGAAGGGGTAACCCCTCAAATGGGGGTTCCTAAAAAGCCTCCATTGAGTTTGCCTAGGTGTTCCCTTGCCTGCTGACGTTCAACGATTAAGCAGTTAAGAATGGCACTGTGAGTGCTGGTAGAGCCTCCTCATACTGTCTCTTTAAGAGCTGTCTGCTTGCATACATGATTACTGTTTCCTAGGGGGCTGGTGTTTTTCTGCTTCGAGTCCTGCCTGGACTGCTAGGAAATCACCCATTTCTGCAGTCGCTAAGAGCAGAGGGAGCCTAAATGGAAGATGTAACTGTTTGCCTGAAACGAAGTTAGAGTGTTAGTAAAAATGCAGCTTGTCTAACCTGCCTTTCTTGCAGTTGGGAGTCTGTGTGTGTTGCCCCTCCATTTTGGATCTGAACTGCCGAATGGGTCCAGTCAGTATGGGGGGACTTTTAAAATGGAGTCTGTTCGGACCAACCAGAATTCGGACTCTCCTGGGAGCTGGCTTACAATGAGAAGGTATAGCTAGTAATTCTGGGAAGTGAAGTTCTGGACCTTGGCGCCTATTTGCACCAATGGAGAGAGTTTCTGAGTGATTGACAGCTGAGTCCACCAACTGGACCAGGTGGCACCCAAAGAGAATGCTCTGCCTTGCGACTGGGGAGTCAGATCCATTGTGACCGTGAGGAGGAAGGAGCTCTGTGCTTCTGCTGTGTAGTTTCACACGGGAGCATGTGAGAGGCCTAACTGAAAGAGTGGAAACCAGGCTCACCCTGTAGAAGACTGGAGAAATTGCTGAATCGCATCGGTCTGTCAGGAATTGAAGCTGCCGTGTGAGCTCACTGGTATTTGCAGTAAGTGCATTGGGACCTGAAAGCAGCTGCCTGGTATAGTAATTTCCTTTATATATAATTGTGTTGAATGCTCGTGAAGAACAGCTATTCCGGTTCTCTTGTCACCGCGCAGTGTAAGCTGAATGTTGAGCTGAATGTGTTCAGACTGAATCTGTCTGCTGATCAGAGCAGTGTGGCCTGGGCGGTAGAATCTCGTCTACCTACTTGTGTGTCTGGCAGCCCAGAACCACCATCTGTGCCAGGTTTCATCAGCTTGGGGTAGCGTGAGTACAAATCAGGGCATCCCCTGTGACCTGTTAACAATCACCAGTGTTTCATCTGATTTTCTTTCTTTCATTTTCTCAAGGACTGAGCCATCTGGCTCTGGATTACAGTTGGGTATTGTGCATATCTCTCTTATAGGGCCCTTTCCATCTGCACCTGCCGGCCAACCCCAGGCAACGGACCTGGCTAGCCCCTCAACCTGGGTACCCAGAGTGTGACTTTTATGACTTTGTATGAGTGCACAGTATTGTGATTTATTTCTGCCAATCAGCTTGCTCTCCCCCTTCCTGTGTTTCACTCCCCTAAATAAACCAGATTGGATGTTATTGACTTTAACCTGGTTAGCGTGTCAGTACCTATATAGTAGGCATTGCATTATTTTGTGTAAACTGACCAACCTTATTTCACAGGGGATCCTCTGAGATGAACTCCAGAATCTGTCTCGAGGGTAAGTGGTACCTTATGATTGGATATAGTGTACGTGTGGGGTATTGGTATTGCCATCTTTGTATATCATGTGGACCATTAGAGAGAACAAAAGGGGGGTCTCAGTGTCCCAGAGGGCTGTGACCAAACTCGACCAACCAGTATAAGCCCTGACCTCTGGGTGGAGGCACCCGTCATAGAACAAACCTGTCTGTAGTCAAAATGGCAGGGGTAGTAGCCCTTGGGATAGCGCCACCTAGGAGTTACATGTAGAGGGTGCGAGAGGTGCAGGGTTGGGCAGGGAAGAGAGGAGAGTGGTAGCACAAGTGGAGAAATGCGTATTGAACTCAGTAGGGACCGCTGTTGGCTCTGCGAGAAGGGAGTTGTTAACATTTAGAATTGGAGTGGGATTGGCAGCTGGTGGGGCGAAGAGGGAGTGAATGACCTTCCAGGATTTTGAGGGGTTATTTAGGTATGACTGGAGGGAGTTGCTGAAGTACTCTGCTTTTGTAAGATGAGTGGCTCTGTGCACTTGTTTCAGAGCATGCGGTATGTAGAGAAGTGTGTGGGAGGCGTGAGGATTTATGTGTTTTCCAGGCTTTGTCCCGGCGATTTGACATGCAATGAGTTCTTGGGTGATCCAGGCAGGTGGTTGCCTCACACTTGTACAATGGTATAGGGCGGTTTGTCTCAGACACTGAGGAATGTGTTTTAAAGTGGAGAAAGGCATCGTCAATGGAGTCCATAGAAGGGGCGGGGGCCCAGTTTGCAAAGCAAGGTCCTCTAACACAGGGGTGAGATTGAGGGATTTGTAGGCACGTTGGACAAGAAATTTAGTGGGGACTTTGAATTGTGGATTTTAAGCACTAAGAAAGGGTTGATGTTACTGAGGGAGTCAGGAAGAATAACGGTGTTTATGACTCTGTGAGTGTGTGTGGTAAGAGCTCAGTCGAGGAGCAAGTGGTTACCAGATTTTAGGTTAGCCGGGTGGGCTCGGTAATGATTTGTGAGAGGTTTAGTGCAGAAATTTCAGTCCTGGTTTTGTTGAGGGCAGGTGCTAGCCAGTTGTGGTTAAGATGACCCATAAGCCTGCTCAACTACCTCAATTCACATGTATGCAGATGACACCATCCTCTTTTCCTCTGGACGTACCCTGAGGAGGTTACTACCAGTCTTCCGGCTGATGTCAACAAAAGTTCAGCACTGGTTTAGCCCCACCAACTCTCTTAATGCGAAGAAGACAGTCTCCATGTCCTTCTGCACTAGGCAGAGACTATCCAGGCTTACTACTCTCCCGAACTTCCACATCGTTGACAGGACCATCCTTGAGTACGTGTCAACTTTCAGGTACCTTGGCGTCTGGTTTGGCCAACATCTATCCTTCACGGCTCACATGGGTGCTATCCTGAAAAAACTGTGCCCTAAGCTCAGTGCACTCTACAGAAACCACAGTTGCCTCCCCCTACCGGTGAGAAGTGAAATTGTGCTGAAAATGATATTACCTACGTTCGACTACTGTGATGTAGTCTACAGTGCTGCTCCTAAGTCGAATCTATCCAGACTGGACCCTCTTCAACGCTTTCTGACGCTTTGCCCTTAATGCCTCCCATGCACCGACCACTGAAAGCTTTACCATGCACTGTCCTCCCTCCCTTGACAGCCAGCACCTACTCCATTGTGCAGAATTTGCTTCAAACCTCTGGCTTGGGTCCCTTCCTCCCTACCTCACCTCCACCCTATCTTCCACCCCAACCTCCTCTCACGCCCTTAGATCTACTGATTCTTTGGCTGTTAGTAATCCCTCACCACTGGACCACTGCTGGCCTATTGGCCTTCTCCTGCCACGACTCTGGAATGACCTGCTGGCACAAATCCGTCCCCTCCTCTAGGTATTCCATCTCCTCTGCCCTGGCAAACTACTACGCTGTAAACTGCCAGCGTCACTGACCTCCCTCCCCTCCTCCTCTTCTCTTCCATCTCCTTCCTCCTCCAAATCTTCTCTCTCCCCACTTCCCTTTCCTAGATCCTATGTGACCTGACCATCAGCTTTAGCTACAGCTACAAATACTGGCATATATTCCCAACCTCCCACACTTACGCCCTGCACTTCTAGCCTTGACTCTCTGTCTACCGTGCTACTATAGATAGTAGCTGACAGCTGCTTGCCTCTGACCAGGGCTGCTACAGCTCCCAGCAGTCAGCAGGCTCCTCTCCAGTCACAGACGAGACCAGGACCCTGGACAAAATCAGGCTCAAGCTGCTTGCCCTCTGACCAGGGCTGCTACAGGTCCCAGCGGTCGGCAGGCTCCTCTTCAGCTGCCGACCGAGACCAGGACCTCGGACAAAATCAGGCTCAAGGTACGGTGAGCGCACCTATCGGACTTGCATGCGCCACCTGGCAGTCGCAGCTGATGGCTCCCCTAGCTCTCTCTGCCAACAGGGCTCCAACTGTGAAATTACATTGATTTTTACTGTTTAAACTGAAACCTGCCTGTGGAAGTAGGGAAAAAATATAAATCTGTGTTCGAAGTTAGAGTGCTAAGTGCTTGCAGCTTTTTTCTCAATCTGTGAAACCCCACACCTCCCCCCTTACTGAGCCAGCTGACAGGGCTCCGATGCTATAGCGGGGGTGGAGAGGTAGAGGAGTTTGGAGTCCAAACCATCCAGGGATTTGCCTTTTGAAGGGTTGAGAGAAAGTAGTGCATCTAGGGCATCCACTGCAGAGATGTCTTTGAAGGAAAAGGAGCGAGGCCTAGTCGGGTTCTTTATATCAGTAGAGGGTGCGAGAGGTGCAGAGTTGGGCAGGGAAGAGAGAGAGTAGCAACAAAGTGAAGAAATGCGATTGAACTCAGTAGCTACTGCTGTTGGCTCTGCAAGAAGGAGTTGTTAACATTTAGAATTGGAGTGGGATTGGCAGCTGGTGGGGTGCAGAGGGAGTGAATGACCTTCCAGAATTGTGAGGGGTTATTTAGGTTTGAATGGAGGGAGCTACTGAAGTGCTCTGCTTTTGCAAGACGAGTGGCTGTGGTGCACTTGATTCAGAGCATGCGGTATGTGGAGAGGTGTTGTGGGAGGCGTGAGGATTTGTGTGTTTTCCAGGCTTTGTCCCGGGTGATTTGACATGCAATGAGTTCTTGGGTGATCCAAGGCAGGTGGTTGCCTCGTACCTTTGTACGATGCAGTGGGGCGTGTGTGTCCCAGACACTGAGGAATGTGTTTTTAAAGTGGAGAAAGATATCGTCAATGGAGTCCATAGAAGGGGCCGGGGCCCAGTTTGCTAATGTAAGGTCATCTAACACAGGGGTGAGATTGAGGGATTTGTAGGAGCGTTGGACAAGAATTTTAGGGTGGTATTTTGGATGTGGATTTTATGATTAAGAAAGTAACATGGTGGTCACTGAGGGAGTCAGGAAGAATACCGGCATCCATGACTCGGTGAGGGTGTGTGGTAAGAGTCCAGTCAAGGAGCAAGTGGTTACCAGATTTAAGGTTAAGCCGGGTGTGCTCAGTAATGATTTGTGAGAGGTTTAGTGCAAATATTTCAGTCCTGGTTTTGTTGAGGGCAGGTGCTAGCCAGTTGTGTTTAAGATGACCCATAAGCCTGCTCAACTACCTCAATTCACATGTATGCAGATGACACCATCCTCTTTTCCTCTGGCCGCACTCTGGAGGAGGTTACTACCAGTCTTCAGGCTGATGTCAACAAAGCTCAGCACTGGTTTAGCTCCCACCAACTCTCTCTTAATGTGAAGAAGACAGTCTCCACGCCTTCGGCACTAGGCAGAGACTATCCAGGCTTACTACTCCCATGAACTTCCACACCCTTGACAGCACCATCCTTGAGGACTTGTCAACTTTCAAGTACCTTGGCGTCTGGCTTGACTGACATCTATCCTTCTTGGCTCACATGGGTGCTATCCTGTAAAAACTGCACCCTAAGCTCAGCGCTCTCTACAGAAACCACAGTTGCCTCCCCCTACCGGCGAGATGCGAAATTGTGCTGAAAATTATATTACCTACGTTCGACTACTGTGATGTAGTCTACAGTGCTGCTCCTAAGTCGACTCTCTCCAGACTGGACCCCCTCTTCAACGCTTTCTGATGCTTTGCCCTCAATGCCCCCCACGCACCGACCACTGAAAGCTTTACCATGCACTGTCCTCCCCCTCCCTTGACAGCCGGTGCCTACTCCATTGTGCTGAATTTGCTTCAAACATCTGGCTCGGGTCCCTTCCACCCTATCTCACCTCCTCCCTATCTCCCACCCCAACTCCCTCTCACACCCTTAGATCTACTGACTCTTGGCTGTTAGTAGTCCTCACCGCTGGACCACTGCTGGACAATCAGCCTTCTCCTGCCACCTTCTGAGGTTCTGGAATGACCTGCTGGCACAAGTCCGCTACCTCTCCTAGGTATTCCATCTCCTCTGCCCTGACAAACTACTACGCTGTAAACTGCCAGTGTCACTGACTTCCTCCCCTCCTCCTCTTGTCTTCCTTCTCTCTTCCTCCCCACATCTCCCTCCCACTGCCCTCTCCTAGATCTTATGTGGCCTGACCATCGGCTTTAGCTATGGCTACAAATGCTGGTATATATTCCCAACCTCCGCACCTGCACCCTACTGCGATTCTAGCCTTGACTCTCTGTCTACCATGCTACCGTAGATAGTAGCTGACAGCTGCTTGCCCTCTGACCAGTGCTGTTACAGCTCCCAGCGGTCGGTAGGCTCCTCTCCAGCTGCTGACCAAGACCAGGACCCCGGACAAAATCAGGCTCAAGTTACGGTGAAAGTGCACCCTATCGGATTGCAGGTGGCTCCTGGCAGTCGCAGCTGATTGGCTCCTCTAGTTCTCTCTGCCAACAGGGCTCCGACTGTGAAATTACATTGATTTTACTGTTTAAACTGAAACCTGCCTGTGTAAAGTAAGGAAAAAATATAAATCTGTGTTCGAAGTTAGAGTGCTAAGTGTTTGCAGGTCCTTTCTGAATCTGTGAAACCCCACGCCCCTCCCCCACTGAGCCAGCTTTCTTGCCCAGTTTCTCCAGGGTTATTGCTGTGCTAAATCTCCCAAACTCCACGCCTACTGTCTTCTAAATTTTCAACCCCACCCCTCCACTGATTAAATATTTCTCTGCCCACCCTCTTCCTTGACCCCCCCACCAGCCTCCTGCAGCCTTCCATTGGCTCCCCTCACTAAGAATTCTCTTTGTCTCTGTTTCACCTCCTAGGTCTATGGGCCATTCGCCTCCTAGGGGCCAACCAACACATTCGTCCCAGCCAAGCTCAGGCTCCTTTCTCCTCGTAATTACCTCCTTGTCTAAGAAGCTGCTACAAATCCCAGCACCATGTTCACTGTGGCTAGCATTTTACCTCTACTCAGTTGTCTGTTCTCCTGCCTCCCACCCTCTCTCCACCATGCTGCCTACCTTTCCCATGCCCCCCACGTACTTAGCTCATATTGTAACTCCTCCTTGCCCCTCTAACCCTGAGCTCTCTCTCTCTCTCCTACCCACTCCTACCTGGGCACACTCCACTATACGTCCTTCCTAATCAGGCCCTCCCCCTTCTGGACTCTCCTACACCTCCTTGCTTCTTGCCCCACCCTTGTTACCCACACAAATGTCCATCCTTGCCCCCACTCATGGCAGGGCTCTTCCGTTCCAAGCTACCTCTGTATACTAGCTCAACACCTATACTTCACCCTCCTCCTTCTCATAGCTGGAGACATACACTCAGATCCAGGACCCTTGACCACCACATCCTCACCAACCTCAGCCGCACCCCCACCCGCATCCCATCCCTCCCAACTGCCAGGTTACCCTCCAAAAAGGCCTCCTCTCCTTCACCTAAATATTCATAGCCTACCACTTAAAATCGACCAGCTACAAGTTCTCCTGCCCTACATGCCCTGATGTCCTCATCCTCTCTTAAACTTGGCTTAACAAAACATTCCCACTTTTCAGTCGCAATCTCTGTTTACACGATGGCCTGCCAGGACAGGGCCATGAGAGGTGGCAGCGTGGCCATCTTCATAAGTTTGGACATACACTACAAAATAAATTTATCTAAAGCTGAACCTAAAGAGTACGAACTCCAGCTGCTCCAGCTCACACTACCTTTCTCGCTGCCCATATTTGTTGCGGAATCTACTGCCGACCAGGCACCCTGCCACAACTGTTACTAAGCTTCTTACACAGATCAGTTCACAGGCACCTCCGGGGAATTATAAGCTATGGGTGACCTTAACCTAAATTGGTTAGCTCTGGCCCTCAACAAAACCCGGACGAATGTCGCTGCCCTCAATTTAACCCAACTCATCACTGAACCCACCCGCCTAAACCTTAAATCAGGTTACCGCTCCCTTATTGACTGGGCTTTGACCTCCCATCCTCACAGAGTCATCTAAACAGGCCTACTCCCTGACACTATGAGTGATCACCATGTCATCTACCTTGTTCACAAAATTCACCGTCTCAAATCCCCTCTACGTTCTTAGTCCAACGGTTCTTCAAATCCTTAAACCTCGCCTCCCTCTAAATTGACCTTGTCCTAGCTAACTGGCTCCCTCCCTCCAACCTGATTGATGACACCTACTTCACTTCAGAAACACATTCCTAAGATATGGGATTCCCACGCCCCACTGTGACGCACTAGGTACCCACCTATCTTGGATCTCCCAAGAGCTCACAGCTTGTATGAACGCCCATGATTCAGCATGGCGAAGCCAAAGCCTCAGCCCTACCTCAGGACCTCTCCACTACCGGTATCTGCGTAATATGTGCACTATAGCAACTCGGCTAGCTAAAGCAGAGTATTTTAGATCATCCCTCCAATCTAACCTTAATAACCCCTCCAAATTCTGAAAGGTCATACACTCCCTCTTCTCACCCCCAGTGGCCAAGCCCTCATCTCTCCTTAATGTAAACAACTCCACACTCTTGGATCCTATCTCAATCGCTGCTGAGTTTAACTTATATTTCTCCACCTGCGCTTCCTCGCTCCTTCCCTCCTTACCCCCTATGTCACCATCTCCACCACCTATAGGGCAAAAACTACCTCAAAATACAGGTATTTTCTCCTTCAGGGAAATCTCTCTGGATGAAGCTCTAGAAGCCCTGCTAACATTAAGCCCCTCGAATGGGAATTCCCCTGATGGACTAGACCCCAAACTTCTGTTCCTCTCGGCCTCTGCCATAGCCACCCCTACTGCCTACCTCCTAAATCTATCCTTTGCCACTGCATCTGTCTCTCTATCCTGGAAGCATGCCATTGTCATCCCTCTCCACAAAGGGGCTCCTCCACCTCAAACTATCGGCCAATCTCCTCCTCCCTGCTCTGGCGAGCTGCAAGAACATTTAGTGCTTAGCCAGCTAACCTCCTATCTCGCCAACTCAAATTTCTTCATACACTACCAGTCCGGATTCAGGAAAGATCACTCCACTGCCTCCTCTTTACTAAGGCTCACTGACACCATCCAATCTGGAACGGATAGAGGTCTCATCACCTCTGCCATTTTCATCGATCTGGCCAAGGCCTTCAATACAGTCTCCCACACTCTGTTACTATCTAGCCTCTCTGACTCTGGCCTCTCCACATCTCCTACTGCCTGGTTCAGTGCCTATCTTACAGACCACACTCAACCTGTCAGGATTGCGGATGCCATATCCCTCCCTCCCATGTCCACCAGTGTCCCCTAAGGATTGGTGCTTGGGCCTATCCTATTCACTATTTTTCTAAACACCCTGCCCCAAACTTGTTCTGCCTCCTCAATCCACATGTATGCTGATGATACTGTCCTATTTTCTCTGGCTCCTCCCCAGCCTCAGTTGCCTCTACCTCCAGGTGGATTTTAACAAAGTCCAGCTCTGGTTCAACTCTCACCAGCTCTCTCTAAATGCTAAAAAGACTGTAACTATGACTTTTGGTACATCCAAATGACTAGCCAGGCTCTTCCTCCTCTCACTTTTCCATACCCTTGATGGGTCAGAGCTGTAGGACGTCACCTCCTTCCGGTATCTTGGAGTTTGGCTTGACCGTCACCTCACCTTTGCAGTCCATGCTGACTATATTAACAAAACTCCACTCTAAGCTCGGAGCTTTATATCGGAACCATTCTAGCCTCCCCATCTGGTCCATCATGAGCTTATCCAGAAGATGATACTTCCCTCCTTCGATTATTGTGATATTGTTTACAGTGCCACCCATAAGTCAGTTTTATCCAAACTGGATACCCTTTTTAATGCTTTCTGCCGGTTCGCTCTTGACGCTCCTCCTCGCATCCACCGCTGCGAGCTATACTGCTCCCTTGCTCTTCCCTTCCTTGAGAACTGCCGCCCAATACACTGTGCTAAGTTTATCTCGAAGAACTGGTTTGGTACCCTCCCGGTGTACCTGACCTCTGTACTATTGCCCCCTCTGGCACCCACCTATGCTTTGTGGTCCCTAGACTCCTGGCTCCTGTTAGTCCCCAGACGTCCAACCCAAGCTGGCCAGGCCACCTTCTCTCACCACTTCCCTCGACTCTGGAACTCTTTCCTTCTGAAATTCGCCACTCTTCCTCTGTCCGCTCACTATCCTATGCCCTTGCCAACCACTGCTCATTAAACTGCTCCTGCAGCTAACTCTCCTATCTATTCTACCTCAGACACTCCTATATTTCTTCTCCCAGTAGGCCCAATGGTGCTACTTCACTAACCACACCCAACTACTGCACTTGATCCCAACTTTTGTGCTAGCTAGCTTGCACTTACCCCTGTCTCATTATATACCACAACTCAATACCTTAGCAGGATTTCCTCATTGTAACTGTTACTCTTGACTATTAGGATATATGTATTAATCCACACTCACCTATTCCGGTCAAACATATGCAGCTGTATTATCTAATTATATGTTTTCAAGGTATAAAGCATGACTTCCCCATGTAATTGCTACTATACTATAAGTAAGGGTAAATTGTCATCTATGCCCAACTATTTCTGTCAAATGTTTTCAACTGTATTGTAATTGTATGTATATGTCAGGACCTGGACTACCCTTGTCCTCTTCCCCACTGTACTCCTCCCCCCAGGTCGCACCGGGAGACGAGCAGTTCTTGCTCAGTGTGCTTTTCCTGGTGAAACAATTTCAATAAATAAATAAATATTTTACACCCTTTGTCATTATAATTCTTTGTACAATGTCTCTCTCACTCCATGTAATGATGTGGATAACTCCTTGTTGCAGTGTTTCCTATGTTGTTCCTACTGCTTCCATGGTGTTATACTTACGCACCATCATGTAATTTCATTCGTGTAATTTTGTTTTCTTGTACAAATGTATACAGTTGCTCTCCTCTGTAACCCCCTCAGGTTGCACCAGGAGACGAGCATCTTGTTGCTCATTGTGCCTTTCCTGGTGAAACATTTCAATAAATAAATAGTATAAAGTTCCCTGTCAGGGTTAGGCAGGAGATTTGCTTGAGGAGGTCGGTGACAGCAGAGGCTGGTGTGCCAGGTTGACAATTTATTCTTGCAATGTAGATTGGTAGAGAAGGGAGTGCCAGCTGAAGTAGTATTAATTCATAGATTTTTGTTTGGACTTGGCTAGGACAACTGAATAGTGCAAGTCCGAGCTTACGAGATGGCTACTCTGCCACCTCTTGAGACTCTGTCCTGGGGCCAAAGTGTAGCTTGGGATAGCAATAGAGTCATCATTGATGTTTTTATTGAGCCAGGTTTTGGGCAGGGTGAGGATATCTGGAGCATAGTGGGCCTCAAGTACCTGGAGGAGTCAAGTTTGTGGACAAGGCTCTTATATTTAGGTGCAGGAGGCACAGGCCATGTGGAGAGGGTCTCAGGGTGAAGTGAGGAAGTGGCAGATGTAGGAGGAGGGCTTGAAGAGATTGAGAGGGGGTGTAGTTTGGGGCCGGGGTTTAGGTGGATGTCACCTGTAGCAAGGAGCAGGAAAGTGAGAGATAGGTAGTGGGCTTAATAACTGTATGTGACTTGATGGCGAGTGGACATCTCTTAGTTAGTTGGCTCGGGTGACTATTTGGAGCTGGGAAGAGGGGGATTAGTTGAAAAAGAACCCAGGAGAGTGATGGGTTGAAGAGGAATGGGCTGGGACGTGTGGCCAATTGTGTCGAGGCTTGGGTGAATGGGAAAGTGGACGCTGAAATGGAGGAGTGGGGGAGCCCAACAAGGTTAGACAGAAAAGGGGATGGGAGAGGTGGGTGGCATGTTGGAGAGGAGGGGAGGGAGGGATGGAGAAGAGAATAGGGATGAGCAGTGGCAGGTAGCCTAATAATAGGCCATGGCATGGATCTAGTGTTTGAGGCCCTAACTGCTGAGGGAGCTTAGCGAAGGAGGTGGGCAGAGGACTGGGATAAAGGGCCAGGGAAATGAGTGTATCCTGCAGGAGGATAGGAGACCAATTAAGTTAAGGGCTTGATAACCAATGAGGCAGCGAGTGGGACTGAGGGTCTTTGGTTGCCAATGAGGAGTGAGAGGGACTGTGAGGCTTACTAACCAATGAGGGAGCGAGTGGGACTGTGGGAGGGCAATAGGTGTATTTAAAGAGAGGAGGGGTGGGGTGAGCAGGAGGGCTGAAAATCTCACTTAAACAGTTAAAATTGCATTTATAACTAGCTGAAACTTCATGTTTCAGAGAGCTCCAGGTGGCAGAAGCAGGGGAGAGAGTCCTGGCCAATCGGAGCGGGTTAGCTGGAAATGCCCGTGATCCAGTTGGTTGCGCTGTCACCGTACCTTACGGGGAGTTGCTAGTGGGCGTCCAGGTCTTGGTTGGCAGCTATCTGGGTGCTGTCCGATCATGGGGGAGCTGGAGCAGTCCTGTTCAAGGGAAGGCAGCTTACGAGGAGTTGCTGATGGGCGTCCTGGTCTCGATAGGTGGCTGGCTGAGTGGGTGCCATCCGACTGTGGGGAGCTGGAGCAGCCCTCTTCAAGGGCAGGCTAATGCTCTGGACTATCTTTGGTCCTCTCTCAGCTGGGGCTGTCATCGACAACCCTCAAGGAACATGCACCTGGCAGCCTTCTCTGCATACCGGGCGTGGGCTGGTATGCTGACAGTGGTACAGAAGGTGGTCAAGTGCTTTTTCAAGGTCTGGACCACATGAGTCTGTTGTTGCATGAACCACCACCACCACCACCACATTAGGACCTGTTGCTGGTTTTGGCTTTGCTCATGAAAAAAGCCTTTCAAGTCTATGCACAAGTGTGAGATGCCATATCTTCCATGGAAAACTACCTTCTTGGTAGCTATCACTTCCAGCAGAAGGATCAGTGAGCTCCAAGCATTCTCAGTGGAGTCTCTGTACCTGGTCTTCCTCAAAGATAAGGTCGTACTTCACCCCCACCCAAAGTTCCTCCCAAAGGTGGTATCAGAGTTGCACCTTATCGAGGTGCTTCACCTACCAATCTTTGGAGGCCAACCGTAGGCTTTATACTTTAGACCTCCACCAGGCATCTCTTATTATAGAGAGTGCAGGCTGGAGTTCAGGGTGAGGCTTGCCAGCTCTTTGTAACATAAGCTGAAGCTGCACCTGGTAGACCAGCAGCTAAGAGGACAATTGGCAGGAGGACTGTCTCCTTCATCGACCGCTGCTATAGGTTGGCTGATAGGGAGCCTCTGATTGGGATAAGGGCTCATTCGACCAGACATACTGCTGCCGTGGTGGCTGCTTTCAGGAATGTCCCTATACAGGAGATCTGTAGGACAGCTACCAGCTACCTGGAAGTCAGCACACACCTTAATCTCCCATTACAGCATTGACCTTGAGTCACAGTGGGATGCTGCTTTGGGGCCTCGGTTCTCCATTCTGTATGCCCCAAATAGGGTGTCCACCTTGCCCCTCCTCCCAGAGAACTGCTGGAAGTCTGCCAATGTGTGGTTAAGTGACCATATCCACACCCAATTATCTTTATCTCCTCCCAACCTTGAGCCTATCTAAACTGGACATACTCTATCACCATGCTCTTCACTTCATTACTAACTCTGTGTACAGGACCCACCACTGTGATCATTATGCAGCACTTGGGTGGATCTCTTGCCACCAGATGCCTCCTGCATGCTGGCATTTGGACCCTCAGATTACTACTCCACAAACTGCCTGTCTATTTAACGTGTCTCATACACATCTCGCATAGCTCTACTCCCTAAGAAATCTGACCTTATCCTACTAGATGTTCCCAGGACATGTACCACAGCTGGCCAAAGAGCTGTCTCATACACCCTCCCAAACATTTGGAACCAGCTACAAGCCATGCTGAAGCTAACCAGCATCGTATCAATTAACTCCTACAAAACACTAGCTATCTCTAAATTAAAAGACATATGTAGGTGCTACTAGGCCCCCAACGCCAAGTCAGCTTCCTAGGTACCAACTGGCCCTCTACTTATTAAGCTGAAATGTGTTGCATAATTTAGGGCAAGGTTAAAGCTGGAATGTACTGCATATATAGCATAAGGACTTCTATTGTGTATACCTCTTGTATTATATATCTTTTTTCTTTGTTGTTCTACATTTTATATCTTCTGTGTAATTGCGAACTGTATGTGTATGTGTCTCAGGACCTCCTTGTGAATGAGCTTGCTCAACGGAGTCTTTCCTGCAATAAACTTGAACTTGAACACCCCTCAAAAAATACGTTACTCACCTGAAACCATAGTTTTAGGAGTGGTATATGGTTCAGATCCACACCACCCACCCAACCTCCTCTGGCAAGTGGCACAAGGTCCCTTGCTTCTTGACATCACGGGGCGGAGTTGAAGGATATACTACTCGAGTGGTGGGAGGAGGTTCTCTTCAAGACATTCTGGCAATCCAGCTCTTAAAGTAACACTGCCAGTGTGTGGATGTGAACCATATACCAGTCCTAGAACTACAGTTATAGGTGAGTAACCTATGTTTTTGCTCCCTGGACCTCCAGAATGCATTCTTCTAGTTCCAAGCAGAAGGGATCCTATACCAATTCCAGGTAATGCCATTCAGCATCTCCTCAGCTCTGTGTCTTCAACAAATGCATGACAGTGGTGGCAGCCCATCTGCGGCACCTAGGGGGCAGGGAGTACTCCTACCTGGACAACTCGCTGGTAACCAGTCCATCTGGAGAGGCTGTGGTGAAGTCCACAGCCTGGTTCTCCAGACTTGTCCAGACCTGGGCCTGTTGGACAACCCAGACAAGTCTGAACTGGTACCAAAGCAGGTGATCAAATTCATCAGGACAAAACTATACTCCCTGTGGGCAACGGGTTGCCTCTTGGTGGACTGGGCACAGGATCTGACCTTCTTTACCCGATCATTTCAGGATGGGCTGTTATGTCCTGCTAGGTATTTACTTCAGCTGCTGCAGTACATGACATGCTGCACCAACATCATCCATTTAGCCTGCTGGTGGATGCGTCACCTCCACTGAGATCTGGGCTGTCAGTGGTCCCAATTCCTAGTCCACTTGGATCAGCCAGTCACAGTAACCCAGTCGATGTAGGATGCTATCCAGTGGTAGCTGGTCCCAGAATGCCTCGAGGAAGAAATCCTGTTTATCTGCCCAGAGTCAACTGTCACAATGACAACGAACGTGTCTCTAGTGGGTTAGGGGGAGCACCTGGGGTACCACATGGTCCATTGTCTTTGGTTGCCCAGGGAATTCCGTCCCCACATCAACTTGCTGGATCTCTGTGCAGTACGCTTGACTTTGATGGAATTTGCTCTGCTAGTCAGAACTCAGGTCATTCAAGTCCAGATGGACCCATATGCATAGCCTGGGCGTTGACCTCTTGGCGATCCATGTTGGGGGAAGAATGGTCCACTGGCAGGCACTCTCAGCCAGGTAGGAGAAACGTCACATGAGTTATCTCTGAATCAGAAGGAGGTGAACCAGCAGTTCTCCCTGTGGGGCTCACACTTAGTGGACCTGTTTGCCACCTTGGAGAATGCCAAACTGAGGTGGCTTTGTGCCCGCCCCCACATTCTGGGACTCTGATAGGGGATGCCTTCATGAGGCCCTGGACTCAGGGCCTCGTGTATGCCTCTTCTTCCTTCTCCTTGATCCACAGAGTATTGGTTAATGTTAGGAAGGACAAGGCACAGATGCTCCTGATGGCTCCAGACTGGCCAAGGCCATTCTGGTACCTGCATCTCCTCAGCCTTAGCAGCAGGCCTCTGGTGTGTTTGCCTCTGTGCTTAGACCTGCTGACCCTAACAGGGAATGGTCCTGCATTCAGACCTTCAGTCCCTGCACCTCATGATCTGGTTCCTGAGGGGCTAGACTTCTGGGCCATGGTTCTTTGTGTGGATGTCCTTCATGCCGTGGTTCTTCCTGAGGATGTCCTCCATGCTGTGGTTCTTCCTGAGGATGTCCTCCATGCCGTGGTTCTTCTTGAGGATGTCCTCTATGCTGTGGTTCTTCTTGAGGTTGTCCTCCATGCTGTGGTTCTTCCTGAGGATGTCCTCCATGCCGTGGTTCTTCCTGAGGATGTCCTCCATGCCGTGGTTCTTCTGAGGATGTCCTGCCGTGGTTCTTCCAGAGGATGTCTTCCATGCTGTGGTTCTTCCTGAGGATGTCCTCCATGCTGTAGTTCTTCCTGAGGATGTCCTCCATGCTGTGGTTCTTCCTGAGGATGTCCTCCATGCTGTGGAGGCATCCAGAAAGGAGTCACCTCATAGGTGCTGTGCCTTTAAATGGAAGAGATTTTGCACCTAGTGCCAGAGCAAGGAGCTTGATCCCCTTGCCTATCCTGTGGCTAGCATCCAGGACTACCTCTGGTCCCTTCCCCAGCTGGGACTGCGAGAGAGGAAACTTAAGGTGCATCTGGCAGCCATCTCTCCTTACCAGGTGCCAGCTGGTATGCCAGTGGTGGCTAAGGAGAAGGTAGTCAGGCACTTTAAGAGCCTCAACCACTTTTCCCCTATCTTATATGCTCCATCTCCACCATGGGACTTACCACTGATTCAGGCTGTGCTCATAGTAAGCCATTTGAGTCAGTATGCAGCTGTGATTTGTCACACGTTTCATGGAAGACAGCCTTCCTGGTGGCCATTACATCTGCTTGAAGGATTGGGGAGTTCCAGGCACTTTAGTGGACTCTTCCTACCTGGTCTTCTACAGGGACAAAGTGATTCTTTGCACCAACCCAAAGTTCCTCTCAAAGGTGGTATCAGAGTTCCACATTAACAAGGTGAATAGCTTACCAATATATTTACCGACCCTACTTCAGTGGCCAACCACAGGCTCCATATGCTGGACCTGCAGAGAACATTTTCATATTATGTACAACATAGCTAGGAATTCAGGGATAGGCTCACCAGTTGTTTGTCAGCTGCACTGAAGCTGCGCCTGGGAGACTGGCAGTAAAGTGGATGATTGCAAGGTGGAGTACATCTTACATCAACCTCTGCTATAGGGAGGTTAGTCAGGAGTCTCCTTTGGGATCAGGCTCATTCCATCAGACATACCACTGCCTCGTTGGCTGCTTCCAGGGATATCACCATACAGGAACTCTGTAGGGCTGCTACTGGGAGGTTAGTACACACCTTTATTTCTCACTAACACGTTGTCTTCGAGTCACACTGGGATACGTGTTTTGGGACCTTGGTTCTTCAATCTCTGTTTGCCAAGTAGGGGTGTGCTGCGCCTTTCCCCCTCCTCCTGGAGAACTTCCAGGATTGTGGATATGTGAATCATATCCACACCCCTAGAAGAATAGATTACTCACCTTTAACCCCAGTTCTAGGAGTGGGATATGGTTCATTTCCGTACAATCTACCCGGTTTGCTGTATCAAGAGGCACATGGTCCTGCTTCCAGCGTGTGAGATATGATGTCACAGGGTGGAGTTAGGGGATATATCCACCCAGGTGGTGGGAGGAGCTTAGCTTAAAGATGTCCATTCAATCATCCTGCCTGCAGGTAGTCTGAGAGTCAGGGGTATTCTAGTTCGACGGGATTGGGCATCCCTTCCGGAAAATAAAAACAAAACACGCCAAGATGTGGTTTGCCACGCTGGGTGGGCTCTCAGCGGTGGCACAAGGACTGGGGGGAGGCTCAGCTGTTGACAGGGATTAGGCACCCGTCCTATTCAGTACGGGGGCACGCACATCTGTTCAGACGCGGGGAGCGCGTGAGCAGCCGATATCTTATCGGTGCTCACTCAAGCGTAGCTCCCTTTCAATCAGCAGCAACATTGCATTTTGGAGCGTGGTCATAGACAGCCCCAAAATGCATTGGCCACAGGGCCACGCCACAGCCCAGTGCCTGAATTGGAGGAGGAGGTGACACACCTCCCGAAATCTCCGTTCATGGCACTTATGTTCTTGTACATGGCGCAAGCAAACATAAAATGGAAAGGGACCTGGGGTAGTCATATCCGATGAGCCAAAGGTGGGCAGCAATGTGAGAGGGGCAGCAAGGAGGGCTGGGGATACTGGGATGCATAGGGGAGGCATCACCAGTAGAAAACAGGAAAGTTATTATCCTCTGTACAGACAGTTGGTGAGACCCCATCTGGATTACTGCGTGCAGTTCTGGAGACCCAATCTCCAAGGACACAGACAGGATGGAGGCTGTCCAGAGGAGGGTAGTTTAAAATGGTGCAGGGTCTGCACGGAAGACATATGAAGAGAGACTGGGAGCTGAATATGTATAGCCTCGAGGAAGGAGGAGAGGGGACATGATAGAAACTTTCAAGTATCTCAAGGAATCAACAAAGTCCATGAGGTAGCATCTTTCAAAAGAGGTGTGCAAGTAGCAAGGGGGCACAATTTGAAGATAGAAGAGGCTCAGAGGTAATTTAAGGAAGTATTTTTTCTGAGAGGGCTGTGGATGCATGGAGCGGCCTTCGGAGGAGGTTGTGGAGTCAAAAAACAGTGGTGGATTCAAGCATGCATGGGACAGTCATAAGGCAATTCTAGGGGGTGGGGTAGGTAAGAAGTAGGTTGCTGGTTAACTAGGGATCTGCAAGCTTATCCATTAGGTAGGGAAAATGGGCAGACTGGGTGGACCAAGCAGTCCTTATCTGCTGTCAAAATCGATGTTTCTATAGTGGTTGCTATTAAATGATACACCACTCATTTTGTTGTAAACTTCTTGCTGAACAAATGTCATGATCACAGTACTATACTACCTTTTTCATTTTAAAATTATTCCATTTGTTTGTCAAAACAGGAAAAGAAAATTGAATTTTATGCTGTTTTTGCTAATTATAAAAAAAACTAAAAGGTATCTATAAATAAAATGCCACTCATTTTGTAGATATTTTTGTGCTGAACATTGTTCGTGCTCACAGTATCATGCTATCCCATTTTACTTTAAAGTTATTCACATTTGTCAAAAAAGTGAACAAAAAATTACATTTTCTTCTGCTTTTTCACTAATTGTAAAAAATCTATAAGGTATCTATACATGAAACACCACTCATTTTGTAGATAATTTTGTGCCAAACAATTTTCGTGCTCACAGTACCATGCTATCATTTTTCATTTTAAAGTTATTCCCATTTGAATATGGTTAGTACTGTTTGAGGCAACATTCTAAAATGAATTCTAAAGAGATTTGTGACATAGTAATCTGTGTATAAATGGTCACTGGATGTATAATTTATTTATACATACAGTGACTCTGACATGTCATTTATCACACTGAATATATGTCCACCCCATATGCATATATATATATACACACACACACACACACACACACACACTAAATGAGTACTTTCTGTGCATCACACTGTGGTATCAGCAGGGAGACATCCTCCAGGCAGCAGTGATATCGTCTCTGTGTACAGTGCAGTGTCTAACTCCCCCCATGCATGCATTCACACACAAAGAAGAGGCTTCCAGTGTGTCAAATGTGTAGTAACAGGGAGATGGCAGCAGTGATATCTTCTTTGTATACAGTGCAGTGCAGTGTCTAAACCTGCCCCCCACACACACACACGCTGCTAAGGAGGACTTTCCAGTGCTTCACACTGTTTATTACCAGCAGGAGACATGCCTAGACCTACACAGAGTCTCCCCCCATACACACACACAGACTGAAGATGGGAATCCTTAACATCGCATAGTACTGCAACACCTGGACAGATGTTTTCTGTCCCTCCTCAGTGTACTTACAATTAAAAGCCTTACCTTTCTTGCACCTCCCCTATTCTGGCACTCTACCCCTGGACCCTGGCACCCCTACTGGCTGGGCAGCCTCACCCCATCTCTCACACCTTGTCTGACACTCCTGACCCCACGGCCCCTGCACCATCAACTGAGTGCCTCACAACCCTACCCACATCTTGTATGACACTCTTATGCCTCTGTGGCTACAGCCTCAATTGACTGGGGAACCTCTCAGCCTGTCTGTACCTTTCTGGCACATACCCCTGGTGCCACAGCCTCTTTCATGGACTGGGCACCCTCCTAGCATTCTTGACCCTGTAGTTACCCCTCACCATTGGCTGGCAACCAACCAGCCCTTTCTGCAACATGTGTGTGGTGCTTCCCTGGCACCACAGCTCCCCTGTATTGAAGAAAACCCATCTCGCCACTGACTAGGCACCTTTCCATTCCTGTCCCACACTTGTGTGGCACTTGCCCTAGTCCCACGCCTCTTCCCATTCTTGTGGCCCTCCCAGCCTGTCCACACGTTGTCTGGTACTAACCCTGACCCTCATGGCACCTGCCCATCTGTAGAGTATTTTCCAGCCTGATCTTACACCTTTGTCTGGCATTTACCCCTTCGGCCCCACAGTTCTTTGCCCCCATCATCTGAGCCAAGCCCTACCCGCACCTTGTCTGTTACACTTTCCACTGGATCCAAGGTCCCCCTCCCCAGGTAATTCAAAGAGATGGTGGTGGCAGAGCTGGAAGGACTGGAAGCAGAAGAGAGCCAGCCAAGAGAAGGGCATAAACAAATTATATAAAATAAAATCATCCTTTTCTGCTACTGTACCTCTCCTGTCTAGTTATCAAATGTCAACTTATACTTATGCGTTATACTTTCTACGCTTGAGTTTCTAATCCTCCAACTCAACAATAGATGCAGCCGCTAACAATACAAGGAATACATTATACAATAATAAACAAGTCTCGACACTTTCAAGAAGAAAGGGAACCTTTTCAAGTTCAAAGATGGAAGCATAATCCACATCAAACTTCATAAAGAAGTCGGAAAATAACCATTCCGTTAGTTTTATTTCTGCCACTGCTTATTAATTCTGATGCATACACAATATATACATAATCCATTTGTTTTGATGTTACATACTATACAGTAAAACAGCTACACTGTTACAATGAATGCACTTTATTTACTATACAAATATATCTATGTCTAAGGGATTTGATGCTATCAAATTGTCTGTAACACTGTTATTGTACAACAGACTTTTATTTAATAAAAACATGTTGGAAAAATAAACAATGAAAGCATTTGGTTTTGATACAGCTACCTCGTGTTGTTGGATTGCTCTGCTCAAGAGTGTGTCGAACTTCCCCCATTTCAGACGTCAGTTGTGGTCATGCTTTTATTGACAAAGTACTGAATTATTTCGCACCTATTTCCCCAATCTGTACGTCTCCCCAAAGTTGCGCATAGAAACATGCCTTGACTCTGTGTGCCTCTAAATTCAACAGTAATAAATAAACAATCCCTGTGCTATGTCTGCCTTAACACCCCCCCCAAATACTAAGGTCAGACTCTCAGTTACATCACATTGCACTGACTCTGTGAGAATATCTTTGCTATCCCTGCCCACTGTGCCCACCCAACTAAAGGCACGGACAGGACATCACGATGTGCAGTGCCAATGGGGAGACTTCCTCCAACCCTGCACTGTATCTCCCCCATCAAACTGATTCTGTGTCTCATCTTTTCTAGCCCTATCCTCTCACCTAGTGTTCTCAATGTCTACCCCCTTATAGATGACAGAAACTGATGTTTCAGTACAGTAACTCTTTATTAGTTAATCAATTAGATGTGAAATATTTATTTATATAAAAGGTCCACCAGAAAAAGCATTTGGAGTAGTGATGAGTCCTGGGGGATACGGGGGTGGCAGAGGAAGAATAAGCATGGCATCAATCAACAATATACATGGTAATGTAATACCTGTATAAAGTACAAATGACAGTAACAATCCAAACAAGCAGACTACTGTACACGAGGGGGTGCTTATTTCAGAGAAGAAAGTGCTTCACTACCAGGGGACACAGCATGAAGCAGTGGGGGTGGGAGGAATTTAGGGGGAATATAATAAAGTACTTTTGCATGGAAAGGGTGGTGGATGCCTGGAATGGGTTGCCGGAAGAGGTCATAGGCTGAAACTGTTTTGGTTTTAGCATGTATGGGATAGATAAGGGGAATCCTGGGGGAAAGGAAATCTGTTAACCATCGGTGAGGGGGAGGGATACACGTTAGAGAATTGGCATCATAGGGCAAACTCTGTGGGTCATGTTGGTCCTTATCCGTTGACAATTGTATGTATGTATTAGGAGGGAAGCAAGTTGTACTGATGCACATAAATTAGCATCACTTTATTTATTACATAGGAAACAAGGTGCACTGATGCACATAAACTGGAGTCATGGTATTATTACATGGGAAACAAGTTGTACTGATGCACATAAATTAGCATCACTATATTATTTATTTATTACATAGCGAACAAGGTGTATTGATGCAAATAAATTAGAATAAATATATTATTTATATATGTATGTACATTTGTACTTATTTACTTCAAAGGTTTCACCAGGAAAACATACTGAGCAAACAGCTCATTTGCAGATGTGTCCGGGTGAGAGGGGATGAGGAGAGTGCATAATATGTTACATTAGTAATGTTACAAAAGTAATAATTATAAAAGGGTAACAATTATGCAGTAGATGACTGGGGGAAGTAAGTAGTGCAAAACATAGCATATCACTAGCAACAGTTCAGCAAAGAGCAACTGGCAGCAAAATACGGTAGAGAAGGGAGACTGTGAGTACAATGAAGGATCCGTCAAAGGGAAAAAGAGTACCAGTAAACCAGGGAAGTAGGGGGAGGGAGTAGTCTGAAGGGATCAGCAGTGGGATTATCCTAGAATCAGGAGCATAAACATTTATGCACTGAGGCCCAGATATTCAAAAGGGTTGCGTCATGCGCAACAAGGTTGTGCATGCGCAAGTCCAAAACTGTGCCATTTAGCGATATTCAGAAGGAGGCAGTTGCGCCCCCGAAAACATGCTGAGCAACAGCGCAATGAAAATGAAGGCATGCGCAACCGAAGGGGGTGAATCCATGCATAAAGACCGCAATGCGATATTCAAAGACTTGCGCGATGCGCAATAGCGGCACAGCCGGAAATTGCGCACTAGCGGAAATGAGCCAAAATAAAAAGGCTCAAGGAAGTGGTGCAATAATGCTACCAGGCTGCCAAGTGGGGGAGAGAGAGAGAGAGAGAGACAGAGACAGACAGCAAAGGGCAGGCAAGGAAAGTGTGGCCCATAGTCTGTAGAGGCTAGCGGGGTGTCCGCAGTGGAAGTAGCAGTCAGGACAGTGGGGGTAACACAGCAACACCAGCCGGGGGGTCAGGAGCCAGGAGATGGACAGTGCCAGTTTCCACATGGAAGCTGTAATGAGGGGGTGAGAATGCATGCTGCCGGGGACGTGGCCGTGGAAGGGCCGTCGGTATGCCTCGACAGGCGGTACCGATGCCCGCATCAGCTTTGAGCTGTACACAGATGTAGAGATCTGGGCCGGTACCTCCTGAACAGGGCAATACTGAGACGGCTCGTGAGCTGTGCAGTGATGTGATGCAGGCACCCTCATGACGGAGTCACGCTCTGTCGGTGGAGACCAAGGTGACAGCCTGCATGTGCCTGCTCGCCACGGGCACCTTCCAGAGGCTGACAGGGGACACCACAGGCATCACACAGTCGGCCACGTCACGCATCCTCACCCAATTCCTCAGCACACTGCTGCCACATGCTGCGGAGTACATCCATTTCCCCAGCACCACGGCAGAGCGTACAGCAAACATGCAGGAGTTCCACAGGGTAGCACGTATGCCTGGCATGCTAGGGGCCATAGACTGCACCCATGTGGCCATCTGCATGCCACCTGGCTCCAATGGTCAGGCATATTGGAACAGAAAGGGATTCCCTAGTGTCAACTGCCAGGTGGTGTGTGATGCCACTGGGCGCAGAATCAATGTCTGTGCCACACACCCTGGTGGAGCACATGATGCCTTCATATGGTATCAGTTTGCACTGTGCCATCGATTCGAGAGTGGGGACATCCCCACAGGACATCTAGTGGGTGAGTACACATGTATGGAATGCAAACTCTGGGCAAGGGTGGGAATGCCACAGGTGCCATGGTAGTGGCACACAAGGCTATGGGCAATATGGACCTGACATGACACTGCTCTCCACTATCGCCACACAGGTGACTGCGGATACCCACTCCATCCCTGGCTGCTCACACCGTACCGGCGCCCCATGACCCCAGGGCAGCTATGCTATAATGAGGCACATGCCGCAACACGCAACATCATAGAGCGGCTGTTTGGGATGCTCAAGGCACGCTTCCGCTGCCTAGACACCTCCGGCGGTGCCCTACAGTACAGCCCCCAAAAGGCCTGTGGAATATTCCTGGCCTGTTGCATCCTGCAACATGGCCAAAGACCATGGATAGCCATACAGGCCAAACAGGGGACAGCGGCGGGACGCCAGTGGCACCGGTGATGATGGTGATGAGCAGCCCCCAGGACATCGAGGGACCCCGACTGATCCGGCAGGCCCAGCTGCACCGGACACCATCACAGAGGAGCACTCGCTACAACACAGGTAAGTCAAGGGGACATGTGCAACCAACACTGTCCATGTGCAAACCACAGGCATACAGGGAAACACCAGGGGTGCATGGCGGTCAGGGGAGTGGAGCAGTCCAGGCATACAGACACACCATCAGGAGGGTGAGCACTCATATGGACACACACACCAGGCAGCAGAGCGTACATGGGCAGATGCACAGCACTGCAGCACCGACATTGCTAACACACAGCACCACTGACCACCCCCACTACCCATACTGTCCAAGTACGTGTGTCAGATGCTGGGCACCCTTGCACCTTGGTGTACAGTGCAATGCAGGCATCATCATGCACACGCACCTGTGGACAGCAGTAGGGAGGGTGTGCAGGTGGTCCGTGTGTCGGCGTGGTGAGCAGAGCACCCAGCAGTGCACTGCCCACCATGACACACATTGCACACATGGCAGCACCAGACAGGGCCCACACTGGGAGACAGCTCAGTCATGTAGCACTGTCCCACAGCCACCGCGGATGCGTGGGCGGCCTTGCCGTGACCCAACAGCACGGGCAGGCTGAGCAGGGACCACATGGGGTGGCACTGTTGCACCACCAGAGGTCCCACTGCGCGAACGCGACCTTGCCCGCACAGGGGTCTGCAGCATGCTGAACAAACCGCACCAGGGGTGCTTGGGATTCCTTAGTGAGAACCCGCGTCGACAGGCCTGGTGTCGCACGACGCCGAACGGGAGGGAGAGTGCACTGTGTGGGTGTGCGGTACAGGGGCACCTGACTGTGTGCCCAATGCGGCCACGACAGAGACCACTGCCTGGGTCAGCCTGTCAATGGCGGCGGTCACATCCGTCCACATATGGACCAGCTCGGTTCGGTCCTGAGCACACTCCCTGCTGTGCCGCTCCACGGACACAGACAGTGCCTCCATGGACCTTGCAACCTGCCTCTGCAGCTGTACTGATTCCTGCAGCAGGCGGGAGTGCTCGTCCAATGGGTACTCTGCCCCAACGGCATCCTGACCCCCAGGGTGTGGACGGTCCTGATGCACAACATCCCTTGAGGGTGGGCGCTGTTCGCCAGGACCAGGATTGGGCAGATCAAAGGGTGGCGGACATGTGCCACTGCTTGACACTGTCCCCCCAGACCTGGTGGGTGACTGCTGCTGCCCCTCCAACCGCTGTGCCCCCGGGTCCACCTATTCCACCGCTGTGCTGGCAACAGTGCCAGACACCTGCACAGCCACCGGTGCTGCCCCACCGGTGCTGACAGGCACAGCCTGGGACCGTGCTAGCATGCTGGTACACAAGTTGGAACCAGGAAGGCCCAGGGGCACGTGCTGGCCTGCCGTGTGTCTGTCATGGGACACACAACCATCACTGCCCATTGCAGGCCTTCTATCATCAATGGTGCAGGTACATGCTACTGCCATGGTCACAGCGTGCTGGCATGCTTGCATGCCAGACTGCTGAGACACAGCTATGCATCCCGCACCCGTATCACTGACACCAGGTTGGCGGCCCAGTGCATGCTGCTGCAGTGCCTGCTGGCTGGTGGTAGAGGTGGATGGACCCCCTCCATGTCCAGCAGGTCAGCATCACTGTCTGGACCCACCACCACCGTTCCTGAAGATGAACAGGATCTGTAACAGAAAGAGAGTACATGCGAGTGCATGAGAACCGCCCCAAACCACCACCACCATGTCATACCGTGCAGTGATGGGCTTCCACCTGTCTGGAATCCTCCGCCTGGTACGCCCTCAATGGTGCTCAGCTGCATGGCTGCGACCAGTGTCTCCTCAGTTGGGGTCAGCTCCAACACCACTGGCGGCCCCTGCCAGTGCCAGCATCGCGTGCCGCCTGAAGGCTGCCACCTTCTCCTTCAACCTCCCGCGGCCCGTCCCCATCTTTTTCTGCATTCCTGCACGGAGCGCTGGTGGTTTCCATGCAGGTTAACGGCCGAGCTACCCTCCCATGCAGCCACAGGGACTGAGGGGCCCTCCGTCCACTCAGTATTGGCTCCTCATCCAGGTAGGCCTGGAAGAGGCCTCCGCCTCTGCTGCTGTAAAGTTGGGCCTCCTCCACACCCACTGTCCTCACCTCACCTGGCTCTGCTCGGTCATGACGATCTGTATGGGGGAAGTGGACACCGTCACTGTGCAGTCTACAGCATTTTCCATGACCATTGTCCTGAACATCACACAGCATGCAACTCACCTCTCACTTGCAGTAACGAGATCTGGTCAGCGCAGCCCAGTATCGCACATTTATAGCCAATACATGCAAATTATGAGTGGAGCAACTATAATGACATGCAAATCACGCCCTGTGCCCTTTGAATGGCTGATCAGATGATTTGCATGTGTCGGCCGAATATTCGTAATCTGGCGCTTGCTATACGAAGAGTCGGTTGAGCCAATGGCAGATCTGTGCCTGTGTGGTACACTGCATTGCGTGATGCCCAGATAGCTTACGCAGGGCATCTGGTTGCGCTGCTGGCGTGCTGAGCGCGATCAGCAATTCAGGCCATAGCCACCATTGTGCCAGTGGCGCCAGCAGCAGCGGGCACCTGCGCGCCAGGGCACTACCGCGCAATACTCCACTGTGGTGCGCCTGCGTCATTGCGCTGGTCGCAGCGCAGGGATGCCTATACGTCAGATGGCACTGTGCGTAGCCCCGGCGTCATTGCCCATGACCTTGTGTATGACCTTGCCCCTGGCACTGTTCGCGCCATGTGTATGTCCTTATTGTGCTGTCTGGTGACAGCGCTATGTGAAGTGATGGCGCTGTTCGAACAGCGCGATTGGAGCCTGTGGTGGTCTATTGCACAACATCTCCACGTGGGGTTACGGCACAGCGGGGTGCCATATTGCCTGCTGTAAAGTTGGTGCCATGGCTAGCAGGAGGGCGGTGTCCTGGAGCCAGCTTGAAGAGGTCAACCTGGTGGCCCTAGTTGAGCCACACTATGATGGCCTTTATGGTGAGGTGCCCCTCACCAGTGCAAGGACTGAGGTGTGGCAGCAAGTGGCCACTGACCTGGTGGGGGTCACTGGACAGTGCCGGTCTGCTGAGCAGTGCCGGCACTGGTACAGTGACCTCCATTAGAGGGAGCCAGAGCTTTTAAAGTGGCTGCGTTCACGTGCCAGGCAGGGCGTGGTGCCTAGGCCAGGTGGGTGTGCCATCTATGCACCTGTATTATCTGTAGGGGTGTGTGTGTGTGTGTTTTGGTGGCTGTGCATAGGTGATGGCTCGGCCACGGTTGGCTGTGTCAGTGTGTGCAGCTGTGAGATGAATGGGTATGGCTGTGTGGGCAGGCACTGTCACTGGGGCAGGAGGCAGTCTGCTTTTGAGTCACCCTGATGTTTGTCTCAACATATGTCTCCCACAGGCTGGGATGTGAGGATGCGGGCAACATTGATGAGGCTGTGCCAGGGACCCGGTGCCAGCAGGGGTTGCACCACCAGCAGCAGGCGCCAGCAACAGCGGCAGTCAGAGCTGCTTGAGCAGTGTGAGTATCATGACTTCATGGATGCTATTGCATGCTGGGGCCAGTAGCCCTGCACAATACAAACATGCAGGAAAGGAGGTCATAATTCCACTATACAAGACACTAGTGAGGCCCCACCTGCAGTACAGTGTACATTTCTGGAGATCATACCTACGTAAGGATGTAGAGTGGGCAGAGAAGGTTCAGAGGAGGGCAACAAAGATGGTGCATGGCTTGCATCACAACTCCAATGGAGACAGGTTGAAGGAACTGAACCTGTACTCCCTGGAGGAGAGGAGGGAGGGAGAGAGGGGATATGATAGAGACATACAAGTATCTTACAGGGTGGAACAGGGTGCAGGGAAACACTATTTTGAAGTGCAAAAGATGTTCCAGGACTACAGGGCATGGGATGCAGTTGGAGGGAGGACGATTCAGAGGAAACATGAGCAAGACTTTCTTCACAGAACGGGTGGTGTACAAGTGGAACACCCTGCCAGAGGGAGTGGTGGGGGCTGACACACTCATGGGATTTCAGACTGCATGGGATAGACATAACAGAATTCTTGAGGTCAGGGGTAAGGGGCAACAGACTTCTAGGTAAACAAAGTGAACTTACAGGCTGAAATGGACAGACTGTGTGGGCCATAGGCCCTTATCTGCCGACACTGGCTATGTATCTATGTCTGTAGGCATGACACAGGTGACATGCATCACTGTCCAGTTTCACAGCACGTCTGTGTATGCATCACTGGTGGTCCATGCATGCACTGGGCACATAGCTGTGTAACTGGCATCGCACCACGTTGCCACATCACTTGCCAGCCTTGTTTGTGCTGTGATGGACATGGGAAGTGTGTGTGTGTGTAGTGGTGCGCACAGCTGGTGCCGCCTGTTTGTGATGGCCATGTGCATGTTCACTGTGGGTGGGTGCATGCCATCACAGGTGCGGGACATTGGGCAATATGGCTTGCAGGTTGGGTAGTGTTCAGGGTTGTGGTCAGTCACAGCCATTGACTGTGTTCCCATTTTCCTAGGCCTCGAGGTTCTCCATCAGCTGGTGAGGGATGTCAGGGCCATCCGACAGCTTGTGGCCCACAACAACAACATCCTGCAGTCAATACACCGCCATGGCCTGCAGAGGAGGCGGCAGGGAACTGCAAGACACCAGCAGGAGGACAGCTGGCCAGCTGGCCCATGACCTATCTTCCCTTCCCACTTCTCCCATCCCTACCACCCTGCCTTCCCTCTCCAAGTTTGTCATCCCTACCCCTTAACCACCCCTACCTTGTACCCGTCCCCCCCCCGTAAATAGTTGTAACTGTTCTTGTTCATGTTTGTTGTGTTAAAATACATTTATATTTTTATACGGATAATGTGTTGGTCTCTGATTTGCAGCTGCCTATGGGTGCTCAGTTGCAGGGGTGTACATGCCATCTAGGCTGGTATGGTCCTGGGTATGTGTGTGTGTGCGTGTGTGTGCATGGGGAGGTATCTCCAGCATGGCAGTGACTTTCGGTTGGTCTTGCCGTCTGCTGCCACCCACTGCTGGGTGCACAGGGTGTGTCTGGCTTGGAAGCTTCTGTGCTGCATGGGGAATTTAGCGTGTGCTGGGGATGCATGGTTTCCTGCAGTGCCAGTCACTGCACATAGGTGGTGTCTTGGGGTCACAGTACAGAGTGTGCTGTGCGTATGGGGGCTGATGTGCACTGTGTTGTCAATCCCCTGTGTGTGGCACTCTCAGCCTGCCAGTGGTTGTGCTGGGGTGTCATGGCTCTGCTATGCTTTGTTGGCTTGTCCCCATGGGCAAGTAGATCATCCGTCCCAACCCCAGTGATGCTGTGCTTGGGGTGTGCAGGTGTGGTGTGGGTTCTGCAGTGTGTTCCTGTGCCCATGTGTGGCATGGCTGGTGCTGGGCCCCAGCCTGCCTCCCTGGATGTGCAGTTCCATTGCTCTGGGGGGGGGCTCTGCTTGCGCTATGGCACCTCTGGTATGCTCAGCTGGGCTGCCCTGGTTGCGTCATAGCGCAACATTTCGGCTCAGCTTCTCCTTCCTGGTTGCACTATGGCGCAGTAGGTGCGATATTCAGACGTTGGTTGCTTGCGCAATTTGTTCTGCTCCATGTTTGAATATCACACCTGTTGCGCATTTGCGCAACTGGTTTGTGCTTACTCCTGCTGTTGCGCTCATTTTGAGTGCAGTTTGAATATCTGGGCCTGAATATATTCTGAGATGCAGAAACTGCAAGTACTGTCCATGTAATAGAGCAATACTTGGAAGTCATGGTATAAATCTGAATGGGCAGAAATATGATTCTGGAGGATTTCAAGTGTGGGGGGGTCAGGTATGCTAGAGTGAGAAGAATGCACATAACAACAGTTAGGGATAATTTAGCCTTTATACTTAAAACTGTCCAACACACTCCCTGAAGGTTTTTCCTTTTATCAAGACATAAAAACATTGGGAAAAAATATTTCTATTTCATTGGGTCAGACTCTGAATATTATTAAAAAAAATAACTTTTAATAAATAAATAATTCTGTAATTTTACTAAATGCTTTTGTTTGCATTTGTCATTTATGTTTCTACTCAACCAAACTGGGACGTAAATGGATGTGTGATACAGCCCACTTTATGAACTATGCAAATAAAATGATAAATAAATAAAAAAATGTTGTTTTGCTAATGCACAGCAGTCCATGGGTGCACTGGCTTTAAAAGTTCACTTGAAGATCATGATTACAGACAGTGACTGCTGGACACTGAAATAATTTCTGCAGTTTTTCTGCTAAATTTACTTTAAATTGCATGGTGTATCTGAAATCGTAATTTTGAGTCAAAAGTCATCCAAAATACTGCATGTTTCACTTTTTGAGTTATTCATAAACAAAACCATGCTACCCACTGTAAAAACAAATACTTTTCATGCAGATATCTGCATTTTATAACTGGAGTATCTTAATGTTTCAGAAATAACTACATTTCAGTAGTTTTCTAACTCCAGATAAAACCCAGTACTGCTGGAACAGTATTTAAATGTTTGAAAGGCTTTGATGTTACTGACCCATTACAGCAAATGGGAATCAGTCAGCACCCTTGATATAGCCCCAACAGGGTTTTAAATAATTGATTAGCAGTTTTTTTCTTGGGATGATACTAACTGTACAGAAAGTATTTATATAGATTTTCCAGAAGTGCTGTGTTTGTTAAACACATTGAGGTAAGAGCTATGCATTTTCACAAAGATTTAGCACTTTTATGAGCAAAATGCTAATCAATTTTTAGAGTTAGATAAAACTCTGCCCATGTTTTCTGTTGACAATTGCTATTGGTCCAGTTTTCAGCGTTAGCACAACCATTGATTTAGGCAGTAAAAAATATCTTCACAAAGTAATCAGCTTTTAAATAAATGTTTAGATTAGGTGGCATGCATTGGAGGAAAAAAGGATCCATATTTTTCAGCACCTGAATTTTCTAGTTTCTCTCTCCCAAAACTCAACTTTCAGATATACACTAAAATATATATTCTAATGGCCAGAGTAATTTAACTGAACTATGGTAACCTGGTCATTGGATGGCTGTACCCTATAGCACTATATATGTAACATAATGCATTTTGACCTGTACGCTGCACTTGTACTTAAGTACTTATTACCTGGGTATTGCTTGTGGTGTCTATGATTCTTTTTATCTGTTCTCACAAATGTAGTCTCAAGCTTCTTCCTATGTAACCCCTTCCCCCAGGAGACTTCTGGAAAGGAACTGTTTACAGTCCATGTTGCTTTCCTGGTGAAGCTCTTCTAAATAAATAATATAAACTGCTGTGGCATTTTGAATATTCATATGAAACCTACAGCAACTATTATTTTAATAACTGTCTGAAATTGCACCTTTTTAATCAACAACATTTGAAACTGTCCATGTCTGAAAATCACTGGCCTTAACCATTATATTCTGGGGCTCTTTAATACTGTGTGGTAGGCAGTTCCAGCTGAACAGAGCAGGGATGGAAAAGGCTTTGTTGCCAACACCCTTCTGAACTCTCAGAACATGAAGGAGGTGACTGGAAAGTGACTGGAGAGAGTAGGTTTTGTTAGGTGTTGCTAATCAGTTGCTAAGGTATCCCAGGTACAGTCCATGCATGCATTTGTAAATTAGAAGAGGCCTACTTACATTCCCATCTCTGATCTGGGGAGCAGGCTGGGGGGGGGGTAAGGGCAGGGTCTGTTACATCCTAGTACATACACTGCCAAACTTCAACTTTATAGATGTATGTATTTCAGATGTTTTACTGTGCAAGACACAATGAGCTGGCAACAGTTCATTTCCAGATGTGTTCTGGGAGGCTGAGGGGAGGTGGACAATACAATGTAAAATACAATGAGGTGCACAGTAACAACTACATAAATAGTAGCAGCAATAAAATTATTGCAGACAAAATGAAGTGATAAAGCACAAAAGATTATAAATGTGCAAAAACTAAATACACTGAAAAAAATAAACTAATATACTGTACAGCGAGGGTACAGAACACCAAGGAGCCTATGGCGGAAGCCTAAAGGTAGATAGAATTGCCCATGAACTGGACATAGACTAACCCCAGCCAGAGCAGACTCTCAGAACAACAGGGCTAGAATGAACTGCGGGCACAAGGTTTTGGGCAGTGACTAAGGCTAGGGGTCATGGACAGCTGCAGGAGGGAGTGGTGAATACACAAAGAATGCATTTAAGGGACAGGAGAAAGAGGCAGAATGAATGGGCAAGGAAAGGGAAGACTAGAGATTAGAGAAGCAATATAAGACGGCACCTTTGCCAGCAGAAGATGCAACAATGACACACGTGCCATCCAGTGTATTTATTTATTGTTTGTTGTCGTGTTGGGCACGTTAACTTCTTTCCCTTATTTCAGGGCAGGCAGGAGTGACTAGTAGAAAAACATGTTGTTTTTTTTCTGATACTGAAATCTAAACATATGAGGTTGTAATACAAGAGGCCTAATTTCTTGGTGAGTGCTTCAAACTGTCTTAGCAATGCGCTCACAGAAAGGCAAATTAAGGCACATTTTTCTAGGGATAGGCCAGACTGTGGGAGGATTAACGAGTTGCTCAAGAGTTGTTCTGCAGAAAAAAATAAAAATAATTTCATTGTAATACTATTTCCCAGAACACCATTTTAGCACCTCTCTCTCTGTGTATTGTGAAAGACTATCTGTCATGAACGGTGTAGTTCTGTGCAGGTTTGGGCTTTACTGCTAATGGTGGAAAATTCACTTAAGCACTTCGACCCTAGTCAGCTGTAAAACTGGATGAAAAGCAGGACTCCACTATAAAATGAAATACTGCATCTCAGCTGGGGTATTCTGGTGAAATATATTGCGAAACTCAAGGAAGGCCTCACTAAATATTCAGGCAATGGTGGAATACATGTTGTATGCACAGGGAGAGCGTTTTCAGCACACCTGCTTTCCCTCCTCCCCCTCAGGGGACTAGTGAACTGCTGAGCAACAGACCAAGCATCCCTGAAACCTCCTCACCTAGTGGCAGCTAGGGTTACCACCTGTCCTGCGTTTCGCAGGACAGTCCTGATTTGGGCAGCTGTGTCCTGCAAAAAAACATGAAAAATACTGCATGTCCTGACTTTTTAGTAGAAAAAACATTTTTCTAACTTTCATCTAAATCTTGTAGAAAACTATAGCAACTTAATTAAAATACATTAAAATGATATGAAACCATAAAAGCAACCAAGAAACTACAATACTTTGCCTTAATCCTGACTGTATAGAGGAAACAAGTCTATTGTACTAGTCGAGGTTACGTACTGTCCTGCGAAAAATCATGTTTTAGTAAGAAATGTCCCACTTTGGGCTTCTTAAAAGGTGGTAACCCTAGTGGCAGCAACAGTTTCCGTATCACATCAGCTCTCTGTATCATCCGACTTCTTTATGCATTTTAACGCTAAATATTAAATATACCTTATATTAAAAAATGAGATCCTACATCTCAACTGTTTTTGATTAAATTCATTTAAAAAAATCTGGATCTCTGCTGCAGTTTTAAGGTACTATGTTCCCCTGTGGGTGTGTTTATTTACATAGGATACATTCCTTTACATAGGCACCACACCTAGAACTTCAGGCTCTGAGGAGTAAAGTTAGGGACATCATTCCTAATGTGGGACAGTGAGAGGTATTACTTATCAGAAATAATCGAAACTGGGATAACTCCAGGAGACACAGCACCTCAGTTTACATAAGGGTCTGGGGAAAGATGGCAGTAGTCAACAGGTTAACATAGTCCAGAAGGAATTGTTACACAGAAACTGAAATACAGTGCTGAGAGGTATGCCTGGATGTTCTTTCAGTGTCAACTTTAATTACTTGTGCCTTTACTAAGCTCTGGTACATTCAGTGAAATGCATGCCATACTGGCACAACAACCCCCGCCTGCCTAATGCCTGTATTGCTGCATGGTCTGCCGGCAGCTCGGCGATCGCTGCTCAATGCGCCGAGAGGGCTCTGCTGCAGCGCCAGCAGACCAGTTCAACCATGCGGCCGCCAGAGGGTGCTGCGACACCGCCCAATAATTAAAAATGACTGAATGAATGACCAAATAGATAACGCATTGCGAATTATTTTGTGAGCATGTAAAGCCGAGACAGATTACCGGGGCGGAGGGTGGAAAGAGTCTGCTGTCGCCAGGCGCTGAGCTGCTATTTCTCTCTCTAGCGTTACTGATTATTCATCCTCCCCGACCCCGCTGCTTGGTGTAACCAACCCTGTCCGCCTCTGTTTCCCTTCCTACTGTCACTTCCAGATGACGGCACGTGCACGCTATATACTGAAAGCGGGTGTGCGCACTCTGTCACCCAACATGGAGCAGCGCCCTCTGGTGGCAGATGACGAGCAGCTCACTGACAGCCGGCAGAAGATGCACAGCGCCACACAAACAGGCTGCAAGACAGCTGCCCCGGGCCAGGAATCGGCAGCAGATTGAGCCCAAGTGCACATAGTATAAGGGGGATAGGACTGGTTACTGGACAGTGACCTGCTATTTGTTTTACAAATCATTCCCCCCGCTTCCCGAAAGACCCTGAGGTGAGGAGTAGCCATATTTGTCCATCTCTCTTTCTCATCCTCCTACTTCCAGTATTCCTATTTCCGGCTGGCGAGCGTCATTGACTGCTGCTATGTTATTGACCACCAGAGGGCGTGTGGTGCCTAGATTGCTAGCTGTCCGCTTCTCTTTCCCTTCCTATTGTCGCTTCCGGAGGGCAAGCCACAACATGTGCACACTCTCAGTTGGTCTCCAGCCGCGTGGATTCTTGATGAGCTAATTGTTGGTCAGCAGACGGCACAAAGCGCCATAGTTAGCTGGAAAGCTAGCAACTGCACACACACACACTTTCTTCAGGACAGGATTCAGGAGCAGACCGAGCCCAAGAGCTTACAGTATGAGCAGTTGGCTGACTTGGGGCAGGGAGCCACTTGTTTTTGTTACTGCCTAGCCACTCTGTGACCCTGACGGTAGCCATGGCTGTCCCACTGAATTCTATAATAGGGATAGAGAGCATACTTGTGCTGCCAGCTGATGCCACCCCTTTGTCTGCCATAGTGCAAGAGGAGGTTGCACTTGCCACTAGTACCCAGATCCGTGCTTCACAATCTTGCACATCTCAGTAAGGGAAGAATCTCATTCATTTTGTCCGAATGCTAATTGCAAACAGGTGCACGTCATTACACATGCATAATGCAGTGGCCTTTACTGAAAAGATAGAAAAAAAGCAATTAATGTTCCGTACTCATGTCCCATTGTCTGTGTTGCATGTCCAGTAGTTCATCAGACTTGAGAATATAGATTGCAATGCTTGAAAGATATCAGTGATCCTGTATGGCGAAACCACTGGACGTCCGACAGCGACTCATCCTGCAAGATAGCGAGCACACGTCTTCAGGAAGGTCAGCTGAGTGATAGCATGGGTTAAGCCCTCTAGTACTGTTATAGAATTCAACCAGAGCAATAAGTCTAGAGTGAACCATGGTAGTATAGATGGGGCCATGATTAAAGGGCAGGGGCTGCCACAGGATGTCTGGAGTGCTGCAGCCAAAATACACACTTGCATCACTGCATGTGGCACTCCATGGGATTAAAAGAGTAATAGGTTGCTTTATTCTGTTACACTCCCCAAACACACACACAATTTCTCACATGACTGGACAAAGCAGCAGGGCCAGATGGGGTGCATCCAAGGATATTGAGGCAGCTCAGGGAAATACTGGCTGCACCTCTGATGATTCTGTTTACCAGCTCCCTGAAAACGTAAGTGACTCCTGAGGACTGGAGGAAGGCAGATGTAGTCCCACTACACAAAATGGTATGGAGGAGGGTGGCAATTATAGGCCAGTCTCCCTGACCATCAAACAGTGTGGTTCACGTTAAACTCAGCTACAGAGTCAAGCCATACAAAAGTGAGGGTACTGGACTTTAGGAGGGCTGACTTTGGCAAGATGGGAGAGTGCCTCAGAAAAGCACTAGCAAACAGGCTAGAAGGAGGTGTGGAGCAACAATGGGGAATTATCAAAACTGCCATCACAGAGGCAACAAGCCTTTGTGTGAAGCAAATAAACAAATCAAAATGAAAGAAAAAGCCATTATGGTTCTCAAGAGAGGTGGCTGTGAAAGTCAGGAAGAAAAAGACAGCATTCCGGAAGTATACGGAAACACAGAAGGAGCAGGACAGACAGCTGTACCAGTTAAAGCAGAAAGAAGCAGGGAGGGAAGTCAGAATAGCAAAGGTCCAAACTGAGGAAAAGGTAGCCTACTCAGTTAAGAAGGGGGATAAAACCTTTTATCGGTACATCAGCGAGCATAGAAAGACAAAGGGAGGGATAGTGAGGCTAAATAGAATGAACGGTGGGTGGGCAGAGGGGGACAGTGAAATAGCAGGAATACTGAAAGACTATTTCTGCTCAGTATTCACAAAAGAAGAGGGGGAAGTGCCTATTCCAATTCACAGAAGCACTCTTGATAGGGGGATTGATCCCAGTCCTTCACAGAAGAAAGGGTTCTGCAAGAACTCCTAAAACTGAAGGTGGACAAGCAATGGGTCCTGATGAATTCACCCAGAATTCTAAAAGAATTAAGGACTGAATTAGTGAAACCACTGGCTACTCTTTTTAATAAATCATGGAGGATGGTGGGTACCTGAGGACTGGAGGAAGGCGGATGTGATTCCCCTTCACAAAAGTGGGACCAAGACAGAGGCAGGAAACTACAGACCTGTCAGTCTGACCTCTGTGGTAGGGAAAGTGATGGAGTCACTTCTGAAGGAAAGAACAGTTGAGTACCTAGAGGTCAGTGGAGCACAGGATCCATGGCAGCATGGGTTCACAGCGGGAAGGTCATGCCAGACGAATCTAATAGATTTCTTTGACTGGGTGACCAAAGTAGTAGACCAGGGAGGGGCTGTGGACATGGCCTACCTAGACTTTAGCAAGGCATTTGACACAGTCCCACACAAAAGATTATTAGGCAAATTAACCAGCCTGGGAGAGGGTCCCAGGGTGGTAGCCTGGGTAAAACATTGGCTGGACAACAGGACACAGAAGGTAATTGTAAATGGAGTCCATTCTGAAGAAAGGGCGGTTACTAGTGGGGTACCGCAGGGTTCAGTATTGTGTCCAGTCCTTTTAATGTCTTCATCAGTGGCATTGCAGAGGGACTGGAAGGAAAAGTATGCCTTTGCAGATGACACAAAGATCTGCAACAGGGATGATACACAAGGAGGCGTGGAAAGGATGAAAAGGGACTTGGCAAGGTTGGAGGAATGGTCAGAAGTATGGCAGCTAGGATTCAATGCAAAAGTGCAAAATAATGCACCTGGGAAACAAGAACCCAGGGAAGAATACACAATGGGTGGGAGGTAGTAACAACAACAAAACAGGAAAGGGACCTGGGAGTAATCATATCAGATGATCTTAAGGTTAGGCAAGCAATGTGAGAAGGCAGTAGGGAGGGCCGGGGGTATACTGGGATGTATAGGGAGAGGCATCAGCAGCAGAAAACAGGAAGTTGTTATCCTTCTGTGCAGACAGTTGGTGAGACCCCATCTGGAATACTGTGTTCAGTTCTGAAGACCCCATCTCCGCAAGGACATAGACAGGATAGAGGCAGTCCAGAGGAGGGCAACTAAAATGGTGCAGGGTCTGCAAGAGAAGCCGTAGGAGGAGAGACTAAAGGAGCTTAATATGTATACCCTTGAGGAAAGAAGGGAGAGGGGGGACATGATAGAAACTTTCAAGTACCTCAAGGGAATCAACAAAGTCCAAGAGGGTAGCATCTTTCAGAAAAAGAGACTTGTAAGAACAAGGGGACACAATTTAAAGATAGAAGGAGGCAGTTCAGGGCAATGTGAGGAAGTATTATTTCACAGAGAGGGTAGTGGATGCATGGAACAGCCTTCCTGAGGAAATTGTGGGGTCTAAAACTGTGGGAGAATTCAAGAATGCATGGGACAGACATAAGGTAATTCTTGTGGGGGGGCAGGAAGATATAGGCTGTTGGTTAACTAGGATCTGCAGCCTATCCTGTAGGTAGGGAAATGGGCAGACTAGATGGGCCTAGCGGTCCTTATCTGCCGTCAAGGTCTATGATTCTATGTTTCTATGACATCAGTGGTGGGAAAGTTAATGGAATTACTGCTGAAGGTAATGATTGTGGAATATCTGGAATCCAGTGGGTTACAAGACTCAAGGCAGCATGGTTTCACAGGGGGTGGTCATGTCAAAAGAATCTAATAGATTTCTTTGTCTGAGTGACCAAGGGTGAGTGGTGGACATGGCCTACCAAGATTTCAGTAAGACATTCAACATAATTCCACACAGGAGACTAGTAAGCAAGCTGTGTAGCTTAGGAGTGGGTCCAAAGGTGGTAAACTCGATAAGAAATTGGTTAGGGGGTAGGTGACAGAGGGTGGTGGTAAATGGAGTTCACACCAGAAGGGAGGATGACCAGTGGGGTATCTCAGGGATCAGTGCTGGGACTGGTCCTCTTTAATGTCTTTATAAGTCATATTGCAAATGTGCTGGAAGGGAAGGTCTGCTTGTAGAAACATAGAAACATAGAAGTTGACGGCAGATAAGGACCGCAAGGCCCATCCAGTCTGCCCATTTCTTTTTCTACCTTATAAATGTGCCTTCGGCCTTTGCTCTGTCAGTGACCTATCTATTCATAGTCATTTGTATTGCTCCCTTATGCCTATCCCATGCCTGTTTGAAGCCCTGCACTGTATTCATAGCCCCCATCTTGTGGTAAGCCATTCCATGCATCCACCACCCTTTCTGTGAAAAAGAATTTTCTCACATTCCCCTTAATCGGCCTCCTCTAATCTCATGCTGTGTCCTCTTGTCCTGCTATTTTCTTATATTTAAACATGTTAGACTCTTTCACCTTGTTTATGCCCTTAAGGTGTTTGAATGCCTTGATCATATCACCTCTCTCCTCCTTTGCTCAAGGGTATACATATTGAGCTCCGTCCAATCTGTCCTCATATGTCTTCTGATGCAGTCCCTGCACCATTTTGGTTGCCCTTCTCTGACTGCCTCAATTTGGTTAATGTCCTTGTGAAGGTGTGGCCTCCAATACTGCCGCCAGTACTCAGATGGGGTCTAACCAGTGTCTTGTACAGAGGATTATTACCTCCCTCTTACGACTTGTGATACTTCTACTAATACACCCTAACACCCCTAGCCTTACCTAATGCTTTAGAGGTCTGCTTGGATGATTTTAGGTCATCAGTGATGATGATGCCCAAGTCTCTTTCTTCCTTTGTGACAGCTAGCAACTCCCTCCCAGCCTATAGGTGGCTTCAGAGTTTCTCTTCCCTATGTGCATGATTTTGCACTTCTTTGCATTAAATCCCAGTTGCCACTCTTCTGACCATTCTGCTAGTTTATCCAGATCTCTTCTCATTCTGCCCACCCCATCTGGATCATCTACTCTGTTGCAGATCTTGGTGTCATCTGCAAACAGACAAGCCTTACCCTCTAGTCCATCTGCAAGGTCACTAATATATGTTTGCATATGACACCAAAATCTGCAATGGGGTGGACAGTGGACACTCCGGGGGGGTGCGTGTGGAAAGGATGAGCAGAGTGGTCAAGGGTATGGCAGCTAGGTTGCAATGCAAAAAAGTGCAGAATAATGCACCTAGGACACAGAAACCCAGGGTCAGCGTATAACATGGGTGGAGTGGTATTGATGACCACCAAGCAGGAAAGAGACCTGGGGATAATCATATCAGATGATATAAGGGTGGCCAGGCACTGCAACAAGGCAGTAGGAAGAGTGAATGGGATGCACAGGGAGGGATATCACCAGCAAAAAGATGGCAGTGAGCTGCGCCAGTGGCACTGAGAGTTGAGGCACTGGAAGCCACACCTTGCACCAGGCTGGTGACCCAGGTTCGGAGACGGACTCAGGTTGCAGGGGGTCAGCAGGGGTGGGAGAGGATCATCCGAAGGACAGCCCTCCTCTCCCTGGGGTGGGATTCAGGGATGCCTGGTGTCCTAATGGCTCCCGATGGAGATTGGGGGGTACTACAGGCACGACCGGCTAATGTGGAGGTGGAGTCCAGTGACATCGGCAGGGACCACCTTGCGCTGGCGTCATTGCACACCGCACTCCAGTGGGGAAAAACTTCACGCATAAGGGACAAAAGCCCTCTTCAGTGCCATGGAGATGATGGAGACTCCAGGGGCAGGCCCACATCCCAAGGCTGGCCCAGCACACCAGGAGACTCCCTCATCATCGCAACACCCAGGCAGGGTCCTTTGAGTCTATAAGGTTGCCACGGGAGGGCAGAGCCTCCCCAGGCTGGGGGTACCACGTTAGCAAGGGGACTTCACCTGACTGGGTGTGCAGTGGGATGCTAATGGCAGCAGAGGTTCAGGCAGGGAGTAGAGACCCTGCCGAGAGAGTACCCCAGAAGGATGCCTGGGGCCACTAAGAGATAAAGAGAATATAAAGAAAAAAAGGTGGAAGTGGTGTTGCCACTTTATCGGTCGCTGCTAAGACCCCACCTAGAGTACTGCGTCCAATTCTGGAGACCAGATTTCAGGAAGGACATAGAGTGGAGGTGATCCAGAGGAGGGCAACTAAAATGGTGCAGGATCTGCATCAAAAGCCCTATGAGAAGAGATAAAAGGACCTCATCATGTATACCCTGGAACAGAGGAGGGAGAGGGGAAATATGATAAAAGACCTTTAAATACCTCATGAGAATTATTTTTCAGAAGAAAAGGTGCTCAAGAACAAAGGGACATGCTATGAAGCTGGAGGGGGGTAGATGCAGGAGAGGAAAAGAAGTTTATAAATAACCTGTTTTTCAGTGTCACGTGATGCTCCCAATCATAGGGCTTCCTTTGGTTGTGTGTGAAGTACTTTTATTTCCATGACACTAATTTACAAGCTGTTCCTCTTCACAAGTTTTTGGCTAGTACCATTTGTGCCTCAGAAAGAGACCACAGAAAAGGGTCTTTCCTTTTAAACCAAGGAAAGATCTATAATAATTCATCTTAGGCATCCATCTCGACCCTTGCTTAACGCCCCAGGCTCAGGTAAAGGTTATCTGTAGAACCGCTAACCAAAAACTTGGCTGCTTATATACTGTATGTTTAAAAAATGTTCTTCCCTTGATACAAGGCGAGCTATAGCAACCGGGATTTTGGTGTCTCATTTTGATTATTTTGGGGGGTTATATCACAAGTTAGCATTATCTATACTGTACAAAAAAATCTATTTTGTTTTGGACCCTCCTTTACGCACCCATCATTATTTTCTGTATTCCCAGTTAGGTTGGTTATCTCCCAGATCTAGTCTTTTTTTTTTTGGGGGGGGGTAACTTTTAAATCTTTACATTCAAAAACATTACGTTCTTTGAGCAGTGCATTCAACACCATCCCACAAAGAAGGCTGATGAACAAGATAGGTAGTCTGTGCATGGGAGACAAGGTGGTAAACTGGGTGAGGAACTGGTTAACAGACAGAAGACAGAGGGTGGTGGTAAATGGGATACAATCTGGGAAGAGGGGGGGTGAACAGGTGAAAAGTCCAGTACCCACACATTTGTATGGCTTGACTGTGTGGCTGTGTTAATCGTGAACCACACTGTTTGGTGGTCACTTGTTCCCAGATGGCTACCCACTTCTAGATCTGAGATCCTCTCTCCACCCCGATTTGAGAGTACCAGGTTCAAGATTGCGCCCTCCCAAGTGGGTTCCAACACTAGCTGTCTGAGGCATGCCCCCTATAGGGCATCGAGAATGACCCTGCTCTTGGACGTGGCTGCAATAAAGGTGCTCCAGTTAACAGCTGGCATATTCATGTCCCCCCATCAACAATATCTCCCTTTTTATGCCATCCTAAGGATGCCTTCTATCATTACCATGTCCATTTCCTCCCCCGAGACGAGGATCTGTATACAACCCTCGTGCAGACTGTGTTGCCATTTCTGGTCTCCAGGGTACCCCACAGTGCCTCCTCTCCTCTCTGTTTACCTTTCAGTTCCATTGCCTTGATCCCTTCCCTTACATAGAGAGTTACTCCTCCTCTTCTACAATCCCTGTCCCTCCTGTGGATTGTGTACCCTGGTATATTGACATCCCAGTCATAGTTCTCGGTGTACCATGTTTCTGTTGCTGCCACGATATCCAGGCATCCCTCCTCCATCAAGGCCACCAGTTCAGGGAGCCTGTTACCTAGACTACAGACATTGATACTCATCGTCCTCCATTTCATGATGGCCTTACCCCTTTTTGCCCCATTCCTGTCCTTACTGCCTTTGCCTTTTTCTCCATTTACCCCTGCCCTTCTCCCTATCAACCTCTCTAATTTGGTGCTTACCTCACTACTGCCCTGAATTTTTTTTGGTGGGGCAAGGATTTCCCTGCTCCTTTTCAGTGCCTACTTGTTTACAACTTATTGTTCAAACCACAAGGCTATACTTCCAGCCCAGATATCTTCCAGCCCTGTGCCCCCTCCACACACACACGCACATACAAATACTAAAGATATATGTTCCAGTGCCTCACATCGTGCAGTACCGGTGGAGAGACATCCTCTAGCCCCGTGCAGTGTCTAACCACCCCCCATAAATACACCGTAAAGGAGTAGTTTCCCATGCCTCACACTGTGTAGTACTGTTTAGTACCAACAAGGAGGCATCCTCCAGGCCTGCATAGTGTCTAAACCCCCCCAACACACATACTGAAGGTGGTCCTTCTTTTGTAGTACTTCACTTTGTGCAGTTCCCCTGCACAGTGTGTATTAAGCACACATACAAACACACACACTAAAGGAGTACTTTCTACTGCATCACACTGTGTAGTATCAGCAGGGAGACATCCTCCAGGCAGCAGTGATATCTTCTCTGTGTACAGTGTAGTGTCTAACTCCCCCCACACAGACGCACGCACACAAAAGAAGGACTTTCCAGTGTGTCACAATGTGTAGTAACAGCAGGGAGATGGCAGCAGTGATATCTTCTTTGTATACAGTGCAGTGCAGTGTCTAAACCCCCCCCCACACACACACACGCACGCACTAAAGCAGGACTTTCCAGTGTGTCACAAAGTGTAGTAACAGCAGGGAGATGGCAGCAGTGATATCTTCTTTGTATACAGTGCAGTGCAGTGTCTAAACCCCGCCCCCCCCACACACACACGCACTAAAGGAGGGCTTTCCAGCGCGTCACACTATTTATTACCAGCAGGGAGACATGCTCTAGACCTGCACAGAGTCTAACCCCCCCATACACACACACACAGACTGAAGATGGGAATCCTTAACATCGCACACAGCACTGCACCACCTGACAGATGTTCTCTGTCCCTCCTCAGTGTACGTACAACTAAAGGCCTTACCTTTCTTGCACCTCCTATTCTGGCACTTACCTCTGGACCCATGGCAACCCCCCCCCAATACCTCTCAACCTCCCTCATCACAAATCAGGGACAAGGCTTAAAATGATCAGGGATAAATGACCAAAATCAGGGACACATCTGAAAAAATAGTAATATTAGTTCCAGAAGCTAGGTACAACATGCTTCTTAGTGTGAATAGTATTTTCTTAATGAGAAGTAGCTTGTAAATCCACTGGCTGGCATTATTTTGTGATTCAGATCCCTACTCGTCAGTGACAGAAATGCCAAATTTAGGAAGGACACTAGAAATTTCTGAGGCAAAATCAGGGACATCCCTGAAAATCAGGGACAGTTGAGAGGTATGAGTCCCCCCCATTGGCTGGGCAGCCTCCCACCCCATTCTACACCTTGTCTGACACTCCTGACCCTACAGCCCCTGCCCCATCAATTGAGTGCCCTCACAACCCTACCCACATCTTGTATGACACTTATGCCTAGTGCTACAGCCCTCAATTGACTGGGGGAACCTCTCAGCTCTGTCTGTACCTTGTCTGGCACATACCCCTGGTGCCACAGCCTCTCTCATGGACTGGGCACCCTCCTAGCATTCTCTGACCCTGTAGTTACCCCCACCATCGACTGAGCAACCAACCAGCCCTTTCTGCAACATGTGTGGTACTTCCCCCTGGCACTATACCTCCCCCTGTATTGGAAGAAAACCGATCTCGCCACTGACTAGGCACCCTTCCATTCCTGTGCACACTTTGTCTGGCACATGCCCTAGTCCCACGCCCTTCCCATTCTCAGGGCTCCCTCCCAGCTTTGTCCACACGTTGTCTGGTACTTACCCCTGACCTCATGGCACCTACCCATCTGTAGAGTATTTTCCCAGCCTGATCTACACTTTGTCTGGCATTTACCCCCTGGCCCCACAGTTCTTTGCCTCCATCATCTGAGCTGAGCCTTACTCACACCTTGTCTGACACTTACCACTGGATCCAAGGTCCCCCTCCCCAGGTAATTCAAAGAGATGGTGGGTGGCACAGCTGGAAGGACTGGAAGCAGAAGGGAGTCAGCCAAGAGAAGGGACATAAACAAATGATATAAAAATAAAATAATCCCTTTTCTGCTACTGTACTCTTCCCCGGGCTGTCTAGTTATCAAATGTCATCTTCAATTGCACTATACTTTTGTAATGCTTTGAGTTTCTAATCCTCCAACTCAACAATGATGCAGCCGCTAACAATGCAAGAATACGTTATACAATAATAAACAAGTCTGACACTTTCAAGGAGACAAGGGAACCTTTCTCAAGTTCAAAGATGGAAGCATAATCCACATCAGACTCATAAACTAGTCGCGGGAAAATAACCATTCCGTTAGTTTTATTTCTGCCACGTTTATTAATTCTGATGCATCACAACAAATACATAATCCGTTTGTTTCTTGATGTTACATACTACACAGTAAAACAGCTACACTGTTACAATGGATGCACTTTATTTACTATACAAATATATCTATGTCTAAGGGATTTGATGCTATCAAATTGTCTGTAACTCTGTTATTGTACAACAGACTTTTATTTAATAAAAACATGTTGGAAAAATAAACAATGAAAGCATTTGGTTTTGATACAGCTACCTTGTGTTGTTGGATTGCTGTGCTCAAGAATGTGTCGAACTTCCCCCATTTCAAATGTCAGTCATGGTCATGAGCTTATTGACAAAGTACTGAATTATTTCACACCTGTTTCCCCAATCTGTACGTCTCCTCAAAGTTGAGCATAGAAACATGCCTTGACTCCGTGTGCCTCTAAATTCAACAGTAATAAATAAACAATCCCTGTGCTATATCTGCCTTAACACCCCCCCCCAAAATACTAAGGTCAAACCCTCAGTTACATCACCTTGCACTGAATCTGTGAAGATATCTTTGCTGTCCCTGCCCACTGTGTACACCCAACTAAAGGCACAGACAGGACATCACACTGTGCAGTACCAATAGGGAGACTTCACCTCCAACCCTGCACTGTATCTCCCCCATCAAACTGATTCTGTGTCTCATCTTTTCTGGCCCTATCCTCTCACCTAGTGTTCTCAATGTCTATCCCCTTATAGATGACAGAAACTGATGTTTCAGTACAGTAACTCTTTATTAGTTAATCAATTAGATGTGAAATATTTATTCATCTAAAAGGTCCACCAGGAAAAGCAGATGGGGGTGGTGGTGGCAGAGGAAGAATAAGCATGGCATCAATCCACAATATACATGATAATGCAATACCTGTGCAAAGTACAAACAACAGTAACAATCCAAACAATCAGAGTACAGTACACAGGGGTACAAGTGCGATACAAGGGGGGAAACATCACACTGGTAGTACATTGTTTATTGGTGCTTCAACATGAGAAAGAAGTTGTTTCATTAGAATAAGAACTGCATTGTATGTGTTATAAATGTCTTAGTATTGTTTTAAAATAAATAAAAAACTTGTAACTCAAAAAGGCAGAGAAACATGTAAGGGATACAGAGTGCAATTGCTGCCACCAGATTGGTTAACATAGAAGTTGAGGGCAGATAGGACTGCAAGGCCCATCCAGTCTGCCCATTTTCCTACCTTATGAATGTGCCATCGGTCTGTACTCTGTCAATAGCCTATCTATTCATATTCATCTTTATTGCTCCCTTATGCCTATCCCATGCCTGTTTGAAGTCCTGCACTAACTCAAATCCTCCACTTCTTGTGGTAGGCTGTTCCATGCATTCACCACCCTTTCTGTGAAAAACAGCTTCCTCACAGTCCCCCTTAATCGGCCTCTCGTAATCTCATGCTGTGTCCTCTTGTCCTATTTTTCTTATACTGAAACATGTTAGACTCTTTCACCTTGATAATGCCCTTAACATGTTTGAATGCTTTAATCATGTCACCTCTCTCCCTCCTCTGCTATAGGGTATACATATTGAGCTCTGTTAATCTGTCCTCATATGTTGTCTGATGCAGTCTCTGCACCATTTTGGTTGCCCTTCTCTGAACTGCCTCTATTTTGTTAATGTCCTTGTGCAGGTGTGGCCTCCAGTACTGCAAGCAGTACTCCAGATGGGGCCTAACCAGTGTCTTGCAAAGGGGGATTATTACCTCCATCTTACAACTTGCAATACCCCTACTAATACACCACAACATCCCTCTAGCCTTACCTACTGCTTTAGTGGTCTGCTTGGATGATTTCAGGTCATCTGTGATGATGATGCCCAAGTCTCTTTCTTCCCTTCTAATTGCCAGCAACTACTCTGCCAATCTATAGGTGGCTTCAGGGTTTCTCTTCCCTCTGCCAGCAACTCCCCTCCCAACCTAAAGGTGACTTCAGGGTTTTTCTTCCCTGTGTGCATGATCTTACACTTCTTTGCTTTAAATCTCAATTGCCACTCTTCTGACCATTTTGCCAGTTTGTCCAGCTCTCTTCTCATTCTGCCCACCCCATCTGGATCATCTACTCTGTTGCAGATCTTGGTGTCATCTGCAAAGAGACAAACCTTACCCTCCAGTCCATCTGCAGTGTCACTGATGAAGATACTGAAGAGGACTGGCTCCAGGGCTGATCCCTGAGGTACCCCAACTTGTGACTTGCATCTCTTCTGACTATATACCATTTACCACCACTCTGTTTTCTGCCCACCAACCTGTGTGCCACCCAATTGACCACCCTCTGACCCACCCTGAGCCTACCCAGTTTATTAAACAATCTTCTATGTGGGACAGTATTGAAAGCTTTGCTGAAGTCAAGTTAGGTGACATCAACTGCACCCCCTTGGTCCACCACTGTGGTTACCCAGTCAAAGAAATCTATGAGATTAGTTTGACAGGACCTTCCTGTTGTAAACCCATGCTGCCTTGGATCCTGTGATCCTATGCTTTCCAGGTGTTGCACTATCCTTTCCTTAAGGAGTGCCTCCATAATCTTGCCCACTATTGAGATAAGACTGACTGGTCTGTAGTTCCTTGCCCCTCCCTGCTACCACTGTTGTGGAGTGGGATCACATGAGCCCTTCTCCATTCTTCTGGGACCTCTCCTGTGCTCAGAGACTCACTAAACAGTGCTGCTAATGGCTCTGCTAGTTCTACCCTTAGCTCCTTTAGTACCCTGGGAGTGTGCCATCAGGTCGTATTGCCTTGTCCACCCTGAGCTTAGCGAGCTCTTGTAGGACCCTTTCTTTTATGAAGGGACTAGTGCACACCTCCCTCCACCCTGTGTCCATGGTGCTGAGATGTGGGCCCTGGCCTAACTTCTCCTCAGTAAATACTGAGCAGAAGTATCTATTTAGGATAGATGTTTTCCTTGGTCCTCCTCCACACACTCCCCCTTATTCCCTTTGATCTTAGCAATACCCCCTCTGGACTTTCTCCTTTCACTAATGTATCTATAGAAAGTCTTGTCCCCTTCTTGTACTGTTCATGCTAGTATTTCCTCAGTTTGGGCCTTTGCCTGCCTTACTGTCTTCCCTGCTTCCCTTAGGGAAGTTTGGTATGCCTCCCTATCTTCGTCCTGCTGTGTTTCCTTATATTTCCTGAAGGCCAGCCTTTTGGTTCTGACCTTATCTGGTACTGTTTTTGAGACCCAACGTGGTTTCCTTCTTCTCTTGCTCTTGCTTTTCTTCCTAACACAATGAGATGTTGCTTCAAGTATTGTATCCTTAAAGAGGACCTTCCCCAGTCCTTTTGACTTTCAAAGGGACTTGGCAAGGTTAGAGGAATGGTCAAATGTATGGCAGCTTAGATTTAATACTAAGAAGTGCAAGGTAATGCACCTGGGAAACAAAAACCCAGGGGAAGAGTACACAATGGGGGGTGCAATACTAACAACAACAAAAATGGAAAGGGATCTGGGGGTAGTCATATCGGATGAGTTAGAGGTGGGCAATCAATGTAAGAGGGCAGCAAGGAGGGTTGGGGGGATACTGGGATGAATAGGGAGAGGCATAACCAGTAGAAAACAGGAAGTTGTTATCCCTCTGTACAGACAGCTGGTGAGACCCAATCTGGAGTACTATGTGCAGTTCTGGAGACCCAGTCTCTGCAAGGACATAGACAAGATGGAAGCTGTCCAGAGGAGGGCAACTAAAATGGTGCAGGGTCTGCACTGGAAGACATGTGAAGATAGACTAAAGGAGCTTAATACGTATAGCCTTGAGGAAAGGAGGGAGAGGGGGGACTGGATAGAAACGTTCAAGTACCTCAAGAGAATCAACAAAGTCCAAGAGGGTAGCATATTTCAAAAAAAGAGGTGTGCAAGAACAAGGGTGCACAATTTGAAGATGGGGGGTGGCTCAGAGGTAATGTAAGGAAGTATTTTTTTCACAGAGAGGGTTGTGGATGCATGGAACAGCCTTCTGGAGGAGGCTGTGGAGTCAAAAACAGTGGTTGAATTCAAGCATGCATGGGACAGCCATAGGGCAATTCTAGGGGGGGGGTAGAAAGAAGTAGGCTGCTGGTTAACTAGGATCTGCAGCTTATCCATTAGGTAGGGAAATGGGCAGACTGGGTGGGCAAAGCGGTCCTTATCTGCCATCAAATTCTATGTTTCTATGCATAAATTACCCCTCCTTGCATTGATTCTGTTATTGTGTAAGCATTAATCCCCAAGACAGGAGGCATGTCCTAGGATTGGTTGGGGGGGTGAAACCAAAGGCAGAGTGCTCCCACCACCCAGCCATGCACTAATTCCAAGGAAATGCCTCCTGTCGAGGGGATTAATGTGCTTGTAACATGGACACTGTTGCAAGTGTTGTTGTAATTGTAAGAGAAAACATAGAGAAGTGGTGCATTTTATCACAGTGTTTTCAAACAGGATACACGCTACTTAACATGAAATACAACAGGTGTGCATTAATGCCCCCAAGTGGTACAGTTGTTTTTCCCTTGCATCTAAACAACTTTACATATATGTTCCTGCAGTAATACAGGGTTACAAAAATGGCGTTTTCTGTAAAACAGAACTTTTGAATAATCGCTAACTGTGCAACAAAGCGGTGCTACAATTTTTAACTCTATCTCACTTGCATATCTTCGTTACAGTGTGTATCTGTTAGTGTGGGCTCTCGCTGAACATCCCAATGCAGGATTAACACTGTGAGAAGTTCTACAGGTCTATTACTAAACTTTGCTATACTGCCCACTTCAGAAGATACTTATCAGCATTTGCTAAATATTTCATTTAATCTATGTGTGACACACTTGCAGATGTTCTGTCAGCCAGAGTGGAAATATACTCTCTTTTCACCATGATTCTTAGCCCGTGCCATAATTCCCTACTCATCTCACTAATTTCAGTGGGTCTGTCATCAGCTTAGGGGGTGTGCAAATACACTGCTTCTCTCTGTTTAGTCCTCTTACGTTTTACCGTGGTGATGCAATCTGGCTAGATTTTTACACTTTTCATCCTTCTACTATGACAGTGATAACGACAGTTTGAGCCTGGTCATTGGGAAACACAGAATGCTCAGTTAGTATGCCGCTGTTATGAGTACTACAGAAGCGGGCATATTTTAGGGATTAATGCACACTACTTTTGGAGTCACATGCAGTGTTTAAGCCAATAAAACTTTGTTATTTCAAGAAAAATTAATGATCATGTTACAAATTTCATTACTGTCTGCTGCAGTTAGTTTTTGCACGCTGAGCTGCTAAAAACTACAGCGTGCACCTGAGCTTCTATAGCAAGCCTGGTGTTGCTGTGAGCCCAGGGTTGTACTGCTGACATCACTATAGGGCAGAGTCAATGTCACACACACAAAAAAAAACACCTACTGACAAAGCGTTTGGATTTTGGCATAATACATTGATAACATGGTGTCTTGGGGAAGATGAAACACAGTATGTACACTGAATACTGTAGGTTTCCCTTGCAACATTGTTGCAACTGCATGGTACTGCACAGTGTGAGTCACTCCACTATCATAGAATGATGTCATCAGGAGATAGCAGCTCAGCAGCTGAATAGCAATGGCAACTGCAGCAGGGCTCACAAACAAATCTAAATTATGGAAGGCAGAGTAAACCTTGGCCAAAAATAACAAAGGCACACACCTTTTCAGGTCTAGTACTGCATATAATGGCTACAAGCTGCAACTTTTTGGACTACCATGAAAGGTCCTCTTTAATACCTATAATATAGTCTCCAACGACTGACAACCTGCTCTGAGATCAGCCATGGAAGGTACTGGGATACGCCCCTAGAGATGCTCACTACAAAATGTCTGGCTGGAGGGACAAGAGGATCAACCAGATAAAACATAATATCACCAAAAATAAGGGCTGTTGTTTTATTTCAGCATGAAAAGCTTAATGAGGGAGCAGACCAGACTGAAAGCCAGGTGGCAACATGGCTGGGAGGCACACTCCAGGGCAAGGACTGGCATGGTATAGTCTAGCATGTATAGGTACCCCAGTATGCATGTGAGCTTCTGCCAGCACACACAGCACACCTAGGGAGAAACCATGGAGGGGTCTACTGTTGTGTCCCACCAACAAGATACTGCACTTATGCCAGAAAGGATAATCTTTTATTACGTAGTGACTACACAGCACTATAATGTACACTGAAAGCTCTTGTGTCCATGCTCAAAATACAGTATGCAAGATATTTTTTGATTCTAGATTATGTGCTCACAGCACACACGTTACTGTTGAGTGTGGAACTTCCGGCACTGTTTTGCAATCCACAACATGGCACTCTGCTTAACATACTGGCGGTAGGCACCTTTGAGAGGCATTGTCAATCTAATCTTTCTTTCTAATTCTGTGGCCAAATCACCCTGTCTTCATGCATGCCTGTCAACCTTGTGTCATTGAAATGATGGCCATGGACACTCATAATGAGAGACAATGAGGGACTTGAACCTTCGTAATGAGGGACACATCATCAAACATGGAGATGCAAGTTCAGAACACTGTAGAAACCATTGTCTTGTACATTTACTTTTGATTTAGCATTCTAGAATGATGATTTCCTTGTTTAAAATTAGTTTTACAGTTGGGAGGTCAAGCAATATACCCAAGGTGTCTTCCGGAGTCAGTGACTGTGATGCAATTTGAACCTGGGATAACCTGGTTACTGGACCTAATGTCTGTACTTTTCATGTTGCTATTGAACCACTCTAGGAACTCTTTCTCTGGTCGTACTTTTATCTCCCTTATAACACCCTCTTTTCCTTTATTTTTACAAGACTTACTGGAAGCTGAGTCCCAATCTGACTGAACACAAACCTCAGCATATTAGATAGAAGTATTGCTCTATGTGTAATTTCACAGTTCGTCTAGTTTTGCTCATAAAGAACTATGGATCCTTTGTGATCCCATGTCTATTCTTCTTTCACAGGTATGACTGAGTTGCCTACTTATCCCAATCACAGGCCCAGGTAGAGATCGTATCCTATACAACATAGGTAAACCATAATGGGTGCAGTCAAATCTGCCTTGCTTGTTTCTGCACCATTGCACACCCTATCAAATGCCCCTTGTAAATCCCTAGGCCCTCTTTGCATTGTCGGTCACTGTTGTGCAGTAGGGGGGATGTCAGTCTTCAGGGGGAAGGGAGCTGCAGGAAAGGTCACTGGGTGTGGCAGCATGCAGGAAGGGTATGGGGCAGTTACGTGTTACAGCATGCATGGGGCTAAGGTGTTTGTGTTATAGAGTGCATAGGGTTTTATGGCCGATGGGTGTGACAGCAGGCATAGGGCTGTGTGGTCAGTAAGTGGTTGTGAAAGCATACATGGGTATGTGGTCATTGGTGTGCATCAAAAGTGCACGAGGTAAGATGTAAGTGTGTGTAACAATGTGCATAGGGGTATGAGGTAATGAGGTGTTATAGCATGCTTGGGGCTATGGGGACACTCAGTGTTGTGGGGTGACACTGCGTGTGGTGTCATGTTGATGAGTGTGTGAGAGAGCATGTGTAGTTGACCAGAGGGTGTGACATCGTGCATGGAGTAAGTAAAGGGTTGGTCACTAGGTGTGACAGCATGCATGACATGGTGTTGGTGCATGTGACAGTCTGCATATGGTATGAGATTGTGGTCGTGACTGTGTATGTGTATTATGAAGTCTGTTGGGTGTGACAATGGGTATGGAATATGGGGTGGGCCAGTGATACGTTGTTCGGCAGTATGGAATCATAAGGTGCAATACCATGCATGGTGGTACTGGTCAGTGAGTATGACATGAGTGTACAGCATCAGTGGGTGTAACAGAGTGAATGTGTGTATGTAGTTGGGTGTGACAGTGATAACTTACATGGGGTCTGAGTTATTCAGATGGGAAAGTGTTCATAGTGTATGGGGTCAGTTGTGACAGGGGCTATAGGGTCGGGTGTGATACAGTGCATTGGATTATGTGGTCAGTGGGTGTGACGGGGATATGGAATCGGGTGTGATACAGTGCATTTGATTATGTGGTCAGTGGGTGTGACGGGGATATGGGGTCGGGTGTGATACAGTGCATTGGATTATGTGGTCAGTGGGTGTGACAGGGGATATGGGGTCGGGTGTGATACAGTGCATTGGATTATGTGGTCGGTGGGTGTGATGTGGGATATGGGGTTGGGTGTGATACAGTGCATTGGATTATGTGGTCAGTGGGTGTGACGGGATATGGGGTCGGGTGTGATACAGTGCATTGGATTATGTGGTCATAGTGTGGGGGGATTGGGGTCGGGTGTGATACAGTGCATTGGATTATGTGGTCGATGGGTGTGACAAGTGATATGGAATCGGGTGTGATACAGTGCATTGGATTATGTGGTCAGTCGGTGTGACAAGGATATGGGGTTGGGTGTGATACAGTGCATTGGATTATGTGGTCAGTGGGTGTGATAGGGATATGGGGTCGGGTGTGATACAGTGCATTGGATTATGTGGTCAGTGGGTGTGATGGGGATATGGGGTTGGGTGTGATACAGTGCATTGGATTATGTGGTCAGTGGGTGTGATGGGAATATGGGGTCGGTGTGATACAGTGCATTGGATTATGTGGTCAGTGGGTGTGATGGGGATATGGGGTTGGTGTGATACAGTGCATTGGATTATGTGGTCAGTGGGTGTGATGGGAATGTGGGTTGGGTGTGATACAGTGCATTGGATTATGTGGTCAGTGGGTGTGACGGGGATATGGGGTCGGGTGTGATACAGTGCATTGGATTATGTGGTCAGTGGGTGTGACAGGGATATGGGGTCGGGTGTGATACAGTGCATTGGATTATGTGAGTCGGTGGTGACAGGGATATGGGGTTGGGTGTGATACAGTGCATTGGATTATGTGGTCGGTGGGTGTGACGGGGATATGGGGTTGGGTGTGATACAGTGCATTGGATTATGTGGTCAGTGGGTGTGACAGGGATATGGGGTCGGGTGTGATACAGTGCACTGGATTATGTGGTCAGTGGGTGTGACAGGGATATGGGGTCAGGTGTGATACAGTGCATTGGATTATGTGGTCGGTGGGTGTGACGGGGATATGGGGTCAGGTGTGATACAGTGCATTGGATTATGTGGTCAGTGGGTGTGACAGGGATATGGGGTCGGGTGTGATACAGTGCATTGGATTATGTGGTCGATGGGTGTGATGGGGATATGGGGTCTGGTGTGATACAGTGCATTGGATTATGTGGTCGATGGGTGTGATGGGAATATGGGGTCGGTGTGACAGAGTGCAGTGGATAATGCGGTTGGTGGGTGTGACAGGGGATATGGGGCTGGGTGTGATACAGTGCATTGTATTATGTGGTCGGTGGGTGTGATGGGATATGGGATCGGATGTGATACAGTGCATTGGATTATGTGGTCAGTGGGTGTGATGGGAATATGGGGTTGGGTGTGATACAGTGCATTGCATTATGTGGTGATGGGTGTGATGGGAATATGGGGTCAGGTGTGACAGAGTGCAGTGGATAATGTGGTCGGTGGGTGTGACAGGGGATATGGGGTCGGGTGTGATACAGTGCATTGCATTATGTGGTCGGTGGTTGTGATGGGAATATGGGGTGGGTGTGACAGAGTGCAGTGGATAATGTGGTCAGTGGGTGTGACAGGGGATATGGGGTCAGGTGTGATACAGTGCATTGCATTATGTGGTCGGTGGGTGTGATGGGAATATGGGGTTGGGTGTGATACAGTGCATTGCATTATGTGGCTGATGGGTGTGATGGGAATATGGGGTCAGGTGTGATACAGTACAATGGATAATGTGGTCGATGGGTGTGACAGGGGATATGGGGTCGGGTGTGATACAGTGCATTGCATTATGTGGTCGAGTGGGTGTGATGGGGATATGGGATCGGGTGTGATACAGTGCATTGCATTATGTGGTCGGTGGGTGTGACAGGGGATATGGGGTCGGGTGTGATACAGTGCATTGCATTATGTGGTCGATGGGTGTGATGGGGATATGGGTCAGTGTGACAGAGTGCAGTGGATAATGTGGTCGGTGGGTGTGACAGGGGATATGGGGTCGGGTGTGATACAGTGCATTGCATTATGTGGTCGGTGGGTGTGATGGGATATGAGATCGGATGTGATACAGTGCATTGCATTATGTGGTCGGTGGGTGTGATGGGAATATGGGGTCGGGTGTGATACAGTGCATTGCATTATGTGGTCAGTGAGTGTGATTGGGATATGGGGTCGGGTGTGATACAGTGCATTGTATTATGTGGTCAGTGGGTGTGATGGGATATGGGATCGGATGTGATACAGTGCAGTGGATAATGTGGTCAGTGGGTGTGACAGGGATATGGGTTGGGTGTGATACAGTGCATTGTATTATGTGGTCGATGGGTGAGATGGGAATATGGGGTCGGTTTGACAGAGTGCAGTGGATAATGTGGTCGGTGGGTGTGATGGGGATATGGAGTCGGGTGTGACAGAGTCCAGTGGATTACGTGGTCAGTGGGTGTGACAGCGAGTGGAGTGCACAGTCAGTCAGTGGTTGTGAAAGCATGCATAGGGTGAGGTTAACTGGGTGGAAAATCATGCCGTGGTGTTTGGGGAACCATCCTCAACCTATCGTGACCACCCAAGACATGGGATGCGTGCTGGCAAACATCCCTCCACCCCATGAAACCCAAGGTCTCAAGCACTGACCACCTTCTCATTAAAGAACAACCCCCCAAACACACACTTTTGATTATTGGGAACAATATATACAGACATTATTGTCATCCCGTCAATAACGAAAACCATAAAAAAGTGTTATATAATCACACATTTAAACAACAAACATCAGCAGCAGTTCAATTACTGCAATCACTGCAGAACTTTAGCACATGTCATAAAAAGAAAGCTTTAATGATAACAAAACAATGTGCCATGATATTGTACATTGTGAAAAGTCTTGCAAACATTCCATTACATACATCAGGCTTTTTTAAACTTAATAAACTTTATTAAAAGTTTTAAAGCACAGGGTACCAGTAAACAAAAATATGTACAATACAATAGTCTGATCTGTTATACAGGGCATATCAGAAGGCATATGGCTAACAGCAAGAAAAATTTAGAACAATTAATATAAAAGCTATAAACCCATCAAACAGGACCAGTGCACAACCACACAATCCCTGTTTTCAGTTCTGTTTTTACTTCTACACATATAACCTAACTAGTTTTTCATTTTTTTGCTACTACTTTTTTCCTCCTCCTTCTCAGCATACCTGGTCTGCTCCCAATATCCCTTGCCAACCCTCCTTGGGATAGTCCAGCCACCTTCAACATCTGCACTCCAGGGTATGCCTTTTTCCCCTGCAGCTTACTGCCCGCAGCGGGGTGGCAGGGAGCCCCCCCTACTCCCCACTCTGTTCAGATCCAGATGTAGGCACCCCTTGGAACCAAAGTCATCAAACGGCTATCAAGCTGCTCGATCCAGGATGCCACTGATCTAATTTTTCTGGTGATCTTTCTTCCCTGGAGCTGGGAGCATGCATCTGATGCCAGTGGAGGGGAGCACACACACGTCCACACACACTCCCTCCAGGTGTCTGTCCCAGCTCCACCCCCCGGTAGAGCATGCACCCTGGTCCTCCAGCCTCTGCCACGGGGTGATTGGGTGCTGACTCCTGTGGACCCCCTCCCTGGAGAAGAAGTGCAGTCCATTGAATGCTCAATCCCTCTCCTTCCCTGCCAACCTGTACTCGCTCCCAAATACGGGTCGCCGGTGCCGCACGAGGTAAGGCGTCCAGTGCCTCAACCCTCAGCACCACCAGCCTGGCTGAAAACAGGGATTATTAAGCAACTACAATAAGGATAAAGTAATCTAATGCACATCTAATTAAAACAATACCTGAACTGCAACACCCAAAGGCAAGACAGTGTTGGTAAAGCCATACATAATATCTGCAAGCTAGGACAATTGAAGTAAAACATCTAAATTTTCCCCACCGATAAATCAGTTTTTATTAAATAAATAATAAAACCTAGCTGGGTGAGCAACGAGGTCATGGAAAAGGTAAGGAGGAAAAGAGCTGCCGTCAGGAGATATAAACAAAACAGAGGGGAGGACAGGGAGGAGTACCTGAAAGAAACGAAGGAGGTGACAAGGGCAGCCAAGGCATCTACAGAGCTCAGGCTGGGGCAGGGCATGAAGAAGGGAAGAAGGACTTCTTCAGGTACATCAGAGATAAAAGAAGCTGTAAGGACCATATATTTTATTTTTATTTTTTTTCGGTTTTCAGAAATACACCTTTGAGTCAGGGTTTATTAAGAATACACTGGAATTAGACAGACAGTACAAGATAAACAAAGAAGTCAATAGAATAGAAACAAATCCATCATCTGAACTGAACAAGCTAGGATACAGATACAGCGGTTATTATCTAATGGAACAAACGAGTGAGAGAGGAGGAGTGAGTGAGCTCAAGGGAGCTGTGTCAGGGCAGCTGCAGATTTCTTTCTGGGCAGAAAAGGAAGCAATGCACGCAGAGGCCCACTACAAAAGGACAGCCTGCAGCAGCGGGAGAAACAGAATGACCGAGTGAGAGAACGAGAGTGAGCAGGCTCATTGGAGCTCTATAATGACTGCTGCAGATTTCTTTGTGGGCAGAAGAAGATGGCAATGTATGCAGGAGCCCAGTACAAAAGGACAACCTGAAGCGACGGTAGAAACAGAATGAGCGAGTGAGAGAGGGGGAGCGAGCAAGCTTAAAGGAGCTCTGTCAGGACTGCTGCAGATTTTCTTTGTGGGCAGAAAAAGGCACCAACAGAGGCAGGAGCCACGTACAAAAGGACAGCCTGCAGCGCCAGGACAAACAGAATGAGTGACACATGGGGAGTGAGTGAGCTCAACAGAGCTCTGTCGGGACAGCTGTGGATTTAGCCAGAAAAAGGTGCCAACGCAGGTAGTAGCCAAGTACAAAAGGGCAGCCTGCAACGCTGGCATAAACGGAACGAGCGACTGAGAGAGGGGGAGTGAGCGAGCTAAACGGACCTCTGTCGGGACTGCTGCAGATTTCTTTCTGGCCAGAAAAAGGTGCCAACGCAGGCAGTAGCCAAGTACAAAAGGGCAGCCTGCAACCCTGGCAGAAACGGAACGAGCGACTGAGAGAGGGGGAGTGAGCGAGCTAAACGGACCTCTGTCAGGACTGCTGCAGATTTCTTTGTGGGTAGAAAAGGCACCAACACAGGCAGGAGCCCTGTACAAAAGGGCAGCCTGCAGCACCAGCAGAAACAGAATGAGTGAGTGAGATAAGGGTAGTGAGCGACCTCAACGGAGCTGTATCATGACTGCTGCAGATTGCTTTGTGCGTAGAAAAAGGCGGCAATGCAGGCAGGAGCCCAGTACAAAAGGCCAGCCTGTAGCGCCGGGAGAAACACGAGCGAGTGAGAGAGGAGGAGTAAGCGAGCTCAACTGAGCTCTTGTCGGAACTGCTGCAGATTTCTTTGTGGGCAGAAAAAGGCCCCCAACGCAGGCAGGAACCCAGTACAAAAGGGCAGGTTGCAGCAGTGGGAGACACAGAACGAGCAAGTGAGGGAGGAGGAGTGAGTGAGCTCAACGGAGCTCTGTTGGGACAGCTGTGAATTTTTTTGTGGACAGAAAAGGGTGCCAATGCAGGCAGGAGCCCAGTACAAAACAGCAGCCTGCAGGACCAGGAGGAACAGAACGAGCAAGTGAGAGAGGGCCACTGAGCGAACTCAATGGACCAACGCAATCAACATTCGGCATTGACAAATGCTTGTTTTTATTGTTGTAAAGTCTGTGATTCGGGAAAATGACTCATACTGCACAGTTTCATTTCATGTGAAACAGTGGCACCACACCGCTTGCTTCAGTACACTTGTATTGAAACAAGGAATGTAGTGCCACACTTTCACAGGAAATGCAACCGTCTTGACATCGCCATTTTCCCAAATCTGGATTTACAACAACAAAAAGTAAAAAACATGTATCATCTTTGTGAAAAGCCTAATTTGGGGGGGGGGGGTAACGTTTGTGGGTGGGGACCCTCAGATTATGACAGTTTCCCTTAAGCCAAAACCATCATTACTTTTGTTTTTTTCTACAGACTGTGGCACATAATAATGTTAAATCTTTACTGTCATTCATTTCCTGGGACAAAGTGTTGGAAATGTAATAACTATAGCAAATGTATTAGAGGCCCTTTCCTGATGGTCCAAAACGTTACAGCTTGTAGTCATTATATGCAGTACTAGACCTGAAAAGGTGTGTGCCTTTGTTATTTTTGGCCAAGGTTTACTCTGCCTTCCAGTTTGAATTTGTTTCGGAGCCCTGATGTACTTGCCTGTGCTGTTCAGCTGCTGGGCTGCTAGCTCCTGATGACATCATTGTAGGATAGGGGAGTGACTCACACTGTGCAGTACCATGCAGTTGCAACAATGTTGCAAGGGAAACCTACAGTACTCAGTGTACATACTGTATTTCCTCTTCCCCAAGACCCACTGTTAGCAATGCATCATGCCAAAATCCAAACACCTTGTCAGTAGGTGTTTTTTGTTTGTGAAACTGACTCTGCCCTGCAGTGATCAGTCAGCAGTACAACCCTGGGCCCACAGCAACACCAGGCTTGCTACAGAAGCTCTGGTACATCCTGCAGTTTTTAGCAGCTCAAAATGCAAAAACTAACTGCAACGGACAGTAATGAAATATAATTCCCGAATCAATGCAAGAAGGGGTCATTTATGCATGAAAGTCAAAAGGAATGGGGCAGGTCCTCTTTAATTGCTTATAAATGTGGGTATTGAAACATTCCTGGAGTTCATGCAAGGTACTTTAAAGTTTGTATATGATGTGTAATCGACAAGTGACTTGAGCAGTGCTCTGGCTAAGAAGATACATTTAAAAGAAATACATTTTGTGAACTTGGGTAGGTAGTGTTAGCCATGGGTTGAAAAAAAGGTCAGAGACACCAGGGGCTGGATATAGAAATTGGTGCAAAAGCAGAGTATGAAGGGTTATGCTGTGCTTGCAGCTGTCCCAGAGGTTGTCATTCATTCAGACAGCGCACTGATGCTATCTGACTGAATATTGTCCTGTGCTGGCACAGTACTTATTCACATAGCACTTCCCAACATGGACTAGGACTGTATGCAGCACATAAGCACACCTATCAACCTCCTGCCTCATAAATCAGGGACAAGGCTTAAAACAAGCATTTGTCAATGCCGAATGTTTGCTTGCTGGCATTGGCATTGGTAGTGTAGGAGTTACAGAGCTGCATAATAGGAATGGCAGTGAAGTATTGAACTGAAGCCAACCCCATCACCACCCTGCAGATAGTGACAGGCACTGGGGTGTGCCTTTGGGTCATCAGGCATAACGGCCACTCCATTTCACCACACCCTACCATGTAGACACCAAGTGTCACGGTGTGCCTTGGGGTCTTTGGTTTCTTTATGCACCCCCATTCCATCAGGAAATATTGGGTGAGATGGGTGCGTATAGAGAAATGGGGTCAATTTAAATAAGAGTTCAAGGCACACCTCAAGCCTCTCAGTGGCTGCAGGGTGTGGGTGGGGTGGGAATGGTATGAGCATTGCAGGTGACAATCCCAAGTCACAGCCCTGATGCCTGGTCATTCTCTACAGGGTGGGGTGTTATGGTCGGAAACTCTAATGCCTTAGGCATTTGTTGGTATTTTCACTCCAAATTTTCAATATGGGTTTTTTGTGACCCCCCCTCCCCCATGAATGGTAGCAATATCAGTTTGTTAGCCAAAAGATGCTTTTGCACAGCGACTACGGCATTTGTCACCACAGGTGCAAAACACATTCTGAACAGGATGTGTGAAAAATGACAACTGAACTGTTCATTGGAGGTGTAAAAATGGCAATGTTGAAAATCTGCAGCGAAAAATATTAAAAAAACTGATGACGCAATGAGTGTATGAAACTGTGCGCAACGTGGCAATCTTTAATGTAATTAGTTTGGAATTGTTTACAACGATTGTCAACACAGGCATTTTGGGACCTCGGTCATGAACTGCGTCACTGTGATTTTCTTTATCTGTCACGAACAATGATTTCCCATAGCAACCACGCATTTCTGTGCTGAAAGTGTGAAAACATTTAAGGCCATGTTGTAATGACAGCTGTACTGTCTATAAGAAGTGTGGAAAATGCCACTGGTGAAAAATCTGGACTGAAAATATTACAAATTCATGAACTAATGAGGTGCGTGGAAACCGGCGCAATGCTCACTGCTAACACAGTCATTTTTAGGAATTTTTTTCACCAAATTTTCAAAATAACCATTTAAGATCTCGCCCATGAACAGTGTTACTGTGATTTTCTATCAAGCCCCATAGTTAACGAGTTCACAATCGACTGAGCCATTGCACTACATAATGCGGAAACACATTTTGGGTGAGAAGTGAGAAATGACAGCTGTACTGCTCATAAGGAGGTGTGGTAAAATGGCAATGTTGAAAATCTGGAGTGAAAATACTGAAAATTCGCGAACTGACGAACATGCGTAGGAACAGCGCAAAGCATGCTCGTAAAATAGTCATTTTGGGGAATTTTTTCACCAAATTTTTAACATAGCCATTTTAATGCCTCTGCTCTTGAACAGTGTCACTGTGATTTTCTTAATGTGTCCCGAACATTGATTTCGCACACCAACTGCGCCATTGTGCGCTACATGCGTGGAAACACATTTTGGGTGAGATGTGAAAAATGACAGCTGTACTGCTCATAAGGAAGTGTGGTCAAATGGCAGTGTTGAAAATCTGGAGTGAAAAATATTGAAAATTCGTGAACTTATAAGTGTGCATAGGAACAGCGCAACGCACACTTGTAGAACAGTCATTTTTAGGAATTGTCAATAAATTTTCAACAGGCTTTTTAGAGCCCACCTATGAACACTGGCACTGTCATTTCGTTAATCAGTCCCAAAAGGTGATTTCGTGCAGTGACTGCAGAATCACCCTTCGAGCCCGATTAATGCCATGACAGTGACATAATTCATGAGGAGGGGTCCCAAAAACACCATGTTGAAAATTTGGTGCCAGAATTTCAAACAATGCCTGAGACATGCAGCAAAGTTGAAAAAATCCTATTCATTACATTATACAGCTTACCGGCATTTCCTCAGTTCGCGGTCAGCTATGAAGAGTGCAGACGTGTTCCTGGTCCACCGAAGATCATCAAGCCGAGCCCAGAGGTATGTATGAGGTGAGGTGGGGTGTCTGAGGGGGGTGCGGGTGGGGGAGGGGCAGGAGACTACGAGGCACGTTTTGTGTTTTCAGGTTTTTTTTTTAATTACGACGTGGGACATTTGCCATGCTGGGGTGGGCTCCCAGCATGGCAATTACATGACACAGGACATTTTCCACACTGGTGTGGTCTCCCAGCGTGGCAGCTGGAAAGCTTTGCGGGGGCAGTGGAGCTGATGGGGATTGGGCACCCCCGTCGGCCATTCCGACTGTTGCCATGCTGGGGTGGGCCCTCAGCATGGCACCGGCAATCTCTTGGGGAGACTGTGGAGCCGACTCAGATTGGGCACCCCAGTCTGCCAAACATTGTTGCCACGCTTAGTGGGCACCCATGCATGTCACCTGGAAGACTGTTTGGGGGGGGGAAAGCACTTCAATGAGCACTTCCCTTATCTGATTGTGCTCACTGATGCGGCTCTCTCCCTTGCAACTGTAAGCCACTGCATTCTCGAGTGATGTCATAGACAGCTGCAGCATGCATTGGGCAACTGTGGCCGTGCCTGCAAACACACAGAGGGAATTGGAAAAGTGGGTGCCACACCTCCAGAAACTCGGATGATGGCACTATGTTTCTTGCACATGCGTGCAAGCAAACATAAAAATCAGGGACAAAGGACCAAAATAAGGGAAAAAATCTTCAAAATTGGTGATAACCACTCAGGAAGCTGGTAGAAGGGCTTAGTTAGGAAGAACAAGTCTGTAACTTTAATGCTTGACATTATTTTGTGCTTACAACCTCCACTGTTTGGTCATGGAAACACAATTTTTAGGAGGGACAGAGTAAAATTCTGAGGCAAAATCAGGGACGTCACTGAAAATCAGGGACAGTTGAGAGGTATGCACATAGGGAACTGTGCCACCAGACAGATAAGTAGGAAAACACAACGTGATATTCAGCCAGCTGGGGAGTGGAGGGCAGGGAGTACAGAGTAGATACCAGGGACACGGTGTTCCAAACAGGGACATGTGATCAGAGGTCAAGGGATACCACTAGACACCAGGAATGAGGTATTAACTAATAGGGTGGGTGATCAGAGGACAGGGATGCCACTGGACACCAGGGACTACACTCTACCTGATGGGCTGTGTAATAGGCAGATGTGGGGTGCCATTGGAGACCAGGGCTTACTGCACATCACGGGACAGATGTTTGGTGGTTGAGGGGGGTGCCACTGGACACCAGTGAGGATGTGACTGGGACTGGTGCGGGTAATCAGGAGGAAGGAGCTGACTGAAACCAGAGCATTCATTGTTTCATCAGGATGGGGTTCAGTGGGGTGGGTGCAGCTGACCGCCCTCCCTGCACCTGAACAATCTGTCCAGCCTCCTCAGCCTCTAACCCCCCCATCAGACCACACACACTCCCTGAGAGAGGTACTGTGGGCTGCTGATAATTGTGTGCCTACACATGCATGTTTCACAGTCGCTGCAGTAGGAATGGGAGAAAAGTAGAAGATAGGAGCTGGTGTTTCCATGAAGCTCTACCAGGGTGCTCTCTGGCTTACCCCTTAGGATGAGTCCATCGTGCAGGAGCCTCTCCCTGGAGAGTGGTTCATGATCCGGGGGGTCCCCCAGTTGGTTGTGTGGGGTCTGGTGGAGGGTGGAAGTCCTGCTCAGCAGATATTTTTATTTTCTGTCAACCAGGAAGGCATGCTGTGCAAGGACATAGTGGCTTGCATAGCACCGGACGTCTGACAAACATTCAGAAGATGCCGATTGCTTCCTTATGCTCCCCCCAGAGGACAGCAGTCCTTGGGATGCTTGATTCCCTTCCCGACCGGCTCTCCGATATCCCCGGCGTGTTTCAGAACCAGGGACGTCAGTGATGCAAGCAGAAGTACTACTACTGTGCCAGCAGAACGACAAAGTTTGACTATGAAGTGCTCAGCTGTGCTCTTCATTAATTAAACCTAGCAATAAGTGGCAAAACAAAATAATTAATGAAGACAAATTATACTACTCAGTTTTGTGTAACATTTATTTTGTACTCCTTACACCATATTTTATTTGTATGCATTAAAATTTGATTTGGATCACCTCTGTTCAAAATGAAGAAGTAAAGAACTCACTCTGAAAAAAATCTTATCTGGATCCCTGCGTGGCACAGCCAGATGTCGGTGTTGCAGGTGACACAGTACAGTGTCTGCACTGCATGTGGCAAAGTGTGGTGCCAGCATCACCACGGCACAGCAAAGTTTCAGTATGCCACATGGAACAGTGAAGTGTCTGCAGTGAACGTAGCACTGCGCAGTGTCTACTTGTCATGTGGCACACCGAGAGCGTCTGCATAGCACGTGGCACAGTAACGCTGGCAGTGCATGTGGCAAATATGTTATCGGAAGCGCACGTGGTACCGTGTTAGCAGTGCACATAGCACAATAAAGGGTCAGCCCGCCACCTGGCACAGTGCTGTGTCAGCATTGCATGTGGCACATTGTGGTGTCTGCACTGCAAATAGCGCAGCGCAGTGTAGGCACAGCAAATATCACCGTCCGGAAACACCACTGTGTAACAGTGCAGCACCAACACCACAAAGTGCAACATTTACTGCGTCAAAAAGCCTATATTGCAAATTTGGTGGGAAATATCCCAAACATGACTGTTTTACAAGTGTGTGCAGCAACTGCACAACGCACACTCATAAATTAGCGAATTCGCAATATTTTCAAGCCAGATTCTCAACGTTGGCATTTTACCACACCTTCTTGTGAACCGTATAGCTGTCATTTTTCGCATCCTCGCCGAAATTGTTTTTGCACTTCCGGAACAGAATAGCGCAGTTGCGGTACTAAATCAGTGTTTGGGACACATTATGGAAATGACAGTGACACTGTTCATGAGTAGAGGTCCTAAAATGCCTGTGTTGGAAATTTGGTGACAATACTCCATAAAATGACTGTGTTACGAGCGTGCGTTGCGCAGTTTACATGCAAGCTTGTATGTTTGCAAACTTCTACTATTTTCACTCCAGATTTTCAACAGTGCCATTGTTTTGCACCTCCTAATGAACAATACAGCTGTCATTTTTCACATCCTGACCAAAATGTGTTTTTGCAGTTCCGGCACAGAATAGCGTGGTTACTGTGGAAAGTCCGTGTTTGAGACACATGATGAAAATGACAGTGACACTGTTCATGAGCAGAGGTCCTAAAATGCCTATGTTGAAAATTTGGGAACAAAAGTCAATAAAATGAGTGTTTTATGAGCGTGCGCTGCACAGTTTGCACGCACGTTCATGACTTTGTGAATTTGTAATAGTTTCACTCCAGCTGTTCATCATTGGCATTTTTCCATATCTCCTTATGAACAGTGCAACTGCCTGAAATGTGTTTTCGCACGTCCGGCGCAGAGTTGCACAGCCGCTGTGCGAAATTAGTTTTCGGGACAGTTTGAGGAAATGACGGTGACACTGTTCATGAGCAGAGGTCCTAAATACCCTCGCGTTGAAAATTTGGTGCCAAAAGTCCATACAATGATTGTGTTGTAGCGTGCATTGTGCAGTTTCCACGCACTTTGTAACTTCGCAATCTGCAATATTTTCATGCCACATTGTCACCACTGGCATTTGTGCACATCTCTTTATCAACAGTCCAGCTGCCATTTTTCACAGCCTGCCCAAAACATGTTTCCGCAGCTGTGGCGCACAATGGCATGCTCGCTGTGCAAAATCACCTTTTGAGACACATTCACAAAATCACATCACTATGTGTCTCTAGCTCCGCCACTCCAACTGCCAATGCCAGCGCGACAACATTCAGCATTGACAAATGCTTGTTAAAATGTTTTGGAGCGAGCATGGTTTTATTCACAGGTCTGTCCAGGAGTAAAAATGTTTTAAACTGTAATGGTTTAACTAAAACAGTTCTAGCTGCAGTGTGTCCAGGCAGGCACAGTTCTGTGTGTTGGACTTAACACAAAATAGATACAAGGAGAAAAGGTTTAACACTAGCAGGGTGACCACACTAAACAGTTATCAAAAATGATTACCGAGTAGTGTGGCTGCACTGAAATGGTTTAGCTAAACTGGTTTTAAAAACGGTTTTCAAAAACAATTCTGTAGTGTGTCCAGGGCATAAATGGACACAATTCTGCTTGCAGCTTTTCTGTATGTCTGTTTCTTTTATTCTTCATAACTCCATTTATTTATATTATTCATTTATTTATTCAAAATGACTCCCACCAGGCTAACCCCACAAGATGCATCATCTTGTTTTCATGGAGGTCCCAAGGAGGACAACAGCAGCCAACAGGTTAATGTAGTTCATCAGGAAGAGGTACATACAAGCTAAAATGTACACAGGAAAACACAAACTGTGACGGTACCTATGTGCAAACAGTAATCAAAGCATGCTAACAAAACGGGGTCGCAGCAGATAAAAAGCACAAGCATTGTTACGCAAGACAATGTCAGTCAAGGAACTCTATCTACTACCACTGAGCTGCTGCTGCTGCTGTTTAACGCTCTGCTGAGGTCATGGTCCCCTGGCTGTGACATCTTGAGCATTCCTGCAGCAACTAACTGAGGACTCGGACATGGGCAACAGGCTAAAGCAGATAAAAGTCTAGGAGTGCTGCTTTGTGCAGACAAACCAGCAATGAAAAATAAACAGAAGAGACTTGCAGTCACATAACACCCACTAGATTCTGTGTAAATATTATATAAGACACTGGGAGCCTGTGTTTCATGTGCTTTTTAAATTTTTTCCGTCACATTTCGGAATCTAGAACCTGTTGTTCTTAACATTTCGGAACGTGAAGAACAAGGTTTCACTCCTCTTCCAATGAAAACAATGATCACTCATTGGGATTCTCATAAGTGCAAGCAGAGGAGTGATGGACAGCTGCAACATCGCCAGCCAATTCAAAATTATTCGTTTAAGCTGTAAAGTTGTCAGAAACACTGGTAGCACATACATGTTGGGCAGAATTGTTTAGCAGGCATAAAAAGGCACCAACCCCATAATACGGAAAAAAAAATGGTACCACAACGATCAGTCCTTGGATACATATTGTTCACAGTCTTCATCGGCCACTGTGCACCACCTGCAACCAGTTAAAAATGATTCTGTACGCTGATGTGTCGTGGAGCTGGCCAAGTCACTTAAATTGACACTACACTGGGCTGTGGCTTTGCTGTGCCAGGAGCACAGTTTGACTCAAATAAGTTGGTCCTACACATTACAAAATGAAAGCAGTGAGCCTATCGTACCTTTCCAGATCAAAACAGAATGGGGAACCCCACTGGAAGCCATCATTAACATGAAATACCTGAGGATTTGATGCCATGTCAGTGATAGGGTTCAAGCATGGATGGAACAGGCACAAAGAGATAGTGAGGTGCATGGGAATGTGTGGGAGTACAGAGAGCCTGGAGAGGGGGTACCAAGATAACATTAGGGCAATCACCTCAGTAAATCCGGTGTGCAGTTATGTCAGACACGGAGTCAGGCAGGTAATGGGCCCAGTAACAGTACCACTGGGCCTCTATCTACACAGTAATTCTATTTCTCTATGCATCGATGATTTTCCTGGACCCTAATCTGACCTGCAGTGACCACTTGCAGGCTCTGACTGGGGTACAGGTGGCCCAGCTGGAAAGCGGTTACAGGGGCCCACCTGGAAAATCAACAGGAGAGGGCTCAGGGTGACACACACATATCAGTATTCCACTTAAATTGGATACATTAGCTTTGTGCTTGTATCTTACATTTACCTACAGTGTTCCAAATACCCCATTTAATTAGAAAAAAAGATAATAAATGCGAAGAGTTTCAGAGTTTAGGAAAAAGGCAGATTCCCAACAGAGGAGGCCCACCTGGAAATTTCCAAGTATCCTGGCAGACCAGTCCGAATATGACCACTTGACCAGCACAACTAACTAAATATGCCAGAAAGTTGGTGCCCTGTGTAGAATACAAAAGACACTAACTACAGACACAAGGCTGACAACAGCATGGACTGTTCTGCAACCAGTGACCAGCTATGGAGCAGATGTTAGGCACTTGACCTCGGCTAAAGTACAACAGCAGTGAACATTCTAATACGCCAGTCTGCAGTGCCCACTTTATGCAGTACTCCTCAATGTAACCTGCTGAATGATGTGCAGCGGTTCCCAATAGACCTGTACACAAAACTACATGCATGGGCAGTTTTTACCTACTGAGCATTAGGGGCTGATACTGCTGCCTGCCTGTCAGACCTCTTCATGCATTACAGGCCTAGCCTACAGCTCGGACTGCTGGACAAAAGCCTGCTGGTAACCACGCTGATGAGAACTGTTGCACGACAGTAAACTTTAAGTTATATTGCTGCAAAAATATGGTACCCTTGAGGAAAGAAGGGAGAGGGGGGACATGATAGAAACTTTTAAGTACCTCAGCGGTCCTTATCTGCCATTTCTATGTACCTGCAGAATCAGCGTGCCGTTAGAACGTTGGTTTATTAAATGCCACCATTTTATTTTACTCTCGCTAAAGTGGCTTATTTTCCTCGTTATCGTGGCTCATCCTGTACTCGCTGTCCGATCAAAGAAACTTTGGTGCTACTCACTCTCTTGCTCTGTATTTGGTAATGTCTTCACTGTCTAAATGTCAGTAAAGGCCTAATGACAGTTAAAAAAAAAATAACTTGTCTGTGCTCTGAACTATTATGACACCTCCTGCCAGCATGCCTCTGAAGTGCTGCCGAGTTGACTGAAAAAGCCATTGCCACTATTCTTTCTTTTCTAAATAATTTCCCCAGTCATCTTGCTGCTTTCCCCATAGGTTTTTTTTGGAGGGGGTTGGGAGAGAGAAGTGCAGACGGTGCCTACCTAACGCTAGCTGCTAGCAATCCTCACTCTGTCCTGTGTCATTTCCCGATAGGGTTTCTGGAGGGGTGGTAGTGTGTGGAAAGAGAAGTACAGATGGGTGTGTGTATCTGTAGCTTGCTGTTCACTTTTTTCCTCCATTTCATGCCCAAACTGAAGACTCTGTTGTCGTTGGTGGGGCTGGGTGCCATATGTACAGCAGTTGCTCACTAACGCTACTGGCAAAAGTACACTTGCTTCTTCAGTAATGCCACTAGTGTGTGTATATACCACTCACTGCTGCTTTGGAAAGAAAAGAAATAACACAGTTGTCTCTCTCTAGTTCTCTACATTTCCCGGAACTCCTTACTATAAACAAATCCATAACAGTACATGTAGGGGCAGCAATCAGTGTATTGCATCAGTTTATCCAGCACAGACATAATGATGTCATTATGTGGTAGGCAGAATGACTATTGTACCATAAATCAACATAAGAAAAGCCTATTTTCAACATTTAAAAATATTTTTTCTAATTATAAAAGTTGTCAAAAAGGGGTAATTTTATAAAGCGCAATAAGACACTCCAGGGTGTGCACGGAACATATTTTACTGCCGGTCAGTGGCTAAAGACACTGCCTGCAGCCTCATGCCTTACCTACTGACCATGAGGTAAAATATGTTCCATGCACACCCTGGAGTGTCTTATTGCTTCCATGTGCACATTATTAATATGTAATCTGTACGAAGCAAAATGATCACATTGTCATGAACGGTCCTCTGTATTAAGTCATTGTGACACATTGTTATGAGATGTATTGCATCACTGCTTGTCCTGGGTCACCCAGTATATGGAACTTGTGTCCTGTCCTGAGGCACCCCAGTAGATAGAACCTGTGTTCAGTGAGTTCTGACCCAGTTAGCAAATGAACAACTGTCTGAAATGAACACACACACACAATAAATACACACATACATTCATAAACAAATACTAGAACTGAAAAAGACATAAGTTAGCAAAGAAAAGATCATTGATCAGACTTTGGGAATTTACAAAGATTTCAACAATTTTTTAATCCGGTATATTAAGCCATTCTGGAAATCCAATGCCTTTCCCTGAGGACCTGTTTCCCACTACCATGTTAAGCATTGACTCTAGTATTATAAAGAGATTAGCAAGGCAAACTGTTGTTTGTATATCAGCATTAACTCTGTTGGCTGTATCATTTTCCATCAGTAATGATTAGTTATCATTTTGCCCAGAATCAGTCACTCCGTTTTGTGAAATATGTTATACAGTGCAGAATGGGAATGCTGTCGTCAGCAGCATTAAATTAGCAACCTTTCACACCTCGTAGTCTAGTCTTATGACAATACACTAAATCTCCAAAATGTCTCAAATCACCTCAGTAGCGGCTCTAGCCACAAATGGTTACCAGGGCACAGCTGGGGCACAACACAAGGCAGCCAGGGCACTGATATATTGTTACTATGGAGGAAGCTCTGCACCATATGGGGCACCAACTGGGGCACAGCATTTTTTTACCAGGGCACGTGACCTGGCGGACCCTGGTGTAGAGCCGCCACTGATTCACCTACCATAATTAGAGCAGTTTTTTTATATATCAGTGTCAATTCATCTCTTTTGAAGATGAATGTGTTACTTCCCTGCAACACAGTATGCATTCTCTATTTCTACAGTTACTGTAATGTTCTAGCTAATACTTTGTTTCATGCAGTGGTTTGTCTGTGACTTTTCGTTATATACGTACCCTCAAAGCCTACACCTCAGAACATCCTCGTCTTGTGCCGCCCACATTTATATTTGCAACAACCAAGTAATGTGCAGGGCAAGTGGCTGTGATGTCATAGAAACAACCCCTGGATGGTTGGTTGCAGGAAAATCCCAGGTTCCTGAGAAACATGCACTGAACTTTGATTACGTGCAAAGCAGGGTATAAAAAGTCACTTCAGGGACATACCCAAAAAATGACACTGGTTGTTAAAATACAGGCCTTGTGCACTGTCTCAAGGACTGGCTTTAAGTGGTCATGTGATTTTGCAACTCCATGGCGCCATGCTCAACTGCGTCTGTGACCCCATCCAAGATGAATACAAAATTGTCAGCAACAATGCAGGAAAGGAGGGGTGCCACCGTGTCAATGGCACACAAATCCATGCAGAAATACTGACGGCCATCATGATCCGGGTTCTAGTCTCTGCAGCCCCTCCCCAAAATATTTCAGACAGGTGGTATGGGGATCCCAGGCTGTGAGGGGAAACAGAAGCTGGGAAGTGAAGAGCTTGTGTTGATATGCAATAGAAACGTGGATGATAGAATGGACTGGAGCCATGGAGGGGGTACTGCTGAATGGCAGGCACAGGGTGTACGTATGGGGAGTGGGTGGGGTGTCCAGGCACAGGGTGTATGTATGGGGAGTGGGTGGGGTGTCCAGGCACAGGGTGTATGTATGGGGAGAGGGGGGTGTCCAGAAGTCATGGAGGGGGGTCTGCTGAATGGCAGGCACAGGGTGTACGTATGGGGAGTGGGTGGGGTGTCCAGGAGTCATGGAGGGGGTACTGCTGAATGGCAGGCAAAGGGTGTACATATGGGGAGTGGGTGGGGTGTCCAGGCACAGGATGTACATATGGGGAGTGGGGTGTCCAGGCACAGGGTGTACATATGTGTAGGGGGTGAGGTGTTCATTGGACTGCCAGGTAGAAGACACATGGAAAACATAAATAGCCTATGCTGAGGAGGGCCATGATGTAAAAAGGACTGACATGCCCATTCACACTTGGTCGCTGTGTGGCACAGAATGCGTGACTGACACTGTGCCACACAGTGATCTGGTGAGAGTCCCTAACCACCGTGTCCACAGGTACAAACCCTATGTGCATCGATAATGTCTGGAGCCATTCATACTGCAAAAATGTCACAGAGGACCCCATTTGCAGGTACCTAATCAGGACTTTTGTATATAGTAAAAGGGAGATGTCAGGAGCAAAATGAGTTCCTAGAACCCCACCCATTTGGTGCCACTACCGTTGGTAACTGAGAATGGAGCCCTTATTTATGGCCGCTGGTTTATGAAACCCGGGTTAATGGCCCCTGGGTTAAGGACCCCTTGTTTTGTGGACCCCTAGTTTTACACTTCTGTAATCACCCCCATCTACGAGGTAGGGTGACAAACCTGGGGATGGCAAATGGCAAAGTCTGTTAGGCCTCTGGGTGAATAGTGCCTGGGTTTGTGGTTAGAAAAGGGTTTGGAAACTGGCGTGGTGCCTCCACCTATGGGAATCCTTATGACAGTACACTGCCAGGATGCTTCCATGCAGGAGATAAAAACAGCCTTCACCCTCGGTGACAGGAATTTCAGCAACACCCCCGGCCCCACTAATCACTTTAAATGTGCAATTAAACAGCAAAATATGTCAGCAGCTGCAAATACATAACCAGTGGGATTATTTTGGGGTGGAGATCAAGGCAAGGGACAAGGGAAGCAAAGTAAAAAAAGCATAGATGACAGCAGCAGTTTGCATACACCCTCACTGTAAGGTGTGTCTCAGCACCCCTTCCCCCCAACTGGTGCACAAGTGAGACAATAACAGCAGTTTGCATACACCCTCACTGTAAGCTGTGTCTCAGCACCCCTTCCCTCCAACTGGTGCACGAGTGAGACAATAACAACAGCAGTTTGCATACATCCTCGCTGTAAGGTGTGTCTCAGCACCCCTTTCCCCCCACTGGTGCACGAGTTAACCCCACAGTCCCTATAGGAGCACCAAATACAGTTCAAATGTGCACACAGAGAAGGATTTGCAGGCCTGTGATGCTTAAAACTCAGTGCAGTACCGTTCACCTGGGTTGGTGGATGCAGCTGTTGACTGGCAAACTACACAAACTGACGTGATGGCTTTACACGCAGTTGCTCCTGGCTGTAGACTGTAGCTGTGGGCTTGATTTTAAGATCATGCTGGAATGCCTAGAAATTATCTGGCTAGCTAGCTAAACAGTTTGAATTAAATGTTCTTCAGGTAAAACCCAGTCATCACGACCTTCAGTTAACAGGATGGTGCGGTCTCTGTGGGGATGCCTCTTTGCTTAGGCAGATGCCAACTGGATGGTCTTTTCTGTAAGCTGGTTACAGGTGCAGTGAACCCAACCCACTTCCAGTGGCCAAGAGTGTGGGCTGTGATGATTTCAAATGATGGGAGCTCTGTTCTCTAAGCTGATAACAGGTGCAGCGGACCCAACGTGCGTCCAGTGGCAAGGGGTGTAGGCTGTGATGATCCTGATAATGATGATCTTTTCCTCACCCTACAAGGGTACTTGCCTTCACCCACCCCAACAGGCAGCTACTCAGGACCTCAGAAGTTTTGATCCACTGTCAAGATAAAATCCTGACAGCAGCAAAAAGGTAGTGTCTTAGCACCTTTCCAGAGTTTCAGCAGATTTCCAGGCAGCCCCTGCTCTAATTTGATGCTCAAGCCAAGGCTTAGCACTTTAGCTGCAGTGAATTGCCTTCTCGGGGATCTCAGAGTCCGTTTATGAACTTCGGTCTGAAAAGAATAGCAGTTGAGAGCTACTCAAAGATGCACTCTTCTCTTCAGAGGTTTCTCACAGATTCTCCTTAGACAAAACTGTCAAAGCTGCTTAGAACTCTTTCAGAGGCACTCAACGCTTTACTGGTGGAGGAGGAGTCACTAGGTCCTCCCCTGACTGGACTACTACAACTACCAATCAGGTCCCTTGCTGTGCTGGATGCAAACCTCACACAAGATGGCTGCTCCCATGCAGCTCAGTGCAACTTAGTTTTTTATCTTTTTATTCTGAACATTCTGTGCAGCTGCAGGCTACAGGATCTATTCTTCCTGGTGCCTGCTGTTGATTGCTGAGGTTGGGAATCAGTTGAGGAGGGCAGGAGTCACATCAGAAGCTCTGTTTCTGTTAATGCTCCTGTGCAGGAGGTGTTCTCTGCTGTTGGCAGCAGCTCTGGCATCACAAAGGCTCATGGGGCTTGTCTGTCCCAGAGCCACACTGATCTCGCCTCCGCTGCTCTCCCCAACCCGCTGGTGACTTGTAAGGTGGGAGAGAGGTTTTTATCGATTTATGACTTTTGTTGCCCCCAGGCCCTGTTACATAGTCTGGTGGGGCTGAGAGGACGAGAGTGTTGGCAGCTCACTGGCTGCTTTATTTCAATGCTGTGCAGCACAACAGAAAAGTTCTGCCGTTTGTGTCTGCTCCCCTCCCCAACCCACTGCAGCAATGTTTGTTGGGGCGGAGAAGTTGGAAGATGTGAGCGGTGCTTGGGTCACAGTGATTTAGGTGCACTGAGGCACTGGTAGAAACTTTGCTGCCTCCAGTGCTGGTGGGCTTCCCATAACATTGCAGTACTGTCTCTAGGGGCGGGAAAGCGTGAAAGTCGAGCGGCACACCAGCTGCTTTGTTTTGAGGTACAATTAGCACTAAGGAAAGTTTGCACCTTGATGTGCTCCCTGTCCGTGCTGTTGCACTGTGCTGTGGGGCGGGGAAATGAAGAAATCAAGTGGCTTCCTAGACATCAACAAGAAGTTACTGCCCATACCTCCCCCAATGGGGCCAGAAGAAGAGGTCTGTCAAGCGGCTTGCTGGCTATGTTGTAGCAGGTACATTGAGGTGTCATGAACTGCTGCTGCCCTCTCTAGCCTATGGCAGAGTTTGAGAGGGCTGGGGGCTGAAGACAAAAGCAGCATTTCTGCTGCACTGAAGAGTGGCTACACTGGGTGGAGACTGCTACAAAGGCTGTGGACCCCATGCAGGGCTCCAAGTTAAGGTGCTGACTCAGAAGAGGCTTACATTTAGGTTTACTGTACACTGTGCTTTGGGCCCCCCCGTCACTCACAACATTCGGTGGTACCAGACGGGAGGGGGGGGGACTGTTGCCTAGTAGCATCACCCTTGATCTTTCACAAATTACATTTCACTCTCTCAAAGTCATTCCGAATGAAGACAGATCATGGACAAAAAAAGTCAAGAACCATTCTAAAACCATGGCTGGAAATGGCGCATTCGAATTGGCTGGCAGCATTCGAAACCGTTAGGTTAACAGCTGAAAATGGTGTATTGTGATTGGCTGACAGCATTCAAGATTGTTAGGGTCACAGCTGGAAAAGCTCACGTATACTGAAACAAAACAGTATTGGCACTATTTAAAGCAGCAGGATTTGTTAGTCGGCCACAGTTTTCTTCCTGAGTATTTTTTTAGCAAAACTCTATTTCTGACTTCCTAGATATATAATCAGTATAATTTATTTTCTCCAGATATTTAAAAAAACAGTTTTCATAGCAGGTTTTGTAATTAATGTTGCAAGTCATTTACGATGGCTGTCACTCGCAATATTTAAAAAATCTCTCCTGTTGGGGGTACAGTTTAACTGTAAATACTGGATTTATGATTTGGCTCTGATATGACAGTGGTACCACACATTTCTTCTGGTAAACAGCATCACATCACACCAGAATGTTTCATTTTCATGGCGGCATGGCAGGGGCAAGAAATTTTGAAACTTCAAAATCCTGGATCTCAGCTCTGGAATGAAAGAAACTGAAGTGAAAAATTGGTATTGTGATATCTGTGCCAGTGCACCATTTACTTAAAAAATGGCATGGCAACCACTGCTGCTTTCACAGTCAATTAAAAGCCAAAACCTTTTACTTTAGTGACAAATTAAGGCACTCCAGGAGTTGGGTTACCCTGGTTAAAAATAAAGGTGTTCCACTGTCGTTTCACAGTTGCATTTTTCTGATGTAGCTGAAAATGGTTTCAAGACTGTTTACTGGAACGAGTGCATTCATATATCTGTGTACGGAACTAGTATCAGAGCAACAGTTTACCCGCTCATGTTATGTTCAGCTGAGGATCTCAATACAATGAGAGCAAGGAAATAAGCTGCCAGAGTTACAGACATAGCAGCCATCATGACACTCTACGTACATGTCTGTCTGTCTGCCTATCTTGAGTTATTTTTTTTATATTAATTTTTTTGTCTATATGTATTTCTGTTCTGTTTGAATGGCCTAATGCGTGCTTTATTTATTTTTCCACAACAACGTTTATCACCTTCAATACATTGACTGGCCCCACTCTGGACTGGTCCCCTGGCCCTGTCACCTGACATCTCTGGGAGTTACCTTCTCCAGTGGGTCCTGCCATGGGACCCTGACAGGAGGGGCCCAGTCATTGGTTCAAAGCCTGTGAGAGACCGGACTGTCACCACGCTGTGAATGTAGGGGTTTTCCTCTGTTTTTTCTTCCCAGTGGGGCCCACAAGCATGCAACGACACATTGTGCATACTCCACCTTCAAGGAGACACCCTCAGCATCCAGACATAGGGTCCCCTTCCCCGGCTGTCCTATGGTGCTGCCACATACATTTCTTGAGGTGACAGGCCGCAAGATGAGCTGTCCTCCCTCCCCAAGGGAGGAGAGATGTGCCATGGACACTAAATCCTCCCTCCCCAGCCAGACCCTCAAGTGACCCAGATTCGTTCCCCCACGCAGGTCACTGGCATGGTGGGAGGTAAGGCGCCCGGTGCTGAAGCCCTCCATGCCTCCACACCCAGGTCACTGGCATGGTGGGAGGTGAGGCACCCAGTGCTGAAGTCCTCCATGCCACAGAGCCGGCTCATGTCTCATTTTTAATTGCTATTTTCCATTACTTTTGTCCTGAGTCAACCAGCTCTGAAACTGCTCCTTGGAAAGCAAATACAGCCCAGAGCAGCATGGAAACTCCTCTAAGTCTTTGTTATGCCATATTCACAACCATATTTTACAGCTATCAAAAAAGTTTTATGAAAATGTTATGGGATTTACATGGCGTTCTGCATAAAATCATCCCCAAAATGACCACATTTGTTTGAAATGTTGATTTAAGTGAGTGTGATTGTGCTGGTAATGTGCACTTTAGCTTTGCACTGATAGAAAAAAATATTGCAAACATCATGAAACATGATGTGTCATTGATTCAGTTTCTCATTCACACCCATAATGGCACCTGAAACAATGATGTTATGACTACTGAAAACAATCCACCACTTTAATGATCTTTTCCAGCAAGAAGCATGAACTCACTTTGTGGCTACAAGGCAAGCATGGCCGCCCCGGGCTTGTTTTTTTGGATTTTTTTTTTTTAATTTTCCTTTTTATCCTCCTGCCTTCCTCCAGAGCCCACTCCTTCCGCCCGCTCATGTGCCCCGAGCCACCTACCTGTAGGATCTGCCACTAGAGTACCTTCTCATCTTCCCCTCGCACAGTGGGGTCTGTCCTGTAGGTGGCCCGGGTAGACTTGGAGCGGCTTTCATCTAGGGCTTACCGGAGGGTTTTTTCCAGTATTCTCCCCCCTTCATCCCCCTCCCCCTGGGACATCATGTACTAGGACGTACGTCCCAAGTGGCAGCGTGCTGACACACACCAACCCTCATGCGCCGTGATGTCCCCCCTTCCCGGCTCCGACAAGCGAAGCCGCCTCCATCCTTTCCAATGCGGTGCTTCCACAGCTCTGGAGAATGCAGGCGTAGCTCTTGGTAACCCACCCTGAGGAGAGAGCATCCATTGGGACTCGGTCCTCCTCTCCCACCAAATCCCGGCCACCCGAGTCCGTTTCCGAACCCTGGCCGCCGGCGAAGCAGCGAGTGTGGCGTCCAGCGCCTCAACCCTCAGCGCCACGGGCAGCTGTTTTTGGATTTTAAATGTTTAGATAACCATTGTGTTCTGAGCAAAAAATTTAACATTTGACATGGGGTGCAGAAACATCAGGATTGTCCTTAATATAACCCATGGGGCATACAGCACTCGGCTACACCTCATGCTTCATCATGGGTTAAATAAACTGATAATTATAGCCCCGACTGGCTGTGCCTTGATGTTCAATTAGCGAAAGATCTCAACAGCAAACATTTCAAAGCGTTTCAGAGTAAAGGCTGTGTCTTGTTTTACCATATTTGTTAATTGCTTTAAATTTTCTGATTTTTTACCCCCACCAACCACCATCCCCACAGACAAAGGAAACACATCATTACTGCTATAAAATTATCTGCACCTTGAAATCACAACTTATTGTTCATGGTGTTTCTTCCTTAAAACGCAAAACAATATCAACTGCAGCAGCACTGAAATGACAAGGAGATTTCACTGAGGATAACAGTTTAATCCCAGCATAAACAAGTCCCTTTACCTGCTCTCTGTCTGCAGCTGGTTACAAAGAAAGAGCTCTACTCACAATACCTACATGCCGCTAATATGTGGTGCATAATCTGCTATACATGCATATGCCACACACTGGGGGTCCTGAGGGACCCCCACAGCATACACAATCCCTCAGTGGTTCCACGAGCACATCCACTGGGCCAGTGAGCAGAGGTACTCACAGGGCCAGGTGGGGGAGTGCCAAGGAATGACCACATAACGTGGCATGTGCAATGACACCTCACGTATGGCTAGGCATGAAGGGGGTGCTTTACTTATACTTGATGAAGCATGTCATAAGTGGCTCCACACCCTCCGCCACTTACCATCCCAGGGTTGGACAGCCCTAAATGAACAATGCTGTCTGGGGCCCAACCATCCCCGTCACTGTGGGGTCCAGGGCACAGGCCTGTGAGTATGTGGATATGTGTATACTGATGTTACAAGCATGTCCCCGCTGTGTAGGGGCTATCACAGCCCCCATCACAGGTTGACATATCCTAGGATCCCCTGCATATGCACAGCGGGGATCCATTAGGTTGCCAAGCAACTGGAAGCTAGGTGCCTGGCCTAGCACCTCCTTCATGGCCAACCCTGTCAAGTTTGCTGAACTCTGCACCAGCATGGACATGCGGCCATGCTTTTTGACTGCCGCCAGCATGCTAGGCATGTACAGTGGCTGCCAGGAATTGTCTCCCACATCCTGGTAACTCTCAGTCTGAGCATATGCCATACCCCGCAGTGAATAGGACCCGATGCGAACAGAGATTATCCTTCATCTCTGATGCCTGGAATAGGTCATCTGTCCCCATCCACGACCTTTCAGAAGCACATAGTGATGCCCTATGGGAGAGTTAAGCTCTCTCAGCCCACCGCAAGTGTTGCTACATTTCCAGAACCTGAGCATCTCCCACCCATGGCAGGGAGCGGTGCTGCATGGTAGAACCCTCCCACCCCCTGGCTGCCTGACCCGACTCCCCGAATCTGCTCCTGAACCTGTGTCATCAGCACAGAAGTACACAGCACACCCACTGTTCCACCAGGCATCCCTGGGAATGATCCAGGGTTAAACGTCTTCCGCAATAAAATAAAAGGTCCAAAAATTCATATTGGAGGGGAGGGGGAGTTTTGTGTAACTGAGATCTTTGCTTCTGCCAACGGAAACTGTTTGCTGGAACTCAGAATATCTCTCTCGTTAACTGCAGTCAAGCTCAGCTTGGTTCTCCATGACATCAGAAGGTTTCATAAAGTGCTGGCAGTGTCATACCATGAATGTTCCCCTTTAAAACAGCAATGTTTGTTAGTCTGCAAAACATTTCAGCAGTAAGCAAGATCCCACTCCAGGGTGTGGGTGATGCCAGGATTTATCCACACCTGGTGTGTTGTTTGGTCAGGCCGGAGGCTGAGTGAGCAAAACACACCAGGAGTGGTAAATCCTGGCATCACCCACACCCTGGAGTGATATTGCTATTATACAATGTTCTCCTGTACTTTAAAAAAAAAACTTTTTTCAGTTTAAAAGCCACTGGACACCATTAGGAAAACTTTGAAAAAGTAAGATTTATATTGAACTCCATCCCATTTCTTTATTACTTCATATATTTACAGTAATTAATTCCCCATTTTCTTTTTACAGTTGCATGAAAACAAGATCCCTGTCCCCTAGACTATATCTACTCTGGCTGCTTGTCTACACAGACATCACATTCCCCTGTTTATGATATCATAATTATTTCCACAGCAACATATTTTAATGTAATAAACAGAATTATGATGTCTGTGTAAGCAGTAACCAAAGCTAAAGGGCAAAGATACTGTATTCAGGCAAACACCCTTAGTAACACAGAAATAAGGGTGAGAATTACAGAATAAAATACAAAATATAAGCTGCATTTATGCCTAAATGTTAAATTTTTTCAAAGTTGTCTCAACTGTGTCAGGAGCACTTTAAGTAATTTTTTCTTAATTTAGTCTTATGCCAGAAAATAAATGATTCCCTGTTGCTAGGTAAAACATTGATGAGACGCCCCTGATACGCACCCCTACCTCGAGTCGACATCTGCTTGCTGCAATGTTTTTCTGCATCATAATAAAGGCAAGGACACCATACTGGTGCTGGTTGCACTCTGCATGAGAGCCCGGTACGCTGCTGTTGCTACCACCAACTTGGTTACTAAACACTGCCAGCTGTTTCACTGTAATCCAGTTACATCTCTCACACTAGCTCCTACATTCTGTGGGGATCTACTTCCACCTCACACCCTTTTCTGGCCCAGTACTTAGATGGGGGTGGGGTGGTGGCCTGTATCACTTGGCTGCACTGGAGTACTGGAGAGAGCTGGTCTGCAAGTTAGGGTGTGAATCAGTATGATGCGACCTTACTAGTGTCCTACTGCTTGCGGCTCCAGGGTGAATTTCAGTGGCCAATCTGAGAAAGGAGCAGTTGAGGCAAATTTTTTCAAGGGGATCGATCGAGTTCCAAGTTACAGTACAAGGGAGGTAGGAGGACCAGGCAGTATGAGCAGGTATGATCATTTCAGGAATGTGGCAATGTTCAGAAGTACTGAACTTTTATTTAACAAAAAAAATTAAAGGTTGCAGATGTTTATAGTTTGTCTGGGGCTGTATTACTTTGCATCGGTAGCCTGTTTTGAAATTCCCGCTTTCACGTTAGGGCTGAGCGACAGTTGAGCAAGCCAGTCTTGAGGTTCTGATACTTGGAGTGATTTGATGGGGAGCTACTGATGTGGCTGACTGGCAGCTGGCACCTTTCTCTGTGGAGTAACGCTAGGATTTACAACAGCTAGAAGGTGCCAGCCAATCAGAATCCTTTATTTTTGAAGCCATTGCATAATATAGTTTTTTTATTAGCAAAAATGTATTTCTGACATCCTAAGATTCACGCTCAGTGTATTTTTAGTTTCTGAGATATTGTTAAAACAGCTTTTACAGCTAAAGTTGTAATTACTGATGCAAGTCTTTAAAGATGGCTGCCACTCACAGTTTTTAAAAATCTCTTTTGCTGAGGTTACTTGCTGGATGTAAATGCCAGCTTCATGCTGTAGATGCATTGGCAGGGTGCTGCCATATGTTTCTACCTGGGTTGTTCCTGAAAAAGGTGCATGGAGCCAGTGAGTGCACCTACCCGGTTATCAAAGTGTGAAGAAAATAAATAAATATTGGTAAACAGCATAACACTATAAGAAAATATTTAATTTCTTCATGTCTGGCATAACACAGGAGTAAAAACTTTCAAAACCTTTAAAATCTCACAGCTCGGTTCAAGAATGAAAATGTGTATCTTAATATTTTTGCCAGACTAACATTATTGCTGTAAAAAAAAACTATATGGTTATTAACAGTTACTGCTTCTTTAAGCCTCACCTGGTTCATTAATGTACATTATGGAAACATACAAAATGATGGCAGAGAACAGGGGCTAAACTGGGCAGGAACACAGAGGAACTCAGTTCTACGACTTCTGTCATCTTTCTCCGTTGACTACTACAGGAGAGTTCCAACACCTTGAAATGGTAGCCCCAGCTCCTAGAAATGTAAGATATAAGAGTTTCCCCAACTAAACATTTCCAATTTAACCAGTGGCAGAAAAAGGCTTACCCGCCCATCCAGTCTGCCCAATTATTCTTCGATTTACAATATGCAGATATCTTGGTGGAAGTTATAGCAAAAAATATAGACACTGTAACAATGTTACTATTTACATATGAGGAAGCAAATTATATTTATTTTTATTTATTTAATTTTTGTTTACCAGGTAAAGGTGTCGTAGCCACAAAATATGGCTATTTTCAGACACGACCCAGGAGGTTACAATACAAAACTGGCAGACAGAACAAATAACAGGTATAGGTATAGTTCAGAGGTAATCAACCATACAAGGAAAAATCTACATGATGTTCTGTGACGTAAACAGTACTGCTACTATAACAGAGACAATGGCAGAAAAATACACAATAGTACAAAACATAATAAGCATACAATCATAGTGCAGTAGAGTTTTAACACTATAATGTTCTTTTTAAGACTATTTGGTTCTAACAATCATTACCGCCCCCCCTCCACGCACACACACAATGATGTAAATTGTGCTTTTTTCTTATTAATTAAAAGAACATCTTTTTTTTTAAAGCAAAAATATCTAGACCAAGTTGTGATTTTTTTTATTTATTTTTATTAATCTAAAGGTATAATGTACACATTGGCTACAGCCAAAACATACCTGTATGATAATATCCAGTCCATTACACTTAGGAAACACACAGTGTTGCCGCTCTCACAGTGCTGCCGCTCTCACAGTGCTGCTGTTCTCACACAGTGCTGCCACTCTCACTGTGCTGCCACTCTCACGCAGTGCTGCTGCTCTCACTGTGCTGCTGCTTTCACTGTGGTCATCTTGCTTTCTCAAGATCTGAATTTACGCAGTAATTCAAATGTCATTTCAGGAGCCTGTCATCTCTGTTCCCAACCTGAACTGAATGTTTAACCCTGCACCACATCAAGGCAGCTCCAGCAGCTGAGCCTTAACAATTGCTGGGTCATATTTTCAAACATAAAACCCACCCTGCATCCATGGACAATTTTAGAAGGGGGGCTGTTTTGGCCCCTTGTCCATAGGTATAGGTGGTAGTGTGGGTCTGGCAGCAAACAGTTCTGCATCGATCACTGAACTCAGGTGGCACAGGGACAATGTTCACTTAGACAATACATGTTGTTCTAAGTGGACTCAGGTAAACTCAGCAGCTGGAGCTACGGTTGGATGTTTGCTACTGGAAAACAGTCGATCGTTGTAAATCAGCTGCAGTTTCTAATATAGTACCCGCTGCATCTAAGGAGGGACAGATTCAGTGGGTGCTGTGAGATGCAGCTGTGTTGCATGGTACCTGTAACAGATAGGAGCCAGAACTTGCTGCACATGGTTTGAGATTGGAATGTTACACAGCAGCTGAAACTGACTTGTGTCATGGTGGAAGAAGTGCAACTACGACCCCATTAATGGGGGGGGGGCACATTTTCAAATGATACAGTCAATGAGGGCATGATGAACATGGGGTGCCTTTATCTGTGAATATAACACTGAGTGAGCATATCAACCGCCTGTCAGGATGTCATCTGCCACCCATTAGAATAAGAGCAGTTGTAAGGGCATCTGGGATTGACATGGCATCCTGCAGGTATACATCCTCTGGGGAAGTAGGTGCGGAAGAAAGATCTAAAACTTTAAAGTGATGCAAGCACACCTCAGTGATGACAATAAAATAGAGATCATATCCCAACACAGCTGTTCTGCTGTTTTAACTACATACTGAGTAACACATCACAGAGTCTACAGTTATAAGGGAATATTACCCACCTCATGTGGCTGTAAGGCACAAGGTGTAGCGAGTAAATACTGGTACTCTGTACCAACACAACTGTTCTGCTATGTAAACTAGCTGCTGGGCAACACTTGACAGGGTGTATATTATAAAGGAATCTATCCCATCTTGGGTGGCTGTTAGGCATGAGGCATAGCCAAGTAAATATCGGAAATTTGATTAATTTATTTTCTGGCAAGTCCATGGGCTTAACGTCCTGTTTGCATTGTTGAGCACAGACAATTAAAAATACAGAACAATATACAGACAAGACAGAACACATCAATTAGAATTTCAGTGCTGGAGAGTAAATACACTTTTAAAATCCTTCTTAAATTACCATCTAGTTTGAAGCTATAGACTGACTGAGTGAGAACTGAAATATCCGAGTATCCTGTAGAGCAACCATTACCCTCGACATGGCGGTTCTGCTATCTGAACTGCAGACAGCTTAAAACTTGGTACTACCAGTCTGGCACTTCAAGAGCAGCGGACAACTTTGGAAAACATAATATTTAGACATAATTCAGCTTGTATTTCATGTATCTTCTATAGAGTCCTCTCTCCTTTACTACTGAAGAAATTCCCACAAAAACAAGATCCTTACCCCTCAGAGTTCATCCACCTCTGTAGCTCATTCCCTACTTGAAATTGTAATGCTCTGTTGTGACATCACAGTCTGTTGCCAGGGGAATCACTGTAATGTCACAAGCAGATGTACATGATGATCTCAGATTGGGAAGAAGCAATAGGAGCTGATGAATCTATGAGGAACAGCACTCCTGTTTCCATGCATATGACCTCAGTAATAAACAATGGGGATTTGAAACACAGAGTTGATGAGAAATATAAGCTGCTTTGTGTCCAAATACTGTGTTTTTAAAGTTCTTCTCAAGGTGTCAGTGGCTCTTAAGTTTCCAGAGAACCAACAGAGAAAAATCATGTGAAGTCTTTGAAATTACATAATGGTGGCAACAGCCTTCACCACACACATGCACACACACACGTGCACGCACACACGCACACAGTAACACACATATAGACATAGAATTTGATGGCAGATAAGGAGTGCTTGGCCCATCCAGTCTGCCTAATTCCCCTTGCCTATACTGTCACCAAAGACACCTCCACTGGAAGACTTTCTAGGCATCCACTGCTCTTACAGCTAAAAAAAATACTTCCTCACATCTCTTTTGACTTTCCCCCTTCTAGTTTCATTGCATGTCTCCTTCTTCTGATGCATCTTTTTCTCTGAAAAAAGCCCCCCTCCTCTACTGTATTTACCCCTGTGAGTTATTTAAAGGTCCCAATCATGTCCTTCCTCTGCCTCCTCTCTTCCAGGGTGTACATATTCAGGCCATTTAGTCTCTCCTCATAGGGTTTTTGATGCAGAACCTGCACCATTTTATTGTCCTCCTCTGCACCGCCTCTGCTCTATGTCCTTCCGGAGATGTGGTCTCCAGAAGCGAACACAGTACAGACACACACACACGCACATATACATGCACACATACCTCTCCACACCCAACACATCTCCACAAACACTTTTATGTTTAGAAATGAATATTCCATCATAAGAAAAGGATTCTGAAGTTTTGTCTTTTTGCAATCCTTAGCCTGGTTTTGGAGGTGCACGGATCCAGCTGTGAGGTGTATTTTCTGAGCATGAACATTTCAGGCATTTCATTTCTCTTTGTTAGCAGTTGTCTGTGGGTGTATAAATTTCCTTTCCTGCTTGGTCTACCTCTGCTCCGATGATTCATCTCACTCACCATCATGTGACTCACTGCCTTTAAAAGTTATCCGAAAGGCGGACTGGCGATACTTGCAGCAATGGCACCAATCAGTGCACATTTGTCCACATTTACAGGGCTTTGCAGGACCTATGGGGGAGACTTTTGTTGTTGGGATCACCAAACGTTTTGCCATTGTTAGTTATCTATCAATTTCAGGAAAAGGATAATGAAGACACTTAATATTAATGACTTCCAGCAACTTTCCAATTTCCAGGAAAACATTTTAAATCATAATATTTTAAACACAGTATATCTGATACCCCAATAAATGTCTGTATTTCTTGACCCTCTTTTTTATCGAGAGGACATTTGCATGAAAATGGGAACTTTGCATTTAAGACATTGTTACGTAGGCCTGACCTCGCGAGTCGCATCATGGCAGCGCAGCGCATTGCCACTGCATCACTGGGGCAGCCAATCCTCTGAGAAGTTTAATCTTCCCCCCACCTAGTCAGCCCTCTGACCAACCCCAACCTGGAGCAGGAACCCAGGTCCTTGGTGTCATGAGATAGTAAGAGTTAGACAGATTCCGTGAGAACCAACATTTCACTTCATTGATAAATGTGCTAGCCTTGGGATTAGGGATCTGACATTTTAAGCGTTTTCTCTAAGTTTAAAAAATTTTTGAAAGTAAATATTGAGATGGAAGGCCAAAAATAGACAAAATCTAAATTTTGCAAAACAAAAAAAGTATTTTCACAAGAATCAAGCAGTTATCCTCCACCGTCTGTCTCCATGTTAGTCTGGCCTGCAAGGTCTGAAGTCAAGGGACATCAAAATTCCAGACCAACAGAGGATGAGAGAGACACTGCAAGCTCAAACAAGGGTTGAAGTCCCCACATTCAAAGCCAGCCATTAGGGTCATGCAAACAGGAGTGCTGTGTGGCAGAAAGAGCCTGGGGGATATATTCATAGAAATGTAGAAAGTGATGGCAGATAAGGGCTGCTTGGCCCATCTAATCTGTCTCCACAAACCCTAACTAGTTTCTGGCAACGCTCCCTCCTCCCTACTTCCTAATATTCCTCTATGTCTATCCCCTCATTTGAAAGAGACTCCTCTCCTGTACCCTGTTCACCCCTGTGGGGTACTTGTAGGTCTCTGTCGTGTCCCCTCTTGCTCTTCTGCCTTCCAGGGTGTACATGTTGAGATCCCATAGTCTCTCCTTGTAGGGCTTCCCATGCAACCCCTGGCTGGCACCATTTTAGTTGCCCTCCTATGGGCTGCCTCCACCCTATTTATGTTCTTTCTGAGGTGCAGTCTCCAGAACAGGACACAATAGTCCACATGGAGTTCCACCAGTGAGCGATATAATGGCAACAGCAATTCTCTCCTCGTGCTAGAGATACCCCTTCCTATGCACCACAGCATTCCACTGACTCTACCCACTACTTTGTCACACTACCCTGCCACTTTGAGGTAATCAAATATAACTCCAATGTCTTTTCTTGCTTAGCGACTGACAGTACCTGCCATCTTATACTCAGGTCTTGGGTTCCTATGCCCTAGATTCACAATTTTGCACTTTTTGGCACTGAACCCCACCTGCCTCGCTCCTGACCACACCTTGAGTTTTTCCAAGATCCCTGTGCGTTCTTTCCACTTCCTCCTGGGTATCCACCCTATTACAGATTTTGGTATCATCTGCAGAAAGGCATATCTTCCTTTCCAGTTTATCCACAATGTCACTTATAAAGATACTAAGAGGACCAGTCCCAGTACTGAACCCTGTGGCACCCCACTGGTGACTCTCCCGTCATTAGAGTGAGTGCCATAACCACCACCCTCTGTCGCCTATCTGTTAACTAGTTTCTAATCCAGTTCACCACTTTGGATCCTACCCCAGGCTGCTCAGTTTCTTTATCAGTCTTCTACGTGGCACAGTGTCAAAGGTATCATCATTTCCTGGCCACCATCTGGACATATGCTGCCACGCCCCCACACACGGTCACTTTGTGACACCCTACCAGGGACAGCATGCAGCGCACCTCACTGAACCCTATGGGGGAAATTTTCAAATAATTACTACGCAGCTTTAAGCTACCGTTGACACAAATGAAAGCCACCACCATAGGATTCAATGCGGTGTGCCCCACACTCTCCCTGGTAGGACATCACAAAATGTCCAAGCGTGGGGGAATGGTCAGCAGAGCAGGAAGTGGAAGGCATCAGCTGACCAGCAGTTCAGCCAGACTTATGATCCCTTCCCTCCACTGCGGGACACTATTAAAATTTATAATTTTGACTCAGAGGGACTATCGCTGCAGTAGGGTAGCGGGCTATGAAGCCAAAACCTGAATCCCACACCTTTACTTTAAAAATGAAGACATTTACAATAATTGAAGTGCCAAGAAAGACTGACAGGAAACTGCCAAAGGGTTACTGACAATTCCATTGTTTATAATTAAATGTCAAAAAACCTATCTGGTTAATCCTAGACACCACCTCAACAAAACAAGTCCCCCCCTCCCCCCAAATGCTGCACTGTAGGTATACAGTACTGCCCTCTCCAGTGTCACCTCCTTAGTATCACAGTAGTATGAGAGGGTAGACCCCCCAAAACACATTTTGAGGCTTCACTTGTGTGGATATGAAGGAAGGGGATGACTTGGGCAGCAGTTTGTGCTTTGTGCCCCTTGTCACTCAAATGGTGGCGAGCTGAGGTGATGTGCCGAGGGCTAGAGTTAGGGTGCCAGTTACTGTCTCCATGAGAGGAACAATACCTGCTTGGGAAATGGGGGTAGGGACCTGAGGGGGTTGGTAGCGTGATCATGGGTGTGACCATTAGATGCCAGGATACTATTTATTTGTAATGTTTGATGTGATAAATTAGTATGGTGACTACCAACCCCTTCCCAGTCCATCCACTAGATCTCCTGCCCTCCCTCCTGCCCCCACTAACACAAGCAGGCATTTTTCTCCCTATCAGAGATGGTGACTGTGACAACCCTCTGCGTATCATATGGTTCGCCACCATCTGAATGACACGAGGAGAGAAAGCAGGCCTATTGTATAAACAGTGGGGACCACTAGATGCCGAGATTATGATAAGTTAGTTGTTTTGCAGCAAGTGTACAATAGTTGGGGGTGGAGGACCAGTAGATACTTGGGATTTGCTCACACAGCGCATGTTTAGGGTATTAGATCAGTGAAGGAGGAGAAAGGAGTTGACAGGGCTCTGCAAAATTCACCCGTCCAGCTGTACCTAATCTAATCAGGCCATAATAGCATGCGAATGGACCCTTAGTGACTTGCTTGCCCTGTGGCATTATTAGCATGCCCTAGCTAAATATGGGTCACAGGCGTGCTGGTGCTAGCCCACGGGATGTGCCATCTCCAGTCACTCCTGTGGACCATATTCCTGCAGGGGGCTGGGTGAGGGCCACACACAGTCACTCACTACACAAGCACCCATCCCCATATTCAGACCAGCAGTGAGCTGCGCTCAGAGCACCTACCTGTCTGAATATGGCCCAAAAGTTGACCATGTACCGGTTAAATCGCATCACAGTCACTGACTCGGAAGACACCTTGGGTATATGCTTGACCTCCCAACTGTAATATTTGACCAGGAAAGTGCTGGACAGCTTGTTTCAGGAGAATCCGGGGGACATAATAACTGGGTCTTCCTTTTCCCATAGGGAACTGTGGTGTAATTTGCAATTATAAAGGAGTGTTTATAACAGCAAACAAGGGCCGGTTTTCTTCACTCTGCACATACCCGCCACCTCTTCCTTTCTGACCAGTACCTGCCTTGTCTTCCCTGGAGACTGAAACACCATGTGGACTTGGCGGTAAGTGACTAGGAAGAAACAAAATCAAGTACCCAAAATTAAAAACTAAACTTCGGCGGCAACTGTAATAAATAAATAAAAACAACTTTTAAATAATTAAATAAAGGCAACTGCAGACCACATGCTCAAACCTGACTAGACCGCGGCCGAACTTGATTGTCTTTTTGTTTGATATAATTGCTGTGGTGAAAAAAGGAAAACCCAATAATTATATTAAATAAAATATGGGGTGGTGTTTAAACTCATAGTTTATGCACACCCTTGGTGTTAGATGCTATCACAAACCCCTCAAGCTTTGCTCTCGGGGTTTATGTAGCACTAAACCCTCGTGTGTGTGTGTACACTTCTCACTACACACACCACCCTATACTTTATTCTATATGTAATGTTTAACCTGACCAGGAAAGCTACACTGAGCTGTGTTAAACTCTTTCACCTTGTTAATGTCCTTAAGGTGTTTGAATGTTTTGATCATATCACCTCTCTCCTCCTTTGCTCTAGGGTATACATAATGAGCTCCATTAATCTGTCCTCACATGTTTTCTAATGCAGTCCCTGCACCATTTGGTTGCCTTTCTCTGACTGCCTCCATTTTGTTAATGTCCTTGTGTAGGTGTGGCCTCCAGTAATGCACGCAGTACTCCAGATGTGGCCTAACCACTGTCTTGTAAAGAGGGATTATTACCTCCCTCTTACGACTTGTGATACCCCTACTAATACTCCCCAACATCCCTCTAGCCTTACCTACTGCTTTAGTGGTCTGCTTGGATGATTTCCGGTCATCTGTGATGATGATGCCCAAGTCTCTTTCTTCCCTTGTGATTGCCAGCATCTTCCCACTCAACCTATAGGCACCTGAAGGGTTTCTCTTCCCTATGTGCATGATCTTGCACTTCTTTGCATTAAACCCAAGTTGCCACTCTTCTGACCATTTTGCCACTTTATCCAGATCCCTTCTTATTCTGCCCACCCCATCTGGATCATTTACTCTGTTGCTGATCTTGGTGTCATCTGCAAACAATCAAACCTTACCCTCCAGTCTATCTGCAATGTCACTGATGAAGATATTGAAGAGGACTGGCTAAGGACTGATCCTGAGGTACCCCACTTGTGACTTGCATTCTTTTGACTGTATACCGTTTACCACCACTCTCTCTTTTCTGCCCACCAACCAGTTTGCTACCCAGTTGACCAACCTGTGATCCACCCTGAGCCAACCCAGCCTTTTAAGCAATCTTCCATGTGGAACAGTATTGAAAGCTTTGCTGAAGTAAAGGTAGGTTACCCAGTCAAAGAAATCTATGAGATTAATTTGACAGGACGTTCCTGTTGTAAACCTATGCTGTCTTGGATCCTGTGCTCCTATGGATTCCAGGTGTTGCACTATACTTTCCTTAAGGAGTGCCTCCATAATCTTGCCCACTACTGAGGTAAACTGACTGGTCTGTAGTTCCCGACTTCCTCCCTGTTGCCACTCTTGTGCAGCAGGATCACATGAGCCCTTCTCCAGTCTTCTGGGACCTCTCCTGTGCTCAGAGACTCACTAAACAGTTCTACTAATGGCTCTGCTAGTTCCACCCTTAGCTCCTTAAGTACCCTGGGATGTATACCTTCAGGTCCCATTGCCTTGTCCACTCTGAGCTTAGCGAGCTCTTGTCGGACCCTTTCTTTTGTGAAGGGAGTAGTGCTCACCTCCCTCCCTCCCTACTGTGTCCACGGTGCTGAGCTGTGGCCCTGCCCTACCTTCTCTTCAGTAAATACTGAGCAAAAGTATCTATTTAGGATAGATGCTTTTACATGGTCCTCCTCACATGCCCCCTCCCACTGTGTTCTCTTATATTTCTCCAGTCTTCTGGGACATCTCCTGTGCTCAGAGATTCACTAAACAGTTCTGATAATGGCTCTGCTAGTTCCACCTAAGCTCCTTTAATACCCTGGGATGTATGCCATCAAGTCCTATTGCCTTGTCCACCCTGAACTTAGTGAGCTCTTGTAGGACCCTTTCTTTTGTGAAGGAACTAGTGCACACCTCCCTCCCCCTGTGTCCATGGTGCTGAGCTGTGGGCCCTGCCCTACCTTCTCATCAGTAAATACTGAACAGAAGTATCTATTTAGGACAGATGCTTTTCCTTGGTCCTCCTCCACACACTTCCCCTTATCCCCTTTGGTCTTAGCAATACTCCCTCTGAACTTTCTCCTTTCACAAATGTATCTATAGAAAGTCATGTCCTCTTCTTTTACAGTTCATGCTAGTGTTTCCTCAGTTTGGGCCTTTGCCTGCCTTACTGTCTTCCCTGCTTTCCTTAGGGATGTTTGATATGCCCCCCTATCTTCATCCTGCTGCGTTCCCTTATATTTCCTGAAGGCCAGCCTTTTGGCTCTGACCTTTTCTGCTACTGTTTTTGAGAACCAAATTGGTTTCCTACTTCTTTTGCACTTCCTTTTCTCTCTAACACAATGGGATATTGCTTCAAGTACTGCATCTTTAATGCTTGCCCACTTTTCCCGTGCCTCCTCACCTGTATTTCTTCTTGCAGGGCTAGCTTAACTCTGTTGGCCATCTCACCAAAGTCAGCTGCTCTGAAGTCCCATAATTTTGCTTTGAATGGGATGATTTAGTTCTAGTGGCCAAACTGAACCATATCATGGGTGGTCACTGGCCCCAGGTGACCTTCTACCTGGAGATCTGTGATTCTTTCCCCATTAGTCAAATCAGATCCAGGATAGCCCTGTCTCTTGTGGGTTGTTGTACCAGTTGTTTGAGGCCTCCCCTGCAGGGAATCCACTGTGTGTCTAATTCTGGAGGATATTCCTGCTGCATTAACCAATCTGTATCTGGCATGTTGAAGCCTCCTATTATCAGAACCTCCCTTTTAGCTGTCATGTTTTGTATATCTTCTAACACAATGGGATGTTGTAAATATTTATTTATTCATAATGTTTGACCAGGAAAGGCACACTGAGATGTGACAGATTGTTTCCTGGTCTGTCCATGGGGGGTGGGTTGCATGGGACATGTTTTATTTATTTGTAATGTTTACACCAGGAAAGGCACACTCAGCTGCGACAGCTTGTTTCCAGGTGCATCCTGGATGTGTTGGTGGCATGGACCTGTTTTTATTAATGGAGGAATTTTAGGCATGGCACCAGGGACCCCTCATACCCTTCATCAGTAAGTGCCATGGGATCTTTTACTTCCACCTGGACAGTGAACCTTGGATGGGAAGAAGGGACCTTGGCACCTCAACAATGCATCACACACACACACACACAAACCTCATACTGCAGTACAGTGTCAGTAATGTGTCTTACCCCAAGTATCTGAAGTGGTGCTAGAACCCACAACTTTCTGATTTTCTTGCTCCGGAGGGGTTCAACCACAGTGGTATGACATGAATCTGGTCACTGTAAATTAGAGCACCAGAAACATATCACCAAGGCCACTGATTTTTGGTTTTTACCGGAAAACCCGGTAAAATTTCGGAATCAGAGCTGCCTGAACACTGGTAAAAACAAAGATTTCATGGAATATGGCATTTTATATCAGATCAGTAAATCTACAAAAACTTGTATTTTTCTTATAATTCCTTCCTGTATTATTTTCAGTTTGCTTTATTTAATGCTATATATATAGATTAAGCCTTCTTTTATTCTGATTATTTATGCATATACTAAAAGAATGATAGCAGAATCCTGGTAAAATCTGGAAATTAGAGTAACAGTCACCGGTGCAATTCCAGAATCTGAGGGCTTGAAAACGGAATTTCATTGTTTTAATCATCACAAATCAGTAGCCTTGCATATCACCCATAGTGACCACAGCCTCACATTCTGCTGCAACACATCTAAGCCACGAATGGAGAGTAGTGAAGGATAATTTTGCTGGGGCTTCAATAGCACCAAACTGAGAGGGAGAAGGGAACCCCAAAGTTTAAGGAAATGAAATAAGAAGGCAGCCTGGCCAGCAGTAGATTTCATTGGGGGAGGAGGTAGAAGAGCGAGAGCAAGCATTACAAAAAAAGAGAAAGAGGATGGGGGGTGAGGTCAGATATGAGGGGAGAGACCCAAACCAAAATTTGGAGATGAAGGACACAGTGGGTGAAGTGCCTGGCATTAAGAGAGGGGAGGGAGAGGGAAGTGTATACCTTTTTAACAGACTGGAAGGGATTCCTTATTATTTGTAATGCTCTGATAGGCAGCTGTGAAAACAAAGATGCTTAGAGGTGGGTTGGGGGAGAGCGGTGATGTTAATAATGTGATCAAAGGCATTACATCACAGTGGACATGGATGTGCCAGACCGTCGGCACAGTAACAGCAGTTTGGTTAATGACACAGGCGACCCAAGTACAGGAATGAGTCTGGGCTGGCAAGGAGGAATATTACACACCCAGAGGATGCTCTCTTCCAAGGAGGAAGGGATAATGGCTCGCTACTACCACCCCTAGTGGCCTCAGATGGCAGTGTCATCAGAGCAGCAAGTGGGAGGGGGACATCTTTTGGCACCAAGTGCAAGCATGCCTCCCCTTGCTACCGCTGTCCTGAGGGATGGGGATTTGGACTTGCAGGGGGCAGGGTGATGCAGGTGAGGAATGGAGAAGGGGTTATTGCAGAGATGAGGAGACTACAGAGGCCTGCTTGGTACAGCTCCTAAACACAGGGTTGTTACAGGAACACAAGTCCAAATTTCTAAGACAGCAGGAAGAAGCATCAAGGAAAAGGGGGTGGAGATGTAGTATAAAAGGTCAGAAAGGCAGAATTTAGAAATGAGGAAGGTAGAATGTAGGAGGCACCTTGTCTTCAAGGGAGGGGTGAGGAAGAACTCAGTGTACAGGGAGGTGTGGTGGATATGGTGAGGCAGAATAGTGCAAAGCAACAGAAGGAATGATAGCAGGCTCCAGCGTAGCACTGTCCACCGAACAAAATGCAAACAAAACAAATTAATTATACACAATTACCAACATTTCAATCCGTAACCTCTGCACAGGATTTGTGTTTATATTGGGTTTTATTATAGAAATATATTTCTCGTGGTCAGTTATAAAATAGCACTTCCAAACTGACATGTGGGATAACCTAACAGCTTGGTATTTATGTTTTGCAAGCCCCGCCAGTGTGCATTTCCTGATTACGATCTAGTCAGGATGTTTTATAGTTTATGTTTCAGTTGTACTGTACATTGTTAGGGAACCTGTGCAGTATTCAGCTGAGGAAGCTGCTAATGAATTTGTTCATTTGAAATTTCTCCAACCAGGAATGCACCAGGTGAGGGAGCATTTTGTTTTAATGGAGGCCCCAGGGAGAAAAGTTGCACAGGAAGAAATGGACTGGGGACACTAATGACAACAGTGCAGATGTGAGAAGGCAGTAGGGAGGGCTGGGGGATGCTGGGATGTTTAGGGAGAGGCATCACTAGCAGAAAACAGGAAGTTGTTATCCTCTGTACAGACAGTTGGTAAGACCCCATCTGAGTATACGTCCAATTCTGGAGACCCCATCTCCACAAGGACATAGACAGGATGGAGGCAGTCCAGAGGAGGGCAACTAAAATGGTGCAGGGTCTGCAAGGGAAGCCATAAGAGGAAAGACTAAAGGAACTTAACATGTATACCCTTGAAGAATGGAAAGACAGGGGGGACATGATAGAAACTTTTAAGTACCTCAGTGGAATCAACAAAGTCCAAGAGGGTAGCATCTTTCAGAAAGTGTGTGCTGCTAAAAAAAAATGTTGGGGTCTGTATATTTTATTTACCCTGGAGAATTCCATTGTGACCAGAGAATGTGTTCTTAATATCAATTGTTCCTGTATATGCAGGTTACACATCAAATTAAGAAATTGCAATTGTGACCACAACACCAGAAGCCTGATTCAAAAAATATTTATTCAGTTATTTGTAGGCAGCAAATACACTGCATAAAAAAGCTGTTTCCTGGATGCTGAGATTCCGCTGCATCAGAATCTAATTTTATTACCTGATGTATATAGGGAATACATAATGGAGTGCAGTGGAATAACGCATTTATCTCCACTAGTGAGTGATAAGACCCATACCTCATGCGTGGCAAAGCCACGAGTTAGTTATAAAGGTCTTACCACTCATGTGGGGAGATGAATGTGTTATTCTACTGCAACCCATTGTGTATTCGATATATGCCACACCATTAGTAATGTTTTTACCTTTGTTTTGGCTTAAAACTGTCTTTCTTTCCATTGTAAGTTTCCTATCTGGCTCATTGTTCTCTGTTTTCTATTTCCAGATTCTAAATTGAAATAACATGTTCTACATTAAATAAATAGTGTTCTAAGTGAAAATAAATATTTATCCCAAAATAACATGATTTATGTATCCAATTTATTCACCACTGGTGCAGTGTGTGTGTGTGTATATATATATATATATATATATATATATATCATTTTGTTTGCAAAATGCTTATTATATGGACACAGTTCAGACCAGTGCAATTTCGCACTAAACTACCTAACACTTACTACTGTGTCTTGTACTCATGCTTCCCTTCCTGTGTATTATATCATCATGTATTCCCTTATGATTACACTCTATTCCCGTATGTACTGACTGACATTATTATATGCTCCTGTCTCTGTACTGTATTATGCTTTCATTTCTGTATCATTCAAAAGTGTTACTTCCCACTTCCCTCTCCTCAGGACGTACCGTGAGACGAGCATTAAGTTGCTCAGTGTACCCTTCCTGGTGAAACATTTCAATAAATAAATAAATAAATAAATATCCTTTAACAAATTTTGTTTTTCTCATTACTATTTTTTACACTTCATTGTCCCACTGGATTGCTCCAAGCACCTCTATTTTAGTCTGGTAATATTTTTTCTTTTTCAACCCGCCTTACAGCAGTGCTGCCTAAACCTTTTTGAGCTACCCTTCACAGATCTCCTATGATAGGACTGACAAGAAAAGTGCTTGTATACGACATCACTATCTGTTGCTGTGTAGAGAACTGTGACATCATAAATGGGATTATAATGTCAGGTACAGAGAAGCAGAAACAGTAGATAGTCGAAGGGACATTAATCTTCTTTTCATGTCATGGTCCTCAGATATAAAAATAAAGGATGATGAATTATCAGCAATATATGAAATATAAACTGAATTTTGTCTACAGCTTACATTTCTTAAAATGTTCCCAGTGGTATCAGGCTCTCTTTAATAAGGACATTTCCCTCAGTATTTATTTAGTTAACCAGGTAAATGGGCTTAGCCATGGAACCACTGTCAGCCATGCCTGGGGTTCGTGTCAAATCAGTTTATACTTATAGGTACATAATGGTTAGGTTACAGAAAATGAGGAGGTGTTACACGGATGGGTGTTCCAAACAGTAAAGGGGCACTGCAGTTCAAACTCTCCAGTTAAAAAAAAAAGATTCTCACTTTTTTACAGTTTATTTACCCAGCATAGCCCAGCTGAGATGCAATATCTCATTTACAATGAGGTCCTGCTTTTACCTCTTTTTACAGTATATTTTCCCTGGATAGCCCAGCTGAGATGCAAAATCTTACTTTCATTGGTGTCCTATTATTATCAATTATTGGTTCACCCACACTAGTGTGACACAAAAAGGGCAAAGGACATTAGGGCACCACACAATGCTGATGGCGATCATTGAGTCCAAACATTGCACCGTCCGACCCATTGTGCCCAATGCCCGGGGCAGACGTGGGCTGTTGCAGGGGGCAGCACATCACACACACCCTTTGGGGGTCTTTGTCACCATCATGCCCCAAAACTATAATATGATCACCTCCATGTCAGAGGTGTATGGGGAGCAACACCCCTACAGCACCTTCCATAGTGAGCGCTGCAAAATCCAGTTCACCAGCATGACAGACGAACTGATTGCAGCACCCACATTATGGAGTTCTAATTATTTCAATATTCTAATGGTATACGCCAATTATTTCACAATGCATTTACCTGGGAGAGCCCAGCTGAGGTGCAATCTTTCATTTTCTGTGGGGTCCTACTTTTATCTTTGCAATGCATTTTCCCAGAACAGAACTGGGTGGACGAAAGCATTGGAGGTTAATTGACTTGCTAAAGGCCACACAAGTGAGCATCTAAGCAGCCGGTTGGGATTTGAACCCGAGTCACTTACAACTAATAGCAACTTTAAAGAATCTGCTTCATTGCACCTAGAGGTGCCAACTGTTGAAAAAAGATCATTTCCTCTCGTTTTAAAATTTAGGCTATCTGAATGCAAAATAAATAACAATGAAACCATGCTGGGATTGAACCCAGGTGACAGATGTTCGAATTTGGCAACTGATGGTGCTCTGTTGCAGAATCTACACATTCGCTTGTTCTATTTTGTGTTTGATGCAGACAGGGGTTAAAATGTCTTTTGATGAATGCAAGTGGCAACCACTACAATACATGAAATGGTAAACAGGTGAAGGATGTGGCCAAAACCCAATTTTCCATGTATGTTGTTTATGTGGTCACTGCACCCTGCAGCACAGCCCCAGTATATAACTTCATTTGGAGAAAAGGCTGCAAGCTGCACGCCACTGTGAACTCTGACATTTCAAGAAAACCCACACACAAAAAAAAAAAAGCTAATTTATTGCCCTAGGAATCTCTAAGGCACGCGTGATGTATAAGGGTCCCTTACAATGTCTTTAAATGCCATGCTAAGTGCTGTCTATAGAAACATAGACTGTCTGGCAAAAAAAGACTAGTTGGCCCATCTAGTCTGCCTTATATCCCCTGCCTAACACTAGTACGCTGGACTCTGTTTGGTCACAGAGGCCCCTCTCTTCCCTTACTTCTATGTATTATACCTATGTCTATTCCATGCAGATTTGAAGCTCCCCATTGTGTTTGCCCCCCACCTCCTCTGGCAGGCTGTTCCAGGTGTTCACCACCGTTTCCATGAAGACGTATTACAGTATATGACATGGTTACTACTGTAAGTAAACATGAAACTATGCAAACTGTAAGACAACACTGTCTACTGGCTAGCATACCGACTTGGGAACCAAGGGGTGCAGTTTTCAAATCCCACCAGAGCCATCACTCACTGTTTGACACTGAGCAATTTCTTTTTCAAGTATTTGCAATTTCACACACCACTGAATTGTAACACCTATTTTTCAAGAGGGGCTGCAGACATGACAGTAGCAGTCTCATTACAAATAAAATTGCATAGGAAACAAATTGCATTGAAGCACATAAATTGAAATCACTGTATCATTTATTTATTACATAAACACATTGCAGTGATGCACACACATTAACATCACTCATTATTTATTTATTACATAGGACAAAGTTGTATTGATGCACATAAATTAACATCACACATTTATTTATTACATAGGAAACAAGTTGCATTGATGCAGATAAATTAACATCACTCTATTATTTATTTATTACATCCGAAACAAGGTGTATTGATGCACATAAACTGAAATCACCGTATTGTTTATTACATAGGAAACAAGTTGCATTGATTCACATAAATTAACATTATTCTATTATTTGTTTATTATATAGGAAACAATCTGTACTGATGCAAAAATTTAATATTACTATATTTATTTATTCCATAGGAAACAAGGTTTGGGAGGCAGTATAGTGCAGTGCTTTTAGGCTCTGAGCTGCAAATCTAGAGACCTGGGTTTGAATCCCATAGCCCCCACTTGCATACTGTGTGACCTTGAGCAAGTTGCTGTCCTCCCAGGTCACACCTGTAAACAAACTTTCAGCTTAGAGTGTTACTCCTGGTAGAACAGCTGAAAAAAAGGTGCACTGATGCAGATAAACTAGAATCATGGTATTATTTATTTATTACATAGTGTAGGAAAAAAGTTACATTGATGCACATAAACTGGAAACACAGGATTATTTATGTATTACATGGGAAACAAGCTGCACTGATGCACATAAACCAGACTCAGAGCAATATTTTATACACAGAAAACAAGGTGCACTGATGCACAAAACAGGAACTCACGGTATTACAGGCTGTCCAGAATAAATACAGTGTAAAATGGTAAAGAGGACCCCAGTCCATTCAATGTCTTTGTTGGAGCCACTGTATTTGGACTGGAGGAAAGGTGTGCATGTTCGCGGACGACATGAAGATCAGCAACAGAGTGTATACACTGAAGGTGTGGGCAGGATGAGGGAGGACCTTAAAAGCTGGTGCAGTGGTCAAGGGTGAGAGACTGGGGTTCAATGCATGGGTACAAATAATACATCTGGGATTTAGGAACCCAGGAGAAAATATGAGCTTGGAGGAAGAAATAGCAGTCACACTAAGCAAGACCTCGGTGCCATCATTACAGCTGACCTCAAGGCAGCAGGTCCATACAAAGGTGGTGAAGGCCAACAGAATACTGGGATGCATAGGGCAGGGTATAGCTAGCAGATGGAAGGAAGTCACTGTCTCTGTATAAGGTGTTGGTCCGCCTCACTCGAAGTACATGTGTAATTCTGGAGGCACTTCTGAAAAGGATGTCGGGAAGGTGGAGGCTATCCAAAGGAGGGTCACCAGAATGATTCATGGGCTGCAGGGGAGGACATATGAGGAGAGACTGAGGGATCAACCTGTAAATATGTACTCCCCGGAGGAAACAAGGGATGGGAAGGGGCATTTTTTTTTACCAATTATTTTACCAGGTGAGACACACTAAGCTGAAAGCTTGTTTGCAGGTGCAACCTGGGAGCTTGAGGAAGTTAAGTGATTTGCTCAGGGTCACACAGTATGCACCTAGGGGGCTGTGGGATTCAAACCCAGGTCTCCAGATTTGCAGCTCAGAGCCTTAACCCACTGGGCCATACTGCCTCCTGAGTGGAGCATGACTGAGACTTACAAATATCTAAAGGGTTAATAGGGTAGAGGGTGCCTATTTAGAGAAGAAAGGGCTTCACAACCAGGGACATAGCATAAGCAGCAGGGTGGGGGAATTTAGGGGAATATAATAAGTACTTTTCATGGAAAGGGTGGTGGATGCCTGGAAATGGGCTGCCAGAAGAGGTCATAAGTGCTGAAACCATCTCTGTTTTAGCATGCATGGGATAGATAAAAGGGAATCCTGCGGGGGGGTGACTTTACTGGGGGGGCAAATGGAAATCAGGCAACTATCGGTGGGGGGGAAGGAATACATATTAGAGAATGGGTATCATAGGGCAAACTCTGTGGACCATGTTGGTCCTTATCTGCTGACAATTGTATGTATGTATTACAAGGGAAACAAGTTGAGCTGATGCACATAAATTATCATCACTTTATTTATTACATAGGAAACAAGGTGCACTGATGCACATAAACTGGAATCATGGTATTATTACTGTACATGGGAAACAAGTTGTACTGATGCACATAAATTAGCATCACTATATTATTTATTTATTACATAGGAAACAATGTGCATTGATGCAAATAACTTAGAATAACTATATTATTTATGTATGTATGTACATTTGTACTTATTTACTTCAAAGGTTTCACCAGGAAAAACATACTGAGCAAACAGCTCATTTCCAGATGTGTCCGGGTGAGAGCGGGATATGGAGAGTGTAGTAATATGTTACATTAGTAACGTTACAATTTAAAAAAAGAACAATTATAAACAGTAACAATTATGCAGTAGATGACTGGGGATGTAAGTAATGCAAAACATAGCATATCACTAGCAACAGTTCAGCAAAGAGCAACTGGCAGCAAAATACGGGAGAGAAGGGAGACTGTGAGTACAATGAAGGATCCGTCAAAGGGAAAAAGAGTACCAGTAAACCAGGGCAGTAGGGGGAAGGAGTAGTCTGAAGGACAGCAGGGATTATCCTAGAATCAGTAGCAACTGCAGGAACATAAACATTTATACACCAAATATATTCTGAGATGCAAACTGCAAGTACTGTCCATGAATCAGTAGCAACACTTGGAAGTCACGAATAAATTAGAATGGGCAGAAATATGATTCTGGAGGATTTCAAGTGTGGGGGGGTCAGGTATGCTAGAGTGAGAAGAATGCACATAACAACAGTTAGGGATAATTTAGCCTTTATATTTAAAATTGTTCAACACACGCCCTGGAGGTTTTCCTTTCATCGAGAGATTGGGAAAAAATATTTCTATTTCATTGGGTCAGACTCTGAAAATTATTTAAAAAAAAAAAAAAACTTTTAATAAATACATTGTTCTGTAATTTTGCTAAATGCTTTTGTTTTCTACTTTTATAGCCACTGGATTTGACTGTCAACAGGAACTTCCTGTTTGGCAGTAAGAAGTAAAGGATCATAGAGAAACATTGGTTTTGTCAACCCTAAAGTAGAAAAAGTAGCTCACTCTCCCCCAGCTGCTGGTGGTCTGATATTGAGCAAGGAAGAAGGAGGCTACTGAAGAAGATAGGAAGTTGCTGTCCCAGAACAGGAAGGGTGAGAGTTATAAGGAGAGGAGAGAGGCATCCAGAGAAACAGCAGAGGGCACAAAACAAGACATGATAGGAGGGTGCAGTGCAATGGCTGTGGGGTGGCAGTGTTCCGGGAGACATTCTGAGGTCTGTGATGCTGCCCCATTTGCAGGCACCTCTGGTCTGAGAGAGGAGGCTGCCTGCCTCCAGGCTGACTTGGCTAGGATCAGAAACCTCCTCCCCACTCCAGGGACCACCAGGGCCAATGCCACTACCTCAGAGGTTGCCAAGAAAGAGGAGGAGGCTGGACCAGGGTGGACTCAAGGAGGAGAGGGTGGTGGAACTGAGTTGCATCCTCCAGCTGTACCTTCCACAATTCATTCACTCTTCTGGTGAATAGTGGTTCCTCTATGGAGGCACCTGCAGTGGAGACCAAGGAGGATGCTGGGAACCTCCACAAAGGGACCCAAAGGAGGGTGGCATGGGACCCAAGGGAAGGAAACAACTCCTGGTGGGGACTCAATCATTAGGGGGTAGAAATGGGGAGAAGGAGGTAAGGTGCTTCCTGGTGCCACGGCTTGGAGGGACAGGAAGCGTAATCAGGATCATGGGAGGAGCTGCATGAGGAGGGGCTGGATGTCATTGTCTCACCTAGGGACAAATGACCTGGCTAGGAATGGGATCAGAGCAGTGCAAGAGGAGTTTGTAGGAGTTGGGAAGGGGCCTTAGACAAGTAGTGCATACGGTAACCTTCTCGAGGTGCTGCCTGTCCATGGCAGGGAGGCACTGAGGCACTTCTCACCAGGGAATTCAATGAGTGGTTGAAAAACTGGTGTGGAGCTTAGGGTTTTGGCTTCATGTGGGACTGAGGAGCCACCTGGAGGGATGCAGACCTATACAGATGCGATGGTCTGCATCTGTCCATGGGGAACCAAGGGATCCTAGGTGAGAGGTTTAAATGCTTCATTGGCAAGCATTTAAACCAGCCAAGGGGGAGGCACTGAAAGAAGCAGGAAATCCAAGCCTCCCCACAAAACATGGTGATTAGTGAGATAAACACCAAGGTACAGGAAGTTATTAGGGAGCAGAAACAGATTTAATGAAAAAGGCAAAGCCAGTAAGGACAGAAATGGGGCTAAAAGGCGAGAGGCTATCAAAAGTGGAGGGTGATGAGTACCAATGCCCGTAGTCTGTGTAAGAAGCTCTCTGAACTAGTGGCCTTGATGGAAGAGGGCTTGCCGATATTGTGGCAGTCACAGAAACATGGTACACAGAGGAACCATGACTGGATGTCAACATACCAGGACACACAATCTAAGGGAGGACAGGAGGGTAAAAGAGGAGGAGGAGAAGCTCTCATGTAAAGGAAGGATCAAAAACAACGGAACTAAAGAGGTAAACAGGAAGCAGATGAGGCACTTTGGGTCACCCTGGAGACAGGAATGGCAGCACAATCAGCATGGGTGTTGTATACAGACCCCCATCTCAGGGGAGGAATGGACAAGGAATGATAAAAGGCTTTCTTAGAATGGCAGAAAAAGGGGAGATATTGTTGATGGGGACCTGAATATGCCAGATGTTAACTGAGCACCTTGGCTGCAGGCACATCCAAGAGCAGGGTCATTCTTGATGCCCTCAGGGGCATGCCTCAGACAGCTAGTATCGGAACCCACTCGGGAGGGCAATCTTAGACCTGGTACTTTCAAATGGGGATGGAGAAAGAATCTCCGATTTAGAAGTGGGTAGCCATCTGGGAACAAGCGACCACAAATAGGTGTGGTTCACGTATAAACATAGCATACAATCAAGCTACAAAAAGCAAAGAGTACTAGACTTTAGGAGGGCTGACTTTGGAAAATGAGAGTGCCTCAGAAAAGCACTAGCAAAACAGGCAAGAAGGAGGGGAGGAACAATGGGGAGTGATCAAAACAGCTATCACAGAGGCAAAAAGCCTTGTGTAAAGCAAATCAATAAAACACAACGAAGGAAAAACCGCTATGGTTCACAAAAGAGGTGGCAGGGAAGGTTAAGGAGAAACGAGGCATCTAGAAATATAAGGAAACACAGAAGGAGCAGGACAGAGAACTTTATCAGTTAACGAAAGAGGCTGGAAGGCAGTCAGACTAGCAAAGGCCCAAACCGAGTAAAGGATAACCAATTCTGTTAAGAAGGGGATAAGACCTTTATAGTACATTAGAAATGAAAAAGACCAAAGGAGGGATACTTGAAGCTTAATAAAGGGAGGGAATGTGGTAGAGGGTGACAGTGAAAAGCAAGGGATACTGAACGAATATTTCTGCTTAGTATTCTAAAAGGAAGAGGAGGGAGGAGTTACCTAAACCAACAAGAGAAACTCTGAAGACAGGGGTCTATACCAGTCCATTTACAGAAGAAAGGTTCTGAAAAGAACTATAATAAAATTGAAGGTGGACAAAGCAATGGGGCCTGATGGGATTCACCCAAGAATTCTAAAAGAACTAAGAGTGGAACTAGTGACACAGCTGACTACCTCTTTAACAAATCATGGAGGATGGGTGGTACCGAGGACTGGACGAGGCAGATGTGATTCCTCTTCACAAAGTGGGAGCAGAACAGAGGCAGGAAACTACAGACCAGTTAGTTTGACCTCAGTGGTAGGGAAAATGATGGAATCACTTGAAGGAAAGAACTGTTGAGTACCTAGGGCCAGTGAGGCTAGGACCCAAGACAGCATGGATTCACGATGGGAAGGTTGTGTCAGACAAATCTAATAGATTTCTTTGACTGGGTGACCAAAGAAATAGACCAGGAGGGGCTGTGACATGGCCTACCTAGATTTTAGCATAGAGCATTTGATACAGTGCCACACAAAAGATTAATACACAAGATAGCCCAGCCTTGGAATGGGTCCCAAGGTGGTAGCCTGGATAAAAAAATTGCTAGACAACAGGATGCAAAGCGGTAGTAAATGGAGTACACAGTGAAGAAAGGAGGTTACTAGCCAGGGGTACCTCAGGGTTCAGTAATGGGACGGTTCTTTATAAGTGACATTGCAGAGAACTGGAAGAGAAAAGTATGTCTCTTGCAGATGACACAAAAAGATCTGCAACAGGGTTAATACACAAAAGATGGAGTGGAAAGGATGAGAAGGGACTTGGCAAGGTTGGAGGAATGGTCAAATATTGGCAGCTCAGATTCAATGCAAAGAAGTGCAAGGTAATGCACATGGGAAACAAAAACCCAGGGAAGCATACACAATGGGGGTGAGATACTGACAACAGTAAAAATGAAAAGGGACCTGGGGTAATTATATCAGATGACCTAAAGGTGGGCAAGCAATGTGAGAAGACGGTAAGGAAGGCTAGAGGATACTGGGATGCATAGGAAGAGGCATCAACAGTAGAAAACAGAAGTTGTTATTCCTCTGTACAGACAGTTGGTGAGACCCCCATCTGAGTACAGTGTGCAGTTCTGAGACCCCATCTCCACGAAGACAAAGACAGAGTGGAGAGCTATCCAGAGGAGGCTAATCAAAATGGTGCAGGGTCTGCACCAGAAGACATGAAGAAGAAAGACTAAAGGAGCTTAATATGTACTCTTGAGGAAAGAAGGGAGAGGGACGTGATAGAAACTTTCAAGTACCTCAAGGAATTAAAGTCCAAGAGGGTAGCATCTTCCAGAAAAAGAGATGTGCAAGAACAAGAGGGCACAATTTGAAGATAGTGGGGGATGGCTCAGGGTATTGTGAGGAAGTATTTTTCACTGAGAGGGTTGTGGATGCATGGAACAGCCTCCTGATGAGGTTGTGGAGTCGAGAAATGTGGGGGGACTTCAAGAATGCATGGGACAGGCATAAGGCAGTCCTAGGGGCGGGTAAGAGGAAGTAAACTGTTGGTTAACTAGGATCTGCAGCTTATCTGTTAGGTAGGAAAATGGGCAGACTAGGTGGGCCAAGTGGTCCTTATCTGCCGTCAAATTCTATGTTTCTATGTTGTCATATATGTTTCTACTCAACCAAATTGGGAAGTAAATGGATGTGTGATCCAGCCCACTTTATGAACTAAGCAAATAAAATGATAAGTTAAAAAAAAATGTTGTTTTGCTAATGCACAGCAGTCCATGGGTGCACTGGCTTAAAAAGTTCACTGAAGATCATGATTACAGACAGTGACTGCTGGACACTGCAAGAGGATATGCAGTTTTCTCTACTAAATTTACTTTAAATTGCATGGTGTATCTGAAATCGTAATTTTGAGTCAAAAGTCATCCAAAATACTGCTTTTTTCACTTTTTTTGGTTATTCATAAATGAAACCATGCTATCCACTGTAAAAACAAATACTTTTCATGCAGATATCCACATTTTATAACTGGTGTATCTTAATGTTTCAGAGATAACTACATTTCAGTAGTTTTCTAACTCCAGATAAAACCCAGTACTGCTGGAACAGTATTTAAATGGTTGAAAGGCTTTGATGCTACTGACCCATTACAGCAAATGGGAATCAGTTAGCACCCCTGATATAGCCACAACAGGGTTTTAAATAACTGATTAGCAGTTTTTTTCTTGGGATGATACTAACTGTACAGAAAGTATTTATATAGATTTTCCAGAAGTGTTGTGTTTGTTAAACACATTGAGGTAAGAGCTATGCATTTTCACAAAGATTTAGCACTTTTATGAGCAAAATGCTAATAAATTTTTAGAGTTAGATAAAACCCTGCCCATGATTTCTGTTGACAATTTCTAGTAGTCCAGTTTTCAGCATCGGCACAACCATTGATTTAGGCAGTAAAAATATCTTCATGAAGTAATCAGCTTTTAAATAAACGTTTAAATTAGGTGGCATGATTCGGAGGAAAAAAGGACCCATATTTTTCAGCACCTGAATTTTCTAGTTTCTCTCTCCCAAAACTCAACTTTCAGATATACACTAAAATATATATTCTAATGGCCAGAGTAATTTAACTGAACTATGGTAACCTGGTCATTGGATGGCTGTACCCTATAGCACTATATATGTAACATAATGCATTTCGACCTGTACGCTGCACTTGTACTTAAGTACTTAATTACCTGGGTATTGCTTGTGATGTCTAAGATTCTTTTTATCTGTTCTCACAAATGCGGCCCTAAGCAGTAACCCCTCCCCAGGACACGCCTGAAATGAGCTGTTTACAGTCCATGTTGCTTTCCTGGTGAAGCTCTTCTAAATAAATAATATAAACTGCTGTAGCATTTTGAATATTCATATGAAACCTATGGCAACTATTATTTTAATAACTATCTGAAATTGCACCTTTTTAATCAACAACATTTGAAACTGTCCATGTCTGAAAATCACTGGCCTTAACCATTATATTCTTGGACTCTTTAATACTGTCTGGTAGGCAGTTCCAGCTCAACAGAGCAGGGATGGAAAAGGCTTTGTTGCCAACACCCTTCTGAAGTCTCAGAACATGAAGGAGGTGACTGGAAAGTGACTGGAGATAGTAGGTTTTGTCAGGTGTTGCTAACCAGTTGCTAAGGTGTCCCGGGTACAGTCCATGCATGCATTTGTAAATTAGAAGAGGCCTACTTACACTCCCATCTCTTATCTGGGGAGCAGGCTGGGGGGTGGGGGTAAGGGCAGGGTCTGTTACATCCTAGTACATAAGAGTATACACTGCCAAACTTTAACTTTATAGATGTATGTATTTCAAATGTTTTACTGTGAAAGGCATACTAAGCTGGCAACAGTTCATTTTCAGATGTGTTCTGGTGGGGTTGAGGGGAGGTGGACAATACAATGTAAAATACAATGAGGTGCACAGCAAAAACTACATAAACAATAGCAGCAAGAAAATTATTGTAGACAAAATGAAGTGATAAAGCACAAAAGATTATAAATGTGCCAAAACTAAATACACTGAAAAAATAAACTAATATACTGTACAGCGAGGGTACAGAACAACAAGGAGCCTATGGCGGAAGCCTGAAGGAAGATAGAATTGCCATGAAACTGGACATAGACTAACCCCAGCCAGAGCAGACTCTCAGAACAACGGGGCTAGAATGAACTGCGGGCACAAGGTTTTGGGCAGTGACTAAGGCTAGGGGTCGTGGACAGCTGCAGGAGGGAGTGGTGAACACTCAAAGAATGCATTTAAGGGACAGGAGAAAGAGGCAGAATGAATGGGCAAGGAAACGGAAGACTAGAGATTAGAGAAGCAATATAAGACGGCACCTTTGCCAGCAGAAGATGCAACAATGACACACGTGCCATCCAGTGTATTTATTTATTGTTTGTTGTCGTGTTGGGCACGCTAACTTCTTTCCCTTATTTCAGGGCAGGCAGGAGTGACTAGCAGAAAAACATGTTGTTTTTTTTTCTGATACTGAAATCTAAACATATGAGGTTGTAATACAAGAGGCCTAATTTATTGGTGAGTGCTTCAAACTGTCTTAGCAATGCGCTCACAGAAAGGCAAATTAAGGCGCATTTTTCTAGGGATAGGCCAGACTGTGGGAGGATTAACAAGTTGCTCAAGAGTTGTTCTGCAGAAAAAATTAAAATAATTTCATTGTAATACTATTTCCCAGAACACCGTCTTCACACCTCCCTGTGTATTGTGAAAGACTGCCTGTCATGAACTGTGTAGTTACGTGCAGGTTAGGGCTTTACTGCTAATGGTGGAAAATTCACTTAAAAACTGGATGAAAAGCAGGACTCCACTATAAAATGAAATACTGCATCTCAGCTGGGGTATTCTGGTGAAATATATTGCGAAACTGAAGGAAGGCCTCACTAAATATTCAGGCAATGGTGGAATACATGTTGTAAGCACAGGGAGAGCGTTTTCAGCACACCTGCTTTCCACCTCCCCCTCAGGGGACTAGTGAACTGCTGAGCAACAGACCAAGCATCCCTGAATCCTCCTCACCTAGTGACAGCAAAGTTTTCGTATCACATCAGCTCTCTGTATCATCCGACTTCTTTTTGTATTTTAACGCTAAATATTAAATATACCTTATAAAAAATGAGATCCTACATCTCAACTGTTTTTGATTAAATTAATTTTAAAAAATCTGGATTTCTGCTGCAGTTTTAAGGTACTTTATTCCCGTGGGTGTGTTTATTTATAGGACACATTCCTTTACATAGGCACCACACCTAGAACTTCAAACTCTGAGGAGTAAAGTTAGGGACATCATTCCTAATGTGGGATAGTGAGAGCTATTATTTATTAGAAATAATACAAATGGGATAACTCCAGGAGATACAGCATCTCGGTTTACATAAGGGTCTGGAGGAAGATGGCAGTAGTCAACAGATTAACATAGCCCTGAAGGAATTGTTACACAGAAACTGAAATATAGTGCTGAGAGGTATGCCTGGACGTTCTTTCAGTGACAACTTTAATTACTTGTGCCTTTACTCGGCTCTGGTACATTCAGTGAAATGCATGACACACTGGCACAACAACCCCCGCCTGCCTAATGTCTGTACTGCTGTATGGTCTGCTGGCAGCTCGGCGATCGCTGCTCAATGTGCCGAGAGGGCTCTGCTGCAGCGCCAGCAGACCAGTTCAACCATGCGGCCATCAGAGGGTGCTGCGACACCGCCCAATAATTAAAAAGGGACTCGTGAAGGCATGAAGGACCAAATACATAACGTCGCCAGAATTATTTTGTGTGCGCAGTTCCGAGACAGATTACCGGGGGCGGAGGTGGAGGTGGAAAGGGTCTGCTGTTGCCAGACACTGAGCTGCTATTTCTATCTCTAATTTAACAGATCATCCATTGCTTCTCCCCGACCCCGCTGCTTGGCGTAACCAACCCTGTCCGCCTCCGTTTCCCCTCCTACTGTCACTTCCGGATTGCGACCATGGCACGTGCACGCTATACTCTGACAGTGGGTGCACGCACTCAGTCACCCTTCATGGCGCAGTGCCCTCTGGCGGCAGCTGACGAAAGCAGCTCACTGACAGCCAGCAGAAGGCGCACAGCGCCACACAAGCAGGCTGCAAGGCAGGTGTCCCGGGCCAGGATTCGGCAGCAGATCGAGCCCATGTGCGCACAGCATAAGGGGATAGGACTGGTTACTGGACAGTGATCTGCTGCTTGTTTTACAAATCATTCCCCCCGCTTCCCGAAAGACCCTGAGGCGAGGACTAGCCATATTTGTCCGTCTCTCTTTCTCATCCTCCTACTTCAGGTATTCCTATTTCCGGCTGGTGAGCGTTATCGACTGCTGCTATGGTATTGACCACGAGAGGGCGCGCGGCACCTAGATTGCTAGCTGTCCACCTCTTTCCCTTCCTATTGTCGCTTCCGGAGGGCAAGCCACAACATGTGCACACACTCAATTGGTCTCCAGCCACGTGGATTCTTGATGAGCTAATTGTTGGCCAGCAGAGGGCGCAAAGCACCATAGTTAGCTGGAGAGCTAGCAACTACACACAGACACACACACACACACTCTTTCTTCAGGACAGGATTCAGGAGCAGACGGAGCCCAAGAGCTTACAGTATGAGCAGTTGGCCGACTTGGGGCAGGGAGCCACTTGTTTTTGTTACTGCCTAGCCACTCTGTGACCCTGACGGTAGCCATGGCTGTCCCACTGAATTCTATAATAGGGATAGAGAGCATACTTGTGCTGCCAGCTGATGCCACCCCTTCGCCTGCCATAGTGCAAGAGGAGGTTGCACTTGCCACTGGTACCCAGATCCATGCTTCACAATCTTGCACAGCTCAGTAAGGGAAGGATCTCAGTCATTTTGTCCGAATGCTAACTGCAAACAGGTGCACATCATTACACATGCATAATGCAGTGGCCTTTACTGAAAAGACAGAAAAAAGCGATTAATGTTCCGCACTCATGTCCCATTGTCTGTGTTGCATGTCCAGTAGTTCATCAGACATGAGAATATAGATTGCAATGCTTGAAAGATATCAGTGATCCTGTATGGTGAAACCACTGGACGTCCGACAGCGACTCATCCTGCAAGATAGCGAGCACACGACTTCAGGAAGGGCAGCTGAGTGATAGCATAGGTCCGCCCTCTAGTACTGTTATAGAACTCAACAACTCACAGAGCAATAAGGCTAGAGTGAACCATGGTAGTATAGACGGGGCCATGAGTAAAGGGGAAGGGCTGCCACAGGATGTCTGGAGTGCCGCAGCCAAAATACACACTTGCGTCACTGCATGTGGCACCCCATGGGATTAAAAGAGTAATGGGTTGCTTTACTCTGTTACACTCCCCCACACACACAGACACAAGCTCTCACATGACTGAACAAAGCAGCAGGGCCAGATGGGGTGCATCCAAGGATATTGAGGCAGCTCAGAGAAATACTGGCTGCACCTCTGACGATTCTGTTTACCAGCTCCCTGAAAACATAAGTGGTTCCGGAGGACTGGAGGAAGGCAGATGTAGTCCCACTACACAAAAGTGGTATGGAGGAGGGTGGCAATTATAGGAGTGTCTCCCTGACATCAGTGGTGGGAAAGTTAATGGAATTACTGCTGCAGGTAATGATTGTGGAATATCTTGAATCCAGTGGGTTACAAGACCCAAGGCAGCATGGTTTCACAGGGGGTGGTCATGTCAAATGAATCTAATAGATTTCTTCGTCTGAGTGACCAAGGGTGAGTGGTGGACATGGCCTACCAAGACATTCAACATCATTCCACACAGGAGACTAGGAAGCAAGCTGTGTAACTTAGGAGTGGGTCCAAAGGTGGTAAACTGCATAAGAAATTGGTTAGGGGGTAGGTGACAGAGGGTGGTAGTAAAAGGAGTTCACACCGGAAGGGAGGATGGCCAGTGGGGTACCTCAGAGATCAGTGCTGGGACTGGTCCTCTTTAATGTCTTTATAAGTGATATTACAAAGGAGATGGAAGGGAAGGTCTGCCTGTTGCTGGTATACCTTCTTCTGCATTATTACAAGGTGTGCCTACAGGTGTGTGCTAACAGATTACTGATGTAATCTTCTGATTCAAATTGTCTTTTGCAAGGTATATCTTCTGTTACTGCTTTATTTTTCTCTGGAGCAAAGTGTTTCTTACAGCGTATATCTTCTCTGAAATTATTACAGGTGGTGCTTTACAGGTTTTACAGTTTTATCTAACATTAGGATACGCTTTCAGGGTTACTGCATTTGTTGTTGACTGATTGTTTCTGCTCTTACCTCTTGTTTTTTCGTCCGTGGTTCTTCTTTTAGGCAGGGAAGGCCCAGCCACCCACCCCATCCCCAACCACCCACACGCTACACTTTTTATAGGGTACCACAGTTGTGACATTTCTGTGGCAGAGCAGGAAGGGGCGGATCAGTGGAGCCCACAAGGTGATCTCATTTACAGGGCATTAGTAATTTAACTTGTTATAACAAGTTAAACAAAGCACAATTAAACCATTACTTGCATTTTTTTCTTTTTTTCTTCTAATTACTCTGACTAGGTTACAAACCCAGCAACTTATTTGGAATGGATTTCATTAACTGCAGGTACTGTGGAACAATTTTCAGAAGGACAGTCTTACAGGATTTAGGACACTGTCCTACATGCTGGGCCTTTGAGATCTTAGGTCTCAGCTCCGCAGCATGGGCAGAGATTGCACGCCCAAATTTCATATTGAAGAGGAAATACATTATAAGAACCACCTGCCATTTCCCCAGCATCCAACAGAAAACCTCGACCGCAGAGGGTAGTTGGTCCAGGAGGTTGGCAGGTGGTTAGGAGGAGCAAATCAGGTGCCCCATCACTCTCTGCTCCAACACATTACCTCCAAAACCATATAAACACTACAAACAGGTATCTGCCTCTATCTCTGAAATCAAATAAAGAGGCAGAAGACACTGCAGAGCAGGACACTACGGCACAGGAGCTAGCACAGCAAAACTCACCCAAATCAGGAACCAAAACTAAATAAGCACAAAGGAAATCCAAAAAACTTCTGATCATAGGAGACTCCATGATTCGGGGAGTTGATACCCATCTCCAGCCAGGGGTGATGGTCAGATGTCTCCCAAGTACATCAGCATGGAGAGACACTGAGCGCATTGTTAAAATTGTTCACAAAGCAGGAGAAAACATTGATGTCCTAGTACACATAGGGACTAATGATCTCGCCAGTTGGTCAGTTGTGGAGACCAAGGAACACCTGACTAGGCTGGGTGACAAACTATCATCTATTTCATCTGGCATCTCCTTCTCTGAGATCCTGCCAGTCTGGGATAGGGGAGCAGATGGACGGAAGGTCAGAGAAGGGGAGATAGGGGAGCTAAACACGTGTCTCAAGGACTGGTGCCAGGAAAAGGACACAGATTTGTAGGGAACTGGCAACAGTTCTGGGAGCGAAAGTTCTTTAAATTTGATGGACTGCATCTGACTAAAGAGGAGCAGTGCATTGGGGCAGAAGTTTGACGTCTTTGCAGAATATTTAAACTAGCAAATGGGGAGAGGGGTGCAGCACCCCATACGTCGAATGGGAAGAACACCCCTCCCCCCTCAGCTAGTGGTCAAACAGGAATTCAGCATGTTTGCCATTCATTTGCATCACCAGGTAAGAAAAAAGGTTTGTCTCCCCATACGATGCACAGGGCTAATGCCAAACTTCACCCAACAACTAACACACCAAAATCTGACCAATGGAAAATCATGTACACAAATGCTCACAGCCTGGGAAATAAGATCCCAGACCTGCAAGCAATAATGTCAGAGGCTAAACTGACATAGTAGCAATTAGTGAGACGTGGTTTACCAGTAACCACACTTGGGAGACTTCAGTACCTGGCTATGTATTGTTCAGAAGAGACCGAGGTAAAAGGGAGGAGTGGCCCTGTATGTTAATGAAAATATCAAAGCTACAGAAATTCAGAATACACATAAGGAGCCAGAAGAACTGTGGGTCACCCTGGAAACAGGAAATGGGATAGCTATAAGAACTGGGGTTGTCTATAGGCCCCCAGACCAGAGGGAGGACATAGACACATTACTGTTAGAAGATATACAAAACATGACAGCTAAAGGGGAGGTTCTGATAATGGGAGACTTCAACATGCCAGATACAGATTGGTCAATACCAGCAGGAACATCTGCCAGAACTAGACTCATAGTGGATTCCCTGCAGGGGGAGGGCCTCAAACAACTGGTACAGCAACCCACAAGAGACAGGGCTATCCTAGATCTACTACTGACCAACAAAGAAGGGATCACAGATCTCCAGGTAGAAGGTCACCTGGGGGCCAGTGACCATCACATGGTATGGTTCAATTTGGCTACTACATCTAAATAATCCCATTCCAAGGCAAAAATATGGGACTTCAGAGCAGTTGACTTTGATAAGATGGCCAACAGAGTTAAGCTAGCCCTGGCAAAAAGAAACACAGGTGAGGGGGTACAGGCAAAGTGGGCAAGCATTAAGGATGCAATACTTGAAGCAACATCCCATTGTGTTAGACAGAAAAGGAAGTGCAAAGAAGAAGGAAACCACTTTGGTTCTCAAATACAGTAGCAGAAAAGGTCAGAGCCAAAAGGCTGGCCTTCAGGAAATATAAGGAACACAGCGGATGAAGATAGGGAGGCATACCAAACTGCCCTAAGGGAAGCAGGTAAGGCAGTAAGGCAGGCAAAGTCCCAAACTGAGGAAACACTAGCACAAACAGTAAAAGAAGGTGACAAGACTTTCTACAGATACATTAGTGAAAGGAGAAAGTCCAGAGGGGTATTGCTAAGCTTAATGGAGAAAAGGGAGCATGTGAGGAGGAGGACCCTGTAAAGGCATCTATCCTAAATAGATACTTTTGCTCAGTATTTACTGAAGAGAAGGTAGGGCAGGGCCCACAGCTCAGCATCATGGACACGGGGGGAAGGAGGTAAGCACTACTCCCTTCCACAAAAGAAAGGGTCCTACAAGAGCTGCTAAGCTCAGGGTGGATAAGGCAATGGGACCTGATGGCATACATCCCAGGGTACTTAAGGAGCTAAAGGAAGAACTAGCAGAGCCATTAGCAGAATTGTTTAGTGAGTCTCTGAGCACAGGAGAGGTCCCAGAAGACTGGAGAAGGGCTCATGTGATCCCTCTCCACAAGAGTGGTAGCAGGAGGAGGCGGGAACTACAGACCGTCAGTCTTACCTCAGTAGTGGGCAAGATTATGGAGGCACTCCTTAAGGAAAGGATAGTGCAACACCTGGAATCCATAGGGGCACAGGATCCAAGACAGCATGAGTTTACAAAGGAAGGTCCTGTCAAACTAATCTCATAGATTTCTTGACTGGTTAACCAGAGTGGTGGACCAAGGGGAGCAGTTGATGTCGCCACCTTGACTTCAGCAAAGCTTTTGACACTGTTCCACATAGAAGATTGATAAATAAGCTGGGTAGGCTCAGGGTGGGCTGAAGTTGGTCAACTGGGGGCAAACTGGTTGACGGGCAGAAAACAGAGAGTGGTGGTAAATGGTACAGTCAGAAGAGATGCAAGTCATAAGTGGGGTACCTCAGGGATCAGTCCTGGGGCCAGTCTCTTCAACATATTCATTAGTGACCTTGCAGATGGACTAGAGGGTAAGTTTGTCTTTTGCAGATGACACCAAGATCTGCAACAGAGTAGATGATCCAGATGGGGTGGGCAGAATGAGAAGAGATCTGGATAAACTAGCAGAATGGTCAGAAGAGTGGCAACTGGGATTTAATGCAAAGAAGTGCAAAATCATGCACATAGGGAAAAGAAACCCTGAAGCCACCTATAGGCTGGGAGGGGAGTTGCTAGCAGTCACAAAGGAAGAAAGAGACTTGGGCATCATCATCACTGATGACCTAAAACATCCAAGCAGACCTCTAAAGCAGTAGGTAAGGCTAGAGGGGTGTTAGGGTGATTAGTAGGGGTATCACAAGTCGTAAGAGGGAGGTAATAATCCTCTGTACAAGACACTGGTTAGGCCCCATCTGAGTACTGCATGCAGTATTGAGGCCACACCTTCACAAGGACATTAACCAGATTGAGGCAGTCCAGAGAAGGGCAACTAAAATGGTGCAGGGACTGCATCAGAAGACATATGAGGACAGATTAACGGAGCTCAATATGTATACCCTTGAGCAAAGGAGAGAGAGGTGATATGATCGAGGCATTCAAACACCTTAAGGGCATAAACAAGGTGAAAGAGTCTAACATGTTTAAATATAAGAAAAATAGCAGGACAAGAGGACACAGCATGAGATTAGAGGGGGGCCGATTAAGGGGGAATGTGAGGAAATTCTTTTTCACAGAAAGGGTGGTGGATGCATGGAATGGCTTACCACAAGAAGTGGTGGCTATGAATACAGTGCAGGGCTTCAAACAGGCATGGGATAGGCATAAGGGAGCAATACAAATGACTATGAATAGATAGGCCACTGACAGAGCAAAGGCCGATGGCACATTTATAAGGTAGAAAAAGAAATAGGCAGACTGGATGGGCCTTGCTGTCCTTATCTGCCGTCAACTTCTATGTTTCTATGTTTGCGTATGACACCAAAATCTGCAATGGGGTGGACAGTGGACACTCGGGGGGGGGGTGTGGAAAGGGTGAGCAAAGACCTGAGAAAACTAGGAGAGTGGTCAAGGGTATGGCAGCTAGGTTGCAATGCAAAAAAGTGCAAAATAATGCACCTAGGGCACAGAAACCCAGGGGCAGCGTATACTGTGGGTGGAGTGGTATTGATGACCACCAAGCAGGAAAGAGACCTGGGGATAATCATATCAGATGACCTAAGGGTGGCCAGGCAGTGCAACAAGGCAGTAGGAAGAGTGAATGGGATGCACAGGGAGGAATATCACCAGCAAAAAGATGGCGGTGAGCTGGGCCAGTGGCACTGAGGGTTGAGGCACTGGAAGCCACACCTTGCACCACGCTGGTGACCCAGGTTCGGAGATGGACTCAGGTTGCAGGGGGTCAGCAGGAGTGGGAGAGGATCGTCCGAAGGACAGCCCTTCTCCCTGGGGTGGGATTCGGGGATGCCTGGTGTCCTAATGGCTCCTGATGGAGACTGGGAGTACTACAGGCACGCCGGCTAATGTGGAGGGTGGAGTACAGTGACAACAGCAGGGACCACCTTGCGCTGGCGTCATTGCACACCGCACTCCAGTGGGGAAAAACTTCACGCTTAAGGGACAAAAGCCCTCTGCAGTGCCATGGAGATGACGGAGACTCCAGGGGCAGGCCCACATCCCAAGGCTGGCCCAGCACACCAGGAGACTCCATCATCGTCGCAACATCCAGGTAGGGTCGTTTGAGTCTGTAAGTTTGCCACGGGAGGGCAGAGCCTCCCAGGGCTGGGGGTACCACGTTAGCAAGGGGATTTCACCTGACTGGGTGTGCAGTGGGATGCTAATGGCAGCAGAGGTTCAGGCAGGGAGTAGAGACCCTGCTGAGAGAGTACCCCAGAAGGATGCCTGGGGCCACTAAGAGATAAAGACAATATAAAGAAAAAAAGGTGGAAGTGGTGTTGCCTCTTTATAGGTCACTGCTAAGACCCCACCTGGAGTACTGCGCCCAATTCTGGAGACCAAATTTCAGGAAGGACATAGAGTGGAGGTGATCCAGAGGAGGGCAACTAAAATGGTGCAGGGTCTGCATCAAAAGCCCTACGAGAAGAGATAAAAGGACCTCATCATGTACACCCTGGAACAGAGGAGGGAGAGGGGGAAATATGATAAAGAGACCTTTAAATACCTGATGGGAATTATTTTTCAGAAGAAAAGGTGCTCAAGAACAAGGGGACGGGCTATGAAGCTGGAGGGGGATAGATTCAGGAGAGAAGAAGAAGTTTATAAATAACCTGTTTTTCAGTGTCACGTGATGCTCCCAATCACAGAGCTTCCTTCAGTTGTGTGTGAAGTACTCTTATTTCCATGACACTAATTTACAAGCTGTTCCTCTTAACAAGTTTTTGGCTAGTACCACTTGTGCCTCAGAAAGAGACCACAGAAAAGGGTCTTTCCTTTTAAACCATGGCAAGATCTATAATAATTCATCTTAGGCATCCATCTCGACCCTTGCTTAACTCCCCAGGCTCAGGTAAAGGTTATCTGTAGAACAGATAACCAAAAACTTGGCTTATTATATATGTTTAAAAAATGCTTTTCCCTTGATACAAGGTGACCTATAGCAAATGGGATTTTGGTGTCTCATTTTGATTATTTTTCGGGGCTTATATCACAAGTTAGCACTATCTATACTGTATAAAAATATCTATTTTGTTTTGGACCTTCCTTTACACACCCATCATTGTTTTCTGTATTCCCAGTTAGGTTGGTTATCTCCCAGATCTATTTTTTTTTTTTGGGGGGGAGGTAACTTTTAAATCTTTACATTCTAAAACATTATGTTCTTTGAGCAGTGCATTCAACACCGTCCCACAAAGAAGGCTGATTAACAAGATAGGTAGTCTGGGCATGGGAGACAAGGTGGTAAACTGGGTGAGGAACTGGTTAACAGACAGAAGACAGAGGGTGGTGGTAAATGGGATACAATCTGGGAAGAAGGGGTGAACAGGTGAAAAGTCCAGTACCCACACATTTGTATGGCTTGACTGTGGCTGTGTTAATCGTGAATCACACTGTTTGGTGGTCACTTGTTCCCAGATGGCTACCCACTTCTAGATCTGAGATCCTCTCTCCTTCCCCATTTGAGAGTACCAGGACTAAGAGTGCTCCCTCCCAAGTGGGTTCCAACACTAACTGTCTGAGGCATGCCCCCTGTAGGGCATTGAGAATGACCCTGCTCTTGGATGTGGCTGCAGTAAAGGTGCTCCAGTTAACAACTGGCATATTCAGGTCCCGCATCAACAATATCTCCCTTTTTATGCCATCCTAAGGACGCCTTCTATCATTACCATGTCCATTGCCTCCCCTGAGACGGAGGTCTGTATACAACCCTCGTGCAGATTGTGTTGCCATTTCTGGTCTCCAGGGTACCCCACAGTGCCTCCTCTCCTCTCTGTTTTTACCTTTCAGTTCCGTTGCCTTGATCCCTTCCCTTACATAGAGAGTTACTCCTCCTCTTCTACCATCCCTGTCCCTCCTGTAGATTGTGTACCCTGGTATATTGACATCCCAGTCATGGTTCTCGGTGTGCCATGTTTCTGTTGCTGCCACGATATCCAGGCATCCCTCTTCCATCAAGGCCACCAAGTCAGGGAGCCTGTTGCCTAGACTACAGACATTGGTACTCATTATCCTCCATTTCATGATGGCCTTACCCCTTTTTGCCCCATCTCTGTCCTTACTGCCTTTTTCTCCATTTACCCCTGCCCTTCTCCCTATTAACTTCTCTAATTTGGTGTTTACCTCACTGCTACCCTGAATTTTTTTTGGTGCGGGCAAGGATTTCCCTGCTCCTTTTCAGTGCCTGCTTGTTTACAACTTGTTGTTCAAACCACAAGGCTATACTTCCAGCCCAGATATCTTCCATCCCTATGCCCCCCCCAACACACACGCACATACAAATACTAAAGATATTTGTTCCAGTGCCTCACATCGCAGTACCGGTGGAGAGACATCCTCTAGCCCTGTGCAGTGTCTAAACCCCCATAAATACACAGTAAAGGAGTAGTTTCCATGCCTCACACTGTATAGTACCAACAAGGAGGCATCCTCCAGGCCTGTATAGTGTCTAACCCCCAGACACACATACTGAAGGTGGTCTCTTTTTTTATAGTAGAATCCGATTATCCGAACTGCCTGGGAGACATCAGTTCTGTTCGGATAATCGGGAGTCCGGATGATAGGGGTTTCAGTATCAGTCACGGTAGCTGTACTGTACTGCACTCACTGTAGCCATTAAAATCATTAAACTGACAAATGGAAAGCCTAATCAGCCTTTACTGATCTCCCCTGCTGTAGACACCAACACTGAGTGACATTACGTTACACAGCGATTCCACTTGACCTGTAGTAAAACATGCTCCCACCATGCTTCGCTCACTACTGTATCTCCTCACTAGGCTTAAGTGTCACTACAATGGCTCAGCTCGCTATCATCAACTGACAATGTAGAAATCCTCCTTTCCATTGCAGTGAGTGTAGATTTCTATCTCAGGTACAGTACAACAGCTGAGATGGCGTGACCGCAAACTGAAACTTGGCATATCGTGAACTGTGTGGTTCATGGGGGGGCAACCACGAAAGATATACAGTAGTGTACTATAACAAGCAAAAACAATGCTCAAAAATGCTCACCCCACTGATTGCTGTACAAATACATTTCAGCCTGACCACATGGTTCTCTCCCCCAGACGTCTTGCGCTGCAGTGACCCCTTGTGGGGAAAAGAAACAGAGCTGCATAATGACAATGCTGGTTATTCAGTTCCAATCATCCGATTCCCATTCTAAACACCGGGGACAAGGGTCAGGTCCATTAGATAGGGATTTCCGGATGATCGGGTTCGGATATTCGGGATTCTACTGTACTTCACTTTGTGCAGTTCCCATGGGACGCATCTCTAGTCCGGCACAGTGTGTATTAAGCACACACACACACACACACACATATATGTGTGTATATATATATATACACATACACACAAACACATATACACACACACACACACATATACATATACATGTGTGCATATGTGTTTGTGTGTGAATATATATATATGTGTATGTGTGTTTGTGTGTGTGTATATATATATATATGTGTGTGTGTGTATATATGTGTTTGTGTATATATATATATATACACACACACAAACACATATACACACATACAAAAATATATATATATATACACACACACACACAAACACATATACACACACACATACATATATATATATATTCACACACAAACACATATGCACACACACACACTAAAGGAGTACTTTCTAGTGCATCACACTGTGTTGTACCAGCAGGGAGACATCCTCCAGGCAGCAGTGATATCATCTCTGTGTACAGTATAGTGTCTAACTCCCCCCCACATGCATGCACACACACAAAAGAAGGACTTTCCAGTGTGTCACAATATGTAGTAACAGCAGGGAGACGGCAGCAGTGATATCTTCTTTGTATACAGTGCAGTGTCTAAACCCCGCCCCCCACACACACGCGCTAAAGGAGGACTTTCCAGTGCTTCACACTGTTTATTACCAGCAGGGAGACATGCTCTAGACCTACACAGCGTCTAACCCCGCCCATACACACACACAGACTGAAGATGGGAATCCTTAACATCGCACACAGCACTGCACCACCTGACAGATGTTCTCTGTCCCTTCTCAGTGTACTTACAACTAAAGGCCTTACCTTTCTTGCACCTCCTATTCTGGCACTTACCTCTGGACCCATGGCACCCTCCCATTGGCTGGGCAGCCTTCCACCCCATTCTACACCTTGTCTGACACTCCTGACCCTACGGCCCCTGCCCCATCAACTGAGTGCCCTCACAACCCTACCCACATCTTGTATGACACTTATGCCTAGTGCTACAGCCCTCAATTGACTCGGGGAACCTCTCAGCCCTGTCTGTACCTTGTCTGGCACATACTCCTGGTGCCACAGCCTCTCTTATGGACTGGGCACCCTCCTAGCATTCTCTGACCCTGTAGTTACCCCCACCATCAGCTGAGCAACCAACCAGCCCTTTCTGCAACATGTGTGGTACTTCCTCCTGGCACTACAGCTCCCCCCTTGTATTGGAAGGAAGCCAATCTCTCCACTGACTAGGCACCCTTCCATTCCTGTCCACACTTTGTCTGGCACTTGCCCTAGTCCCATGCCCTTCCCATTCTCAGGGCTCGCTCCCAGCTTTGTCCACACGTTGTCTGGTACTTACCCCTGACCTCATGGCACCTACCCATCTGTAGAGTATTTTCCCAGCCTGATCTACACCTTGTCTGGCATTTACCCCTGGCCCCACAGTTCTTTTGCCCCCATCATCTGAGCCGACCCTACCCGCACCTTGTCTGACACTTACCACTGGATCCAAGGTCCCCCTCCCCAGGTAATTCAAAGAGATGGTGGGTGACAGAGCTGGAAGAACTGGAAGCAGAAGGGAGCCAGCCAAGAGAAGGGCCATAAACAAATGACATAAAAATAAAATAATCCCTTTTCTGCTACTGTACTCTCCCCAGGCTGTCTAGTTATCAAATGTCATCTTAAATTGCGCTATACTTTCGCTACGCTTTGAGTTTCTAATCCTCTAACTCAACAATGATGCAGCCGCTAACAATGCAAGAATACGTTATACAATAATAAACAAGTCTGACACTTTCAAGGAGACAAGGGAACCTTTCTCAAGTTCAAAGATGGAAGCATAATCCACTTCAGACTCATAAAGTAGTCGGGGAAAATAACCATTCCATTAGTTTTATTTCTGCCATATTTATTAATTCTGATGCATCACAACAAATACATAATCCGTTTGTTTCTTGATGTTACATACTACGCAGTAAAACAGCTACACTGTTACAATGGATGCACTTTATTTACTATACAAATATATCTATGTCTAAGGGATTTGATGCTATCAAATTGTCTGTAACACTGTTATTGTACAACAGACTTTTTTTAATAAAAACATGTTGGAAAAATAAACAATGAAAGCATTTTGTTTTGATACAGCCACCTCATGTTGTTGGATTGCTCTGCTCAAGAGTGTGTCGAACTTCCCCCATTTCAGATGTCAGTTGTGGTTGTGCTTTTATTGACAAGGTACTGAATTATTTCACACCTATTTCCCCAATCTGTACGTCTCCCCAAAGTTGATCATAGAAACATGCCTTGACTCAGTGTGCCTCTAAATTCAACAATAATAAATAAGCAATCCCGGTGCTATGTCTGCCTTAACACCTCCCCCCAAATACTAAGGTCAAACTCTCAGTTACATCACATTGTACTGAATCTGTGAAAATATCTTGTCTGTCCCTGCCCACTGTGCCCACCCAACTAAAGGCACGGAGAGGACATCACGCTGTGCAGTACCAATGGGGAGACTTCCTCCAACCCTGCACTGTGTCTCCCCCGTCAAACTGATTCTGTGTCTCATCTTTTCTAACCCTATCCTCTCACCTAGTGTTCTCAATGTCTATCCCCTTATAGATGACAGAAACTGATGTTTCAGTGCAGTAATTCTTTATTAGTTAATCAATTAGATGTGAAATATTTATTAATCTAAAAGGTCCACCAGGAAAAGCATACGGAGTAGTGATGAGTCCTGGGGGATACGGGGGAGGGGGGGTGGCAGAGGAAGAATAAGCATGGCATCAATTAACAATACACATGATAATGCAATACCTGTACAAAGTACAAACGACAGTAACAATCCAAACAAGCAGAATACAGTACACAAGGATACAAGTGTGATACAAAGTGGAAAACATCACACTGGCAGTTAATTGTTTATTGGTGCTTCACCATGAGAAATAAGTCGTTTCATTAGAAAAGAACTGCATTGTATGTGTCATAAATGTCTTAGTATTGTTTTAAAATAAATATAAAACGTATAACTCAAGAAAGGCAGAGAAACATGTAAGGGATACAGAGTGCAATTGCTGCCACCAGATGGCAGCAATAGCTAGATTGGTTAACATAGACGTTGACGGCAGATAAGGACAGCAAGGCCCATCCAGTCTGCCCATTTTTCCTTCCTCATGAATGTGCCATCGGTCTGAACTCTGTCAATAGCCTATCTATTCATATTCATCTTTATTGCTCCCTTATGCCTATCCCATGCCTGTTTGAAGTCCTGCACTGTACTCAAATCCTCCACTTCCTGAGGTAGGCTGTTCCACGCATTCACCACCCTTTCTGTGAAAAACAGCTTCCTCATATTCCCCCTTAATCGGCCTATCCTAATCTCATGCTGTGTCCTCTTGTCCTATTTTTCTTATATTGAAACATGTTAGACTCTTTCACCTTGCTAATGCCCTTAACATGTTTGAATGTTTTGATTGTGTCACCTCTCTCCCTCCTCTGCTGTAGGGTATATATATTGAGCTCTGTTAATCTGTCCTCATATGTTTTCTGATGCAGTCCCTGCACCATTTTGGTTGCCCTTCTCTGGACTGCCTCTATTTTGTTAATGTCCTTGTGCAGGGTGGCTCTAGTACTGCAGGCAGTACTCAGATGGGGCCTAACTAGTGTCTTGTAAAGAGGATATTACCTCCTCTTACAACCCAAGTATATATAGACTTTGACTTTGACGGCAGATAAGGACCGCTTAGGCCCATCTAGTCTGCCCATTTCCCTACTCTACAGGATAGGGCGCAGATCCTATTTAACCAACAGCCTATATCTTCCTGCCCCACAAGAATTGCCTTATGTCTGTCCCATGCATTCTTGAATTCTCCCACAGTTTTAGACTCACAACTCCCTCAGGAAGGCTGTTCCATGCATCCACTACCTCTCTGTGAAATAATACTCTCTCACATTGCCCCTGAACCGCCCTCCTTCTGTCTTTAAATTGTGTCCCTTGTTCTTGCAAGTCTCTTTTTCTGAAAGATGCTACCTCTGGACTTTGTTGATTCCTTTGAGGTACTTGAAAGTTTCTATCATGTCCCTCTCCTTCTTTCCTCAAGGGTATACATATTAAGCTCCTTTAGTCTCTCCTCACGGCTTCTCTTGCAGACCCTGCACCATTTTAGTTGCCCTCCTCTGGACTGCTAACCTTAAGGTCATCTGATATGATTACCCCCAGGTCCCTTTCCTGTTTTGTTGTTGTTACTACCTCCCCACCCATTGTATATTCTTCCCCTTGGTTCTTGTTTCCCAGGTGCATTATTTTGCACTTTTTTGCATTGAATCCTAGCTGCCATACGTCTGACCATTCCTCCAACCTTGCCAAGTCCCTTTTCATGCTTTCCACGCCTCCTTGTGTATCAACCCTGTTGCAGATCTTTGTGTCATCTGCAAAGGCATACTTTTCTTCCAGTCCTCGGCAATGCCACTGATGAAGACATTAAAAGAGCTGGACCCAATACTGAACCCTGCGGTACCCCACTAGTAACCGCCCTTTCTTCAGAGTGGACTCCATTTACAATTACCTTGTGTCCTGTTGTCCAGCCAATGTTTTACCAGGCTACCACCCTGGGACCCACTCCCAGGCTGGTTAATTTGACTAATAATCTTTGTGGGACTGTGTCAAATGCCTTGCTAAAGTCTAGGTAGGCCATGTCCACAGCCCCTCCCTGGTCTACTACTTTGGTCACCCAGTCAAAGAAATCTATTAGATCTGCCTGACATGACCTTCCGCCATGAACCCATGCTGCCTTGGATCCTGTGCTCCACTGACCTCTAGGTACTCAATTATTCTTTCCTTCAGAAGTGACTCCATCACTTTCCCTACCACAGAGGTCAGACTGACAGATCTGTAGTTTCCTGCCTCTGTCTTGGTCCCACTTTTGTGAAGGGAATCACATCCGCCTTCCTCCAGTCCTCGGGTACCACACCATCCTCCCATGATTTATTAAAAAGAGTAGCCAGTGGTTTCACTAGTTCCTTCCTTAATTCTTTTAGGATTCTGGGGTGAATTCCATCAGGACCCATTGCTTTGTCCTCCTTCAGTTTTAAGAGTTCTTGCAGAACCCTTTCTTCTGTGAAAGGACTGGGATCCCCCCATCAAGAGTGCTTCTGTTAATTGGATTAGGCACTTCTCCCTCCTCTTTTGTGAATACTGAGCAGAAATATTCGTTCAGTATTCCTGCTTTTTCACTGTCCCCCTCTGCCCACCCACCGTTTATTCTATTCAGCCTCACTATCCCTCCCTTTGTCTTTCTACACTCGCTGATGTACCTATAAAAGGTTTTATCCCCCTTCTTAACTGAGTTGGCTATCTTTTCCTCAGTTTGGGCCTTTGCTATTCTGACTTCCCTCCCTGCTTCTTTCTGCCTTAACTGGTACAGCTCTCTGTCCTGCTCCTTCTGTGTTTCCTTATACTTCTGGAATGCTATCTTTTCTTCCTGACTTTCACAGCCACCTCTCTTGAGAACCATAGTGGCTTTTTTTTGTTTTGATTTGTTTATTTGCGCACGCAAGGCTTGTTGCCTCTGTGATGGCAGTTTTGATAATTCCTCATTGTTGCTCCACACCTCCTTCTAGCCTGTTTACTAGTGCTTTTCTGAGGCACTCTCCCATCTTGCCAAAGTCAGCCCTCCTAAAGTCCAGTACCCTCACTTTTGTATGGCTTGACTCTGTAGCTGAGTTTAACGTGAACCACACTGTTTGATGGTCACTTGTCCCCAGATGGCAACCCACTTCTACATCGGAGATCCTCTCACTGCCCCTGTTTGAGTACACGAGGTCTAAGATTGCTCCCTGACGAGTGGGTTCCAAAACTAGCTGTCTAATACCTGCCACCTGTAGGGCGTCAAGAATGGCCCTGCTCTTGGATGTCGCTGCAGCAAATGTGCTCCAGTTAACATCTGGCATATTCAGGTCTCCCATCAACAGTATCTCCCCTTTCTCTGCCATTCTAAGAATGCCTTCCATCATATCCTTGTCCATTCCTTCCCCCTGACATGGGGGTCTGTACACAACCCCTGTGTGGATTGTGGTGCCCTTTCCAGTCTCCAAGGTGACCCACAGTGCCTCCTCTCCTCCCTGTTTACTCTTTTGTTCAGTTGCTTTTATCCCTTCCTTTACATAGAGAGCTACTCCTCCCCTCTTCTCCCTGCCTGTCTCTCTGTAGGTTATGTACCCTGGTATGTTAACATCCCAGTCATGGTTCTCTGTGTACCATGTTTCTGTAACTGCTATATCCAGGCATCCTCTTCCATTAAGGCCACCAGCTCAGGGAGCTTGTTGCCCAGACTACGGGCATTGGTACTCATTACCCTCCATTTCCTGATGGCCTTACCCCTTTTGCCCCATCCCTGTCCTTCTTGCCTTTGTCACTTTCTCCATTTACCCCTGCCCTTCTCCCTATCACACCTCCATGTTGGTGTTTGCCACACTTATTACCGTGATTGTTTGGGGGCTAGGATTTTCCTGCTCCTTCCAGTGCTCCCTTGGCTAGTTTAAAAGCTTGCCAATGAAGCATTTAAACCTATCATCTAGGATCCTGGTTCCCTCCCGGACAGATGCAGCCCATCATGCCAGTATAGGCTTGCATCACCCAGGTGGACCCCTAGTCCCCAATGAAGCTGTTCCCTGAGTTCCACACCAGTTTTCAACCACTGATTGAATCCTCATGGTATGGAACACCCAGCCTCCTATGCCATAGATGGGTAGCACCTCCGAGAAGGTTACCATGCGTGCTACTTGACCAAGGCCCTCCCCAATTCCACAAACTCTTCCTGCACTTCTCTAATCCCTTTCTTAGCCAGGTCATTTGTCCCTAAGTGGACAATGACATCCAGCTCCCTCCTCTGTGCAGCTGCTCGCAATCCTGAGGATTCGCCTCGTCCTCCAAGCCATGGCGCCCAGGCAGCCTTACCTCCTCTCCCTTCCTTGCCCAGTTCTACCTTCCTAACAATGGAGTCCCCACCAGGAGTTGTTTCTTCCTGCAGGGTCCCCTGCCACCCTCCTGTGGGTCTCCTTGGGAGGTTCCCAGCATCCTCCTTGGTCTCCACTGTAGGTGCCTCCATAGAGGAATCACACTTTGCCAGAATGGCATAGGTATTGTGGAGAGGTACAACTGGAGGGATGTGCCTCTGTTCCACCACCCTCACCCTCCCTGAGCCCACTGTGGTCCAACTGCTCCTCTACTAATACACCACAACATCCCTCTAGCCTTACCTACTGCTTTAGTGGTCTGCTTGGATGATTTCAGGTCATCTGTGATGATGATGCCCAAGTCTCTTTCTTCCCTTCTAATTGCCAGCAACTACTCTGCCAACCTATAGGTAGCTTCAGGGTTTCTCTTCCCTCTGCCAGCAACTCCCCTCCCAACCTAAAGGTGGCTTCAGGGTTTTTCTTCCCAGTGTGCATGATCTACATCTTTGCTTTAACTCAATTGCCACTCTTCTGACCATTTTGCCAGTTTGTCCAGATCTCTAATTCTGCCCACCCCATCTGGATCATCTACTTGTTGCAGATCTTGGTGTCATCTGCAAAGAGACAAACCTTACCCTCTAGTCCATCGGCAATGTCACTGATGAAGATATTGAAGAGGACTGGCTCCAGGACTGATCCCTGAGGTACCCCACTTGTGACTTGCATCTCTTCTGACTGTATACCATTTACCACCACTCTGTTTTCTGCCCACCAACATGTGTGCCACCCAATTAACTACCCTCTGACCCACCCTGAGCCTACCCAGTTTATTAAACAATCTTCTATGTGGAACAGTATCGAAAGCTTTGCTGAAGTCAAGGTAGACGACATCAACTGCACCCCCTTGGTCCACAACTGTGGTTACCCAGTCAAAGAAATCTATGAGATTAGTTTGACAGGACCTTCCTGTTATAAACCCATGCTGCCTTGGATCCTGTGATCCTATGCTTTCCAGGTGTTGCACTATCCTTTCCTTAAGGAGTGTCTCCATAATCTTGCCCACTATTGAGGTAAGACTGACTGGTCTGTGGTTCCCTGCCTCCTCCCTGTTACCACTCTTGTGGAGCGGGATCACATGAGCCCTTCTCCAGTCTTCTGGGACCTCTCCTGTGCTCAGAGACTTACTAAACAGTGCTGCTAATGGCTCTGCTAGTTTCACCCTAAGCTCCTTTAATACCCTGGGATGTATGCCATCAAGTCCTATTGCCTTGTCCACCCCGAGCTTAGCAAGCTCTTGTAGGACCCTTTCTTTTATGAAGGGACTAGTGCACACCTCCCTCCCCTCTGTGTCCATGGTGCTGAGGGGCCCTGCCCTAACTTCTCCTCAGTAAATACTGAGCAGAAGTATCTATTTAGGATAGATGTTTTTCCTTGGTCCTCCTCCACACACTCCCCCTTATTCCCTTTGATCTTAACAATACCCCCTCTGGACTTTCTCCTTTCACTAATGTATCTACAGAAAGTCTTGTCCCCTTCTTGTACTGTTCATGCTAGTATGTCCTCAGTTTGGGCCTTTGCCTGCCTTACTGTCTTCCCTGCCTCCCTTAGGGAAGTTTGGTATGCCTCCCTATCTTCATCCTGCTGTGTTTCCTTATATTTCCTGAAGGCCAGCCTTTTGGCTCTGACCTTTTCTGCTACTGTTTTTGAGACCCAACGTGGTTTCCTTCTTCTCTTGCTCTTGCTTTTCTTCCTAACACAATGGGATGTTGCTTCAAGTATTGCATCCTTAAAGAGGACCTTCCCAGTCCTTTGACTTTCAAAGGACTTGGCAAGGTTAGAGGAATGGTCAAATGTATGGCAGCTTAGATTTAATACTAAGAAGTGCAAGGTAATGCACCTGAGAAACAAAAACCCAGGGGAAGAGTACACAATGGGGGGTGCGATACTAGCAACAACAAAAATGGAAAGGGACCTGGGGGTAGTCATATCAGATGACTTAGAGGTGGGCAAGCAATGTGAGAGGGCAGTAAGGAGGGCTGGGGGGATACTGGGATGCATAGGGAGAGGCATAACCAGTAGAAAACAGGAAGTTGTTATCCCTCTGTACAGACAGCTAGTGAGACCCCATCTGGAGTACTGTGTGCAGTTCTGGAGACCCAATCTCTGCAAGGACATAGACAAGATGGAAGCTGTCCAGAGGAGGGCAACTAAAATGGTGCAGGGTCTGCACTGGAAGACATATGAAGATAGACTAAAGGAGCTTAATATTTATAGCCTCGAGGAAAGGATGGAGAAGGGGGACATGATAGAAACGTTCAAGTACCTCAAGAGAATCAACAAAGTCCAAGAGGGTAGTATCTTTGAAAAAAAGAGGTGTGCAAGAACAAGGGGGTACAATCTGAAGATTGGGGGGGTGGCTCAGAGGTAATGGAAGGAAGTATTTTTTCACAGAGAGGATTGTGGATGCATGGAACAGCCTTCTGGAGGAGGTTGTGGAGTGAAAACAATGGTTGCATTCAAGCATGCATGGGACAGCCATAAGGCAATTCTAGGGGGTGGGGGTAGAAAGAAGTAGGCTGCTGGTTAACTAGGATCTGCAGCTTATCCATTAGGTAGGCAAATGGGCAGACTGGGTGGGCCAAGTGGTCCTTATCTGCCATCAAATTCTGTGTTTCTATGCATAAATTACCCCTTCTTGCATTGATTCTGGAATTGTGTAAGCATTAGTCCCCAAGACAGGAGGCATTTCCTAGAATTGGTTGAGGGGGGTGAGACCAAAGGCAGAGTGCTCCCACCATCCAACCATGCACTAATTCCAAGGAAATGCCTCCTGTCGAGGGGATTAATGCACTTGTAACATGGACACTGTTGCAAGTGTTGTTATAATTGTAAGAGAAAACATAGATAAGTAGTGCATTTTATAACAGTGTTTTCAAGCAGGATACATGCTACTTAATGTGAAACACAAGAGGTGTGCATTAATGCCCCAAGTGGTACACTTGTTTTTCCCTTGCATCTAAACAACTTTCCATATGTTCCCGCAGTAATACAGAGTTACAAAAAATGATGTTTTCTGTAAAACAGAACTTTTTTAATAATCGCTAACTGTGCAACAAGCAATGCTACAATTTTTTGACTCTATCTCACTTGCATATCTATCTTACAGCGTGTATCTGTTTGTGTGACGGCTCTCGCACAGACATCTCAATGCAGGATTAACACTGTGAGAAGTTCTACAGGTCTAGTACTAAACATAGAAACATAGAAACATAGAATTTGATGGCAGATAAGGGCCGCTTGGCACTGTTGTGGCCAATGCCCCCATAGCCTGTAAAGACTTGTCCTGCATCCCCCAATGCCGTGGTATGTTGCGGCTGACACTGGTTCAGCCAGCATGCCAACAACTTGTGAAAATTTAGCTGCTGCAATCAGGGGCCGCCTCGTCATTGCAGTGTCAGCCATCCACTACAATGAGGGAGCAACCCATCATTGCAGGGTGGGATGTAGAAACACTGATATTGTTTGTGAACATGGCGGTGGCTTCCTGCCGTGTTGACAAAGAATATAAGCCCCCCACCTCTGTGTTTATTTGCCAACACAGGCCCAAATCCCCGTCGGCTTCAGTGCCCCAAGGTTTTTTTTTGCAGACAGGGAGCCCACTCCCCGTCGGCAGTATGTATACCCCCCACTTTTACTGTCTGCTGACGGGGTGCCAATCCCTGTCGGCATAGTGTAATACCCCCCAACCCCTTTTGTTGTGTGCCAACAGGGGTGCCCAATCCCCCATCAGCTACAGCTTCCCCCTCAAAAGACAGACTCTGGTGGCACGCTGGGAGCCCACTCCAGTGTGCCACATGCCTTTGTAAAATAAAAAATGGCCCCACGATGTCTTTTTTTTTCACCTGTAAAAAAGGAAACTGTCCCTAAGCGCTCTTCCTGCCTCCCCTCCCACAACCCGCACCCACCCACTGCACACCCTGCCTTCCCACACCCTCCTCACCCTATACTTACCTCCAGAGATCAGCGCAACGATCTTCGGTGGACCGGGAACACGTCTGCACTCTTCAAAGCTGACCGCGAACTGAGGAAATGCCGGTAAGCTGTATAATGGAATAAATTGTTTTTTTCCAACTTTAATACATATCTCAGTAATTTTTTGGAATTTTGGCACCAAATTTTCAACATGGAGTTTTTGTTACCCCTCATCATGAATTCTGGAACTGTCATGGGGTTAATCGGCCCAGAAAGGTGATTTTGCGGTCACTGCGCAGAATCACCTTTCAGGGCCAAGTAATGCAAACAACAGTGCCAGTGTTCATGAGGTGGGCTCAAAAAGCCTATGTTGCAAATTTGAGGGAAAAAATGACTTTTATGAGCGCATCAAGTAGTTGCCACGCACTTGTAGCTTCGCTGTATTTGCAATATTTCATGCCAGATTTTCAACATTGTCATTTTTCACAGCTCCTTGTGAACAATACAGCTGTCATTGTTCACATCTTGGCTGAAATGTGTTTTCGCACTTCCGGCGCAGAATAGTGCGGTCGCTGTGGGAAATCAGTGTTTGGGACAGATTAAGAAAATGACAGTGACACTGGTCATGAGTAAAGCTCCTAAAATGCCTATGTTGAAAATTTGGGGATGACATTCCATAAAACGACTGTGTTACAGCCAGTCTGTTGCACAGCGTCATACGCAATCTCTGTAACGTTGCAGATTTGTAATTTTGTCATGCCAGATTTTCAACAGTGGCATTTTTTCACACCTCCTTATGAGCAGTACAGCTGTCATTTTTTTTACATCCTGACCAAAATGTGTTTTCACAGTTCCAGCGCAGAATAACGTGGTTGCTGTGGGAAATCATGGTTCGGGACAGATTAAGAAAATAACAGTGGCACTGTTCATGAGCAGAGGTCCTAAAATCCCTGTGTTGAAAATTTGGTGATGAAACTCCATGTCATGACTATGTTACAAGCGTGCATTGAACTGTTTCCACGCACCCTTGTAACTTCGCAAATTTGTAACATTTTCATGCCACATTTTCAACAGTGGCATTTTATCACACCTCCTTATGAACAGTACAGCTGTCATTTTCACATCCTGGCTAAAATATGTTTTGCACTCCTGCTGAGAATAGCACGGTCGCTGTGGGAAATCAGTGTTTGGGACAGATTAAGAGTTGACCGAGTCAGAGGGGGGGAGTGACCGAGCTCAACTGAGCTCCATCAGGACTGCTGTGGATTTGTTTGTGGGCAGAAAAAGGCCCCAACGCAACAGCCCAGTACAAAAGGGCAGCCTGCAGCACTGGGAGAAATAGAATGAGAGAGCGAGTAAGGGAGGCGGGGAGTGAGCGAACTCACCGGAGCGCTGTCAGGACTGCTGCGGATTTCTTTGTAGGCAGAAAAAGGTGCCATTGTAGGCAGGAGCCCCGTTTGAAAAAGCAGCTTGCAGCACCAGGACAAACAGAATGAGTGCGTGAGAGAGGGAGACTGAGCTACTTCATCGGAGCTCGGTTGGGACAGCTGCGGATTTCTTTCTGGACAGACAAAAGTGCCAATGAAGCCAGCGGCCCCATACTAAAGTGCAGCCTGCATCGCCAAGAGAAACAGAACGAGTGAGTGACAGAGCAGTAGTCAGCGAGCTCAGCGGAGCTCTATTGTGACTGCTGCGGATTTCTTTGTGGGCAGAAAATGTGGCAACACAGCCAGGAGTCCAGTACAAAAGGCCAGCTTGCAGCACTGGCAGAAACGGAATGAGTGAGTGAGAGAGGAGGAGTGAGTGAGCTCAATGGAGCTGTGTCAGGACTGCTTCAGATGTCTTTCTGGCCAGAAAAAGCTGGCAATGCAGGCAGGAGCCCAGTACAGAGGGCAGCCTGCAGCAGCAGCGGGAGACACAGAATGAGTGAGTGAGGTGGGGAGGGAGGAGTGAGCTCAACGGAGCTCTGTTGGGACTGCTGCAGATTTGTTTGTAAGGAAAAGGCAGCAATGTACGCAGTGAGCCCAGTACAAGGGCAGCCTGCAGTGGAGTGAAACCAGAATGAGCTTATTGAGAGAGGGGGATGTTGAGCCTATGGAGCTGTATTGTAACTGCTGCAAATTTCTTTGTGGGCAGAAAAAGGTGCCAATGCAGGCAGGGAGTCCAGCAAAAGGGCAGCCTGCAGCGTCGGTAGAAGCACAACGAGTGAGTGAGAGAGGGAGGGAGTGAGCGAAATCAACCAAGCTCTATCGTGACTGCTGCAGATTTCTTTGTTGGCAGAAAAAGGTGGTAATGCATGCAGGAGCCCAGTACAAAAGGCCAGCCTGCAGAACCAGCTGAAACAAAATGAGTGAGTGAGAGAGGGGGAGTGAGCAGGCTCAACAGAATTGTGTCAGAATTGATGCAGATTTCTTTGTGGGCAGAAAAAGCCACCAATAGAGGCAAGAGCCCAGTACAAAAGGGCAGTCTGCAGTGCCAGGAGACACAGAATGAGCGAGTGAGAGAGGGGGAGTGAGCCACCTCAATGGAGCTCTGTCAGGACAGCTGTGGATTTCTTAGTGGGCAGAACAAGGTGCCAATGCAGGCAGGTGCCCAATACAAAAGAGCAGCCTGCAGCACTGGGAGAAACAGATTGAGTGAGTGACAGAGGGGCAGTAAGCGAGCTCAACAGACCAATGCAATCAACATTCGGCATTGACAAATGCTTGTTTTTGATGATGGTTTGACCCTGAAATCTCAGGTGTCTGCCATTGTCAAATCTTCCTATTATCATCTTAGGAATATTGCCTGGGTGAAACACCTGGTTCCTCAGGCTGACCGTTCCATATTGGTCCACACCTTCATCACCTCCCGCCTTGATTACTGCAATGCCCTTTAACTAGGGCTGCCGGGGGTTATATCCACCGCTTGCAGCCTGTGCAAAATGTGGCAGCTAGGCTTCTGATTGGTACGTCTAGGTCTAGTCATATTATGCCTCTGCTGCGCGGACTGCACTGGCTGCCAGTTCAGTGGTGGATCACCTTTAAGGTTGGGTTGCTGACCTATAAAGCCCTACATGAACTGGGACCCCAGTACTTGCAAGACCTTCTTACTCCCTACTGACCCTCCCGCTCACACCGATCTGCTGATGAGGGATTGCTAGAGATTCCCAGGGTTCGGTTAAGGACATCTGGGGCATGTGCTTTTTCTTATACTGCCCATCCCTGTGGAATTCTCTACCTCATCAGATAAGAGAATGCCTGACCGTCTCAAATTTTAAATCTGAGCTCAAAACTTATTTGTTTCTTAAAGCTTATTCTGAATGATTTTAAATATGACTGCTTAATTTAATTTAACTGTTTGTTTTAATGTGTTTGTACAGAGCTTCGACTATGAAAAGCACTTTAAAAATAAAGTTTTACTTACTTTATACAACTTTACATCATTGTTCATGTGCACTGTTTTCTATAAAATCTGCATTTTAATAAAATATTTGAAAGAAAATTTGGGGAAAAAAGAAAAGGGATGTAGCATGTGATTGTTGCCACCAGATGGCAGGCTGGAGCTATTTGCTTAAGCTGCTATCTCAAGGCTTCCCTCCAGTGGCAACAAAGGCACATTACATCCCTCTTCTTATTAAAAGCAAACAAACAAGGAATGTTGCATATGATTGCTGCCACCAGATGGCAGGCTGGAGCTAGATACTTAAGTTGCTATCTCAAGGCTTCCCTCTTGTGGCAACAGACCTACGCTACACGGTACTGATATGATGCACTAACAGAAGTGGTCTTACCATCTTGCTGCATAATGCCTTTCTGAATAACGCCAAGTAAAATCAAGTGCTGTATTCTAAAGTTCACAATATTTACTGTCAAAGATGTACTGACATGTTTAGTTGATTTACTTATAAAGCATACCTTTTCAATTTCTACTCAAGGCACTGTACACATGAGCAAGTTAATTAAAATAAATTTAAATTGCAGTCACTATCCAAGCATTAAAGCAGTTCAGGTTAATTAAAAAGAGGGAAAAGCTTCCCTGAAAAGAAATGTCTTCAGCTCCCTTTTGAAGGCATTTACTGATGGAGCCTCTCTGATAGTAAAAGGAAGTGAATTCCATAGGGTCGTGCATGGAACAAAAATGCTCAGGCACCAGCAGATTGTAGGCACACAACTGGAATTACCAAGAGCCCCACATTAGCTGACCGGAGGGGACAGAGTGGGCAGTAAAGCTGCAGAAAGTCTTACAGGTATCCATGCCTCAGTCCGTACAGGGCCTTATAGGTCAGCAAACCAACCTTAAAGGTAATCTGCCACCTTACAGGCAGCCAGTGCAGAGAGTGGAGCACAGCTGTAATGTGACAAGAACAGGAAAGGCAGAGCTCAACCCCCAATAGCCCAAAGAAAAGGGATGTCATGAAGACATGGCCCAGTGATGGCAGATCATCTGGGGGAATCAGGTGTTTAATCCTGGGAATGTTACAAAGGTGATAAAATGCACTCTATAATATGGCTAACACCTGGAACTTAAGCATCAGGCTGCAGTCCAGTACCATGCCAAGATTCCTCACATTTTCTGAGGTGAGAAGTTGAGAAGCCCTCATCCTAAGACCAGAAACTCAACCAACTTGCACACCAACCCCTGGACCACCAAATTTCACCACTAGTACCCCTCTATGTCTGGATTCAACCTCAACCAGTTGACACTTATCCAGTCCTGGATCTCAGCAAGGCACTGAATGATCCTTGAGACAGCATTCTGCTGTTGAGGCACAAAAGACAAGTAGAACTGAGTGTCATCTGCACAGCAGTGAAAACTGAGCCCATACCACCTTATAATGTCCCCCAGTGGTAGCAGATACACTGCAAACAACATGGGCACTAAGATGGAACTCTGTGGGAACCTACATGACACGGACAGTGGTACAGAGGAAAAAGTTCCTAGTACCACCTTCTGCATCCTGCCTGTGCGCCATGAATGGAACCACTTGAGGACTGTGACAGTCAGCCCACAATGAACCCACAGGTGCTCCAACAGCACACCATGGTCCACGTTGTCAAATGCATTGCCTCGCCATTGGCCAAAATCTTCACACTATCCCTTTCCAGTGGTGTCGTACCTGATCTCTGGAACACTGCCAGAATAACTCCTATATTCAAAAAAGGGGACAGAAATGAGATCTCAAATTACAGGTTGATAGCTATTCTCTCAGTCCTGAGCAAAATACTGGAAAAGCTTGTTGCCATCCAAACCCTCGACTACATAGAAACCACAAACCTGCTTTGTGATGCGCAACATGGCTTTAGGAAAAACCATAGCACTTCAACAGACCTGGTTAAACTCACATCAGATACTCTCTCCAACATGGATGATGGTCGGCTAACAGGTGCTGTCTTCACTGATCTTACCAAGGCCTCTGATCTTGTGGATCACTCCATACTCCTGTCCACTCTGCAAACCATAGGCTTCTCCACTGCTGTTGTAAACTGGTACAGGAGCTATCTAACCGGCAGGACCCAAGCTGTGAAATTTAATTCCGCGACATCAGACAGCACCACAATCAACGTTGGAGTCCCCCAAGGATCAATTCTAGGACCTCTTCTTTTTTCCCTCTTCATAAACAACATACCGGACAATGTCTCAACTTGCTCCTCTCTTCTCTATGCTGATGACCTGGTCATCTAAGCCAGCTCAAATAAACATCGACTACCTAAACGCGTCTCTGACCACGGCCTACAACAGTATTCAAAACTGGCTGAGCAACCATCGACTAGTCCTAAATACACGCATAACTAAAGCCATGCTCCTGGGCTCTGCCCCCAAACTTAGATCCTGCCCCTCCCCCTTGAGAGTACTCGACCTGGATGGGAACACACTAGAGGCTGTCACCTCATTTCGGTATCTTGGGGTTCTGCTTGACCAATCTCTGGACCTTAACCTCCACATTCAATCAACCTTCAAAACAGTTAATTGTAAACTGGGGGCCGCCTACAGAACAAGCTATATGTTAACGCCTTCTGCTAAGCTAGCCATTGCCAGGGGGATCCTTCTCCCAACCCTAACTTACTGTGCTCCTATCCTGGCTGCTGCCCATAAATCAGCACTACAGAAATGGGATGTCATCTATAATAATGTCTGTCGTTATGCATCTAGGGCCCCTCGGCTCAAGCATTGATGTCAGCTGTATAGCGACCTAGGCTGGCTCTCCCCGTCTGCAACCAGACAATACCATCTCGGTTGTCTATCTGACTCCATAATTAGACTGGAAACTCCAGCATCACTGGCTGAGTTATTATGTCCCATCATCTCAAACCATGGGCTGAGGTCAATAGACAAATCACTAATAAGGGTACCCAGGTGTCACACCACCAAAGGCACCGGGGCCTTCGGGTATGCTGCCCCCCAGATGTGGAACATGCTGCCACTGAACTTAAGGCAATCTACATCCCACTACCACTTTAAACGTGGGCTACGACATTACCTAGCTACTGCTGAACAGTGTACCTGTTTCGACCCTACCTGACTGTGCCCATGAAACCCTGCCCCACACCTATCTCCACTGTACAATCCAAATCTCCTGCTACCACACCCCCTCCCTCCCCTTTCTCTCGCATCTTCCTAAACTCACTTACTTGCTTATGCCTTTTCTCTCCTGCTTGTTGTACTTTTTGTCTACCTGTAGAACCGAACTTCCGCATGGGATAATCCTGCTTCCGAAGCCGAAATTACTCTGCTACACTCTTACTGCGATTGTTGTATACTGTGCTGACCAATGCTGTTTTACTGTTATCCATGCCATCACAGCTATTTTAGGTACTTATGCTTCATGCCAAGTACTTTGCTTTATTGTCTAAACACTTTATTGCCTTACAAGCTGTATTGTCAATTGTAAACACCCTCTGTATGTATTGTCTTGTACTCTACTGGGTCATGCCTGAAAATAGTCACCAACTGGCTAGTGCACTTACTCAGTAAACAAAAACTAAACAAATAAATAAATCAAGGAATATTAGGATGGTACAATTTCCTCGATCCCTCACCACCAGAAGATCATTAAGCACCCAATCCAGGGCAGTCTCAATACTGTGCCTTTTCCTGAAACCCGAATGGAGAGGGTCATAGATGTTATGAGTTGACAAATGGTCCTCCAGTTGGAGAGCCAACGCCTTCTCAGTAACCTTTCTCACAAAGGGAAGGTTAGAGACAGGTCAGCAGTTGGCTAGGGAGTCCAGGTCCAGGGATGGTTTCTTTAAGAGGTACCTCACCACTGCCTCCTTCAGAGGCTCAAGAAAGACCCACCTCTCCAAAGAACACCGGACTATCAAAGTCAGGTCCGGGCTGATGGATCAACACACCCCACAAGAAGGCTTGTTGGGTCCGGTCCAACTATAGTGGGTGGTCCTCAACACCCAGATGACCATCACAACATCCTCATCCAACAACTGATCGGGTTAGGAAAACAAATGGACTGCCCATAACCCCAGCTCACCACTGCAAGCCCTGTGGAGGGCGTTGACTGGCTCCCAGACATGATTGTGGCAATCTCATCAGCAAAAAAAGAGCAAGCTGGCCCAGTGGCACTGAGGGCTGAGGCGCTGGATGCTTTACTCATGCTATGCCACCGACCCATGTTCAGGAATGAGCACAGGCCACCAGGGGTCGGGGGTGTGAGGAGAAGGACTGATGCTGCAGTGAGGGGAGGAGATGGGGAGACTTGAGGAGCGCACATCATTGCATGCCTCACCTCAGGAAACAAAAACAGAAAAGGTCCTGGCCATGCAACATGACTCTGTCCCCACAGATGCCACCCCTGAGAAGGCACCTCCTGGCTGGATCCATTTTGGGTGTGTAGAAACACTCCCATCACCCTGCCATAAAGGGTAAGTCATCAGAGCATAAGGAAGGGTCTGACCCTTGGGGACGGCACGGAGAACAGCCAATGGTACTAGGAGCCGCCAGACAGAAGATAAATATCATACAGACCTCTCAAAAAACAGAGCAAACTCATCACACTTTAATTGTGAAAAAGCTCTCACGGACTGAAGACAGGCCTGATTAAACAGCCTATCAACAGTCCAAAAGAGCTGAGGCAGTCTGTTAATTATTGCAGCAATCTCCCTGGACAGGAACACTGCCTTCTTACAGGAGATTGCTGAATGATAGTCTCTATAATGAGACATCAAAATAAGCATGTCCACATCAGGCTGGGACCTTCACCAGTGCCACTCTAACATTTGACCCCCCCCCCATCTTGAACTCCCTGAGATTCCCGCCAAACCAACAGGTGCCCTGGTGTGAAGTGAGGGGTCAAACATGGTCAGTGTGATTGAGTCAAAGGCCTCAGTGACCACCCTGTTGTAGGCTGACACCAATTCCCCCAGCTCCTCGCAAGCACTCATTACCCCTGAAAAGTCCAGCATCGCCATAAGACCTTCCAGGGTCAAACCCTTTAAAGGACGGTACTGGGCCATCTCCATAGGGGAAGGTCTTTTAGGGAGGGGTCTTTGAATGAGAATCTCATGGTATGATGGTCCAACCAAATGACTGGCTCCACCATCAGGTCAGTGACCGCCACTCCAAGTGAGAAGACCAGTTCAAATGAATGACCGTGTATATGGGTTGCAGAGGCAACTACCTGTGTCAGGCCCAGAACATTCATCAGCTGGAGGAAGTTTTGTCCCTATGGCAAGAGTTTGTCATCAACCCAAGTGTTAAAGTCACCCAGAATGATCCATCTGGTGGACTCCAACACCAGTTCGGCAACAAAATCCACAGCTTCCTGCAGGAATTCCCTCTCTTGAACTGCCACACAATCAAAGGATCTGGTTGTTCCCACTGGGAGGGCCGCAAGGTGCAAACTCGATTTAAAACAAACCACCACACCCCTTCTCTCAGGCAGTGAATAACTGATGTATTTATAGTATGAAAATAAAAATGAATACATATGAAGCAGATATGTGGATTACTGTCCTGTAACCGCAGTTCTGCTGGTGGTATACAGTTCACATCCACACTCTGATAGTCATCCTGAAGACAACTGAGCCATCGGAAGTCTGCAAATTAGGCATCTGACACCACCAGGGTGGTATAACCTCTGCCTCTGACCCATGATGTCAGGTCTTTACATGCTAAACCGCAACCCCACAGGTATTTTAAAAAATTGCTTAAAGGGGACAGACTGACAGATGGGTAACTGGCACAGTACTCTCATTTGAAACAATATATGTTTTACCCACATGCCAGCGTTATGTACTGTAGGCCTGTTTATTTCTTTACGGCCACAGGACATATGCTTGAAGTACAACAGTGCTATACTGGCCAAATGCTATTATCAGATCATGCCCCATCAGTACTGGCTTTGGAACTACACCAACAATCTACACAAAGCAACTGGAGAGTTAAAGGGATACTCGCAACCTTTTCTGCATCATACTATTTCGAGTTAAAACTCCAGATTTTGCTGCTTACCATCTCTAACATTCACTGAAGTTGCTGGTTGCTTATCTCTTCCTTTCTTAGCAGAACTGAAATGCAAGCTAATGGTGTAATTATACCCAGCCTTGTTCTGTTTCAAACTTGATCTACTCTTATTGCATACTTATGAACATTAGAGCATCCCCAAACAGTACAACCACCATGCAATAGTCTCCCTCCTCACAATGCAATATGATTTGCCAGACTGTGTTGAGGGTGTTTTCAAGTCCAATGAAAGATGCAGGGAGTTCATCAAGGAAATGTAAACAAACATGGCTTTGAAAGGTAACACCAGTATGGCGTGTCAGTCTGTTTTTCACTCTTGAAAGAAAAAGGAATCATAATTAAACTACCAGCTACATCAGCAGCCTCTACAGAATGGGAACAGTCATAACATGTGCCTTTAAACTAGATACACTTTGAGGCCTAGAAGGTTGACAGTGTCCCTTTAACATAGGCCTTTAAAGGACCTCAAAATTTGGAAACCTCAAGGAAAGAATCCCAATTGTACAGCAAAATCAGTCCTCAGACACATCTCCACCAATCACCTGGGATACTGAAAAAGCAGTACTATGAGGTTGGGTGGGGTTTGTTGTATATGCCTCCGAACCAAAAAAGACCCATGAGGGAACACAAACAATTGACTGAACAAGGGGACTCATCCTTACTCCCACTAGTGAAACTTACTCAAAATAAAATTCAAAACATTTTAAATACAAACTCAGAACTGGCCCTTCAGTACTTGAAACAGATGCACTATGATGGTGGGTCCAGGACCACAAAACTATTGGTATTCCAGCTGCATCAGTACAAGGCAGAAGCTACCATCATGAAGTTGAAGGATCCAGTCTCTGTGTTGGAAATCTTTAAATCTTTGCAAACTGCTCAGGTCTTGACTAATTATTTTGCCTCACTTTATACGTAAGACCTGGAACCAGAACTCCCAATCTAGATACAGGACCTTGACTCATTGCACCGTCCATTGGTTACAAAAGCACAGAATGAGTGCTTGATATCACCCATTTCTCTGCCAGAGCTGGATGCTGTGTTACGCACACAAAGTCTGGGAAATCTCCATGCCTTGATGGCTATTCAGCTAAATTATTAATGCCTCTAAACAGGCACTTTGCCCCATTATTTAAGCAATAAGGCATGACAGGGTGTGGGTTATTGTGTAATAACGTCACTCCTGGGGTGGGTTGAGGCACGAGGTGAAGCCGAGTGCTTCTACCACCCCAGGAGTGACGTTATTACACAGTAACACACACCCTGGTGTGCCTTATTGCTATTATACAATGGTTCATTGTTATACAAACTAAAAAAAAAATTTTTTTAAATGTTTTTAGTAGATTTTTAGTGAGTTTTTTAAGAGCAGAGAAAAAAAGGAAAAGGTGTTCTATGATGACAGCAAGCAAAGCTAATGCTAATCAATGACAGTGATGTTATACTGCAATATCACCACTGTCTCAGGCACACACTGACCAATCAGAATCCAGGAGTATTTCTTGCCATTGTATAAATGCAGGTTTACACAGCCACATACAGGTAATGATCCTCCTTCTTGGAAATTTGCCATCATATTGGCTACTTTGAAATTTAATAAAGTCCTTACTAAATCGGAATCATACAGACCCATCTCAGTACTGAATGTAGATTATACACTCTGTTGTAGTTAAATGACTTGAAATACTCTCCCAGATTTAACCCATAAAGAGCCATCCAGTTTCATAACAAAGCAGCAAACACAAGATAGTATTAGGAGAACTCTTGCCTTGCTCCAGTACGCATCCGGGACACAGCAGCCAGCATTTGATAGGGTGTCATGGAAATTCTTGTACTACACATTGTATTGATTTGGCTTTTATCCCCAATTTATTAATAAACTCAGGACATTCCACTAGCCCCCACAGGCCATGTTCCAAGCTAATGGGTCCCTTTCCCGGAGATGTCATCTATTTCAAAGGGTAAGACAAGGCTGCCCCCATGTTCCCCTTATTATCTAAACTGACAGTTGAACCCTTGAGCAAAACAGCAGTATAACAGGTATCTCTCATCACAAGTAAGTGAACCCACAACCTCCTCACCTCTTCTGTGGTTGACCTCAATTAAGCATGGCAGACTCTCAGTATACAAATTCACTGAGAATAAAACAGTGGCCCTTCATATACATATACCATCTTCCTTCCATTATTCACACATACAGTCAATTCAACTGGGACCAGTCCCAAATAAAATACCTAGAAGTGCAAATTCCTAAAGAGCTAGCAATGTTATATCAGTAGAACTAGTAGGCCTTTGTTGTCCACAGTATATTCAGACTTAGATAGGTGGGAGGTGTTACCACTAACATTTCATAACAGAGTAGAAATAATTATTTAAATAGGTTACTCACATGTAACCGTAGTTCTAGGAGTAGTATATAGTTCAAATCCACACTCTAGCAGTTCCACTGGAAGAGACTCAATCAATCAATCAATCACTCTATGTAATCAGGCATAATCACTATTGGGCAAGCTCACTTTCAAGGCGGTCCTGGGCATTAATACAATACAGTACACTTCATAAGATTACAATTACGGTGGACAGCGGTGCAAAAAAAAAAAAATCATAGTGAAGGTGCTGGTCAATATCCATACATACCGTCAACATATTTAATATGCAAAGGTACATAATGATAAGTTTTCTGGAATGAGAAGAGACAACAATCCCATATAGTCTCTGCTAAGTAAGAGCTCATACCTAAATGATAAAAAATAAGGAGGTATTAGGAATAGGGTAGAAATTGGGGTGAAAGACTAGGCAGCCAAGAGGGAGGCCAGAATAGATAAAAGGCAGAGAATAGGCAGGGCCATCTCAGATTAAGAGAACTAGGCTTGTAGAGCCTAGGTTTCTGTTGTTAGGAATGTGGGGTGGATGAGATACTTAGGCGTAGGATTTGAGAGTGGCACCCAGGGCTTAGGGGTCATAGTCATCTGAAACAGTTGCATGATTCCTTCAGATAATCCATTAATAGAGCTTTGAATGTGAAAATACTTGGAAGTGAGGATCATTTTAATGAGTCTTGCATAGTGTTCCAAAGTGATGGAAGTGAGAAGTTGATTACTGCTGAGCCAAGGGTAGTTTTCACTCTAGGAATCTGGAAGCAGATTATGGAGAAGCAGCTCAGGCCATAGGAATCTTTAGCCCATTTGAAGAGGTTCGAAATATATGCAGGGAGGTTATCAGATAATGCTCTAAAAAAAACAGAGGAGAGCATTCCTTTTTCTCCTAGATGAGAATGAGGTCCATCCCAAAACCTGGTATAGATGACAGTGATGTGTACCACGGGGTAGATTTAGGATAAATCTTAAAGCCCATTGGTAAAGGGTGTCCAGTTTGTTTAGCATCGTTGATGGGCAATGACTGTAAGGAAGTCAGCGTAGTCCAGTATAGGTAGGAACGTAGTTTGTACTAGTCTCATTCTGGCTTCTAATGTAAGTAAGTGGTTAATGAGATAGAATTAACCTAATCGCTGGCTTAGTTTCTTTGAGGTTTCATTTAAGTGGCACAGAAAGTTGAGCTTGTTATCCAGCCAGAACCCTAGGTATTTAAAGGTATCAACTACTTCAAGGGGTTCATCTAAGAGTGTTCCGATCTGTGTGATATGTGGACATCCAGAAGTAGACTTTGGTAAGAGAATCATTGCTTTAGTCTTTTTGGCATTGAGGAGGAGCTTATGAATGATAAGGTTGTATTGGAGGGTGACAAAGTCTTTCTGTATGTACTCATGGGCCAAATCACAGGATGAATTTGTGGTATACTGTACAGTATCATCTGTGAATAAGTGCACATTGGCTGTGCCCAGCTGTGAGTCCAGATTATTGATGTATATTGCAAAGAGGATAGGGCCCAGGATGGAGCCTTGTGGGACTCCTCGTAATAAGGATTTTTGTAGGGACAGATCTCCTATGGCTTTGACTTGTTGTGACCTATTGTTTAGGTAGATGGTGAACCATTTAATTGCAGAACTATCAAGTCCGATGTTACTCAGTGCAGTAAGCATGATGGTATGATCCACAGAATCAAAGGCCTTACTTAACTCAAGGAAGAGGGCAACACGTGTTTTAGAGTCCAAGGCCATTTGCCAATCTAGAGTTACTTTGGCAAGAGCCGATACTGTACTGTGTTTGGCTCTGAAGCCGGACTGAGCTGGGTTTAGCAACTTTTGTGACTCCAAATGTTCTTTAAGTTGGATTTTGACAATTTTTTCAAGTAATTTAGAGAGGACAGATAGTAGAGAAATAGACCAGTAATTGTTCAGATCACTTGGATCCCCAGTCTTGAATAATGGTAGGATATGGGCAGTTTTCCACGAGACAGGTAGCTCACCTTGAATCAGGGAGGTGTTGAATAAGTGTGTAATGGGGGCGGTCAGATAGGTATGGCCAAGTTTTAGGAAGTAAGGTTCAATATTATCTGCACCCACACTCTTTTTTGTATCCAGAGAAAGGAGGAGGACCTCCACTTGCTTGAACATAATTGTGAGGAAGCTGAAGGGGGTGGGATGCAATTGGTTATGGTTGTGATTATCAGTGAAGCCAACAGTGTAGTTTCTTGACAGGCTAAGTTTTCTGATAGGTGAGGTGTCAAAGGCAACCCCTGCAGTGGCAAAGTGATCATTAAACTTCTCTGGTATATCAGCTTTGTCCGTATAGGTGGTACCATCAGACACAATTTTGTTTGGAAGGGGTGTTGCAGTGGACTGACCTTTCACTTCTTTGAGGATGTTCCAAAATTTGGCAGAGTTGTTTTTATTGTCTTCAAGTTCTTTTTGGAAGTACCTAGCTTTTTTCTGACCTAATTAGCTTGGTACAAGCATTCCCAGTGGTGCGGAATGCTAACCAATGGGCCTCCAGGTGGTATTTCCTCACTTTTTTCCACCAGTAGTCCCTATCCCTATGTCCTTTCTTCAGGATGGGAGAGAACCAGCCAGGAGTTTTATTTTTTGATTTGATCAGTCTTAGTGGGGTGTGTTTGTCTATTAGCTCCAGTAAGAGGCTGTGAAAGATGTTAAATGCCTCGTTAAAGGTGGGGGCTAGATAGAAATCCTGCCAATGAATGTTGCTTAGATCGTTCAGGAAAGTGTACTGGCAGAACTTTTTCAGGCATCTTTTCAGTTTGAATTTGGAGGCCGCTTTTATTTGGGAAGGATGTCTGATGCAGGCAGTAGCGCAATGGTCACTTATATCATTGAAGAATACTCCAGTATGCGAGATATTGTGAGGTTTGTTTACTAGCATAAGGTCCAGGAGGGTGCTACGCTCAGGGTTTTTTCTGTTAGGTCTGGTTATAGCAGTTGCCATTTGTAATAGACCATTAACATGGCATAGATCCTTCAATTTCTTAGAGCTGTCATCATTCCAATTTAGACTGAAATCCCCCATTAGAATACATTCAGTATTAGCAGAGTCAAGAAGGTTTTGAAGGTGTGGCAGAAGTGCCCAGCCACCAAACGGTGGTCGGTAGCATGCTGCCATAAGCAGTGATTTCTCACTGGAAATTGATAATTTTAGAGCTTACATTCAAATTCCTTAGCTTTTGGTACGGTCAAAGATTGTGACTGTGAATTTGTTTTGATATTGCAACCTCCCCAGTCGGTCTATCACAGTGGTATATATCCGGCACGTTGATAGATTTGTCCAGGGTCAAGGTGTGAGCCAGGATTCAGTTATCATGAAGAAATCAGGAGATGCAAGTAGAGCCCAGGTCTGTATAGAGTCAGTCTTCTTTAGCAAACTACAGACATTGATATGGATAAAGCTAATCTGTTTATATTGAGGGAGGTCCATAGGGGTGTCCAGAGAAATAGGTGGGCCTGGGTTTAATTCAACATTTCCCAAACAGAGTAGGAGAAGCAGTAGTAGTTTTTTAAGGTGGTGTCTTAGCCTGCTAAATAGTCTTTAGTTACTCCTTCTAGCATACATTGGTTTAGCGGTGGCTGTGTTAAGGGCAGGATTGCTATTTGCTAGGGATAAAACATAGAGAACTGATAGGGCCGATACCATCCTTGGGAATTGCACATGTTCTATAGTTATGGCCTGGTGGGAGGAGGGGCATGACCATAGAGGAGATGTCCCTGATGGAGGATGCCATGGTCTAATGTGGGAGGCTATATCTTGGTAGATGATTGAGGAGGGAAACTGGCCTTTGTCCGAGTTGCAAACCAAAAGTTTGGGTAAAGCATAACTTAGTAATATAAGGCAACTATAGAGAAGGATAGGCGCAGATGGCATTCTTAATGTGGAGATATTTCCTTTTACCAGTAATAAACACAGGATTTGCAACAGTTACTTGAGAGGGCCAGGGAAATGAGTGGTTCTTGTGGGAGGATGGGGGACCAGTGGAAATTGAGGCCTAGATAACCAATGAGGCGTGGCTGGCAATAGCCAGTAGGAGTGAGCTAGAAAGTCAGGGCGGGGTTTATGTGTATTTAATCAGAACCTGGGAGATGGGTGGGTGGGCGAAAAAATTGGCAGCTAGAGCTCCCTTCCTGGAGGTAATCAGTCCCTGAGGGCAAGTCCGTAGCTGCGTTTCTGTGAGGGGCTGGTGACTTCAGACCTGGTCTGCAGGTGGCAGTCTGGCAGGTCGGGTTCATCAAAGAACCACGGCTGTGGCTCTCAGACTACCTAGAAGGGGAAGGCAGAGGAGAATTAAATAAGAAAGTCAGAGGGGGTGGGGCTGCTCGTGGAGCTAAAAAGAAATGCAGACTGGCTTAAATGGGGTTGCAGACCAAAATGTTAGGCAAGGTGCCTCCAAGTCTGAGTGGGCAATAACAGGGCTATTTAAAACACAATACTAGCGTAAAAAGGTGAAGGGGGTTTCAAAGGCCTGAGTTGAGATCACTACTGGTCTTATGAGGAACACAATACAGGCATTTACATTAAATCAGAAAACTTCAGCTATAAAATACAAACAAGACAGTTTTAACAGAAAACATAATTTAGCACAATATAATCAAACATTAACAGTGCAGAGCTATATGGAGCCAATCGGAGTGCTCCTGGGGCTGACTGCAGCCAGTGGGCCACAGCAGTAAAAGACTCTGGATTTAAGCCCAGAGACAACTGGCTCATGTAAAGAAAGAAAAATTGGCAGCTAGGCTCCCTTCCTGGAGGTAATCAGCCCTGAGGGCAAATCCATACCTGCATTTTAGTGAGGGGTTGGTGGCTTCAGACCTGACTGCAGGTGGTAGTCTGCAGGTCGGGTGTCAGAGAACCATGATTGTGGCTCTCAGACTACCTGCATTTCTGTGAGGGCTGGTGGCAGTCTGGCAGGTCAGATTCATCAGAGTACCATGGCTGTGGCTCTGACTACCTGCATTTCTGTGAGGGGCTGGTGGTTTCAGACCTGACTGCGGGTGGCAGTCTGGCAGGTGGGTTCATCAGAGAACCACGGCTGTGACTCTCAGACTACCTGCAGGCAGGATGATTGAATGGACATCTTTAAGCTAAGCTCCTCCCACCACCTGGGTGGATATATCCCCTAACTCCACCCTGTGACATCATATCTCACACGCTGGAAGCAGGACCATGTGCCTCTTGATACAGCAAACCGGGTAGATTGTACGGAAATGAACCATATCCCACTCCTAGAACTGGGGTTAAAGGTGAGTAATCTATTCTTCTAGGGGTGTGGATATGATTCATATCCACAATCCTGGAAGTTCTCCAGGAGGAGGGGAAAGGCGCAGCACACCCCTACTTGGCAAACAGAGATTGAAGAACCAAGGTCCCAAAACACGTATCCCAGTGTGACTCGAAGACAACGTGTTAGTGAGAAATAAAGGTGTGTACTAACCTCCCAGTAGCAGCCCTACAGAGTTCCTGTATGGTGATATCCCTGGAAGCAGCCAACGAGGCAGTGGTATGTCTGATGGAATGAGCCTGATCCCAAAGGGAGACTCCTGACTAACCTCCCTATAGCAGAGGTTGATGTAAGATGTACTCCACCTTGCAATCATCCACTTTACTGCCAGTCTCCCAGGCGCAGCTTCAGTGCAGCTGACAAACAACTGGTGAGCCTATCCCTGAATTCTAGCCATATGTTGTACATAATATGAAAATGTTCTCTGCAGGTCCAGCATATGGAGCCTGTGGTTGGCCACTGAGTAGGGTCGGTAAATATATTGGTAAGCTATTCACCTTGTTAATGTGGAACTCTGATACCACCTTTGAGAGGAACTTTGGGTTGGTGCAAAGAATCACTTTGTCCCTGTAGAAGACCAGGTAGGAAGAGTCCACTTAAAGTGCCTGGAACTCCCCAATCCTTCAAGCAGATGTAATGGCCACCAGGAAGGCTGTCTTCCATGAAACGTGTGACAAATCACAGCTGCATACTGACTCAAATGGCTTACTATGAGCACAGCCTGAATCAGTGGTAAGTCCCATGGTGGAGATGGAGCATATAAGATAGGGGAAAAGTGGTTGAGGCTCTTAAAGTGCCTGACTACCTTCTCCTTAGCCACCACTGGCATACCAGCTGGCACCTGGTAAGGAGAGATGGCTGCCAGATGCACCTTAAGTTTCCTCTCTCAGTCCCAGCTGGGGAAGGGACCAGAGGTAGTCCTGGATGCTAGCCACAGGATAGGCAAGGGATCAAGCTCCTTGCTCTGGCACTAGGTGCAAATCTCTTCCATTTAAAGGCACAGCACCTATGAGGTGACTCCTTTCTGGATGCCTCCACAGCATGGAGGACATCCTCAGGAAGAACTCACAGCATGGAGGACATCCTCAGGAAGAACTACAGCATGGAGGACATCCTCAGGAAGAACCACAGCATGGAAGACATCCTCTGGAAGAACCACGGCATGGAGGACATCCTCAAGAAGAACCACGGCATGGAGGACATCCTCAGGAAGAACCACGGCATGGAGGACATCCTCAGGAAGAACCACAGCATGGAGGACAACCTCAAGAAGAACCACAGCATAGAGGACATCCTCAAGAAGAACCACGGCATGGAGGACATCCTCAGGAAGAACCACAGCATGGAGGACATCCTCAGGAAGAACCACGGCATGAAGGACATCCACACAAAGAACCATGGCCCAGAAGTCTAGCCCCTCAGGAACCAGATCATGAGGTGCAGGGACTGAAGGTCTGAATGCAGGACCATTCCCTGTTAGGGTCAGCAGGTCTAAGCACAGAGGCAAACACACCAGAGGCCTGCTGCTAAGGCTGAGGAGATGCAGGTACCAGAATGGCCTTGGCCAGTCTGGAGCCATCAGGAGCATCTGTGCCTTGTCCTTCCTAACATTAACCAATACTCTGTGGATCAAGGAGAAGGAAGAAGAGGCATACACGAGGCCCTGAGTCCAGGGCCTCATGAAGGCATCCTCATCAGAGTCCCAGAATGTGGGGCGGCACAAGCCACCTCAGTTTGGCATTCTCCAAGGTGGCAAACAGGTCCACTAGTGTGAGCCCCACAGGAGAACTGCTGGTTCACCACCTTCTGATTCAGAGATAACTCATGTGACGCTTCTCCCACCTGGCTGAGAGTGCCTGCCAGTGGACCATTCTTCCCCAACATGGATCGCCAAGAGGTCAACGCCCAGGCTATGCATATGGGTCCATCTGGACTTGAATGACCTGAGTTCTGACTAGCAGAGCAAATTCCATCAAAGTCAAGCGTACTGCACAGAGATCCAGCAAGTTGATGTGGGACGGATTCCTGGGCAACCAAAGACAATGGACCATGTGGTACCCAAGGTGCTCCCCCAACCCACTAGAGACACGTTCGTTGTCATTGTGACAGTTGACTCTGGGCAGATAAACAGGATTTCTTCCTCGAGGCATTCTGGGACCAGCTACCACTGGATAGCATCCTACATCGACTGGGTTACTGTGACTGGCTGATCCAAGTGGACTAGGAATTGGGACCACTGACAGCCCAGATCTCAGTGGAGGTGACGCATCCACCAGCAGGCTAAATGGATGATGTTGGTGCAGCATGTCATGTACTGCAGCAGCTGAAGTAAATACCTAGCAGGACACAACAGCCCATCCTGAAATGATCGGGTAAAGAAGGTCAGATCCTGTGCCCAGTCCACCAAGAGGCAACCCGTTGCCCACAGGGAGTATAGTTTTGTCCTGATGAATTTGATCACCTGCTTTGGTACCAGTTCAGACTTGTCTGGGTTGTCCAACAGGCCCAGGTCTGGACAAGTCTGAGAACCAGGCTGTGGACTTCACCACAGCCTCTCCAGATGGACTGGTTACCAGCGAGTTGTCCAGGTAGGAGTACTCCTGCCCCTAGGTGCCGCAGATGGGCTGCCACCACTGTCATGCATTTGTTGAAGACACAGAGCTGAGGAGATGCTGAATGGCATTACCTGGAATTGGTATAGGATCCCTTCTGCTTGGAACTAGAAGAATGCATTCTGGAGGTCCAGGGAGCAAAACATAGGTTACTCACCTATAACTGTAGTTCTAGGACTGGTATATGGTTCACATCCACACACTGGCAGTGTTACTTTAAGAGCTGGATTGCCAGAATGTCTTGAAGAGAACCTCCTCCACCATCGAGTAGTATATCCTTCAACTCGCCTCGGATGTCAAGAAGCAAGGGACCTTGTGCCACTTGCCAGAGGAGGTTGGGTGGGTGGTGTGGATCTGAACCATATACCACTCCTAAAACTATGGTTTCAGGTGAGTAACGTATTTTTGGAGGGTGTTCAAGTTCAAGTTTATTGCAGGAAAGACTCCGTTGAGCAAGCTCATTCACAAGGAGGTCCTGAGACACATACACATACAGTTCGAATTACATAGAAGATATAAAATGTAGAACAACAAAGAAAAAGATATATAATACAAGAGGTATACACAATAGAAGTCCTTATGCTATATATGCAGTACATTCCAGCTTTAACCTTGCCCTAAATTATGCAACACATTTCAGCTTAATAAGTAGAGGGCCAGTTGGTACCTAGGAAGTTGACTTGGCGTTAGCCTAGTAGCACCTACATATGTCTTTTAATTTAGAGATAGCTAGTGTTTTGTAGGAGTTAATTGATACGATGCTGGTTAGCTTCAGCATGGCTTGTAGCTGGTTCCAAATGTTTGGGAGGGTGTATGAGACAGCTCTTTGGCCAGCTGTGGTACATGTCCTGGGAACATCTAGTAGGATAAGGTCAGATTTCCTTAGGGAGTAGGCGCTATGCGAGATGTGTATGAGACACGTTAAATAGACAGGCAGTTTGTGGAGTAGTAATCTGAGGGTCCAAATGCCAGCATGCAGGAGGCATCTGGTGGCAAGAGAGATCCACCCAAGTGCTGCATAATGATCACAGTGGTGGGTCCTGTACACAGAGTTAGTAATGAAGTGAAGAGCATGGTGATAGAGTATGTCCAGTTTAGATAGGCTCAAGGTTGGGGAGGAGATAAAGATAATTGGGTGTGGATATGGTCACTTAACCACACATTGGCAGACTTCCAGCAGTTCTCTGGGAGGAGGGGGCAAGGTGGACACCCCTATTTGGGGCATACAGAATGGAGAACCGAGGCCCCACAAGCAGCATCCCACTGTGACTCAAGGTCAATGCTGTAATGGGAGATTAAGGTGTGTGCTGACTTCCAGGTAGCTGGTAGCTGTCCTACAGATCTCCTGTATGGGACATTCTGAAAGCAGCCACCACGCAGCAGTATGTCTGGTCGAATGAGCCCTTATCCCAATCAGAGGCTCCCTATCAGCCAACCTATAGCAGCGGTCGATGAAGGAGACAGTCCTCCCACCAATTGTCCTCTTAGCTGCTGGTCTACCAGGTGCAGCTTCAGCTTATGTTACAAAGAGCTGGCAAGCTCACTTGAACTCCAGCCTGCACTCTCTATAATAAGAGATGCCTGGTGGAGGTCTAAAGATAAAGTCTACGGTTGGCCTCCAAAGATTGGTAGGTGAAGCACCTCGATAAGGTGCAACTCTGATACCACCTTTGGGAGGAACTTTGGGTGGGGTGAAGCACGACCTTATCTTTGAGGAAGACCAGGTACAGAGACTCCACTGAGAATGCTTGAGCTCACTGATCCTTCTGTTGGAAGTGATAGCTACCAAGAAGGTAGTTTTCCATGGAAGATATGGCATCTCACACTTGTGCATAGACTTGAAAGGCTTTTTCATGAGCAAAGCCAAAACCAGCAACAGGTCCTAATGTGGTGGTGGTGGTGGTGGTTCATGCAACAACAGACTCATGTGGTCCAGACCTTGAAAAAGCACTTGACCACCTTCTGTACCACTGTCAGCATACCAGCCCACGCCCGGTATGCAGAGAAGGCTGCCAGGTGCATGTTCCTTGAGGGTTGTCGATGACAGCCCCAGCTGAGAGAGGGACCAAAGATAGTCCAGAGCATTAGCCTGCCCTTGAAGAGGGCTGCTCCAGCTCCCCCATAGTCGGATGGCACCCACTCAGCCAGCCACCTATCGAGACCAGGACGCCCATCAGCAACTCCTCGTAAGCTGCCTTCCCTTGAACAGGACTGCTCCAGCTCCCCATGATTGGACAGCACCCAGATAGCTGCCAACCAAGACCTGGACGCCCACTAGCAACTCCCCGTAAGGTACGGGTGACAGCGCAGCCAACTGGATCACGGGCATTTCCAGCTAACCGCTCCGATTGGCACAGACTCTCCCTGCTTCTGCCACCTGGAGCTCTCTGAAACATGAAGTTTCAGCTAGTTATAAATGCAATTTTAACTGTTTAAGTGAGATTTTCAGCCCTCCTGCCCACCCCACCCCTCCTCTCTTTAAATACACCTATTGCCCTCCCACAGTCCACTCGCTCCCTCATTGGTTAGTAAGCCTCACAGTCCCTCTACTCCTCATTGGCAACCAAAGACCCTCAGTCCCACTCGCTGCCTCATTGGTTATCAAGCCCTTAACTTAATTGGTCTCCTATCCTCCTGCAGGAATCACTCATTTCCCTGGCCCTTTATCCCAGTCCTCTGCCCACCTCCTTCGCTAAGCTCCCTCAGCAGTTAGGGCCTCCAAACACTAGATCCATGCCATGGCCCTATATAGGCTACCTGCCACTGCTCATCCCTATTCTCTTCTCCATCCTCCCTCCCCTCCTCTCCAACATGCCACCCACCTCTCCCATCCCTTTTCTGTCTAACCTTGTTGGCTCCCCACTCCTCCATTTCAGCGTCCACTTCCCATTCACCCAAGCCTCGACACAATTGGCCACACGTCCCAGCCCATTCCTCTTCAACCCATCACTCTCCTGGGTTCTTTTTCAACTAATCCCCCTCTTCCCAGCTCCAAATAGTCACCCGAGCCAACTAACTAAGAGATGTCCACTCGCCATCAAGTCACATACAGTTATTCGCCCACTACCTATCTCTCACTTTCCTGCTCCTTGCTACAGGTGACATCCACCTAAACCCCGGCCCCCAAACTACACCCCCCTCTCAATCTCTTCAAGCCCTCCTCCTACATCTGCCACTTCCTCACTTCACCCTGGAGACCCTCTCCCACATGGCCTGTGCCTCCTGCACCTAAATATAAGAGGCCTTGTCCACAAACTTGACTCCCTCCAGGTACTTGAGGCCCACTATGCTCCAGATATCCTCACCCTGCCCAAAACCTGGCTCAATAAAAACATCAATGATGACTCTATTGCTATCCCAAGCTACACTTTGGCCCACCAGGACAGAGTCTCAAGAGGTGGCAGAGTAGCCATCTACGTAAACTCGGACTTGCACTATTCAGTTGTCCTAGCCAAGTCCGAAACAAAAATCTATGAATTAATACTACTTCAGCTGGCACTCCCCTTCTCGCTACCAATCTACATTGCAAGAATAAATTGTCAACCTGGCACACCAGCCTCTGCTGTCACCGACCTCCTCAAGCAAATCTCCTGCCTAACCCCGACAGGGGAACTTTATACTATTTATTTATTGAAATGTTTCACCAGGAAAGGCACAATGAGCAACAAGATGCTCGTCTCCTGGTGCAACCTGAGGGGGTTACAGAGGAGAGCAACTGTATACATTTGTACAAGAAAACAAAATTACACGAATGAAATTACATGATGGTACGTAAGTATAACACCATGGAAACGAAGTAGGAGCAACATAGGAAGCACTGCAACAAGGAGTTATCCACATCATTACATGGAGTGAGAGAGACATTGTACAAAGAATTATAATGACAAAGGGTGTAAAATATTTATTTATTTATTGAAATTGTTTCACCAGGAAAAGCACACTGAGCAAGAACTGCTCGTCTCCCGGTGCGACCTGGGGGGAGGAGTACAGTGGGGAAGAGGACAAGGGTAGTCCAGGTCCTGACGTATATACATACAATTACAATACAGTTGAAAACATTTGACAGAAATAGTTGGGCATAGATGACAATTTACCCTTACTTATAGTATAGTAGTAATTACATGGGGAAGTCATGCTTTATACCTTGAAAACATATAATTAGATAATACAGCTGCATATGTTTGACCAGAATAGGTGAGTGTGGATTAATACATATATCCTAATAGTCAAGAGTAACAGTTACAATGAGGAAATCCTGCTAAGGTATTGGGTTGTGGTATATAATGAGACAGGGTAAGTGCAAGCTTAGCTAGCACAAAGTTGGGATCAAGTGCAGTAGTTGGGTGTGGTTAGTGGTAGCACCATTGGGCCTACTGGGAGAAGAAATATAGGAGTGTCTGAGGTAGAATAGATAGGAGAGTTAGCTGCAGGAGCAGTTTACTGAGCAGTGGTTGGCAAGGGCATAGGATAGTGAGCGGACAGAGGAAGAGTGGCGAATTTCAGAAGGAAAGAGTTCCAGAGTCGAGGAAGTGGTGAGAGAAGGCGGCCTGGCCAGCTTGGGTTGGACGTCTGGGGACTAACAGGAGCCGGGAGTCTAGGGACCACAGAACATAGGTGGGTGCCAGAGGGGCAATAGTACAGAGGTCAGGTACACGGAGGTACCAAACCAGTTCTTCGAGATAAACTTGGCACAGTGTATTGGGCGGCAGTTCTCAAGGAAGAGAAAGGAGAGTATAGCTCGCAGTGTGGATGCGAGGAGAGCCAAGAGCGAACCGCAGAAAGTATTAAAAGGGTATCCAGTTTGGATAAACTGACTTGTGGGTGGCACTGTAAACAATATCACAATAATCGAAGGAGGGAAGTATCATCTTCTGGATAAGCTCATGATGGACCAGATGGGGAGGCTAGAATGGTTCCGATATAAAGCTCCGAGCTTAGAGTGGAGTTTTGTTAATATAGTCAGCATGGACTGCAAAGGTGAGGTGACGGTCAAGCCAAACTCCAAGATACCGGAAGGAGGTGACGTCCTACAGCTCTGACCCATCAAGGGTATGGAAAAGTGAGAGGGAGGGAAGAGAGCCTGGCTAGTCATTTGGATGTACCAAAAGTCATAGTTACAGTCTTTTTAGCATTTAGAGAGAGCTGGTGAGAGTTGAACCAGAGCTGGACTTTGTTAAAATCCACCTGGAGGGTAGAGGCAACTGAGGCTGGGAAGGAGCCAGAAGAAAATAGGACAGTATCATCAGCATACATGTGGATTGAGAAGGCAGAACAAGTTTGGGGTAGGGTGTTTAGAAAAATAGTGAATAGGATAGGCCCAAGCACCAATCCTTGGGGGACACTGGTGGACATGGGGAGGGGAAGGGATATGGCATCCGCAATCCTGACAGGTTGAGTGTGGTCTGTAAGATAGGCACTGAACCAGGCAGTAGGAGATGTGGAGAGGCCAGAGTCAGAGAGGCTAGATAGTAACAGAGTGTGGGAGACTGTATTGAAGGCCTTGGCCAGATCGATGAAAATGGCAGAGGTGATGAGACCTCTATCCGTTCCAGATTGGATGGTGTCAGTGAGCCTTAGTAAAGAGGCGGCAGTGGAGTGATCTTTCCTGAATCCGGACTGGTAGTGTATGAAGAAATCTGAGTTGGCGAGATAGGAGGTTAGCTGGCTAAGCACTAAATGTTCTTGCAGCTTCGCCAGAGCAGGGAGGAGGGAGATTGGCGATAGTTTGAGGTGGAGGAGCCCCCTTTGTGGAGAGGGATGACAATGGCATGCTTCCAGGATAGAGAGACAGATGCAGTGGCAAAGGATAGATTTAGGAGGTAGGCAGTAGGGGTGGCTATGGCAGAGGCCGAGAGGAACAGAAGTTTGGGGTCTAGTCCATCAGGGGAATTCCCATTCGAGGGGCTTAATGTTAGCAGGGCTTCTAGAGCTTCATCCGAGAGATTTCCTGAAGGAGAAAATGTATTTTGAGGTAGTTTTGCCCTATAGGTGGTGGAGATGGTGACATAGGGGTAAGGAGGGAAGGAGCGAGGAAGCGAGGTGGAGAAATATAAGTTAAACTCGCAGCGATTGAGATAGGATCCAAGAGTGTGGAGTTGTTTACATTAAGGAGAGACGAGGGCTTGGCCACTGGGGTGAGAAGAGGATGTATGACCTTCCAGAATTTGGAGGGTTATTAAGGTTAGATTGAGGGATGATCTAAAATACTCTGCTTTAGCTAGCTGAGTTGCTATAGTGCACATATTGCACAGATACCGGTAGTGGAGAGGTCCTGAGGTAGGGCTGAGGCTTTGAAAGCTCGCCATGCTGAGTCATGGGTCTCATACAAGCTGTGAGCTCTGGGAGATCCAAGATAGGTGGGTACCTAGTACGTCACAGTGGGCGTGGAATCCCATATCTTAAGGAATGTGTTTCTGAAGTGAAGTAGGGTGTCATCAATCAGGTTGGAGGGAGGGAGCCAGTTAGCTAGGACAAGGTCATTAGAAGGGAGCGAGGTTTAAGGATTTGAAGAACTGTTGGACTAAGAACTTAGGGGATTTGAGACGGTGAATTTTGTGAACAAGGTAGATGACATGGTGATCACTCATAGTGTCAGGAGTAGGCCTGTTTAGATGACTCTGTGAGGATGGGAGGTCAAAGCCCAGTCAATAAGGGAGCGGTAACCTGATTTAAGGTTTAGGCGGTGGGTTCAGTGATGAGTTGGGTTAAATTGAGGGCAGCGACATTCGTCCGGGTTTTGTTGAGGGCCCGAGCTAACCAATTTAGGTTAAGGTCACCCATAGCTTATAATTCCCCGGAGGGTGCCTGTGAACTGATCTGTGTAAGAAGCTTAGTAGCAGTTGTGGCAGGGGTGCCTGGTCGGCAGTAGATTCCGGCAACGAATATGGGCAGCGAGAAAGGTAGTGTGAGCTGGAGCAGCTGGAGTTCGTACTCTTTAGGTTCAGCTTTAGATAAATTTATTTTGTAGTGTATGTCCAAACTTATGAAGATGGCCACGCTGCCACCTCTCATGGCCCTGTCCTGGCAGGCCATCGTGTAAACAGAGATTGCGACTGAAAAGTCGGGAATGTTTTTGTTAAGCCAAGTTTAAGAGAGGATGAGGACATCAGGGGCATGTAGGGCAGCGAGAACTTGTAGCTGGTCGATTTTAAGTGGTAGGCTATGAATATTTAGGTGAAGGAGATGGAGGCCTTTTTGGAGGGGGGTAACCTGGCAGTTGGGAGGGGATGGGATGCGGGTGGGGGTGCCGGCTGAGGTTGGTGAGGATGTGGTGGTCAAGGGTCCTGGATCTGAGTGTATGTCTCCAGCTATGAGAAGGAGGAGGGTGAAGTATAGGTGTTGAGCTAGTATACAGAGGTAGCTTGGAACGGAAGAGCCCTGCTATGAGTGGGGGCAAGGATGGACATTTGTGTGGGTAACAAGGGTGGGGCAAGAAGCAAGGAGGTGTAGGAGAGTCCAGAAGGGGGAGGGCCTGATTAGGAAGGACGAGAAGTGGAGTGTGCCCAGGTAGGAGTGGGTAGGAGAGAGAGAGAGCTCAGGGTTAGAGGGGCAAGGAGGAGTTACAATATGAGCTAAGTACGTAGGGGGGCATGGGAAAGGTAGGCAGCATGGTGGAGAGGAGGGGTTGGAGGCAGGAGAACAGACAACTGAGTAGAGGTAAAATGCTAGCCACAGTGAACATGGTGCTGGGATTTTGTAGCAGCTTCTTAGACAAGGAGGTAATTACGAGGAGAAAGGAGCCTGAGGTTGGCTGGGACTAATGTGTTGGTTGGCCCCTAGGAGGGCGAATGGCCAATAGACCTAGGAGGTGAAACAGAGACAAAGAGGGAATTCTAGAGTAGAGGGGAGCCAATGGAAGGCTGCAGGAGGCTGGTGGGGGGGTCAAGGAAGAGGGTGGGCGAGAGAATATTTAATCAGTGGAGGGTGGGGGTTGAAAATTTAGAAGACAGTAAGAGGCGTGGAGTTTGGGAGATTTAACAACAATAGCCCTGGAGAAACTGGGCACCAAAGAAAGCTGGCTCAGTGGGGAGGGGCGGGGTTCACAGATTCAGAAAGGACCTGCAAACACTTAGCACTCTAACTTAACACAGATTTATATTTTTTCCTTACTTTACACAGGCAGGTTTCAGTTTAAACAGTAAAATCAATGTAATTTCACAGTCGGAGCCCTGTTGGCAGAGAGAACTAGAGGAGCCAATCAGCTGCATCGCCAGGAGCCACCTGCAATCCGGAGGGGCACTTTCACCTAACTTGAGCCTGATTTTGTCCGGGGTCCTGGTCTTGGTCAGCAGCTGGAGAGGAGCCTACCGACCGTTGGGAGCTGTAACAGCACTGGTCAGAGGGCAAGCAGCTGTCAGCTACTATCTACGGTAGCACGGTAGACAGAGAGTCAACTAGAATCGCAGTAGGGTGCAGGTGCGGAGGTTGGGAATATATACCAGCATTTGTAGCCATAGCTAAAGCCGATGGTCAGGCCACATAAGATCTAGGAGAGGGCAGTGGGGGAGGGAGAAGATGTGGGGAGGAAGAGAGAAGGAAGACAAGAGGAGGAGGGGAGGGGGAAGTCAGTGACACTGGCAGTTTACAGCGTAGTAGTTTGTCAGGGCAGAGGAGATGGAATACCTAGAGGAGGAGTGACGGACTTGTGCCAGCAGGTCATTCCAGAACCTCAGAAGGTGGCAGGAGAAGGCTGATTGTCCAGCAGTGGTCCAGCGGTGAGGGACTACTAACAGCCAAGAGTCAGTAGATCTAAGGGTGTGAGAGGGAGTTGGGGTGGGAGATAGGGAGGAGGTGAGATAGGGTGGAAGGGACCCGAGCCAGATGTTTGAAGCAAATTCAGCACAATGGAGTAGGCACCGCTGTCAAGGGAGGGGAGGACAGTGCATGGTAAAGCTTTCAGTGGTCGGTGCGTGAGGCATTGAGGGCAAAGCATCAGAAAGCGTTGAAGAGGGTCCAGTCTGGAGAGTCGACTTAGGAGCAGCACTGTAGACTACATCACAGTAGTCGAGCGTAGGGTAATATAATTTTCAGCACAATTTACATCTCACTGGCAGGGGAGGCAACTGTGGTTTCTGTAGAGAGCGCTGAGCTTAGGGTGCAGTTTTTACAGGATAGCACCCATGTGAGCCAAGAAGGATAGATGTCAGTCAAGCCAGACGCCAAGGTACTTGAAAGTTGACAAGTCCTCAAGGATGGTGCTGTCCAGGGTGTGGAAGTTCATGGGAGTAGTAAGCCTGGATAGTCTCTGCCTAGTGCCGAAAGACGTGGAGACTGTCTTCTTCACATTAAGAGAGAGTTGGTGGGAGCTAAACCAGTGCTGAGCTTTGTTGACATCAGCCTGAAGACTGGTAGTAACCTCCTCAGGGGTACGGCCAGAGGAAAAGAGGATGGTGTCATCTGCATACATGTGAATTGAGGTAGTTGAGCAGGCTTATGGGTCATCTTAAACACAACTGGCTAGCACCTGCCCTCAACAAAACCAGGACTGAAATATTTGCACTAAACCTCTCACAAATCATTACTGAGCACACCCGGCTTAACCTTAAATCTGGTAACCACTTGCTCCTTGACTGGACTCTTACCACACACCCTCACCGAGTCATGGATGCCGGTATTCTTCCTGACTCCCTCAGTGACCACCATGTTACTTTCTTAATGCGCAAAATCCACCGCCCAAAATACCACCCTAAAATTCTTGTCCAACGCTCCTACAAATCCCTCAATCTCACCCCTGTGTTAGATGACCTTACATTAGCAAACTGGGCCCCCGCCCTTCTATGGACCCATTGACATATCTTTCTCCACTTTAAAACACATTCTCAGTGTCTGGGACACACGCACCACTGCATCGCAAAAGGTACGAGGCAACCACCTGCCTTGGATCACCCAAGAACTCATTGCATGTCAAATCACCCGGGACAAAGCCTGGAAAACACACAAATCCTCACGCTCCCACAACACCTCTCCACATACGCATGCTCTGAATCAAGTGCACCACAGCCACTGTCTTGCAAAAGCAGAGCACTTCAGTAGCTCCCTCATTCAAACCTAAATAACCTCACAATTCTGGAAGGTCATTCCTCCCTCTGCACCCCACCAGCTGCCAATCCCACTCCAATTCTAAATGTTAACAACTCCTTCTTGCAGAGCCAACAGCAGTAGCTACTGAGTTCAATCGCATTTCTTCACTTGTGCTGCCACTCTCTTCTGCCCAACTCTGCACCTCTCTCGCACCTCTACTGATATAAAGAACCCGACTAGGCCTCGCTCTTTTCCTTCAAAGACATCTCTGCAGTGGATGCCCTAGATGCACTACTTTCTCTCAACCCTTCAAAAGGCAAATCCCGGATGGTTTGGACTCAAACTCCTCTACCTCTCCGCCCCGCTTATAGCATCGGAGCCCTGTCAGCTGGCTCCAGTAAGGGGAGGTGTGGTTCACAGATTGAGAAAGAAGCTGCAAACACTTAGCACTCTAACTTCGAACACAGATTTATATTTTTCCTACTTCACAGGCAGGTTTCAGTTTAAACAGTAAAATCAATGTAATTTCACAGTTGGAGCCCTGTTGGCAGAGAGAGCTAGGGGAGCCAATCAGCTGCGACTGCCAGGTGGCGCATGCAGTCCGACAGGGTGCGCCACCGCACTCTTGAGCCTGATTTTGTCCGGGGTCCTGGTCTCGGTCGGTGGCTGAAGAGGTGCCTGCCGACCGCTGGGACCTGTAGCAGCCCTGGTCAGAGGGCAAGCAGCTTGAGCCTGATTTTGTCCAGGGTCCTGGTCTCGGTCTGTGACTGGAGAGGAGCCTGCTGACTGCTGGGAGCTGTAGCAGCCCTGGTCAGAGGGCAAGCAGCTGTCAGCTACTATCTACAGTAGAACGGTAGACAGAGAGTCAAGGCTAGAAGTGCAGTAGGGCGTAAGTGCGGAGGTTGGGAATATATGCCAGTATTTGTAGCTGTAGCTAAAGCTGATGGTCAGGTTGCATAGGATCTAGGAAAGGGCAGTGGGGGGGAGAGAGAAGATTTGGAGAGGAAGGGAGATGGAAGAGAAGAGGAGGAGGGGAGGGGGAGGTCAGTGACGCTGGCAGTTTACAGCGTAGTAGTTTGCCAGGGCAGAGGAGATGGAATACCAGAGGAGGAGTGACGGATTTGTGCCAGCAGGTCATTCCAGAGTCGTGGCAGGAGAAGGCCAATAGGCCAGCAGTGGTCCAGTGGTGAGGGATTACTAACAGCCAAAGAATCAGTAGATCTAAGGGCGTGAGAGGAGGTTGGGGTGGAAGATAGGGTGGAGGTGAGGTAGGGAGGAAGGGACCCAAGCCAGAGGTTTGAAGCAAATTCTGCACAATGGAGTAGGTGCTGGCTGTCAAGGGAGGGGGAGGACAGTGCATGGTAAAGCTTTCAGTGGTCGGTGCATGGGAGGCATTAAGGGCAAAGCGTCAGAAAGCGTTGAAGAGGGGGTCCAGTCTGAATAGATTCGACTTAGGAGCAGCACTGTAGACTACATCACAGTAGTCGAACGTAGGTAATATCATTTTCAGCACAATTTCACTTCTCACCGGTAGGGGGAGGCAACTGTGGTTTCTGTAGAGTGCACTGAGCTTAGGGCACAGTTTTTCAGGATAGCACCCATGTGAGCCGAGAAGGATAGATGTTGGCCAAACCAGACGCCAAGGTACCTGAAAGTTGACACGTACTCAAGGATGGTCCTGTCAACGATGTGGAAGTTCGGGAGAGTAGTAAGCCTGGATAGTCTCTGCCTAGTGCAGAAGGACATGGAGACTGTCTTCTTCGCATTAAGAGAGAGTTGGTGGGAGCTAAACCAGAGCTGAACTTTGTTGACATCAGCCGGAAGACTGGTAGTAACCTCCTCAGGGGTACGTCCAGAGGAAAAGAGGATGGTGTCATCTGCATACATGTGAATTGAGGTAGTTGAGCAGGCTTATGGGTGATCTTAACCACAACTGGCTAGCACCTGCCCTCAACAAAACCAGGACTGAATTTTCTGCACTAAACCTCTCACAAATCATTACCGAGCCCATCCGGCTTAACCTAAAATCTGGTAACCACTTGCTCCTCGACTGAGCTCTTACCACACACACTCAACGAGTCACAAACACCGGTATCCTTCCTGACTCCCTCAGTAACCATAACCCTTTCTTAGTGCTTAAAATCCACAATTCAAAGTCCCCCACTAAATTTCTTGTCCAACGTGCCTAAAAATCCCTCAATCTCACCCCTGTGTTAGATGACCTTGCTTTGGCAAACTGGGCCCCCGGCCCTTCTATGGACTCCATTGACGATGCCTTTCTCCACTTTAAAAACACATTCCTCAGTGTCTGAGACAAACACGCCCTACTGTGTCGTACAAGGGTACGAGGCAACCACCTGCCTTGGATCACCCAAGAACTCATTGCATGTCAAATCGCCCGGGACAAAGCCTGGAAAACACACAAATCCTCACGCCTCCCACAACACTTCTCTACATACCGTATGCTCTGAAACAAGTGCACCAGAGCCACTCATCTTACAAAAGCAGAGTATTTCAGCAACTCCTCCAGTCATACCTAAATAACCCCTCAAAATCCTGGAAGGTCATTCACCCCTCTTCGCCCCACCAGCTGCCAATCCCACTCCAATTCTAAATGTTAACAACTCCTTCTCGCAGAGCCAACAGCTGTCCCTACTGAGTTCAATACGCATTTCTCCACTTGTGCTACCACTCTCCTCTCTTCCCTGCCCAACCCTGCACCTCTCTCTGCCTCTACATGTAACTCCTAGGTGGCGCTATCCCAAGGGCTACTACCCCTGCCATTTTGACTACAGACAGGTTTGTTCTATGATGGGTGCCTCCACCCAGAGGTCAGGGCTTATACTGGTTGGTCGAGTTTGGTCACAGCCCTCTGGGACACTGAGACCCCCCCTTTGTTCTCTCTAATGGTCCACATGATATACAAAGATGGCAATACCAATACCCCACACGTACACTATATCCAATCATAAGGTACCACTTACCCTCGAGACAGATTTTGTCTCTCTCTCTGCATCTCTGTCTCTCTATCTCTCTGTTTCTGTATCTGTCTCTGTCTCTATCTCTCTGTCTCTGTCTCTGTGTCTCTCGGTCCCTTTGTCTCTGTCTCTGTCTTTCTGTCTCTTTGTCTCTGTCTCTCTTTCTCTGTCTCTGTCTCTCCATCTCTCTGTCTCTGTCTCAGCCCTGTCTCTCTATCTCTGTCTCTCTGTATCTCTGTCTTTGTCTCTCTGTCTCTCAGTCTCTGTCTCTGTCTCTGTCTCTATCTTTCTGACTCTGTCTCTGTCTCTGTTTCTCTCAGTCTCTCTGTCTCTGTCTCTCTGTCTGTGTCTGTGTCTCTGTCTCTCTGTCTTTGTCTCCCTGTCTCTCTGTCTCTGTCACTCTTTCTTTGTCTCTCTGTCTCTATGTCTCTGTGTCTGCACAGGGTGGCTGTCACACCTGTGCCATGTAGGGGTGCTGGCCATGTGTACACAGCTGCCATGGCCACATGCCAGTTGGTTGTTTGCCCTGCTACTGTGTCCCTGTGCTGTTGTGCCCTGGGGTATGGGTGGCTGTTTGTCCATGCACTCTGTTGCATCCTGTGTGACACATGCTTCCATCCAACACTGTGTGTGTCTGTGCTGGCTGTTGTGGCCAGTGCTGGGATTGGATGTGTCCTTCAAAGGGTGTGCAGGATGCTGTACCACTGGTGGTGGGGTCCTGTTGCATCACATGTGGGGAACCTCTAGTGCTGATGCATGGTCGGTGTCTCAGCTGTACCTTGTGGGATGGGCAGGGTGGCATTGTGGATGTAGTTGTTGCATCACTGTCTGCTGCCACCCACTGCAGGGGGCATATGGTGGGGCTGCCTTGCATGGCTCCTTGGTGCATAGGGCTGCATTGTCACTCTGAGGGTCATGGCATGCATGTGGTGTCCTGCACTGTTGGGTGCTACTCCTGGGCAGGGTGTATGGGGATTGTAGTGCAGGGTGTGCTCTGCATTGGTGGGATGGTGTGTCACAGGGTGGTTGACACTCCTTGTGTGCCAGTCACAGCTTGCCGGGGGCTGTGCTAGGGCACCATGGCCTTGCTGTGGGTTGGTTGCTGGTATCCATGAGCCAGTGATTATTCCAGCTCTCCACTGGTTGTGCAGTGCATGGGCTGTGTCAGGCAATCTCTGTTCTGCTGTGTGCTGCTCTGCCCATTTGTGGCATGAGTGGTGGGCACCTGCATCCTGTCCCTCGCATCCCTGGTTTGTGCTGTTGCACTGCTGCTCTGCTCCATGGGGTACTATGGTGCATCAAGACTGCTCCACTGGGCATCCCTGGTTGTGCTATGGTGCAACTGAAATGTGCCACTGCACATCCCTAGTTGTGCTATGGCACAGGTGGTGTGATATTCACTCATGTGCCACAGGTGCAACTTGAGCTGTGCAGTTTTTGAATATCACACTTCTTTCGCTTGAGCGCAGTGTACTTGCACTTGCTCCTGCTTTTGCGCAGTTTTTGGGTGCAATTTGAATATCCGGTCCTCAGTGTTTAGAACCACACTACAATAGAGACAAATTAACCAATGATTTAGATGATGTAACAGATAATTTAGCATCTCACTGTGAGAGAGATAAATTAACACATGCTAAATTAATGTAATAGTTACACTATTGTAACACCACACTACTATATTATGTTATGTTGTATTGTATTGTATTGTATTGTGTTGTCTTGTATGATATTATATTATATTATATTATATTATATTATATTATATTATATTATATATTATATTATATTATATTATATTATATTATATTATATTATATTATATTATATTATATTATATTATATTATATTATTTTATATTTATCACAACTCTGTAACAGGGATAATTTCACACAGTTATGAACAACACTGTAACAGAGAGCATTGAAATCATTGTTTAGAACCAAAATACAAGAGAGGCAATATAACTCTTGTTTGAGATAAATTAACACACAGATTAGCAGCACACTGTCACAAAGATAATTTAGCAGATTTAATAATTTCACAGTTAGAGATAATTTAACACATAATTCATTTCCACACTATCACAGAGACATTGTAACCCATAGTTTAACACCACTATGTCACATCTATATTATCCCAAGTATAATACCACACCCATTATATTGAATCATATTATATCATAATATATCATATTATATTGCATTATATTATCTTATATTAATCACCACTGTCACACTGATAATTAATTTCATGTAGTTAAACACAACACTGAATGGGAGAGTAATGAACGCATTGTTGAGAATCTCAGCACAAGAGATACAATTTAACTTATGTTTGAGATAATGTTACACATAGTAAAATAATATAAAATAATATATCATAGCATGTCATATAATATAATATAATATGATACTGTGCTGTTATAAAATTAAAAATATTAAAACAATTAACTATGTGTTAATTTTTCTCTGTGAAAGTGTGGTGTCTTTATTGTAGAGAGTTTTTAAACAATGAGTTAGATGCTCTCTTTTACAGTCTTGTGCTTCACTGCATGAAATTACACCTGTTACAGAGTGGTGATTATTGTAATATAATATAAAATATTATGATATGATATAGTTTTATGTAAGATAAAACAATGTGATATAATATAATGTAATATAATATAATGTAATATAATATAACATAATATAATTAATATAATATAATATTTTATAATGTTCTGTTATAATATTTATCTATATTAATTAATTCTGTGAAAATGTATCTCAGCAAAAGTGTGGTACTAAACTATGTGTTAAAATATCTCTGCAATAGTGTGGTGCTTACCTATATGTTAAATTATCTCTGTAACAGTGTAATAATTTAATGTGTTACATTATCTCTGAGAGAGAGTCGTGACAATCTGTTGGTGAAATTATCTGAAACAAGAGTTTAATTTTCTCTCGAGTACTGTGATTCTAAACAATGTGTAAAATGCTCTCTGTTACAATGTTGTGCTTAACTGTGTAAAATTATCTGATATGGAGCAGTGAGTATTATAATATAATATAGTATCTAATATAATATTAATATAATATAATACAATACAATATACTATTATGTAATGTAATACATTATAAAATAATATGATATTTTATGAAATGACATATTATATTATAAGAAATAATGTGATATACTATAACGTCATATAATATAATATGATATAATATAATATAACATAAAATAATATAATGTAATAGTGTGGTAATGTAATATGATATGATTGCTATGATATGATTTGACATTGGATATGATACGAGATGCTGCAATACGATATGTTATAATATATTATGATATGATAAGAAATGATGTAATGTAATATAACATATAAAATAAAAGAATATAATATATTATAATATAACATATTATAATATAATATAATCTAGAGATGTGATGATATAATAGTATATCTATTAAATTAATTATGTGTTAATTTATCCTTATGTCAGAGTGATGATAAACAATGTGTAAAATCATCTCAAACATGGGTTAAATTGTTCTTTTGTTGTGTGGTTTAAAACAATGAAATAAATGCTCTGTTTTACAGTGTTCTACTTAACTGTGTGATACCTGTTATATAGTGTTGATTATTATAACATAATGTTATATAATTCATTATAATAAAATCAGATAATTTAATAATATATAAAATAATGAAATACATTACAATATAATATAATATAATATAATATAATATAATATAATTGGATATGAGGTAGTGTAATGTGCTGTCATGTTAGGTAATGTTATATTATATGATACGATATGATATGAAATAATATGATATGATTTGGTATGATATGGAAGGATACAAAGTAATACGATTAAATTTATCAACTATGTGTCATTTTATTTCTGTGATAGTATGATGTTAAACTTACTGCTAAAATATATCTCCAAATAATGTGTTGCTGAACTATGTTTTAAATTATTACTATAAATGTGTGCTGCTTAAATGTGTTACATTATCACTGTGACAGTGTGGCACTAATTAAGGAGTTAAATTTTCTAAAACATGGATTAAATTGTCTCTGTTGCAGTGTGTTTCCAAACAATGAATTAAATCATCTCTTTTACAGTGTTGTGCTTAACTCTTACGTAATGGTGCTTAATATAAAATACTAATATAATATAATACAATATGATACAGTGCAATATATTATGATATTACATGGTGTGATTTAATATCGTATAACATAATATAATATATATTATCATATAATATAATATAACAGTGTGGTGTTATAATGTTATAACTATTAATTAACTATGTGTTAATTTGTCTCATAATATAATATTACTCAATATAACACAATACAATACAAAGACTTATGATATGAGGTATAATGGGATATGATATAATCTAAGATTATGTAATACAATATAATATAGTATAGTATAATATGATATCATATTATATGTTATGGTATGATATGATTTGTTACAAGATGTGAAGTGATATGATATGAAATAATATGATATGATATTGTATGATGTGATGTGATGTGATGTGATATGATATATCATATAATATAATATAATATAATATAATATAATATAATATAATATAATATAATATAATATAATATAATATAATATGTAATATTATATTGTAGTATAATATAATGGTGTTGAGTAATAATATTAGAAATATTAAACTAATAAACTGTTAATTTATCTATTTGACAGTGTCATGCTAATTTATGTGTAAAATTATCTCATAATATATTGAGTTTACTTTGTTGCAGTGTGTTTAAAAAAATGAGTTTAATTCTCACTGTTACAGCGTTGTGCATAACTGTTAAAAATTATCCTTATCATGTAGTGGTGATCAATATAATATAATTTAGTATAATATAACATAATATAATAAAACGGTGTCATGTTATGATATTGCAACTATTGAATTAATTAACTTAAATGTGTTAATTTTTCTCTGTGGCAGTGTGGTGCTTATTTATATATAACATTATCTGAAGGATGGGAAAAACTTTCTGTTTCAGTGTGGTTCAAAAGGATGAGGTCAATGCTCTCTATTACAGTGTTGTGCTTAACTGTTGGAAATTATGATTGTTACGGAGTGGTGATTAATATAATATAATATAATATAATATAATATAATATAATATAATATAATATAATATAATACAACACAACATTATACAATACAATATTATTTAATATGTAATATAATATGATATGATACCATAATATAATATAAATTATTATGACATAATATGATAAGATATGGTAAATGATATGATACAATATCTTGTTGTGCTATTATAATATAACTGCATTAATTTATCTCTTAGACAGAGTGATGTTAAACTCTGTTAAAATATCTCCGTGATAGTGTGGTGCTGACCTATGTGTTAAAATATCTTTGAAAGAATGTTCTGCTTAAATGTGTTACATTAGCTCTGTGACAGTATGGTGCCAATCTTTTGGTAAAATTATCTCAAACAAGTGTTTATTTGTCTCTAGAGTAGTGTGGCTCTAAACTATGGGTAAAATGCTCTATGTTACAATGAGCTGCTTAATTGAATGACATTATCAGTTATGAAGTGGTAACAATATAATATATATATTATAATCTAATATATTATAATATAGTATAAGATAATATAATAAACTATAATATAATACATTATAACATTATGTAATGTGATATGATATGATATGATATATGATATGAAATGATATGATATGACTGGATATGAAACGATATGCTATAATATGATATGATATATTATGACATGATAAGAAATTATGTAATATAATATAATGTAATGTATTGTAATGTAATATAACATATAAAATAATATAGTATAATATGACATATTATAATAAAATATAACATAGTATGATACAATATAAAATAGTAGTGTTATGCTATTATATCTATTAAATTAATTTGTTAATTTATGCTTGTGCCAGAGTGATGCTAAACTAATTGTAAAATCATCTAAAACATGGGTTAAATTGTAATGTTGTTGCGTAGTTTTAAACTATGAAATAAATGCTCTCTTTTACAGTGTTTTGCTTAACTGTGTGATAGCATGCCTGTTACATAGTGGTGATTAATATAATATAATATAATATAATATAATATAATATAATATAATATAATATAATATAATATAATATAATATAATATAATATAATATAATATAATATAATATAATATAATATAATATAATATCATAAAATATAATAGCATTGTTTTTTAGTATTATAAATATTAAATGAATTATGTTTTAATTTATCTGTGTGACAGTGTGATGCTAAACAGTGTGTTAAATTAACTGTGAGTGTGTTGTGCTAAACTATGTGTTTAATTATCTCTGTTACATCGCAGTACTAAAACTGTGATAAATTTTGTCTTTGACAGTGTAGTGCTAAACATTGTTACTTTATCTCTACCACAATGCAGTGCCAAACTTTGTGTTAAATTATGCAATAGTGTGCAATGCTAATCTCTTTAAAAATGTTTCTTTCACAGGGTGGTGCTAAACTGTGTGTTAAATTTACTCTGGGAGTGTGGTATTAAACAACGTTTTTAATTACATCTGTGACAGTGCAGTACTAAAACTGTGTAAATGTATTTCTTTGACAGTGTAAAGCTGAAATATGGTTTAACTTATCTCTAGCACAGTGTGTTCTAAAGTATGTGTTAAATTATCTGTGTGACATTATGGTGATAAATGTAACGTAACAACATAACATAAAATAACATAACATAACATTGCAGTGCTAAACTATGTGATGCTTTCACTGAGAGACTGTTTTAAATTGTTTCTTTTACAGTGTGGTGCAAACTGTATGTTAAAATATCTATGATGGGGTAGTGCTGAATTGGCTCTAAATTATGTGGAAACTTATCTCTGAAACAGAGTGGGGCTAATTTATCTCTTAAATAATCTCCCTGATGTCAATGGGTTTTTTAACATGCAAGACATTATGGTAATAAACTATGCAGCTATACAGTTTAGCAGTGCACAGTCACTGTGATAACAACACATAGTTTAGCACTGCAATGTTATGTTATGTTAAGATATGTTATACTCTGTTACATTACATTTATCACCATAATGTAACAAAGACAATTTCACAAAGATAAGTAAAAGACTGAAGCAGACATCATGTAACTCATTGATGAGAACCACACTGCAAGAGAGAGTATTTAACTATTTAACCCATGTTTGAGATAATTTAACCCATAAATTAGCAACACACTGTACAGGGATAATGTAACACATTTAAGCACCACACTGTTACAGAGATGATTTAACACATACTTTAGAACCACACTGTGATAGAGATACGTTAAACGATAATTCAGCTTTACACTGTCAAAGAAATAAATTTACACAGTTTCAGTACTGCACTGTCACAGAGATAATTAAAAACATTGTTTAATATCACACTCTCAGAGTTAATTTAGCACACAGCTTAGCACGACCCTGTGAAATAAACTTGTTAAAAGAGTTTAGCATTGCACTCTCACAGTGATAATTTAACACAAAGTTTGGCACAGCTTTGTGGTAGAGATAAAATAATAATGTTTAGCACTACACTGTCTCAGATATAATTTATCACATAGTTTTAGTGCTGCAATGTCACAGAGATAATCAAACACATAGTTTAGCACCACACTGTAAAAGAGACAATTTAAGATAGTTTACCATCGCACTCTCACAGTTATACTTTAACACAAAGTGTTAGAGCTGCATTTTCACAGAGATAAACACATAGTTTAGCACCACTCACTTAGAGTTAATTTAACACACAGTTTAGCATCACACTGTCACACAGATAAATTAACACATAGATAATTAATATAATACTTATAATATTATAACACAATGCTATTATATTATATTATATTATTTATTTTTATATTACATTATTATATTATATTATATTATATTATATTATATTATATTATATTATATTATATTATATTATATTATATTATATTATATTATATTATATTATATTATATTATATTATATTATATTAATCACCACTACGTATCAGGCATGATAACACACAGTTAAGCACAACACTGTAAAAGAAAGAATTTATTTTACTGTTTAAAACAACACTACAGTAAAGCAATTTAACCCATGCTTTTAGATGATTTTACACATAGTTTAGCATCACTCTGACTCAAGGATAAATTAACAAATAATTAATTTAATAATTATAATTTCATAACACCGCTCCACTATATTATATTGTGAGTTATATTTTATTATAATTTATCATGTTATACTGTATTATTTTATATGTTATACTACATTAGATTACATTATTATATAGCACATCATTTCTTATATCATAATATATCTTATCATATTGTAGCATATGATATCATATCCTATCATGTAATATCATATCATAGTTTTGTGTTAAACTATCTCACACAAGGGTTGAATTGTTTCTGTTGCAGTGTGGTTCTAAACAATGAGTTAACTGGTCTCTCTTTCAGTGATGTGCTTAACTGTGTGGTGATTAATATATTATAAAGTAATATATCATATCAGAACATAACACAAAATCACATACCTAACAAAACAATATAATGGTGTGGTGTTATAACTATTAAATTACTTAACTGTGTGTTAATACTTCTCAGTCAAACAGTGGTGCTAAACTATGTGTTAATTTAACACACAGTTTAGCACCACCCTGCAAAAGATGCATACTGCATTGTTTAGAATCGCAGTTTAGCACCACATTGAAAGAAACAATTAAGTTCAGCTTCACCATCTCACAGTGAAAATTTAACACATCCTTTAGCACTACTCTGTCACAGAGATAATTTACATCTAGTTTAGCACCACACTGTCAGGGTGAATTTCACACATAGCTTACTCATACTTTGTCTGACATAAATTAACAGTTAAATAAATTAATAGTTATAACACCACACCATTATATTATTTTATGATGTTATGTTATGCTATTTAATGTGATGTGATGTTAATCACCGCACCATAACAGACATAATTTCACACAGTGATTCACAACACTGCAACAGAGACAATTTAACCCATGTTTGAGATAACGCAACACAGAGACTCTCACAGAGATTATGTAACAATTTTAAGCACCACACTGTTACTGAGGTCATTTGGTACATACATTTATCATCACACTCTCACAAAAATATTCTAATACATAGTTTAGCATCACACTTTGACTGAGAGATATTAACACATAGTTACGTAATTAAATTGTTATATTATAACCACAGGATTATGCTATGTATTTTATGTTATGTTATGTTATGTTTTGTTAGGTTAGGTTTTGATACAGTATGTTATATTATACTAATCACCACACTTTAACATAATATATTTCACTGAGTTAAGCACAACACTGAAACAGAGACCAATTAACTCATTGTTTGAGAACAACACTGCAACAGAAACTATTTAACCCATGTATGATATAATTTAACACATAAATTAGCACCATACTATAAAAAGAGATAATGTAACATATACTTTAGAACCACACTGTTGTAGCGATAATTTAAAGTAAAGTTCAGCATTATACTATCACAGAGATACCTCTAGTTTATCGCCACACTGTCTTATGAAATAAAGTAACCAACAGATGTCAGAGAGATAATGTTACACATAAATTATCATCACATCAATTTTCCAAATCATTTTGAGACACACTGTGATATACTTTAAACCACCCTATCAGAGGTATTTTAGCACAACGTTCAGCATCATCCTGTCAAAGAGAAAATTGAATAGTTTATCAGCACACTGTCTTGCGAGATAAAGTAACCCCTAGATGTCAGAAAGATCATTTAACACACAGTTTAGCAACTCCATATTACATTTATATTTCTATGCAAAGTTTAGCACCCCACTGTAAAAGAGACAATTTGAGACAGTTGATCATTGCACTCTCACAGTGGTGATTTAACACACAGTTTAGCACTGCAGAGTGACAGAGATAATTTAACACATAGTTAAGGACCACACTGTAAAAGAGACAATTTAGATAGCTTATCATTACACTCTAAAAATTATATTGTAACACATAGTTTAGCACCACAGTTTGACTGAGATATATTAGTATATATTAATATAGTATAGAGATATTAACATAGTTAAGTAATTTAATAGTTATAGCACCACATCATTATATTAATTTATGTTAGGTATGTGATGTTATGTTACTGTCTTATGTTATACTGTGTATTACTTTATAATATATTAATCACCACACAGTTAAGCACAACAATGAAAGAACATGTAACTCATAGTTTAGAACCTCACTGAACAGAAACAATTTAACCCTTGTGTGAGATAATGTAACACAAAAATTAGCACCACACTGTCAAAGTGCTAATTAACTGCATAGTTTATCACCATAGTGTCTTGCATGTTAAAATACCCATTGACATCAGGGAGATTATTTAAGACATAAATTAGCCCCACTCTGTTTCAGAGAAAAGTTTCCACATAATTTAGAGCCAATTCAGCACTACACCATCATAGATATTTTAACATACTGTTTAACAACACACTGTAAAAGAAACAATTTAAAACAGTCTCTCAGTGAAAGCATCACATAGTTTAGCACTGCAATGTTATGTTATGTTATTTTATGTTATGTTGTTACGTTACATTTATCACCATAATGTCACACAGATAATTTTACACAGATAAGTAAAAGACAGAAACAGAGAGCGTATAACTCATGGATGAGAACCACACTGCAACAGATTTTTTAACTACTTAACCCATGTTTGAGATAATTTAACACATAAATTAGCAAAACACTTTCACATGGATAACGTTACACATTTAAGCACTACACTGTTACAGAGATAATTTAACACATACTTTAGAACCACACTGTGCTAGAGATAAGTTAAACCATATTTCAGCTTTACACTGTCAAAAAAATACATTTACACAGTTTTAGTACTGCACTGTCACAGATGTAATTAAAAACATTGTTTAATACCACACTCCCAGAGTAAATTTAACACAGTTTAGCACCACCCTGTGAAAGAAACATTTTAAAAGAGATTAGCATTGCACACTAGTGCATAATTTAACACAAAGTTTGGCACTGCATTGTGGTAGAGATAAAGTAACAATGTTTAGCACTACACTGTCAAAGACAAAATTTATCACAGTTTTAGTGCTGCGATGTCACACAGATAAATTAACACATAATTAATTTAATATTTATAATACTAAAAAACAATGCTATTATATTTTATGATATTTGTATATTACATTATTATATTATATTATGTTATATTATATTAATCACCACTATGTAAGGCATGATATCACACAGTTAAGCACAACACTGTAAAAGAGAGCATTTATTTCATAGTTTAAAACTACGCAACAACATATCAATTTAACCATGTTTTAGATGATTTTACACTTAGTTTAGCATCACTCTGACACAAGCATAAATTAAATAATTAATTTAATAGATATAATATCATAACACTACTATTTTATATTGTATCATACTATGTTATATTTTATTATAAAATATCATATTATACTATATTATTTTATATGTCATATTACATTACAATACATTACTTTATATTATATTACATAATTTCTTATCATGTCGTAATATATCATATCATATTATAGCATATCGTTTCATATCCAGTCATATCATATAATTTCATATCATATATCATATCACATTACATAATGTTATAACGTATTGTATTATATTATAGTTTATTATATTATCTTATACTATATTATAATATATTAGATTATAATATATATATTATATTGTTACCCCTTCATAACTGATAATTTCAATTAATTAAGCAACTCATTGTAACATAGAGCATTTTACCCATAGTTTAGAGCCACACTACTCTAGAGACAAATAAACACTTGTTTGAGATAATTTTACCAACAGATTGGCACTATACTGTCACAGAGCTAATGTAACACATTTAAGCAGAACATTCTTACAAAGATATTTTAACACATAGGTCAGCACCACACTATCACGGAGATATTTTAACAGAGTTTAACATCACTCTGTCTAAGAGATAAATTAATGCAGTTATATTACAATAGCACAACAAGATATTGTATCATATCATTTTCCATATCTTATCATATTATGTCATAATAATTTATATTATATTATGGTATCATATCACATTATATTATAATACATATTATATAATATTGTATTGTATAATGTTGTGTTGTATTATATTATATTATACTATATCATATTATATTATATTAATCACCACTCCGTAACAATCATAATTTCCCACAGTTACGCACAACACTGTAATAGAGAGCATTGACCTCATCCTTTTGAACCACACTGAAACAGAAAGTTTTTCCCATCCTTCAGATAATGTTATATATAAATTAGCACCACACTGCCAGAGAGACAAATTAACACATTTAAGTTAATTAATTCAATAGTTGCAATATTATAACATGACACCGTTTTATTATATTAGGTTATATTATACTAAATTATATTATACTGATCACCACTCCATGACAAGGATAATTTTAAACAGTTATGCACAACGCTTTAACAGTGAGAATTGAACTCATTTTTTTAAACACACTTCAACAAAGTGAACTCAATATATTATGAGATAATTTTACACATAAATTAGCATGACACTGTCACATAGATAAATTAACAAATAGTTTATTAGTTTAATATTTCTAATATTATTACACCACACCATTATATCATATTATATTATATTATATTATATTATATTATATTATATTATATTATATTATATTATATTATATTATATTATATTATATTATATTATATTATATTATATTATATCATATCACATCACATCACATCACATCATATTATTTCATATCATATCACTTCACATCTTGTAATAAATCATATACCATAACATATCATATGACATCATATTATACTATACTATATTATATTGTATTACATAATCTTAGATTATATCATATCCCATTATACCTCGTATCATAATTCTTTGTATTGTATTGTGTTATATTGAGTTAAATTATATTATGAGACAAATTAACACATAGTTAATTAATAGTTATAACATTATAACACCACACTGTTATAGTATATTATATGATAATACATATTATATTATGTTATATGATATTAAATCACACCATGTAATATAATATATTGCACTGTATCATATTGTATGATATTATATTATATTAGTATTTTATATTAAGCACCATTACGTAAGAGTTAAGCACAATACTGTAAAAGAGATGATTTAATTCATTGTTTGGAAACACACTGCACATAGTGGATAAACTTTATTGTATTACTTTGTATCCTTGCATATCATATCAAATCATATCATATTATTTCATATCATATCATATCATATAACATTACCTAACATGACTGCACATTACACTACCTCATATCCAATTAGATTATATTACATTGTAATGTATTTCATTATTTTATATATTATTAAATTATCTGATATTATTATAATGAATTATATAACATTATGTTATAATAATCAACACAATATAACAGTTATCACACAGTATCACACAGTTAAGTAGAACACTGTAAAACAGAGCATTTATTTCATTGTTTAAAACCACACAACAAAAGAACAATTTAACCCATGTTTGAGATGATTTTACACATTGTTTATCATCACTCTGACATAAGGATAAATTAACACATAATTAATTTAATAGATATACTATTAGATCATCACATCTCTAGAGTATATTATATTATAATATGTTATATTATAATATATTATATTCTTTTATTTTATATGTTATATTACATTACATCATTTCTTATCATATCATAATATATTATAACATATCGTATTGCAGCATCTCATATCATATCCAATGTCAAATCATATAATAGCAATCATATCATATTACATTACCACACTATTACATTATGTTATTTTATGTTATATTATATCATATTATATTATATGAAGTTATAGTATATCACATTATTTCTTATAATATAATATATCATTTCATAAAATATCATATTATTTTATAATGTATTACATTACATAATAGTATATTGTATTGTATTATATTATATTAATATTATATTAGATACTATATTATATTATAATACTCACTGCTCCATATCAGATAATTTTACACAGTTAAGCACAACATTGTAACAGAGAGCATTTTACACATTGTTTAGAATCACAGTACTCGAGAGAAAATTAAACTCTTGTTTCAGATAATTTCACCAACAGATTGTCATGACTCTCTCTCAGAGATAATGTAACACATTAAATTATTACACTGTTACAGAGATAATTTAACATATAGGTAAGCACCACACTATTGCAGAGATATTTTAACACATAGTTTAGTACCACACTTTTGCTGAGATACATTTTCACAGAATTAATTAATATAGATAAATATTATAACAGAACATTATAAAATATTATATTATATTAATTATATTATGTTATATTATATTACAATATATTATATCACATTATTTTATCTTACATAAAACTATATCATATCATAATATTTTATATTATATTACAATAATCACCACTCTGTAACAGGTGTAATTTCATGCAGTGAAGCACAAGACTGTAAAAGAGAGCATCTAACTCATTGTTTAAAAACTCTCTACAATAAAGACACCACACTTTCACAGAGAAAAATTAACACATAGTTAATTGTTTTAATATTTTTAATTTTATAACAGCACACTATCATATTATATTATATTATATGATATGATATGATATATTATTTTACATTATTTTACTATGTGTAACATTATCTCAAACATAAGTTAAATTGTATCTCTTGTGCTGAGATTCTCAACAATGCATTCATTACTCTCCCATTCAGTGTTGTGTTTAACTACATGAAATTAATTATCAGTGTGACAGTGGTGATTAATATAAGATAATATAATGCAATATAATATGATATATTATGATATAATATGATTCAAAATAATGGGTGTGGTATTATACTTGGGATAATATAGATGGGACATAGTGGTGTTAAACTATGGGTTACAATGTCTCTGTGATAGTGTGGAAATGAATTATGTGTTAAATTATCTCTAACTGTGAAATTATTAAATCTGCTAAATTATCTTTGTGACAGTGTGCTGCTAATCTGTGTGTTTATCTCAAACAAGAGTTATATTGCCTCTCTTGTATTTTGGTTCTAAACAATGATTTCAATGCTCTCTGTTACAGTGTTGTTCATAACTGTGTGAAATTATCCCTGTTACAGAGTTGTGCTAAATATAAAATAATATAATATAATATAATATAATATAATATAATATAATATAATATAATATAATATAATATAATATAATATAATATAATATATTATAATATAATATAATAAAATATAATATAATACAATATAATATAATATAATATAATATAATATAATATAATATAATATAATATAATATAATATAATATAATATAATATAATATAATATAATATAATATAATATAATATAATATAATATCATACAAGACAACACAATACAATACAATACAATACAACATAACATAATAGTGTGGTGTTACAATAGTGTAACTATTACATTAATTTAGCATGTGTTAATTTATCTCTCTCACAGTGAGATGCTAAATTATCTGTTACATCATCTAAATCATTGGTTAATTTGTCTCTATTGTAGTGTGGTTCTAAACACTCAGGACTGGATATTCAAATTGCACCCAAAAACTGCGAAAAAGCAGGAGTATGTGCAAGTACACTGTGCTCAAGGGAAAGAAGTGTGATATTCAAAAACTGCACAGCTCAAGTTGCACCTGTGGCACACGAGTGAATATCACACCACCTGTGCCATAGTGCAACTAGGGATGTGCAGTGGAGCAGTCTTGATGCACCATAGTGCCCCATGGAGCAGAGCAGCAGTGCAACAGCACAACCAGGGATGCAAAGGGACAGGATGCAGGTGCCCACCACTCATGCCACAAATGGGCAGAGCAGCACACAGCAGAACAGAGATTGCCTGACTCAGCCCATGCACTGCACAACCAGTGGAGAGCTGGAATAATCACTGGCCCATGGATACCAGCAACCAACCCACAGCAAGGCCATGGTGCCCTAGCACAGCCCCCGGCAAGCTGTGACTGGCACACAAGGAGTGTCAACCACCCTGTGACACACCATCCCACCAATGCAGAGCACACCCTGCACTACAATCCCCATACACCCTGCCCAGGAGTAGCACCCAACAGTGCAGGACACCACATGCATGCCATGACCCTCAGAGTGACAATGCAGCCCTATGCAACAAGGAGCCATGCAAGGCAGCCCCACCATATGCCCCCTGCAGTGGGTGGCAGCAGACAGTGATGCAACAACTACATCCACAATGCCACCCTGCCTATCTCTCACAAGGTACAGCTGAGACGCACACCATGCGTCCAGCACTAGAGTTCCCACATGTGATGCAACAGGACCCCACCACCAGTGGTACAGCATCCTGCACACCCTCTGAAGGACACATCCAATCCCAGCACTGGCCACAACAGCCAGCACAGACACACACAGTGTTGGATGGAAGCAACAGAGTGCATGGACAAACAGCCACCCAAACCCCAGGGCACAACAGCACAGGGACACAGTAGCAGGGCAAACAAGCAACTGGCATGTGGCCATGGCAGCTGTGTACACAAGGCCAGCACCCCTACATGGCACAGGTGTGCCAGCCACCCTGTGCAGACACAGAGACATAGAGACAGAGACAGAGAGACAAAGAAAGAGTGAGAGAGACAGAGAGACAGGGAGACAAAGACAGAGAGACAGAGACACAGACACAGACAGAGAGACAGAGACAGAGAGACTGAAGAGAAACAGAGACAGAGACAGAGTCAGAAGATAGAGACAGAGACAGAGACAGAGACTGAGAGACAGAGAGACAAAGACAGAGAGACAGAGAGACAGAGACAGAGAGACAGAGACTGAGACAGAGACTGAGAGATGGAGAGACAGAGACAGAGAAAGAGAGACAGAGACAAAGAGACAGAAAGACAGAGACAGAGACAAAGAGACCAAGAGACACAGAGACAGAGACAGAGAGATAGAGACAGAGACAGATACAGAAACAGAGAGATAGAGAGACAGAGACAGTGAGACAGAGAGACAGAGACAGAAAGATAGAGAGACAGAGACAGAGAGAAAAAGACAGAGACAGAGAGGCAGACAGGCAGAGAGAGAGAGACAGAGAGCGAGACAGAGAGACAGAGACAGAAAGAGACAGACAGAGAGACAGAGAGACAGAGACAGGAGACATTTCTAAACAGTCCCTAATATTCCTGTACTTCTAGTTGGCAGAATAGAATGATAAACCTTGGAATACATATCAAAAGGAATCTTAACAATCAAATGTAAGGGCCCTGTAGGTACACTCCTCCCAATTATCTCAGGAGGTAAGACCCCAGATCCTTACACTACCATCAGACTTTTAAGATGTTTGTGGCAGCTTTTGAGTTCTTTTTCTCGCTCAGCAGTGATGGTGGTTCATATGCAGCAGAAAAGTAATGCCTGGTGCCTCCATATGGAGTAATATTAAAGTGGGCTAGATGTTGTCATATTGCAACCCCTTGGTATGTCTTCCAACCCACCGCCCAACTGGAGTCACTCCTCCCACAGACCCCACACAAATGCAAATGTTTCTCCTGATTAGCAGACACAGAATAATGATTGCAGATAAAAATAGCAGATTCAAACAATGCAGCACAGCTTTATTTAGCACTGCTGTCCCTGAAATGGACAAAAACATAAGAGCAGTCCAAAACAGTATTCCGTCCCCAGGTTAAATGCCCTTCTAGGCAGGGTCCCAACTATGCCCACACTTGGGCCAAAGTTACTGTAGTTAAATGATGAGAGGGCACAGCACAACTGTTATTAACTTGTTTGACAATTCAGTTGGTCCTCTTCTACTAAAGACTACTACCCTCCCCCACCTGGCACTATGATTTACAGTTAACACTATGGGATCTCCCATACAGTAGTCCCTGGGTACCCAGTGTTGAAATGTTGTAGGCCCTTAGGTATTGCCATGGGTTTTACAGCATTGGTGCAATTAAACTGAAACACAACTTTATTTAATTTCCCCAAACCCTTCAGGCCATGCAATTGTTTAAATTGCATTTTAAACCTTAGAAAATCAAGGTATTTTTAACACAGCTCAAGGGCTAACTTGCAAACAACTTCAACCAACTGAAATTTCCCGTGGTACGACAAGCCCTGAAGTTACTCACAGTTCCCCAGCAGATGACTTAGACTGTCTCAGCAGTCCTCCGATGCTCTGATCTCCCACAGCATCTACTACCTCCTCAGTCTCTACATCTTTGTCAGGGTCTGGTTTCTCAGTTGCCATCAGGACTAGTTTCCACTCTGCCATTCTCTCTCTCTCTCTCTCTCTCTCTCTCATGACTGCTGAGTCCCTGGACAAACCCACACATCCCAGTTTCCAGTTCTTTAGGCCAGCTTCAGCCTGGCACCTGGCTGTAGTGACTGCTATGGGACATGGATCAGCTGTCTTGATTGAAGTCAGTCACTCTGCGTTGCTGTTTTGCATCATACTTCCACTGACTGACATGCATTTGCTACTCTCATCTCTCTGGAAGTTAGCTCAGCTTCTTGAGGATTCTTCTGAAGTCCCAAGGTTCAGTGTGGCACGGCTGGACCTCTACCTCCAGCAGCAGATTCTGACTCCTCAAGATCTCTCTCTCTCTCTCTCTCTCTCTCTCTGATCTACCAGCCTTCAACAGAGTTATTTTTCTATCAACACACTCAGAGACTAGTTCTCATTGGTCCACCTGGCTGTCAGTCCATATCTATAATATACTGTATGTCAGAGAAAAGGCACAAAAAATAAGTCTTCACCTCTCCCAGAGTTCACCAGCATCCTTCTAGTTGCCCAAAGTCTCCATATTGGCTGTCCTGAGGTCAAGTATAACAAAGATGGTGCATTCATCATGCCATACAGGGACCCTGGCCCCAAAGTTGCAGTTTCAAGATGGATCCCACCATCATAGTACCCCCTAGGTCTGATGGCAGGGGTGAAGAAGCATCACCATTTAATGGGGGTGACAGAAGATTTATCTGCCCACAATGGCTGCCCAGCTTTGGTGTGAGTCTGAAATTGCTTTCTCTGATGTTAGAGAAGGTGCTGAAGAAGAACAGCTCATGCAGTATCCTGTCACCACCTACTGGTTCCCCTGCATGCAAAAGTCAGATCTTGGGGGCTGGAGGAGTAGAGAAATGCCAAGAAGGAGTTGAAACAGCTCAACTGAAGCCACAGGTAAGCCTTATTTCATGAAGGGGTGTTACACTAGTAATTATCAAAATGGGTTTTTCTTAGCTATTATTTGGATTTTTCCAAATTGGTAAACTGCCATAGAAAAGGTATCATATACTGTATTAGAATGTCATATAATGGACTGTTGAATTTGAAAATGAAGATTTTTGTATTTCTTTTCTTTCTCTTTTCTGAACAATATGATATAGATCCAATGGAAAGTGACTGAAATAGAGGCTAGTAAAAGAGCTCTTTTCTCATAAGACATGACCCCTGGATTTGCAATCCTGCTGAGCAGATATAATCTGCATGGGCTATTAGAAAGCCCATTAATCAGAATCTGCAGATAGCATGCAGGAATGGTGGAACTAATATGTTTCCCTTGCTGAAACATTAATCAAGCTCGAGACAAATCAGCTGTACCATATTAGAACAGGAGCAGATTTGCCTGCCTCCTCTGTTTATTGTTAGCAAATCTAAAAGTCATTTATAGAGTCTCTGGTCCCATTGATTGAAATTGACTCGAATAGCCTATCTCAGTGCCTGGTCTAAGATAATTCCAGCAGCTGGTGTCAAACTCCACCTACATAAAGGAATGAGAAGAACCAGTTAATCAAATAAAGACCACTGGAGCCTGGTTGATTCTTAAATTTAGAATCAAAATGGCTAAAAAACTGTTCCAAGGGTTTGGGATTTCAATAAAACATAGGCATGTAGTAGTTAGCATGCAGTAATATGCAAATGAATGCACACTATTAGGTTAAAAAATAAGGCACTTGCAGAAAATGTTTGAATTTGAATTGTAACCATGAAAGGTGTAGCCATCCATTGGCTAATATTCTTCTGCTCAATTAACAAACCATAAATATTTTGAATAGAAGGCTTTTAGGCAGAAAGTGCCCAATGCTCAGTCACATGCCCTGGTAAACAGTAATTGTTAAGACCGCTGTGCACCCATGCTAACTTTTTAGCCACAAGCTCAAATGGGCAGACTGGGTGGGCCATAGGCCCTTATCTGCTGACAGTGTCTGTGTATCTGTGTATCAAGCCTATGTTCAACTGAATTTGTGAGAGCCTGGCATAAGGGAACAGGGACCATAATGGCAATGGCCTTAATGACCATACACAGAGCACAGATATAAGCAGGTGGTACTGAGGAGCAACCACTTGCAACTGTGCAAGTGGGAAGGAGAGTCCTGAAAAAAAGGGGGTCTGGGACGAAGGAGACAGGCTACCGCATGCTAAGAATTATCCAGATGGGAGATTGTCTTTAAATTTATTAATTTGTAATTGTTAATGCAATATCTTTTTTATTGTATTTTTATCAACTTTTGTTATCCTTACCTGGTATGCCTCATGGCTACACTGAAAATCAACCTTTGGCTCAGCATATTTCTCCTGGTACTGTAAAATAAAAGGAAATTGAAAATGTATTGAAATCAGTAAAAGCTGACGTACATGTGGATTGCTTCAGTAACTGGGGGATGGCATCAGTTAGAGGAAGGGCTTGCATCTTTAAGAGGAGGACATCAATAAGTGGGACACTGCAGAGGAAACGAAATGGCATTAATAATAGGAGCTGCATTTGTAACTGGATGAACCCTGATCAGGTACTATGCAAATTTAATCTGGTGGTGGGAGGGGACTGCGTAACATGATCAACGTGGACTGACTACCAGGCTATGTCTATGTGTGCATTCTAGCAAGGAAGACTCTGGCACCACTGTGTCACCAGCTAAGTCCTTTGACTGGCTACAGGGCAACAGGAGCAGGCATGGGAAGTGAGAGACTACTAGACTGCCAGGACATGTATATTTAGATCCAACTTTGAGGCAGGTGAGGGGTTACTACTGACTCTAGGGATTTGCTTACTTACACAATAGTACCAGAATCAGGGCTACAAGGGAATGAAGTGCTGTATTTTTATGTTTGAAACAAAAAATACCAATACATTTAAAGCCACAAAGATTAACAAAATAAAATCAAAGAACCAATGGTACTAGGCAGCACCAAGGAATGGATGTGTCATTCTTGTATAGTGAAAGACAAACACAGAGTGAAGCCCACCAGGATCAAGCGCCGCACTGCAGAATTCTGCAGTAGAGTTACTGCAGCAAACAATTCAGTTTCAATGGGAGTTAATCCCTTTTGTCATGCAGTAAACCTGTCACACTATGCTTCATCCTGGTGGACTTCACTGTACATGCTAAGCACCGTACATGCATATACTGCACAATACAGACACATACATGCACACAAGCATACATACACCTCAAAAATAACCAGGCCTGCACTACACAGTAAACAAACTCATGACATTTAACCTGGTCTGTTCCTTCACTTGGGCTCTAGAGATAGCATGATCTATTGCAAACTTAAAAAGGGTCTTATGAGATGTGATTGATAAGCCTTCATTACTCCCTCTTGTGATCAATTATTGTTGATGGAAATGGACACTTACATTTTCCATGTTTTTGTTCCTGGGTCAGTAACTTGCTCCATTGGTCTCAACATCTACTCCAAGCCCTGAAAGTCCTATCATTTATATCTGCTGTTATTAAGGAACTGTCTGTAATATTAAAGTAACACTTCTACAAGAGGTATTCAAACCTAGAGAGACCCTAAAGCTAACATACTAACATACTAATTGCGAGCAGATTAGGCCTTATGGTCTATTGAGTCTGCTCGAACTTCAGATCCTAGTTGGGTACTGAGGCCCTCCCCTTGTGTTCCAGAAACCCTATCATCCATCCTCACCCCTGGGCCAGGCCATCATCTGATACATCTCTGCTTTCTGTGTCTGTCCCACCGTCTCTTCGAAGCCTCTACTGTGGATCTCTGAACCAGCTCGCCAGGCAACACGTTCCCAGGATCCACCACCCTCTCAGTGAAAAACCTCCTCCTCTTTCCCCTCTCACCCTTCCACTTTCCAACTTCAAACCATGCCCTCTGGTGATACCTACCTGCTTTAGTCTAAAGATCCCCTCTGTGTTTACCCTATTTATTCCCTTGAGGTACTTGAAGACCTCAATCATGTTCCCCCTGTCTCTTCTCTCCTCCAATGAAAACAGGCAGAGCTCTTCAAGTATGTCCTCATACCTCAAATGCCCCAGTCCTTGTATCATCTTAGTTGCCCTTCTCTGTACCCTCTCCAGGAGCTGTATGTCCCTCTTCAAGTGTGGTCTCCAGTACTGTACACAGTACTCAAGGTGTGATCTAACCAATCCATTGTACAGTGGCAGAATTACTTCCCTGCTCCTAGAGGTGATCACCCTTATGATGCATCCCAACATCCTGTTTGCTTTGCTAGCGCTCTCTTGCACTGTGGAGAGTTGTTCATACACGCATCCACCATGACCCCTAGGTCTTTTTCCCTGTTGAGGCCTCCAGCACCTCCTCCTATGGCATACCTGTATTTAGGGTTTCCTGCCCAAGATGTAACACCTTGCACTTGGTGATATTGAAATTTAATTTCCATGTGTGAGCCCACCTTTCCATGGTGTCCAGGTCCCATTGCAGGGCCAACCTCCCCTCTTCCCTCAACTACTGCTCCCATCTTGGAGTCTTCAGCAGAGAGACTCATTTCAAACCCTATACCTTCCTGATGTCTGAAATGTATGCATTATTTTATTTATTTATTTATTTAGCTTTTGTTTACCGGTAAGTACACTAGACAAGTATTATGCCTATTTTCAGGAACGACCTGGGAGAATACAACATGAGGAACAACAGTCAAAGAGACATGGCAAAGAGAGTACAGTGTTTTGTCACAGCAAACAAACATGTGGGAAATACATCATTTGATGCTAGAGAAAACATATAGTAGTAAACAAGATTGGACCTGGGACTGAGCCCTGCGGTACCCTACTACTGACCTCTCTAGGGTTGAGAGCTCCCCTGACCACTACTCTCTGAGTGCATCCAGCTAGCCAGTTTTCAATCCATCTGATCATCAAAGGGCCTACTCCCAACCCCGTCAGTTTCTCCACCAGACCACTGTGGGGGACAGAGTCGAACGCCTTGCTGAAGTCCAAGAATAATACATCTACAGGCTTTCTCCTGTCCAGTTCTGATGTTACCCATTCATAGAACTCCACAAAATTGGTTTGACATAATCTACCTGGCACAAACCCATGTTGCCGACTATCCAGACCTCCCACCTCCTCCAAGTACACCCCCCAATCGTTCCTTTAGTATACTCCCCATTAATTTTCACACCACTGAGGTCAAACTGATGGGCCTATAGTTACCTGGTACTTCCCTCGAACCCCCTTTATGGATTGACACCACACATGCCTCTCGCCAATCCCTAGGTACCCTCCCTGTCTGAAATGACCTGTTAAAGAGCTCCACCAGGAGTGCTGCCAGTATGTCCTCCAATTCCAGTAGTACTCTCGGATGAATGCCATGCAGCCCAGGAGATTTATCTTTCTTTAGGCCCTTAAGGGCAAACCACACCCTTTCGGTGGAGACAGCATCATCCATCCCCTCCACCTTATTGGCCTTTTCATCCTTATCCTGATGTGATACCCCTGGGGTACCTCTCCCTCCCTCCTGCTCCATTTCTGCTGCTCCCCCTGATCCCACTCACTACCGCTTCTATCCCCATCATGCCTTGCTTTGTAGATATCCCATCCCCCTCCCTAGTGAACACAGAGGCTTAGTACTCATTTAATACCTCTGCCTGGTCCCTCACCTCTTCCACCCACCCTCATTCTTATCTCAACCTGCCCAGATGGCCCATAGTTTTTTTCCACTCCCCAATGTATTGAAAGAACTCCTTTCCCTCCCTGCATCCCCCTGTGCCAGCTGCTGCTCTGTACTGACTTTGCCCCTGCACCATCCGGTGACTTTTCTAGATGCAAGATGGTACATTTCCTTTTCCCAACCCCTCTTGTTGTTTTATATTTTTTGTAGGCAGCCTTCTTTTTCTCTGACTACTACCTGAACCTCACTGCACCACCAGCATGGTTTATGTGACCTTGCTCCCTTATGCTTCACCTTAGTGCAGGTCCTGACTGTCTCATGAAGTCCCGTTTATTACCTCCCACATTTGTCATTGTTGTAATCCAGAACTTTTTTACATTTTCTGTAACATATCATTAAGAGTTCATTGTTAATAACATAAACTGCAGTGAGAAAGGAAATAATGTTCACAACTGGGAATTAAATCCAGGACCCATGTCCCCTAGTGTTCTGGGGTACGCACTCCCTGCGGTGACAATTTTACCATGACTGAGACTACAGTGGCAACAATAACAGGTCATTGTAGTGTCAGCGCAGGACCACAGCACTCTTTCCTGGGGGTCTTGCACCCCCTCCCTGAATCAACTCTGGCTCAGATTATTTGTTTAGTATGGGGATGAGACAGAGCCCTTGGTTAGGGGTTTGGGGTGAAGTCCCCAAAGCAGTGCAGTGACTGTCCTTGTGCGACTTCATTGCGCTTTGGCATAAATGTGTTACTGTGCAGTTAGCACAATACATTTGTCGTTTCGTCATGGATCCCTGTTCTTGTAGCCTGTAGTTCTATTGCTGTACTAAGGTTCCTTGACAATAGATGCATGCTGTGGCAAAGCACATCTAGCAGTGTGTGTAGCCCCTCTACACAGCAGCAGTGGACATTAGTAATGGACACTCTTTTAACTTGAAGTAATGCTCCCAAGTGGCATTCAAACTTCGAAGTCTCTACTGGAACTTTTTAAGTTGTCTGCAGTATAGAAGTTCTGACCTTGCTGAAATTCTATCACTAACATCAGCAATAACATATAACAATTTCTCTCATACTACACAAACTGTAGTGAAAAAAAATGTTAGAGTCATGGGATCAGACTCAGGCTTGTAACATAGAAGAAAAAGTTTAACGTTAACAACATAAATTGTAGTTAGAATGAAAAAAAAATACCTTCACAACTGGAAATCCAACCCAGGCCCCCTACCCACTTCTGTTATGGTAGTCTGTAGCTCTATCACTGTACTAAAGTTTGTTTACAGGAAACATAAGCTGTGGCAAAGCACATCCAGCCATGAGTACAGACCTTCCCCCATACACACACCGGGGGTGTAGCCAGAAACTTCAAACTTGTAATCAAGAGTTGACAGATCTGATGCTTCCTCCCTTTAACATAAACCAAAAGATGTGCTGTACTGCCACACAAACATTGCCCCACTCTCATTTCAGTCCATGATATATAGTAAACCAATGATCTTAATGGATTCACAATATTTCATTTTATCTGATACACACACTACCAATTAGACAGAATTTGGCTGGCTTTAAGTTACAATATCTAGGACACATTAAGAGCATCTTATCACATCAAGGTAGCTAGCCTTACAGAAGTTCATTCACACCAGGACTCATACATATATACTTGATCAGGTCACTCACACAATGACGGCCTCTAAGTTTAGCACCTGCACATCTTCCAAAGGTCATTAACAAAGTCACACTAAAGCATCCAAGGAGGGGAAAAACAATTGTTCATGTACATCAGATTATGTTTATGTATGTTGCCCTGCCCTAAGGATCATGTTGCCCATGGGTTTTCCACATGTTACGGTACTCAGCAATGTACACTGAGTATGCCTGCCAACACTCATACCACACACACAACTGCAGTGGATTTTAATGAACTGTCAGTTTAATTATTGTTCCCAAGTTGCATTCAGACATCAAAGTCTCCACTGGAACTCTTTAAGTTGTCTGCAGCACAAACATTTAAAGTTTAATGAAACTCTATCACTAACATCAGTAATGACATCAAACAATTTCTGTTATACTACATAAATTTCATTTCATTTATTCATTTGTTTGACTGGGTTGGCACACTGATCCAAGGATCATTTTAAGGCATGGCTTAGGCCATGGAGATAGCACAAGAATACAGTGACACAGTATGTCAGGGAACAAATATATTGAAGAGAATACAATGCATGAGGTGAACAGAATAATGGGGTAAATTATACAGAGGTTGTATGGGGGGGGTAGGGTGTAACACCAAGAGACTACAAAAGAATAAACAGAAATAGCAAAATAGCACAATGCATGTAAAACAAGTTCATTCATAAACTTTCTATTTTGGCAGAGACTTAGAACACAAAAACAGGGGAAAGACTAAATCACAAATTACCCAGAGGAGCATGAGCAGGTAGTAGTGTTCAGTAAATGCATCCTGAGGAGACAGTAGAAGTGCCATGGTGAGTCAAGGGCTGTCAGAGATTATGGTAGGCTCTTCCAAAGGGTAGCTGTGGCAGAAATAAATCCTCTTACCCATGCAAGTGGAGACTTGTGGACATTGCAGCACAAGGCTTGCAGTGTGACAGAGGTTATAGCTAAACATCTTCAGCTGAAGTAGTGCTGGGAGAGTGGATGTCATAGGATTATGGATCACTGTGCCTATGGTGCAAGCCCAGAGGTAACTACATCTGGCTTGAGAGGGGAACCATCCAAATATCTGATATAGGCTGCAGTGGTGGAAGGAGTAAGGAGCCAGAAGGACAAAGCAGCAGATGTTGTTGTAAGTGGTGTTTAGTCTTGATAGGTTAGTGGAGGAGGTTTATGAGTAGATTGGGAAGCCATAATCCTTACGTGGGAGGAGGTTGCTCTGAGCAATGGTGAGATGGGCTTCAAGTGAGGTAATTAATTAGCTGTAACTGATACCCAGTTTATGGTTTATGCAATGTATTAAAATCTTAATATAGTCAGAGAAGGAAAGGGTGGGTTTGAGGGTGATGCCCAGGTATTTAAAGGAGGTAATGTTCTTGAGGGATGAGCCATCAGGGGAATGGACATTGAGTGTGTTATTGGCTAGAGCTAATTTGGTAAGTTTGGGCATTGAGGCAAACAGCATTGCCTTGGTCTTCTTGACATTAACCAGCAGTCTGTTTGTGATGAGCCTCTTGAGAGCATTACGGTAATTGGTGGTGAGCATAAAGGAGAGATTAATCAAGGATGAGTCATAATGGTAGAGGATTAAATCAGCTATGTATAGTAGGGAGTGGCAGGAGAAGCAGTCCTGGTGGAGTGAGTTCACATAAAGGGAAAAGAGAATGGGCACCAGGATAGATCCCTGTGGGACAACAGTAAAGACCGGTAAGGCAGAAGAAGTTGTGCCCCCAGAACAGATCATCTGGGTATGGCAAGACAGGTAGTCTCTAAATGAAGCAGTGGTGGTGAGGGATAAGCCCAGGTTACCAAGTTTGTTGAAGAGTATAATGTGGTTCACCATGTCAAATGCTTTGGGGAGGTCCACAAAGATGGCTCCAGTAAGCCTCACAATAATCATATTCCTGAGAATATGGTTAGAGAAATTGTCCAGGGCCATAGATGTGCTATGTCCCTTTCTAAAACCATGCTGCTGCAGGCAGAAGAGGTTATATTTTGTGATGTAGTCAGTGATTTGGTGGTGTACAATCTTCTCCTGCAGTTTGCTTAGCTGGGAGAGGATGGATAGCTGGCAGTGGTTGTCAATATTGCTAGGGTCACCTGTTTTAAAGATCAGGATGACCCTAGCCTGTTTCCAAACAGAGGGTACTGAGGCTGTAGTGAGGGAGAAATTGAAAACTGAACTATGGTTTGGCAATGGCATGGGCCACAATTTTGAAGAAGCAGGGAGAGGCCATCACTCTGGTGCTACCCCTATTGGAGGAGTTCAAGTGTTTTGCAGAGGGAGAAGGACCAGAAGTGGAATGGAAGTATGTTGGGGTTCATGGCAAGTGGGCTGAGGCAAGGAGGACTGGGACTATGTGAAGGGAGCTTGGCAAGGTATTTGTCATGATTAGTAAATCTGGCATTGAGTGCAGTTGCAACTTCAGCTGGGTCTTTCAGGGGATTATTGGGGGTGTTAAGTTGGAAAGTCAGAAATAAAAAAAGAAAAAAAACAATTCCACACAAGGGATTAAACACAGGCTTGCGTAAGTCTGAAGCCCAACACCAGAACCTAAAAGTCCTACCACTGATATCATTAGCGAAACCATGCAGCTAAATCACTCACATTGAATGCACCTTTGATTTTGACTAAATGCAAGAAAAAGTATTCCTGACCACAGTAGGCACTTATAAGTATGTTTGTACATTTCCAAAAGAATAGCTATTTTGCATCAGCCAAATTTTATTTTCATTTCATTTGCCTCTACTCACTGTGTTCAGCACATTTTTCTGAGTAGCCCCACTTTTGAATGAGCAGAATAAGGTCATCACCATGGGAGGGAAGGTAGCATAGGTTAGTGAGCAGTGTTACCTTGACATCTGCAGGGGTCCTTCAGCTTCTTCATGAATAGCATACAGAAAGTGAGGTTACTCAGAAGGAAGTTGGTACTATAGTTTGTCCCAGGTAGCCAGGTCTGAGAAGGACAGGGATTTTCTGCTACAGTCCTTCTGCAGTCTAGGCATTATCCAGTTTGTTGTCACTGTAGAGTAAGGGTAAGGGACAAGGGTAGAGGAATTTGTGGAAAGTGGGAGCTGGGGTATGGATGCATTAAGGATAAGTGTATAAGCCAGCCCAGTGGTACTGAGGTTGAGGCACTGGATGCCACACCTTGCGCCGCTGGTGACCCGGGTTTGGGAATGAGCCAAAACTGCTGGGGGTAGGCAGGGGAGGGAGAGGATTGAGCAAACAGAGGATGGCTCTCCTCTCCCTGGGGTGGGTTCGGGGGCTCCTCAGTTCAGTAGTGACACCCAGTGGAGTGGTGTACTAACTGTGCCTGGAACGTAAAAGAAGGAGCAAGGCAGATGCTTACACCATCTCTGTGCAGGCGTCACTGCACATCTGGCTCCTGGGGGTAACAACACACAGGAAAAATCCCCCTGTGCCTGGACAGGCAATGGCTCCTCTCCAGGCCACCGCCACATACCAATACTGGGCCTTGCCTCCACCCCTGTCTCCTCCTCGTCCTACATTGTAAATAGAGCATCAGATGGAGTGCGGCCCTGCCCAAGGGGCTCAGAGCTGGGGAGCTCCGGTCAGAGGTTGGTGGAGGGGTAGCATACCCTCTGAGGAGGCAAGGGACCAGGTCAGTGATAGAGCAACCAGAGAGCAGAGGCAGCCTGAGAGAGTTCCAGGATGCAAGGTGCACAAATAGAATTGAAAAAAAAATAAGTGTATAGCTATTGATATCCCAGCAGGAAGTGTGACTCCCACAATTATATTAGTTATATAACAGGAAGGGTTGCACTTATGTCACTCTCAAGGACAAACCTGTAGATCATGTTACACAGGTAATCCATCCTAGGAAGGGTAGTTTTAAGAGATTTGCAGTGTACAACTTGCTTTTTTCATTTGAGAATTAAGGTGGTTTCTCACCTTGTAGACAGTAGATAACAAGTGCTGTGCACAACTAAAATTCCAACAGAAGAATTATTACGAAAGTCAGAATTTCGGTTCCACAAAATTTCTGAATGCACTTTGACAACTTCCACAAAATGTGGACTTATAACCATTGAACAAATGTGTACATTGTGGATCAAAGTATTAACTGACAGATTGTAGTTACGCCAAACTGACCACTCTGCTATCTGTAGAACTGCAGAATGACTGTATGTATTATAGATCGATGTATTAAATTAGTGATTGAAATTCCACAGAACTGTCATTCTGAGGTTCCTGTGTATCATTCCACAATTCAGCCAGAAAATGTCACATAACTGGATGAACATTTATGGAACACTTTTGGAGTATTCAGATATTGATAAAGTCAGAATTTCAAAGAAGTCTGAAAATGTATAAGATTTTGCACAGTTTTTTCAAAATCAGAATTACAATTTCTGCCCACGACTACTCACAACCTGAAATCCACTATGCCAAGTGCTGAATGTGCTAACGGAGTGCCCTGTGGATACAGTCACATTACAGGTACTGTATTTAAAAGTTTGAATTTGCATGAATGTAAAGTTATCCGGGGGTAGACGGTGAGGTAAGAATCAACACTATATAGTTTTGTTGGGGGGGGGGGGCAAAGACAATAGTTTTCTTCTTCATAGCCTGGACATTGTTGTAAATTAGCCAGGCTTCAGAGGCTAAAAAGTCAGACTGTAGGGGATTCTCCAGGGCCACTGTAATAGAGGACTGTGTCATCCATGTATATTTGTAAAGTGCTTTGGACAAACAGGATGGGAATGTTGTTCAGATGAAGTAAGAAAAACAGTGAGGCCACAACTTAAACCTGGGAAATGCTCTACTTTAGGAGTTAAGTTTGAAGGTGATAGTGCAAATGCTGCAGTCCTCAATTTATAAAATACAAGTAAATAGTACTGGGACAGCTTTGTCCTGGCCAAAAATCAGATTTTAATTACATACATATAATAAGGCACATTTGAATGTACATTAGGAAATTGACAATAGAAAACCTCATTAAGCAATGCTCATTTACAAGGAGGTCCAAGACTGAACAAACACTTGGTACAGAAATTAAATAAAGATTAAAACAGAGATGGCATATCTAGCTGCATGTAAATTTTACAGAAAGACACACAGACACAAAACATAAATAAACACACATATATGGAATGCACAGAAAATAAAACAGTGTTTTATTAATTGTGACACTGTAATAATAAAATTCCTTAACACACCAGCACTGTATTAAAACTCACAGTGCATCTTCATCAGCTGGTGGTATTATAATGGAAGCCACACATTTGCTGTAAATGCCTAAAATTTGAAGGGGATAGATGTGAACTGGGGGGAAATGACAATAAAATGAAGTGATAGTAACATTCAGTCTGATAGATCAAAAAAAGTATTTTAAAGTAGAACGGTAAGCACTAAGAGCCTCATACCCAGTTGTGGGTCTATGCCAATTCGCACTTTGTGTGCAAAAAACAAAGATACTTACTATTGTCTGCACTATTGCACGTTGTATTATGCTGATTTTTCTGACACAGAAGGTGACATTTGCTGTAACCAGAAATTCTGAAACCCCCCTGCATCTGATGTCAAGGCAGTGCTGCAGAACTGTGAGATTCAATACCCTGCAATGCATATTAGATCTTCTGTAAGCTTAAATAAAAAGTTTTCTTGCCCCACTGTTCTCCCAGGACTAAGTATAGTCCTATGTTACTGTTCTTAGTCTTGGGAGGACAGTAGGGCCAACAAACAAAAGATCAGAGCTAAAAAAAAATGCACCATGCAATGCAGGATGCACAGCAGGCTATTGCATCTCTACGTTGCAGCCCTGCTCTGGCATCAACTGCAGTGGATTCTGGGATTTCTGGTTATAGCAAATTTCAGCTTGCGAATCATCAGAATCACCGATACAATTGATTATACTGCAATAAACAACAAGTACAAAAAATGTTGTACCCAAACTGCAGATTAGGACCAGACCCAACTCTTTGGTGTGAATCATGGTGCATTGCTAATTCCTTCCCTTTAAGACTTTTTCAATTGATATATGACATAAAATACCCCATAGAGTAATACTGTAACATCCATACATTCCATGTTAGTTTAAGATTTGTAATGCGAATAACCCATCGAGTATAACTATTAAGGGGTGATAGCTCTTAAATCACTATAAAAAATACAGCTACTAATAACTGTTGATGTATAAAGTATATTAAGACAGAAAAGAGAGAAATAGTTACTTAAATTGTTTTCAAGTCTACTAATACTTTAATAAAAGTGATTTTGGGGCTCAATATCAAAAATAGGTTTATTCTTTAACAAACAGCAAGGGAGCAAGTTTAATCTGAGAGCGAGTGGTGGCAGTGGGGGATTTTCTAGTATAATGAAACTTGAAAATATTAAATAAGCTCCCTCGATATAATTATTATATTTTTATGCATTACTTTATGCTAGCTTGACTCCAAGTATTCCAGCTTATCCTGAAACAGCTAATACTGTTGAGCCAAGAAACATATGAGGAGAAGGAAAGAGAAGAAAGGGAAGGGTGTGGAGGGTTTTAGTTTTGGAAGGGGAAAGAGTGGGGCAGAAAGAAAAGTCAAGGGTGTGGGGAGTTGGGTGTTTGGGGCGATTAAACCAAGATGACATTATGATGATTAGCTGAGGCTGAAGCTCTCAAACCTCTTTTGATCCAGTAGTAATATTGAGCATTTTAAAAAAAGCCAGTTATGTGCTTATTCTGTGTATTCTGTGACAAATTTACAAATCTTGTTACTTATTTTTTTTTTAAATTCAAGTTTATTGATTTTACAGAGCCAAAGATATAACAAAGTCACTACATAAATTAAGCCAGTCATCCATACATGGTATAACATAAAAAAAAAACCCTCAACCCACACCCCCCAACCCCCACCCCCCACCAATCCCAATCCCTCCTCCCACCCTGCCAACCCCTCCAACGTAAGTGTGCCAGATAACCATGTAGCTAAGATTGTTAGTAAGTACACCAACATCTCAAAAAGTAAACTTGCCTTCAGAAACAGAGAAAGCAGGTATGAAGGATAAGAGGAAACAAAGAAAACTATAGTGGGCATCAGAGAGGAAGCCAGGAGATCATTGGTGCAGGTATAGCGCATATAATTTACCCCATTTTTTATGAAATAGGTCCATACGATTACGCGAGCTGGCTACCAATCTTTCGGTGTTAAGATAGGCAGAGAGCTCAGTCAGCCATTCAGAATAGGTCAAAGTCAATTGGTCAGTCCAATGCCTAAGAACTAATCTCTTAACCACAATAGACACAAGGGTAATGTGATATCGGCGTTCTACACAATTTATGTTAGCGTAATCTAAATCTTGTTACTTAAAAAGCTAGGTCAAAGAAGAAGTTCCAGCTTGAACAGTGTGCTCAGTAATGCTTGGTTCCAAGGCACAAGTAGAACAGAACAAGCATTTGTCAATGTCAAATGTTTGCTGCATGAATTGTTGTGCTACTGGGTCTTGCTGGTCACATTTTTGCTATAAGTTCCAAGCAGATGAGATGCAATAATAAAACTATCTTACTGCTACATATATTTGTAAGTGCCCCCCATCTGGGGCTTACCTTTAGCTACTCCTGGACCAGGGAAGTGTCTCCATAGTGCCCAGAGGCTCAAACAACACAGCAGACCTCTGCTCCTCCCTTTACATGGGGCAGAGGAAGCAGAGGATTTGTCAACAGCTGCTGAAAAGATCAGCTATGGTGCCAGGCTCATGTTCCACCACACCCACTGGACAAAACTGTCTGGTCCAATTTCAGCAGTTTGGGGACCAAAGGAGAAACAATGCAAAGGGGAAAGAGGCTGCAACTCCACTAAAAGTAAGCCCCAGATTAGGGGCTTACAAATATATTGAGCAGGAAACCTTGAGGAGAGCTTTTATAGTCTCTGACACATCTGTCATTCTAGTTCCTGTTTAGACTCCAAACTGTGCTGTGTTCTGATTACATGTGGGTTACTCGAGGTTCTGTGTTTCCTGCAATGGAAGTTACTGTTGCATTTATGGCAGTGGCTACAAATAACATAGATGGTTTCTCTTTTGCAGGGTATATTTAAACAGAATTAGAGGGTGGGTGGTGGGTGCTGAAAGGGAGTCTCGGTTGGGGAGACAGTTATGGGGACACCAGTAACAGACATCGGTGGATGATTTTGTTACAGCTGGTGTCTTCAATAGTGCGGGACTTTTTCTTGATGTTTGAAATTCTTTAGCAAGCTGATCATGACAGATCAATTATGCTGACATTGTAGATCAAAGGAAATATCTGATCCATCATTGGGTCTGTTTTTTCTTATGAAATACACAAGGATTCTGCCCAGCAAGCCAAAAATGTGTCATGATCAGCATGGTTGATGACTGGTGTGGCCCTGACATGACTATTGCAGGCAGCTCTGCATTGGACTGATAGTGTCATACCTCTCAAAACCTAACTTTCATAACATAATGTTCATTGTGCACATGTGCATGACAAACATAAAAAGAACCAGCTCTCAGGAACTGTAATAAAAATTCTGTTAATTTAAACCATAAAGTGCATACAATGTGCAGAGCCAAAATATGAGATACTAACACCCCAGCAAGTTTGGATTTCATTGATCCTTTCACAGGACTGCAGCTCCACTTAGGTTCCAGTCCCTAAATTGCAGCAGTAATTTACATGAATTACATATTTATTTTACCTATCTCAAACTTCTAGAATGGGGGAGGGGCTGGAATGCTCAACCCCATCACATTTCTCCTTAAGGAAACAGTACATAAAAAGCTTTTATTTTATGTTTTAAAGACAGGAATCTTGATGCAGAGAAACAAATATGCAAAGTGACCCACCATCGGTGTGAATGTCAATTAAAAAAAATGAAACTGTAGATTACAAGAGAAAGCTGAAAATCTAACCATAGACTCTATTGTTGAAACTATATCCTAAATCAAAAGAGAAAAGAAGATATTTCAGATACATATTTTTCAGCACCTAAGATGCTAATCAACATTTACAGTAACTATACAGGTATTATGTGTTTCCTAAACTTCATTTGGATAAGCAAAATACCAGATAAAAAGAGAGTTTATTATAAATAATACTAGCTGATATCTTCTAGATTAAATCCTATTAATAAGATGTGAATGAAAAACAGCCAGTTAACAGTAACCATGGGGTATGACACCTAACACCAAGAACCCGATGCCACTCTAGATGGACCACATTTCAGGCAAAATCCAACTTCCTGTTCCAAATTTCATCTAAAAATGGAAACAAATAATTAAATTATAGAAATGGATTTAGGTCTAATACTTTATTAATTCCAGAATGGACCAAACTTCTAAGCTGGAATTTCACCACGATTCACTCCTTAGAATTTCCTGTAACCCTCCCCCACCCTTATCAATCTGGGGACATTTTCTAAGCCACAAACTTTAGACTTGAAAGATTGCTGTCATGTGTATTTACAATGTGCCCTAAGGCACTCTTCTTGGAGCCATTTCTAATGGGCCCAAGATGTTCCAGCAACCAGACATTGAGCTTCCTGGGGTCATCCTAAAACATATCTTGTTGCAGGAACACCAGCCAGCATAAATGACACAATCCATGAAGCAAACCAACAAAATTTCCACAGATCATTCCAAATTACCAACAAAGTCCCACTTGCCCTGCACAGTGTTTTTGCATACAGTGCACTTCTTACATTAAAAAAAGCCAGAGGGCCTTTTCTAAAACCAACACTCAATTCTAGGCTAGTATAGTGGCTTTGTGAAAGAATGACCCTGAATGTTGTCCCCTAGAGGAAGTGACCCTAGGTGGTTGCCCCACAGTCCTTGCCAAATTAAGGTCTGTTAGCAATATGGACCAATGTTTCAGGATATCTTTAATCTGTTTTGCAAAGCCACTACACTGAGTGAAGAAAAGTACTTACTGCTTGTTCCCGCTGTCCTAGTTCCCTTTAGGAATGAGGAGGGAGTCCCTCGGTATAGTTTTTCCTCCTTTTATAGGCTCAGTTTATTACTCTTTTTCAGTACCCCCTACTCCTGAAGCTGTTTTTTTTTTTTTTTTTTCTGTTGCTTGTACTTCAAATGTCTCTGATGAGCAGCAGTTCCTTTTAATTCTCAGGAAATGTTCCACAGGGATACTACTGATGAAGTCAAGGGGATACCAATGTCCATCATGGAGAAGCATGTTCCCTGCAGTTGCTTTCTGAAAAGTATCACTTAGAATGACATCAAACATCAGCACAGAATATTATGTCCAAAAACTCTGTGTTGGTGTGTGTCTCACAGTGTGCATAAAATGTAGGTTAAATCTATTTTTATTCAACCATGCCATACCATTCTCCACACTCTCCACAGAACCAGACTAAATAAAAAGAATGCCATCAACACAATGGTGCGATCTCACAATCCCCCCAGGTGCAGATTACACTCCCTATTTAAAACCACATGCGCCTCCAAACAGGCCAGATATAAATTTGCATATGAAGGACCACAGTGGCCCCTATTGCTGTATACTGAACCTGGTGGTAAAATTGACCATCAAAAGAAAAATTGTTGTGGTTGAGAATGTAACCCACAGGCTGGAGGAGAAAGCCAGAAGGCACCACTTTCATTTTCCCTGAATGTCTTTGCAAAAAGTGTTTCACAGCTTCCAGTCCCAGATTATGCAATATGCTTGTATAGAGTGAAGCCCCATTGATTGTTACAAAAATACAAGTATTGCACCAATCCATATCCTGATTTTATTTAAAGTATCAGTTAGGTCTCAGAGTTACATCAAAGTCTGAGAAAGTATCACCTTTGAGAAAAAAATCAATGTATCTTGACATATTCTTAGACACCAAACCTATTCCAAGACATTAGGTCTATGGGTGGGCTGGAAGGAGATTTATGGACAGCAAGCAGATGATAAAATGTGGAACAAACTTGAAACTTTGCTCTAATGAAGTTGGCCTCATCAAAACATAGCTGACCATTCCATGGAACTTCATTTACCAAATTATCCAGTATCACCTTATACTCTGTTGCAGAGTCACTTCATAGAGATTTATAGTAGTCTCAATTTCTCAGGTGTCTTAAAGTCTCCTTCTTATATTCCGTATGTGACATCTCCAGAAGCGTGCACCCTTGTCTGCCGGCTTAATAATTACATCTTTCATAGATTTCAATTCTTCTAATGCTCGGCATTCAAGGGTGGAAACATAGAAACATAGAAGCTGTCACCAGAAAATGACCTCCTGGCCCACATAATCTGGCCTAAGGTCCCTACCTACTGTGCCACCATATACCATAGTTAATCTCCTTTATCCCCCAGCAACCCTAACACTAAGATCCCCCTGTATATATCCCATGCATGTTTGAAGCCCATTACCATTTCAGTACCCATACCTCTTCTGGGAGGCTTTTCCAGGTGTCCACCAACCTTTCGTGAAGAAATGTTTCTCACATCCTCTCTAAATCTGCCCCTTCCAGCTTCATATCATGCCTCCTTGTCCTTCGCACCTCTTTCTGTGCAATATGCCACCTTCCTGTTCCTTATTGTGAATGTTTTTATCATGTTACCTTTCTCTCCTCTCTCCAGTGAGTACATATTAAATTCTCTGAGTCTTTCTTTATTGGCTTCAGATGCAGGCCATGCATCACTTTGTTGCTCTCTCTCTGTACCACCTCAGCTCAACTTATGTCCATCCTGAGATGGGGCCTTCAGAACTGGACACAGTTCTTCAGGTGTGGCCACATCATTGATCTATGCAGGGTGAACACTACCTCCCTTTTTCTGCTGGTGATACCCTTCCCTATGCACACCAGCATCCTACTAGCCTTTCCCGCTGCCTTATCACACTGCTTTGCTATCTTCAGGTCATCAGATATGATGACCCCCCCAGAACAATTTCCTGTTTTGTGGTTGTTAACACTTCTTCCCCACCCCAACTAATATGTTGCCCCTGAGTTTCTGTGCCCCATGTGCAACATTTTACATTTTTTAGTGTTGAAGCCCAGTTGGCAAACCCTTGACCAGTCTTCCAGCTTTTTAGATCTTCCTTCATCCCCTCCGTGTCTCTCTGTTGAAGATTTTGTGTCATTCATGAACAGGCATTTCATTCCTCCAGGCCTCTGCAATGTCACTAATAAAGACAATGAAGAGGATTGGTCCCAGCACTAACCCTGAGTCACCCTGCTGGTCACCCTACCCTCCTCTGAGTGAACTCCATTTACCACACCTCTGAATTCTGTTATTTAGCCAGTTTCATATTCATTTTACTATCTTTGGACCTACTCCCAGGCTGCCTAGTTTGTTTACCATTCTTCTGTGTGGTACGGTGTCAGAAGCCTTCCTGAATTCTAAGTAGACCACATCCACTGCTCCTCCCTGATCCACCTCCCTGGTAACCCATTAAAAAAACTATATTATATTGTTTTGGCAAGATCTCTCTGCTGTGAATCAATGCTGCCTTGGATCCTGTAATCCACTGGTTTTAAGGTATTCCCCAATCCTTTCTTTAAGTAGTGTTTTCCATAACCATGCTCAGCACCAAAGTCAGGCTTATTGGTTGGTAGTTTCCTGCCTATTCCACCTTTTGTTTAGTGGGACCATATGCTCTCCTCCAGTTCCCCAGAACTTCCCCATGTCCAGTGATAGATTGAACAGGGCCATCAGAGGCACAAACAGTTAATCCTTGTTACTTCAGTATCCTGGGGTTGACCCTGTCTTGACCCATTGCCTTGTTTACTTTTAGTTTTGCTACTTCCCTGAAGACCCTCTCCTCCATAAAGGACTTGTGTCCACCTCCTTCCCTTAATGCCCTTCTCCACTATCTGTGGAGATTCCACGATGAAGTTTGAGCAGGAAAAACCCACGGGTGGGGGGGTAGTGGGAGAGAACAAGGTGAAGAAAGAGAGCAGAGGGGGGAAGTGTGAGTGGAGAGGTAAATGAAGGGGGGATGAGGTAGGATGAAAAGAGGGCAGGAATGGGAAAGGGATAAGGGAGGAAGTGCTGTGAGTGGAATAGCACAGCAGCAGCATAGGACTATACAGGGGCAAATGGTAAAAGAGGGAGTTCCCAGTGCATTTAGCTGTCAACAGAGATTAGGTATAGCAGTCACAAGATGCTCTGGAAACTAGGAATTGATGCAGGAATTGATGGGTGTGCACATGGTACTCACTTTGTGGTTTAAATAAACTGAATTTTTATGGAGTCCTGTTTTTGTTGTACTTGATGTGCTTTGGGACAGAGCACCATTGAGAACACTGTTCAAGTTGGAGCTACTTGTTTGTCCTAGTTATTTTGCCCCTTTTCCAGCATTAGCCTCTGATCTGAGTACAGTTCAACATATGCCCTTGTACGTTGGCTGCAAGTATGGGCTTTTTTAAATTAAATAGCTTTTATTGTTATGGCTTGCTGTCAGATAGTGTGAGGAGTAAAGAGTGGTACATTCATGGCCAGCCAGTCAGTATGTTCTTTATGATCAAAGAAGTCCACTACATGGCTAACAAGTTCCCTGTTTTTTGAAAGATGGTGTCTCCTGCAGAGGGGTCTGTGATTGAAGAACAACAGGAGATACAGGGAACTTCAACTTCTACCTAATAAGTGAGGATAATGGCACTCAAAACAGCAGACCTGACAAGTTGTTTGAAGATGCTGATACAGGTACAGTGCCAGCAACTGAAAGGACTGATGGTTACATTAAGGGGACTTTTCAATAAATCAGAAGAAAAATTGAATGCAGAAACTAGATTAATTTATAATCGATCCACCTTATTAAAATACTTGGAGGTGAAATGCATTCCTAGAGACCTTCATTTCTTGAAAATCCCCTCTCTCAATCCAAGCACTTTTAGTCAAAAAGAGACCTGGGAGAAGTCATTAAGCAACTGCTCATTTTTAATCATTAATATACTAATCAGAGAGGATAGAATGGACCTGAAAGAGGTTCAAGCAGAGTGCAGAGTTAAAGAAGAGCTTAAAAATATGACACTAACCCTGAGCTTTCTGAGCTGGAGAAGAGATTGCATCTTAGGACAGACAAGTATATGAATGAGATTAAGAAGAGAAAAAGGACTGGATTCATAAGGGACCTTAGTGATTATTAAAAGTAATTAGGTGTATAACTGGGAACAGCCTAGAAGTTTAAGCAGAGGAACAGTCAAGGAACAGAAGTAAAGGGAAAAAGAAATGGATCAGAAACAGTTGCAATCAACATAGTAATCATACCATCTGCATCTCCTCCAGTAATAGTAATGAATGACAGGTCACTTTTTTCAAGAAGGAGGGGAGGAAGCCAAGAAAAAAACTGGAGACCCTCTCCAATGTACAAGATCAAAGCCAAGCCAAAGTAAAAACAAAATCAGGAGGGCAAGAAAACAACAGCAACCACAGCAAGTACTGTGGAAGTCACTGAGGACACAGAAACAAAATACATAATTACTTTAGCAAATAGAGAGTTAACAGAAAGAAAATAAACAATGTTATCAAAGGACTCCATTTTATTCCAAAAAACAAAGCGGGATTTCTTCCAAGTCACAGTGGAACTCTTTAAACTGGACAGAAAAATTAGTCTCAGAACTCGGTTTGATTGAAATGATGGTGCTGCAATCATGGAAGAATCTGGGTTTTTAGACATCCTTAAATCATCAAGCTCATTGTCTGGAAATGAAATACAACAAAGTCTTGATTATTATGATTAATCTGATGGGAACACTAATACTGCTGAGTCAAATATTGACTTTGATTTAACAATTTTTCAGGATGAAAATGTGCATGAAATGTAATCATCGGTCAAGGAGAGGAAGTGGTTGTTAATCTGGGCTATTCAGCAAAGGTGCTGTTTCAACACACCAATTTTAAGCCAAAATCATTTTTTTTTACTCTGAATGTGCCTCAAGATTCAGCAATAAAGGTTTTTTAGAACATTATACTGAGGTAAATTACCTCTTTAGTGGGACCCCACTTGACTAGTACTGCAATCGTTCCACCTTTTAATGCCAGGCATTAGAAGAATTGAAATCTATGAAAGATGTGATTATTAAGCCAGCAGACAAGAGTGGAAATGTTGCAAGATGTCACATGAGGAATATAAGAAAGATGCTTTAGGACAACTGGGAAATTGAGGCTATCATAAAACTCTACACAGTAACCCTACAGCAGAGTATAAGGACATACTGATAACATATTAAATGAAGCTCTGAAGAGTGCCCAGTTAAGTTCTGATGAGGCCAACTTTATTATACCCAAGTTTCTAGTATGCTCCACTTTTACCATCTGTCTAAGGCCCATACATCTCTTGCCAGCCTGCCTGGTAGACCTATTGTTATGGGGATAGATTTGGTGTCCAGAATTTGTTGATATGTTGAATTTTTCCTGAAGGAGACTGTTTTCGATGCCAGCCTTTCTCCAAGACTCCAAGGATATTTTAAATAAAATACAGTACACAGACTAATGAGAAACATATGTTTTTTAGACAACTAATGTGGCATCTCTATACAAGCATACCACATAATCTGGAACTGGAATCTGTAGAAACATTTTTATGAAGACAGTTGGGGAAATGCCAGTGGTACCATCTGACTTTCACCTCCATACTATGGATTACTTTCTAACTACAGCTATTTTTCTTTTGATGGTCATTTACCACCAAGTTCAGGGTACAGTGATGGGGTCACTGTGGCTCCCTCATATGCAAATGTATGCCTGATCTTGTGGGAGGAACAAGTGTTTTTTAACAGAGAATGTATTCCACACCTGGGGAGATTGTCAGATGGCACAATTTTTATGATGACATCCTTTTGATTGGGCTGGCTCTGTGGATGTGTAGAGAATGTTATGGTATGGTTCAATGAAAATAGATTTAACCTACATTTTATTCGCACTGTGAGTCATACCAATATAGAGTTCTTGGACATACTATTCTATGTTGATGGGTTGGGTGTCATTCAAACTGATACTTTTAGAAAATGACTGTAGGAATACACTTTCTGTGATGAGAGTTGGTATCCCTTGATCTCATTATCAGTAATATTCCTGTCGGTAGTTCCTGAGAATTAAAAGTAACTGCTCCACAAAGGAGACATTTGAAGTATGAATAGCAGGTTTGGGAAAAAGCAATGCTTCAGGAGTAGGGATAATCACAAAGGGTACTAAATCAAACCCTTTTAGAGGTCAAAAAGTATTCCATAGAAATCCTCAGCATTCTTAATATCAAATAGGAAAGTCAGAACAAGCAGCCAGTAGCTTTTACATTGAATATAGTGGCTTTGTAACAACAGATAAAAGGAATCATCCTAAAACATTGGTTCCTTTTGTTAACAGACACTGACTTGGCAAGAATTGTGGGGCAAAGACCTCAGATCACCTTCTCTAGGGGCCTAACTTGGGGACATTCTGACACAAAGCCACTATACTGAACCAATAAACTGAATGCTGGCTTCAGAACAGGGTCTGGCGTAGTCACCATAAGAAGTGCACTGCATCCAAATATGCAGTGCAGAGCAAGTGGTCAATGTTGGTCATTGTGAATGACCTGTGGAAATTTGTCAGTTTGCAAGTTGCTTCACAGATCATGTAATTTATGCTGCCAGGTGTTCCGGCAACAACATCTACAGTATGTCGGGAGGAACACCAGGCAACTTAAAGTCTAGATGTCGAAACATCTCAGGGCCATTTAGAAATGGCTCAGAGAAGAGTGCCTTGGGGCACATTATAAATATACACATGACAGCAATCCTTCTTATTTAATGTTCCTGGCCTTGTAATATGTCACCAGACTGATAAGGGGGTGGGGGCTCATTACAGAAATTTCTAAGGCATGAATTTTTGTGGATTTTACATCTTAAAAGTTTGGTACCTTCTGGACATAATAAAATATTGGACCTAAAACCATGCCTATATTTTAACAATTTTTTTCTATTTTTAGGTGAAATTTGGAATATGAAGTTGAATTTTGTCCAAAATGTGGTCTGTCTTCCATGGGATTTGGGACTTGGTGTTAGGTGTCATAGCCCATGGGTACTGTTAAATGGCTGTTTTACATTCACATCTTATTAAAAGGATTTAATACAGTAGATATCAGACAGTATTAGTTATAACAAACTCTCTTTTTATGTGCTATTTACCTTATCCCAATGAAGTTTATGAAAAACATGTTAACTGTGAATGATGATTAACATTTTATGTACTGAAAAATATGCATTTGAAACCCCTTCTTCTGTTTTGAATTAGAAAATAGCTTGACGAATGATGTGTACAGTTAGATATTCAACTATGACTTGCAATCTACTGTTTCATATGTTGAAACTGATGTTTGCACTAATCTTGGGGCACTTTATATCTTTGTCTCCATTGAGGTTCCTGTCTTTAAACTTAAAATAAGCAGCATTTTTGTTATAGTAATTACAGAAAGGAATGCTATGCACTGTTTCTTTAAAGGATAGGTGTGGTGAGGGTGGAGAATTTACCCTTCCCACACCCTTTCTTCCTTTGTTTTAGAACTTTCAGAGATGTAAAATAAATATGTAATTTATGCAAATTCTTGCTATTAAGTGACTGAGCCTAAGTACTTCCACTCCTGTGGAAGAACCAGTTAGATTTGAATGCACATGTGGTGTTAGTACCTCTGTTTTGGGTATGCAAAAGGTATGCACTTTGTGGTTTAGATAATTGGAATTTTTATGGAAGTTTCTGAGTGCTGGTCCTCTTTTTTATTCTACTACTTAAAAGCTAGAAGGCACTATAGCAGCATAAATGATTTTCCTATAAAATGGCAAACTGTCTGAAAAATATCAAGGAAATGAAGACATATTTCACAAAGCCTGACCCAAAATAACCCACTCCAGAGACTAAGCATATCCTGAAAAAGCCTCAAGTGGATGCATCAGAAAAATGAAGAGTGCCCCAAACTGTCCCGAATGACTAAAATGAATGGGAGCAGTAAATTCTGAAACACCCTCTATGAAAATAAGAAACCGCTTTACCTGTGGCACTGATGCTTGTCATCCAGTCTAGCTTCCAATAAAGTGTAGAAGGGAAACAGTCAGAAATCATGATGGATGTGTTTCAACAAAGATCATCCTTCCCCTTAGCCATGGGGATATATCTGAAAAGCCTCATCTGGAACTAACACTGAGGACTCAGGAACTGTTGGAATGTCAAGCAAAGCCAAAGATAAGCATACGACATCCAGAACCCTAGAGGTGGGAAGCACAGGAAGCATGGACACAGAGCAGAGAGTGTCTGAATCAGTCAGTGCTGAGATGACCAAATTGGTGAATGTCATTCTAGCCAGAAATGAGATCCTGACATAAAGACTTGCATTCCTTGGTTACTTCAGGGCCAGGAAGAACTCAAAGCAGGGCTGAAGTCTCACAAGGAACTACTGTCATACAAGAATCAAGGACAGAGGAGCAGACACCATCCTCCTCTGGGTAGCACTGCAGTGTATAGGAGGTGAGTCATTCTGACAAACAAGAGCCCAGTGAAACCCACAATAATGTTGCTGGTGTTGGAGATGTATAAGATCAAAAGAACTGCTCTGCTGATGGCATGCCTTCCTCAATTAACACTACATGTTCAGCCACGGAAGAGTTGGCACAAGCCATTAAATGATTACCATACAATGAGTGTGACAGGGTTGGGATAAGACCTTATCCCACTTGTTATGCAAAGCGAGAGAGAGAGAGAGAGAGAGAGAAAGCAAGGATCTATTTTTTTTCCTGCCCTATTCTGTCACTTGTCTATCTCTAGTCTGTCTGATTGCACAATCAAATTTTCCTTGTGGAACCTTGGAACTGGCCATTCTGATGGCCCCACAATTTCCCCCTGTTATCACCCTTCCTTTACTTGCTGCTTCTGTTCTTTCTTTCTCCCCTTGCTTCTCTGTGGTTAAAAACAATCTGTGAATGTTTATGTGACATTGAAATCTCTTTCTGGACATGACAAGTCTCATTTAGGAAACAGTAGTTGAAATGTTATTTCATGCCACAAGAGTGAAAACACATTTTGGCCAGGATTTGAAAAAAATAACAGCTGTCACATTCACGCGGTGGTGTGAAAAATGGCTATGTTGAAAATTTGGGTCAAAATATTGAAAATTGCCAATGTTACAAGTGGGCATTAGAGGTGGGAGAAAATTACAATTCTGCTTTCGTGGAACAATAGCGTAAAATTCTGAAATTTCATGGAATTTTCCAAACGTTCACCATTGGCAAGATCAGAATCTTCTGAATGTGTTTGGAGGATTTTCACCCAGTTCGGCAGAATTTTTGCTAAACTGTGGAATAATACACATGAACTGTGGAATAATAGTTCTGAGGAATATTTTTTCCACAGTTTAATGAATTATTCTGCAATACATGTAATTATTCCTCAGTTCAGTAATTAGTTCTGTGGACATTTTTCTCCACAGTTTAGTAGAATAATCAGCAGTTTATACATTTTTTCTGCCATTCTAACTCAGAAATTCTGAGAAATTTGCTAACTTAATTTTCGCAGTTTCGCGGAAGCAAAAGTCTGACTTTCACAGAAATTCCACAGGCAGACATTTTTTTTCACTCACATTAAAGAGTTGGTGCTGGAAAAATATAGAATAATGAACAAGGTAAAGAACCAGCACTCCAAATCAGTTACTATGGCACTATAGTATTGAACCTATTGCAGAAAAATTCATGTCAAAGGTCACTTTGAGCTACCCCAAAATAGTGAGCTTTGACATGAATTTTTGGGCAGTAAGGTTCAATACTATGGCACTAAGGTAATTTTGGAATATTTGTTACAAAGGATGCAGTATTTCAATGAATTTATGGTGTTCTGTGCACCTTTTTCAGTGCCAGCAGTATTGCAGGTCTGGATATAGGAACTATTCCTTTAAATTGATTTGATAAATCAACCCACACAGATCAGCTTTACTTATGAGAGCTGACATTGACAGAGATGGTATCAGACACCTTAACAACACAGTGGTTTGCTATGAGTGATTGATTTGGTTTGAGTGTGTTTGAATATTATGTTTATGATTTGCACCTGGGTATGTGGCAATAACGATGTGTTTGTGAACACTGGTAACCACGCCTCCTGATGGAGGGGTACCATATCCTGAAGTGCTGAGGCAGACATGCAAGTGAGAGCTTTAGATTTGTCACTGCGATTTTAAGCTGTACTAATGGTGTAAGTACAATGAATTTACATCAGTAAAAAATGATCTTTTACTCAATTTCCCGTTGTCTGGAGTGCTGGTTCTTTACCTTGTTCATTATTTTATATTTTTCCAGCAGCCACTCTTTAACTTGAGTGCTGCCCTTTGTGGATTTTGTCTACTGAAATTTTGGCACCCAGTCCCATTCAGTTTTATGTGAGCTGTGAGCAGAACAGCAGCAACAGGAGAGAGGAGCCCCACTCACTTAGTTACTGAAAACGCCACACAGAGTTTTTTGCATTTAGCCTTTCAATAAAGAATGGAGAGAAAGGTGGATGGCATTCTCTTTGTCAAGTACTAGCCTGGCTATGAAAAGACTCTCCATAGATATGGACAACAGCACTGATTTCAAAGCATCTCAGAAGAAAATAATATTAAGAATGTCTTTTTCAAACTGGAGAAGTGTGTATTAAAGGAACTTATACTTCATTTCAACATTCTTTCACTTCAGAAATATTTAGAGGAGGAAAGGGTCCCTTGAGGTCTAAGACTGACTAAATTACCTGCTTGTGGGTTAGAAAATATGCATTTTAGTATGAAGTAGGAAGAAAATTTAAAGAAATGCTTTACTGAATTGACTAAAATTCAGATTGAAGAAGATGACTATAACAGAGCTGCAGTTCTAAAAGAAATTGAAAGTTTACATCAGGAGTTTGCAAAGTATGGTAGTGTCCCCCAATTAAAGATCTAGATATTAATCTCACTAACAAAGGCAAGAAATGGTAAATGGAGCTAATTGAGAAGAAAAAAGTAAAATTACAGCGTGATGAAAGAGTCTATTAAAACTGTTGGATTTGTAAATGTGAGACCTTTCCTAGATCACAGTCAAGGGGATGGAGAGAATTACGGGGAAGAACAAAAAGTACTAACAAACAATCTGAGTCAAGCACCTCATCATTAAGAAATGTGCGTGTCTCTAGCCCAGAGTCAACTAATGATGAAATTAGTCCACAATCAAGTCCAAAAAAAAAAAAAAGTCTAGGTGGTAGAGAAGAGGACAACGAGGGACAGTACTAAATCAATCAGTACATGATGAATAGTGGCCTCCTCACAGAATTTGACAGTCATCAATTTGTCTGCATGAACTTTAACTTAATCACAATTAAATGTTTTGTCTTACAGTTTGTCTTTGGTACCTGTACCTGTGTAGAATGTGGAAGAATTTGATATATATCAAGATTTGTTCAGGTTGTTCAGAAAATTGAATTTGGAGAAGTTTTTTGCAAGACATGAAAGTTAATCTTTTGATTCAGAAGAAGGGAATGAGATAGATGCTGTCAATTTAAATTCACAGAGTGGGATTTCTCTATTACTAGATGCTTTAACTGGGCTTGCATTAGCACAATTACTAACAACTGCTGTTGAAAGAACAGCATCTAATTCTGATAAAGAAACTGACACAGTAACTGCAAGAGCAGAGGGTCTAAGTGCACACCACACTCAGTTTAAGAAAAGCCCACATGTATGCCCCCCTCCCTGGAGAGGGATATTTTGAAGGTCTTTCAGGATGTTGTATTAAAGGAAGTAGCTGAGGTAATTAAAGCTTCTAAAGCCCCAAATCATTGGGATAAATTGTCAGCAGATGAAACAGAAGCCTTATCTGAATTAAAGCTAGATGCAAGGCATTATTATTAAGCAAACCAATAAGAGGAGCAACATTGTGGTACTAGACAGGGAATATTATGAGAAAGAGGCTTTGAGACAATTGGAAGATAGTGTAACTTGAAGCAAATTGCATCCCAACCCTATGACTTAATTTAAGGCACACTTAGAATCTTTCCTGATAGATTTTTTTGGAAGAGGGCTGGATAACTAAAGAGGATTTCAATTTTTTAAAGTGTGAGTACCCCAGAGTCCCTGTTTTTTATCATTTGCTGAAATTACATAAGGACAAGGATTTCACACCTGGACGTCACATCATTTCTGGCTGTGTCTCCCTTATGGAGCCTTTAGCTATGTTTGAGATGGTTTCTTGCAGCAGGAGGTTGTAAGATGGCAGTCACATTTAAGGGACACTACATCCATGTGACAAGAAATGGACAATTTAATTTAGAAAGAAGGGTACTGGTGGCTTACTATTGATGTCTCCTCCTGTATACCAGTATTGATCATTCTTTGGGATCCATGTAATAAAAACCATATTGGACACATCACCTTTAACTTATCCAGTTGTGTTTCTTTGTAGATCCCTTGAATTAATCTTGAATTCTAATTTCTTTCATTTTATTGGGGAATATTATAAACAAAATCATGGGATGGCTATGGACTCCTCAGTCACCACCAACCCTTTTATGGGCTGGTGGTTGTGTGTGTGTGTGTGTGTGTGTGTGGGGGGTGATCCTGAATTCTCATAAAACCCTTATTTTTCCAACATTGTCAAGAACAAAAGTTTTATTGATGACATTATAATTGTTTGGGATGGTTCAGCTCAAGAGATTCTAACTTTGTAGAGAACATTAATGAGAATTGTGTGGGACTGAAATGTACAGTGGTTTTTATTAAAAGTAAGGTTTATTTTTAGATATGACCTTGTTAGTGGTTTCAGATTGTGAAGTGCAGACCAAGCTATATAGGAAAGACACAGCTGATAATAGTGTGCTCCATGCATGTAGTGCACACCATCCTACACTATAATGAACCTTCCATATGGACAATTAGTCAGTTTAAAGAGAAATTGTACAAATACAAATGATTTTTTGTTGGCAAAGGAATTATTTGAGAGATTAAAAGCTTGAGGGTATCAAGAAAAAGTTTGAAAGGAAACCTTACTAAAAGTGAATAATGTTGAGAGACATGACTTTTTGAATTATAAACCATGCAAAAATGTACTGGATAAAGTTTTCTTTGTGTCCACTTATGGACCGATAACCATGGATTTAAAAATGTATTTTAAAGTATTGGCATTTCCTAATGCTGGATAGGGATTTGAAATGGGTTCAGGAAAATGGACCCTTACTTACTTATAGTAGCAGTGAGAGACCAAGGGATATTCTAACAAGTAGTAAGTATGGGGAGTGGATTTCAAGAACACGTGGCTTGGGAACAAGCCTATAGGTGTGTTTCTTTCAAGTAGTAGTAGTAGCCACAGACATTGGCAGCTATTTCCAGATATTTCACAACATTTTAAAGAGTTTATCTCTGCTGCCCCTACTGTGGAAATGCAGAAAGCAGGAGATTTCTTTAGAAATATCACAGAAATGTTGGGAAATAGCTAGCAGTGTCTGTGGCTACTACTGTATAAAACATGTAAGCTAGCAGTGCAAGGAAAGACATTTGTGGATCTAGGAACCTTCAGGAGTTAAAACAGTGAAAATAAATCATTTTATAACCTGCAATACAAAATTTGTGATTTATGCTCTGTGGTGCTCCTATGCGGGATTATATGTTGGTCAGACTACCAGGACATTAAAAGAAAGAATACAGGAGCACCACAGAGCTATAAGAAAATTGGACTTGTTGCACCTGATTGGGAGGCATCACAGAGTAGCCAAATTAAAGGACAGTTTGGTACAGTATATAGGATTTGACCATGTACCACAGAAAGTGAGGGATGGGGACAGGAACTTATTTTAGATCAAAAGAGTTGGTAGATTTTAAATTAAGGACCCTAAAGTTTAGTGATTTTATTGATCAAATGGCTTGAACGCCTTTTATTCACTGATTGTTCTCTGATGTTTGGTAAAGATATATCTATATAAAATGTATTACAAATTAATAATTACATTTTTGTAAATAAAAAAGTGAGCTTTGACATGCATCTTTGTACAACAAGGTTCAATACTATGGCGCCATAATAATTTTGAAATATTTGTTACAAAGGATGCAGTATTTTAATGAATTTCTGGTGTTCTGTGTGCCTCTTTCAGTGCCAGCAGTATTGCAAGTCTGGATATAGGAAATATTCCTTTAAATGCCTGTGTTAAATCAATCACACAGGCCAGCTTTACTAGTGTGAGCTCACATTAACAGAAATGGTATCAAACACCTTAATAACATAGTGGTATGTTATGATTCATTTATTTGGTTTGATTGAGTTTGAATATTATGTTTATGATTTGCACCTTGGTATGTGGGTATAGCAATGTGTTTATGAAGATTGATAGCCATGCTGCCTGACAAAGGGGTACCATACCCCAATGTGCTGAGGCAGACATGTTAGTGGGAGCTTTTAATTTGTCACTCTGATTTTACGCTGTACTAGTGTTGTAAGTACAATCAAGTTATGTCAGTAAACAATTCTCTTTCACTGAATTTCCCATTGTCTGGTGTGTTGGTTCTTTGCCTTGTTCATTATAGAAAGTCCTCACCCTAGACAGCCATCTCTTTCCAGCAAAATAGTAGAACATGATGCTGTAGTCAATTAATGGAAGAAGAAAACTCCGTTGACAGTAACTTCCTTTCTGAAGGTATAAATAATTAATTTATCCTATATATAGGTCCCACTCTTTGATGTACTCTTTTTACCATTGAATATATGTGCATGTGAAGTTCATAGGAGAGGGAGCTGCCCAGAGTGAGGCCAACATATTTAAATTCTACTACTTTTTCAGTTCTACTCCTTTTAATATATTTAAAGAAAAGACCAGATCAACAGACATCATCTTTCTAAAGTTCTAAAAAAAGGACTTTTTTTTTGCATTCAATACCAATTTGTTTTGAAGAAACCAATTCTGCAAATTCACAAAACTGGATTGTAGTAGTTCCCTTAAATTAGACAAGCAAGACCTGCTTGTAAGGATCACTGTGTCATCAGCATAAAGGCACATTTTGGTATTATATCAAATGGAGGGTAACATTCAAATATAAATTGAATGAAAGGGACCCCAGGATTGACCCCTGTGGAACTCCCAAGGCAGCAGTGGACAGATAAGCAAAATGACCCAGAATTTTTGTTGTTTGTGTTCATCCTTGAAGGTAACTCTAACACCAGCTCACCATGTTACCAGATATGCCTAGTCTATTAAGGATAACCAATAATAAATTATGCTTCACAAGGTTAAAGGTCTTGGGAATCCACAAAAACAGCTGCAGAAAATTGGCCCTTATCAAGGCATGTAACCACCTGAATGAACCACATGAAGAGCATCGCCATCCTATGTCCTTGATGAAATCTATGCTGGGCTGGCATCACTACTTTGTACCCAAGTACTCTATCACCTGCTCAAAACAGAATTCACTTGAGCACCTTAGAAAGAGGAGCCAATAAGGGAATAGAATGATAATTGTGTACATTTGCTGAATCTCCAGATATATGGAAAGAACAACAACAACTGCATTTTTCAGATTACCAGAAATTGACAAAACAAAGGGACAAATTAAACATTTTTATTGAAAGAAATCAAATGATGTCTGAGTAAGATCACAAGCCTGAAGTCGACCTCATTGTCACTGAATGAGTGCCGTTGATGTAATTTCACAAGATAGGTCATTACCTCCTGGAGGGTCAGAATCCTAAAATTAAACCTAGGATGTATATACACAGAGGGAATGGTGTGCTCATCAGCAACACTCTTTGAAAGTCCTTAATGATCATAAAGAATATATTTTGTCAAATCACTAAACAACAACAAAATTATTAAATTCAATCAGTATAGACTGGGGCTTTTTTAGTATCCCAGCTGGTGTAGTTTACAGTTGAGGGCCTGTTTTGTATTTTTTAAATAGCATGCCATTTATTAGGTCTCAGCTGGTGGCAACATTTTTCCCAGCTAAGCATTTTTATTTCTCAAAAAAGAACTGCTGTTTTCATTTTCTTATCAGGGATTTTCAGTAGTTGTGAGCTTGCTTATACACTGCAAGAGTGGCCACATCCTTGGTCCTTCTAAAAGCCTTCCATTTAATGTCTGTATCTCCCATTAGTCGAAATAACTCTGGGGTAGCACACTGATCCATACCCTTTTAATATTAACAAATCTATTGCAAACTGTATTAACACAAGAGATTAATGTTTCTTTCAGAACATCTGTAAGGTATTTCAAAAAGGGCCAGTCATCTAATGAAAGGGGCTCATGAACTTTTTTAACTTCCATTTTATGATATATCTAAAATTATTATATATTGGCAGAACAGATTTCTTTCTGGCACTTCAGAAACAATACACCAGCCTGTGGTCACTGATACTATCAGGTAAAATGCCTGATTGTATTATTGTTAAAGTATCAGAGAAATGAACCCAGCCTATTGTTGTTTAGGAGCTGGTCTTGCAGTGAATCCTAACAAAGCCATCAATTATCTGAGAGAGTCTAAAATTAACAAATTTGTTCTTCTACTTTGAGATGCTCTTCCCAGACGAGTTTGGAATCATGTCTCCCATGTTGATTAAATCATTATTAGTGGGAATAGCTTTCCTATGCATTCCAATGCAATCAAATCCTTTGCCCTGGAATCTGAGAGGTGACTACCAACTACTAATGAAAATAAATTATTTTGACCCAAAACCAAGGTTAATGGTATGAAGTCACAAGACTGAGAACAATTTCGTACTGCACTATGGATCACTAAAAAATGGTTCTTAACATAAAATAAACATCCTCCCTCTCATGTCCATTTCTGTCACAATGAAAGATATAGCCAATAAGATTGATCATGGGATTCTCTCTGTTAATCATATCTCAGTGAGTGCAATAAAATGAAATTAATAATAGTGTGTCCATCCATGAATCCATACCATTTATCCAGTAAGATCTGTACATTTAAATGTGAAAGATTAATCAGTACCTTGGTAACTGGTCTATGGTCTCAGGGTTAGAGAAAGGACCAGGTTAGGATGCATTGATCCAGAAGTGAGTTGTAGTAAAAGAATCAAAGTTCTCTTTAGAATAGAGAGATAGTGGTAAAACTTGTAGATTTTTCCTGAGAAACCTAATGGATATTCATTTTAAAAAGGAATATTTTTTTTTAAGTTTGCCAACCTATTAATTTCCCAGTATATATGATTGTGCAAATGAATTTAGACTCAAAATAAAGTACAAATCGTTAAATATTGGGTCATTTGGCCGAAAGTCTGGACATATAAATGGATCAAAAATATTGATATTATCTTTTTACCTTCCTAAAGACTCATTTCCAACCAGAGAAATCTTGCTGAAACAGAAGGTCTGGCCCCACTTACACAAATAACCAGAATAAACTCAAAATCAAACATTTTCAAGTGACTTAAAAACAGAAAGACATTCCAAAGTCTGGTCAAGAAAGTCAAGGAAACCACAACAAAAACACTGCATCTAAACCTCACAAAATTTAAGCCTGGCTGACACCATTCCCAATTGAGCTGCTTCCTCAGTAGGGCCAGTCGGTGCGGGGGGGGGGTGTTTGAATATTTTCTACCTCTCATGCAATCACCACATACAAACTTGTTGATAAATTGGTAAACTGGTAAATTAAGAAAGATTGAATGGGTCTAGGTCAACAGTGGGGACTGCCACTTACCCACAGTGCTTTGCTGTCTGACTCAGTCACTGTTTAAGTAACAAACACTTGTCCTCAGTAGTGGCTCTGCCAAAGCAGATACACTTTGTTACAGGTACTGGCTATAAATATTCATACACTTGACAAGAGTTAAAAATTATAAATCTAATCTAAAGCACTGTTAGAAATACAATATACTTGCCAGCATATTTTTATTCATTTATTTTTTTTTTTTAACTGTCTTTCACTCCTTCATGGCTCGGGGAAACTCTCTCAGGCAGCCCATCCCTGCACTGCCCTGCCTGAGGATCACTGCGGCCTGTGCCCCGTCTCTCCCCCACTGCAGCCAGGACACCCAGTTTATCCCACCTGGGGAAGATAACCCGACTCCTTACCATGGAGTCCTTGCAAAGCAGACTCTGGTGTGCAGGTGGGGCCTAGGTGGAGGATCGATGGGGCTGGTCGAGATGAACCCAGTGCTGGGCATGGAGGATTGGTGCTGTCACCTATCCCTTGAGCCAGGTTTTTCCTTGTTCTGCCAACCCCACCCTCCCGACACTTGGTGGAAGGCAACCCTGCCAGCATCAGGCATGCTGTTACATGCCACCCTGCTACTGTGACACCCCTGATCTCCACCATGGGCAGCCAGAGCACCGGGGACCCCAATGCCTCCCCCCAGGATTGGAGAAAGGCGCTTAGATGCTCAATCCAGTCCCTCCCCTGCCGACCCCCAGTGCCCGAACTTGCTCTTGAACTCAAGTCGCTAGTGTGGCATGAGGTGTGGTGTCCAGCCCCTCAACCATCAGTGCCACCGGGCCGGCTCTTGTCAGCATATTATGTTACAAGTTCAACAATACTTACTTAAAAACATTTGTATTCTGAGTAGTGGCTCATACAAGCACAGCACATGCAAATGCTGTGTATTGGTACTCTGAACCCTGGGCAGAGATGTTCTCCCAGTAATTGTGGAACAGCTGGCTGTAAAGGAGCGGGCAGCATGGGCTTTTATTTTACCAGCCCCAGACCGAATGATGACACCCTAATGTCAGCTCATTCCCATGCCCCTGCATGCCAACACCTGAGTTCAGGATTCAATGTTCTGTAAATAGCAGTCTTAGCTGTTACAAATGATGATGCTGCTGGAAAAAGAGCTTGACTCTGGACCTCTGGCAGTGATGTTCTCCAGGCAACTGTGGGCACTTCACCAGGCAAAGAACCACATGAAGTGTCATTCTCACTACACATAGTCTGCAAATTTGACAAAGAATGTTGCTAAGAGAACTTCCTGTACTTAACCCACCTTTAAGCTAATAGACAGGCAGGAAACATCTTCCAGCTATCACAGAAATAATGTATTAGTAAATATCCAAACATGTCAATGGCTATAACTGAACTTTGAGGCCTGCAAGCAGAAAGCTGCTCTTGACTCCACATTCTTGCAGCTCGAGCCCCTGATGCAAGGTTCACTTCAGTGTTCTGTCTTGACACCCCCCCACCTTTTCTCAATGTTCATTAATAATCTACCCATAGTTTTGGTACAAAGTGAGGTGCACATGTAAAATACAATACAGTACAGTGGAGCCTACCAGGATTCAATGCAGTGTCACAGCACACTGCATATGAAAAGGGATTAACTACCACTGAAATTACTCTGCTTCTTGCAATATCTCTGCTGCAGAATTCTGCAGTATTGAATTGCATCCTGGTGCGTTCCACTGTAAGTTGATGATGTGATTCTCTATTGCAGCAGCCTACCCAGGCCTTTGTAGAAAAATCAACTCCATACCAGTTCTCCAGCTGAAATTAAATCCTGACCAGTGAGAACCACTTCCTTCTTAGTGACAAAAAGTCCAAGACCATGGACTTAAGCACCCACCCACAAGTGAAAAAAAGAAACTAGATCCCTCCCTAGCCATCTACATTATGATCAACTTTTTCTCAAGCAGGCCTATTCTTTAAATATTTGGGTATATCACTGGAACCCATGTCTCCTACTTGAAGCATCCAGATCACATTACTACTACAGTGAACCTCAGGCTAGTAGTCCTCAAAATATTTATTTATTTATTTAGTTTTGTTGACCGGTAAGTGCACTGGACAGATCCTGCCTATTTTCAGGCACAACCGGGGGGGATACAGATGAATGCCAGCTGACCTTGAACCAGATTAAACTGTTGGTGGCATTTTAGTGAATGAGGGAATTTGGCCAGACACGGGGAATTCCCTACTCTTTTGATAAGTGCCATGGGATCTTTAACATCCACCTGAACTACCACCAATCCAGGTAGAGGAACCTCGGTTTAGCGTCTCATCAAGGAAGCGGCACCTCAGAAGTGCAGCACCCCTCTCATGCTGCACTACAGAGCCGTGGGTTCAGTTTTTTTTTTGCTTCTGTGTGAGGGAAAGGTGGTAGATGGGTGCTATATGGGTTGGGGAAGGGGTCTTTAATTTTACCCTGAAGGGAGGAATGTGGAATAGGTGCTACAGTGTGGAGGAAGTATATTTTTAATTTTTTTTTTTTATTTAATTATGGCAATGTAAGGTGCTAAAGGGCTGAACTTTGCATGCTTTATTGTACTGTGATGTTTAATGCACCAATCACCTGATTCAATATGATAATGGCAAACTGAATCAGGTACATAGATATATTATTGTGTATTTATTATTAAATCTCCTCCTTTCATAGAACGTAGGAAAGTTTTTGTACTCTGTTAGTTTTTATGTGATTGTATTGAATTGTACAATATTTTAATTTTGTCCCTTGTAAGTATACTTTATTGATACACAGGATCATCTTGTAAATAGGATCTCTGGTTCTAATGATATGTTTTGCCAACAAATCCTGTATAACAATAAAGATTTTACTGCTGCTACTACTGCTACAATGCTTTGCCTGCATAGCATAACTTCACAGTATCTGAATTCCAAAATAACATTTTGTCATATGACCTGAAATGTATTAGTCTGCTCCCAAATGGTAGCAGATCATAATCGAGAGAATTAGCATCTTGAGAAGTTTTTGGACAGCCATTCTTATGCAGTATATAAGTGAAAATAGTGAGTTAAAAGTTTGGCAGCTAAAAGCAACATCATAAGTAAGCAATAACCCACTCTAGGGTGTGCAGGTATTGGGGATTAATCAACACCCCAGATGCATTGTGAGGCATGGGAGCACAGACCGAGTCCATACACAACACCTGAGTGTTGATTAATCCCCAATACCAGCACACCCTGGAGTGGGTTATTGCGCTTTTATAATATGGGTTATGTTTAAACAACGAAAAATTACCACAGAATGTTTTTTTTTTGCTGTTTAAATAGGAAAAAGGTAATGTATCCCGCCACCTTTCAAAATAGTCCCTAACAACAGCACTCTACTATGCTGTGCCTCTATCACATTTACAAGCTGAGAAATACAACTGACACAATGAAATGTACTGTACACAGTAACTCCATGGAGACACATGGGACAGTGCAGCAACTTTAATTTCATGCTGTGTGTCTGCTTCTCATGTGTCTCTGTGCCACTTGCTCTCTCTCTCTCCCCATCACACATGGTTAAGCTGCACACTGCTCTCTCTCCACACACAATGTCTCTGTGTAGAGAGCAGCACAGCAGAGTGGCAAGAGACAGAACAGTACATGATTTGTACAGCACAGATGCAGTTGTTTTCCTGCTCCTTCACTTTCGCTGTCACTTGTTCTGAAAAGACTGTGCACTGTGGGTACACCCGAACACCACATGCCAGCTCAGCAGTATTGCCTCCCCTCTCACTGTGTGCTTTGTCCCAACTCTTCATCTAGTACCTGTCAAGGTCCCACTGTCACTGTGTGAAGTGGCAACAGGGATGAGCACGCTCTCTCTTTCTGCAGTGCCATTGAGGTGAGGCACACAGTGCTCTCTCTCTCTCTCATGCTGCAGAATTGGGACCTGCCTTGTCTCTCTCTCTCTCTCTCTCTCTCTCTCTCTCTTTTAATCTGTGACACTGCCCTCTGATTGTGAAGACAAACAGAGGACACAGCAGCAATTGCCAATAACATGTCCATGTCTCTGTCTCTGTAGTCACAACACTGTGGCTGTCAATCTGTGATGTACCCTTGCTGACCCTACTGCTGTGATCGAGGTCTCTGCGAATGGGGAATCCTGTCTCTGCAACTGTCTGCTTGTTTTACGGAGATCTGAAGCAGGGGAATGGAATGGGAATGGAGACCTTACAAATGAACCAAGGACAACAACATCATCACGGTGCCTCCACTGTGCACTCGGGGCACATAGACCATCGCCATGGTCCACTGGGCTGGTGGGTGTGTTCATTACTCTCCTCCACAGTTGCTTGTTATTGGAACGTGATCCACATGACGGTCACTCATTTTACTCCACAATGGTTCTCCGACATCACACCACTAATGCTAATGCAGTGAGACCCATTATATCAGTGTGCATTACAAAACTTTGCTGTACCCATCGGAAACGCCAGCTGGTTCAGTTCTGCATGTAATGATATATGTGCCTTCTCTGACCATTTCCAGCGATTGTCGCGGAGATGCATGTTGAAATGTGGCCCTTGTTAGTTGCACTGTAAAAATTGCTGATTTACACATTTGCTCCATCAGGTAAAAAATCAGACCTGGCACAGCTCTATGATATCTGCTGGCATCTGCTCACATGAAGTGTTAGTATATCATGCATTAATGCACAGTCAAGTGCCAGCAGTTCACCAATAAGAAATGTGATCTATTCCTCCCCATCTCGTAAATGCTGTTTTAGACACTATTTAGTTATTTTAGACCTCTCATAGGCAGCACTGAAAAAAGAGAGATACATAATCTAGGGAAGACAAACACGTACATTCAGGCAATAGCCTGGCAAACCTCAAGAGTCAAATGCACATTTGCCATCATTTTGTTTTATTAAAAAGAAATAAATGGTTCCTTACTTTGTTAATAGTTTTTCTTCCTTTAAAAGAGTATTCATATTATGAAAATAGATACATTAATTTAGAACAAATACAATCTGATGTATTTTAATAAAAAGATTCTTTTACAGTGTTGACAATTCAAAATCATTTGTTTCTTTCAGTAATGGTCATGTAAGTGATATAAGCAGATTTAGAAACAAAGTACTTATTTGTAATATTGTATATTAGGAGGCATGCTAAGAAAGAACATTCATGAAAAACATTATTTCACATGTGAAACCTCTTGAGATGGAACTTCTCAGTTTGCACAAGATAACCTTGCAATGACCATTGAGATTAGCTGCATTTTTTCAAAGGGTGTCATGTGGGGAATGAGTGCAGAATTTTCTGTTTGCATAACATTACATGTGTTTGTCTCTCAATTCAGCACTCTAAGAGAAGACATGAATATTTATAACATATAATATGTATCACAGATACCAATAATTACCCTTGATAATGTAAATAGTAATGCTTCAGTTATGATTAACACAGAAACTAACGGATACAGTTAAGCACTTGTAGTGCATATGCAACATAATTGATCATGAAATTGAGACATCTCAGATGTAATGCAGCTGATTAATCAAAGCAGCAGCAGTTTGTTCTCAATCAAGTAATGGCAAATTGTTCAGTGTCACTGTGTGTCTACATTCTTTAAATGATTTGATCAGATAAACTGGTCCTGATGAAAGGCACGTCGTAACTGAAAGTAGTTTTAATAGCTTAACGATGACAGTCTTGGAGATGGTTGTGATCTCAGAAAATAGTCATGCCATCTCTTCTTTCAGTAGCATCGTTTCTTTTCAGCTTTCAACTGATTCATGCAAAGCAACTCCTCAGAGATGCAATAGCCTGTTTTCAGTGGGGTCCAGCAGTTATCCAGTTGGATACCTGGGAGAGGCTGAAGTACAGGGAAGTTAACCAACTTGTTCAGTCACAAAGCTTCTGCGGTGGGATGTGAACTACTCTAGAGGTGGGTAGAATATAAAAACTCTTCTTTTATGGATTTCCACAGAATAAAAAAAATAACATAATAACACCCATTTAAGGTTAGAAGGGATGCTAGGTCCATCATGCCTACCCACCCCCCCCCGCAGAATTATGTCAATTCTACAATTTCCACCAATGGAAGTCCACATTCCATAGGCAACATCCATTATTCTTCACAGTGAAATTCCAAGGAATATTCTGAGAAAATTCTGTAAAAACTTCCACAATGCATAATTACAGTTAAGCCTGCATTCCACTTGTGGCGGAGTTAGGCTACGCTCTCAGCCATGACTGATGGACCACTTTTCTATATCCTTATTTCCTAGCTACCAAAACTTCTGTTGTGCAACAGTTAATGCTTTTCTCTTTGCTTGTCTTTGTTTTCCCCCTACCCTAAGTTGGCTAGCATAGCTGTTTACTATATCTACTAAACTTCTTACTAGTTCTCTCTTTTCGTTCTTTTTCCATTTCCATCCATCCAGTCCCTGGAATAATTCCAAACACCTGGAGAGGTGTTGTGCAAAATGCATAAGTGCATTCTGTGTACAAAAAAAGTGAAGGCTATTTTAAATAGGAATACATACAGTTAATAAAGCCTTTTTAAATAAAAAGGATTCAGAAGCCATAAAAAACAAAAATAATTTCATGATTAGTAGAGTTATATAAAATCCTTAAGGTAGTTTCATAAATTCATACTATAAACCTGTTACTGCATAAAGTTATACGTATGAGGCTGAACAAAAGAATGTGGCATGCTTTTTAAAAGTGCTGAGTCACTGTGGATCAGAGATATAGAGTCAGTATCTGTGGAGATGTACACTGTACCTTTAACTGACCCAGGAAGTCCCCTGAAACAAAAATAAACCTTGGTTTTGAAACAACATGTCCATACATGTAAATAGAAAGGGCTCAGTCAGGTGACCCCACCAAAAAATATAAAATCTCTTCACTGAGTTCACTTCAGTTCAGTCCAGTAGAGCTCAGTCTTGAGAATGAAGAGAGAGTTGCTACTGTAGACAAGCTGTTGAATGCAGATGAGAGGGAGGGGTCTCTCTAAGATCCAGGATTGTATTCTGTGAGAAACTACTGATGTTAAGTAGTGATTTTCTTTGCAATTTTGTTTTTGTTTTCATTTATTATTTTTCTAACTTCTGGAAAATAAATATCACACCATGGTGTGTTTCAAACCTGTAAATTTGCCTAATCTGAAGTTTATACCCACACACTGTGACACCACTGGCAGAGGTTTAAATGCCATTCACCTCTAACCTGAACTTCTGATCTTCTGGTGCACAGAGCTGTGTTTTAACCACTAAGCTAAAATTACCTTAAGAGTAGATATATTGTAAATTTATGATATGAAGGCAAAGCTAGTGTGAATTGGAGGGGAACTTTGCAAACTTTGCAATGTTCTCTGGCTTCGCACCACCTACACTAGTGGGCTTTTTAACAAAGGTAAAAATAAAGAAATCCACCTTCATCCTTTGTATCATTGTCGCTCAGCCCTCTTACAGCACCATGTGGTATAAAATAGTATCCTCCAGCCATCCCCAGATAGGCCCCACCCCCTCCTGTGTACCCTGAAAGGTTTGTCAATAGCCTCTCAAATGACATTTAAATCCTTCCCCATACCCACAAGCAAGTTCTACAACCTTTCCCTCCCTAGAACTGTAAAGCATGACATAAACTCACACACATACCCACACTCTAACCAATAACCCCCCTCCTTCCTCAAAACTCACAAAACACCCTGCTCCAAGCAGACAGGTGCCCATGGCCATGCTGTATGTTTTGGAGCAGGGTGTTTTGTGTCTTTACACTGGAGTTTAATTCTTGGATTTCTGAATACTGTATTTTTCAAAGCGTCTTGAATTTTCTACAGATTTTAACATTTCTACAATAAAATTAAGTTTTACTGCAAGCTTCTGCTTGGTCCTTGGATCCTTTATTGGGGAATTGTGTTAACTTCAACACACAGTGAAGCAGGTGCCAGGTTCTCCTTAATTGTTAACTGGAATATGTAAATTAAGGTAACACAATGTATTTAAATATGTTTCTGTACACTTTGGTGGGGAGCTTGGTGATGTTAATGCAAACTGACCAGCTTTAGTTTTGTAGTCTAGAGTATTGCCAGACAGTTTTTCAGATCATCAAGGTGTTTTTGCACCATGAAGGGAAAAAAAAAAGACTGAATGAAACAGGAATTGAACTTTTATTCTCAAATTTTTTAAAATGTTGATTATCATCTATTCATGGGAGAGTTGGCTAGGATAAAATTGGACAGACTGAAGATAATTCCTTCTACTGAGAAGATCATGGAATATTGCCATGCCAAATTCAATGAGAGTCAGTAACAGAATGCTCTGATTAAATGTAGGAAAGGTAAACATGCTAAGTCAGCATGGTACAATGAAGAGCCATTTCAGATGCAATAGCAATGAGAACAAGCTGTGGGAAAAAAACATGTTCAGTAAATAATACTACAGTTAGAAATTAATTTACAGCCGTACACAACAAATATGTTAAAGAGGTAAGAGTGGCTAAAACACCAATTTTTTGAAAAGAAATTTGAAGCTGTAGCTTATTCCCAATCAATTTCTGGTAAACAGTCAAGGAACTTATTGGTAGCATCAACAGTGACTTGCCTCTATTTTTCAAAGTTGGAAATGGTATAAATAATAAGGCTAGTCAAATTAGCAATGTTTTTAATGATTTATGTTTAGCAGCAGGTAATGTTTCCAAGATGTGTCCAAATAGTGAATATATTTGAAATGTTAGCTTTATACCTTCTGAGGATGGAATCTGATGAAGAAGAGGTTCTTAAGGAACTCAATTTTAAATGTTAGTAAGGCCAGTGAATTTGACAACTTAAGTAGTACGTAATAAAATATGAAGCCCATGAATTTATAAGCCTGTAACATACTTATCAATTTTTCTATTATGACAAATACAGGCACTTCTCCTAGGAGATGGAAGACAGCAAAAGTTTCACCAGTGTTTGTCAAACTATAGGCCTATCTCTGTATTACTGATTGTGTTGAAGATCCTGGAGAGGTTAGTGGGTTAGGCGAATAATTGGCTGTTAGATACAAAATACATTTTTGACTGGAAGTCAGTCAAGATTTAAAGCTAAGCACAGTACAACCATAGCAATCCTAAGTGTGGCAAATGCTGTTCAGGAGGACATGGATAGGGATGTGTGTTTGGTGCTGCTCTTGTAGACATTTACAGGGACTTCAACATATTCATACCATCTTGCATGAAGGACTGACAGGGATGGGCATTAGATACCTGGTAAATAGATGGTTTACTAGCAAATTTCAAAGACAGGAATCAGACGGTGGATTACTGTGTGACAAAATCAAACCTTAAACTTCAGTCTGTCCAATGTTATCCTAGCCAGCTCTCCTATGAATAGATGATAATCAACATTTTAAAACTTTGAGAATAAAAGTTTAATTCCTGTTTAAATAAAGAAAACAATACAGAGTAAAAAACGCTATGGTTCTCAAAAGAGGTGGCAGGAAGGTTAAGAGAAAAGGCTCCATTCAAAAGTATAAGGAATCACAGAAGGAGCACGACGGGGAACTGTATCAATTAAAGCAGAAGAAGTAGGGAAGGCAGTCAGAATAGTAAAGGCCAAACTAAGGAAAAATAGCCAACTCAGTTAAGAAGGGGGATAAAACCTTTTATAGGTACATTAGGAAGCATAGAAAGGTTAAGGAAGGAATAGTGAAGATTAATAAAGGAGAGGGGAGGTGGGCAGAGGGAGACAGTGAAAAGGCAGAGATACTGAAAGAATGCTTTTGCTCAGTATTCACAAAAGAAGATGAGGAGGAGTTACCTAAACAAGACAATAGAAGCACTCTGGGTAGGGGGGTTGACACTAGTCCATTTACAGAAGAAAGAGTCCTGAAAGAACTCCTAAAACTCAAGGTGGACAAAGCAATGGGGCCTGATGGGATTCACCCCAGAATCCTAAAAGAACTAAGGCAGGACCTAGTGACACCACCGACCACACTTTTTAACAAATCGTGGGAGGATGGGGTGGTACCTGAGGACTGGAAGAGGACAGATGTGATTCCCCTTCACAAAAGTGGGAGCAAGGCAGAAACAGGAAACTATAGACCTGTAAGTTTGACCTCAGCGGTAGGGAAAATGATGGAATCACTTCTGAAAGAAAGAATTGTTGAGTACCTAGAAGCCAGCGGGGCACAGGACCCAAAGCAGCATGGATTTACAGTGGGAAGGTCATGTCAGATGAATCTAATTGATTTCTTTGACTGGGTGACCAAAGTAATAGACCAGGGAGGGGCTGTGGATATGGCCTACCTAGACTTTAACAAGGCATTTGACACAGTCCGCACAAAAGACTAATAATCAAGTAAGCCAGCTTGGGAGTGGGTTCCAGGGTGGCAGCCTGGGTAGCAAACTGGCTACACAACAGGACACAGAAGGTAATAGTGAATGGAACACTTTCCAAAGAAAGGGGGGGTTACTAGTGGAGTACCTCAAGGCTCAGTTCTGGGTCCAGTCCTCTTTAACATCTTTATAGGTGACATTGCAGAGGGTCTGGAGGGAAAGGTATGCCTCTTTGCAGATGACACAAAGATCTGTAACAGAGTTGATACACAAGGGGGTAGAAAGGATGAGAAGGGACTTGGCAAGGTTGGAGGAATGACTGACATATGGCAACTAAGATTCAATGCAAAGAATTGCAAGTTATGCACCTGGGAAACAAAACCCAGGAGAAGAGTACACAATAGCAGGGGAGGTACTAACAACAACAAAAATGGAAAGGGACTTGGGGGTAGTCATATCAGATGACCTAAAGGTGAGTATGCAATGTAAGAAGCAGTAAGGCGAGCCAGAGGGATACTGGGATGCATAGGAAGGAGCATCACAAGTAGAAAAAGGAAGTGGTTATCCCTCTGTACAGACAGTTGGTGAGATCCCATCTGGAATACTGTCTGCAGTTTGGAGACCCCATCTACACAAGGACATAGACAGGATTGAAGCAGTTCAGAGGAGGGCAACTAAAATGGAGCAGGGTCTGCATCAGAAACCATATGAAGAGAGACTGAGAGAGCTTAATATGTAATCCCTTGATAAGGAGGGATGGAGAGACATGATAAAAACATTTAAGTACCTCAAGGGAATCAACAAAGTCCAGGAGGGTAGCATCTTTCAGAAAAAGAGATGTGTAAGAACAAGGGGGCACAATTTAAAGATAGAAGGGGGGACGGCTCAGGGGTAATGTGAGGACATTTTTTTTCACGGAGAGAGTGGTGGATGCATGGAAACACCTTCCTGGGGAGGTTGTTGGGTCTAAAACAGTGGAGGAATTCAAACATGCATGGGGCAGACTTCAGGCAATTGTAGTGGGGGGTTGCAGGAAGTAGGCTGTTGGTTAACTAGAATCTGCAGCTTATCCTATAGGAAGGGAAATGGGCAGACTGGGTGGGCCAAGTGGTCCTTATCTGCTGTCAAAGTCTATGTTTCTATGGAAAATGGGGTTCCCAGGGATTGGTTCTGGGCCCACTCCTGCTTTCCCTATTTTTTAAATAGCTAGTGTGCTGCCTAAAACTAATATTAGTTTTTAAAAGCAGTCAACCATTATCTTTTATATCTGAGGTACTTTTTATTTTCCCTTTGGTTACTAGAAGAGTGTTTATCTGATGTTAGTAGGTGTGAAGTGTGGGATAGCACTCTTCCTGGCAGCTTATATATCTATATCTAAGCCCCCCCCCCCCCCATTACATCAGCAGTATTGTGACCTCACTGCTGCTTAGGAACAGCCACTTAATGTCTGCCAGGTCAATCATCTGTGATGTCAGTGTCAGTGAGATCACAATGCTGATGATGTAGTAGGGGGATAGTGGGGCATAGAGATAGGTATGTCAGCTGCCAGGCTAAGAGCTGCTACACACATCCTGTACACTATTAACACATAGAAGACTTTCTAATGAGCAAAAGAAAAATGAAAATACTTTAGAAATAAAAAAGTTACAACCGACTACTACTTAAGATTGGTATTATTTTCTTGGCTGCCTGTTTTGGCTCCGCTGTCTCTTTAATAACATTGACTAGAGTTTGCAGGATGCAAACGTGCATCTCTCTGCAGATGACACTGCCATTGTGTCAGGGAGGATGGGAGGATGCTCCACAGACCAGTCCAGAAGAGTTTGATAACAGAATTATCTGATTGAATATAAACATGTATTCAATTCAAAGAAAACACAGGCAATGCTTCTTGGCTCACCTAAAAGGCTTGGCCCACAGGAAGACTATTTGTGTTTAAAAACCTTGGCTACAATAGTGCTGGATGCAATGGATAAGAACAGATACCTTGGTGTACGGCTTTACCCTCACCTAACCTGGAAGGTTCATATCGCACCTGTAATTAGTAAAATGTAGTAATGACTGGGGGTTCTCTATAAGCTGCATAATGCTCTTCCCATACACAAAAAAAAAGACTTTGGATTGTTAATACTTTGTTGTTACTATTAATCAGCTATGACCTTGCCTGTGGAAATACAGTTGCATCCCATCTGTGGAGAGTAGATGTAGTTCTCAATTGCATTGTGAGATTTGTGACAAGTACTTTATATGGCACCCATAAGTGTGCATTATATTGTGTGACTGGATGGGTTTACTTCAGGTTGGAAAGTAAGCACATTTCTTAATATCTCTGCATTCATGTTTAAAGATAGATGTGCCAGATTATGTATCTGATATCATACAGGTGAGGCTGATTACACTGGGATTGAGGTCTGTGTGGAGTAGAATATGTTGTCCCACATACTGCAACAGTGAAGGGACAAAACTTTATGGTTAATGCTCCACTTTTTCTGGAACTTTTGCCACTGATCATGTGACCTAATATTGATGCTCCTAACCCCCAAATAATGTTCTTCACTGGTTGGTAGGTAGGAACTTAAAGCAGCAATGAAATAAAAAATGTTTTTTTCTAAAAAGCTAGTTTCAGCTACAGTTATTAAAAATATAAGCATACCTGTCAAATCTACTTTTCTAGATACTGTATTTTCCATGCTGCACACCATGAGGTTTTCTTATTTTTTTTTTTTATCTAAACACTTACCATGTCTACAATGGTATTTCTAAGCCAAATGTGGTGCTGTATTTTTTCTTAAAAAAATATATACATTAAAACATTTATAACATTTTCAGAGAGCTAGAAAATGTTACTACCAAATAAAACTGCAAGATGCCTGGAATTATTTATAGTGAAAAAAAAGTAGGGTCAAATGTTTTGTCCAATTGTGTTGCATTTCTGCTTTAGGTCATGTGGTTGTTGTAATGATTATTTGTTATTTAGTGTTCATTGATGCTAAATTACCTCTTTTTAGCTCTGTGGCTCTGTTTCTCCCTGTATTAGATATAGTATATGAAGTTGTACAGTGTATGTTTATCTGCCATTAATTATTTGTTATTATACAACATCATATGACAATTGTGTAAGGATGTCATTGGAAACTGAAAGAAGAAGTGCACCAAAAATGTTTGTCAAAAAAGCTTATTTGACTACATATAAGAAAAAATATTAAGCATACCAGTCAAATGTACTTCTTTAGGTACCTGTTATGTTGCACACGTGAAATTTTATTTCTTTTATCCTAATCCTTTCTAAGCAAAATGTGTCAACCGTCTTTTTCTTGAGAAAAAACTAAATGAAAACAATTATAAAATTCAGTACTCAAATTCTGGTGGAATTAGAAAATTGCACCATCAAATAAAACTGGAAGATACCTGGAATCTTTTGTAGTGGAAAACATTAGGGTCAATTTGTTTGCTCAGTTTCATTGCACTGCTGCTTTAACATCATCCTGTTTATTATTATTTTAAATAAACAGAATTTGAATGAATGCTCACAAACCCCAATTTCTTATGTTAAAATTACCTGTAAATAAGAAAATTGGACTTCAGTGGAGCAAGCGTCTTCGCTCTTGTGTGTTTGCAAACCAAATAAAAGGTGAGTGACATCTGTCCTAGTAGTAATATCTGACTGGATGATGCCATTCAAGTATTACTACTAGGATAGAGTCTCTCAACATTCATTTAGAATATAAACACAGAAGAACAAAGACCCTCATTAAACCAGAGGATGGTTTTCCTATTTACAGTTTTTTTACGTGAAACTGGGGTTTCGGGGCTTTGGGAGGAGGAGGAGGGGTTATTGGCAAGAGGGTGGTGATGTTTGTGGGGTTTGTGTCATAATTTAAAGGGACTGGGAGAGGAAGTGGGAACTTGCTTGCATGTATCATTGACATGCTAAAGTGATCACTCTGAAGCAGCTTTGAGAATCCAGGAAAAGAGCACTGAACTTATTTACATACATACAAACACACATTTGCCAGCACAAGAAGGCCATTTGGTCTAGCTAGTCTGCTCAATTTTGGAGCCACTGGTCTAAGGATTACAGTGGCTCACGACTCTCTTCTCATCCTGAACCTCACCTTCACCATTCCAACCATCACTTGAACCCCTCCACTGTTTTCTGATTGACAAACTCAGGTGGGAGTTTGTTCCATCCTGATCCTACTCATTCTGTAAAGGAATGTCTCCTAACCTCATTCTTGAACCTTCCCTCCTCCAGTTTGTAACAGTGATCCTTTGTGGTCTTGTTTTCACTATGGCAAAAAAGGTCCCCGATATCCACCTTGTATGTACCTTTTAAATACTTTAACTATTCAATCTTGTTCTGTCTCTCTCCCCAGTGTCCTCAACTGAGCACATAATGAGTTCTCCCAGTCTATCCTCATATGCCCTGTCCTGCTGTTCCTGAACCATCTTAGTCGCCCTTCTCTGTACTGCCTTGAGCTGGTTGATGTCCTTCTTCAGGTATAGATTCCAGTATTACACACCCTGCTCCAGGATAGGTTCAGTCTTGCCAATGGTCTGTACATAGAGATGTTATGAAATTATATTTTGCCAGCAAATTCTGGTGAAATCAACAATTTTGACATGTGAAATGTTTTGTGAAATTGGCCCTTTACGTGAAATATTTCCCCTGGTGTGAAATTCAGAATTTTGCCTGCAAAATGTGAAATTTTGCCTGCAGAAGGCAATATTTTGCATTCCACAGGCAAAATTTTGCCTTCTGCAGCAAAAATGCTCCTTCCACAGGTGAAATTTTGCATTCCACAGGTGAAATTTCACCTTGGCAGGCAACATTTTGCATTATGCAGGTGAAATTCTGAATTTTGCTTCTCATAAAAATATCTAAAGGGGCAAATTTCATAAATATTTTGTGTAATGAAATTTGCCAGTTTTGCACATCTTTATCTGTACAGTGGCACTATAACCTCTTGTCTCCTGCTTATGAACTCTCTAGTGATACATCCCAGCATTCTGTTAACCTTGGCTTTCACTTTTCTGCACTGTGTAGCTTGCTTTACATTGTTGATAATGGCTATCCCCAAGTTCTTTTCTTCCTCTGATATGGTGACCTTGACTCCTTCTAGACTATACACAACTCTTGGTTTCTTTCTTCCTATGTGCATGACCTTGCACTTCATTGCATTAAATCCCAGTTTTCAGATACCAGACCACCTCTCCAGCTAAACTAGATCCTCTTTTATGTTCTGTTCTTCTGTGGCTATCCTCCCACTGAGCTTGGGGTAATCTGTAGAGAGGCAGCTCTTGTCATTAATGATGTCACCAGTCTCACTAATGACTATATTGAACAACACTGGACCAAACATTGACCCCTGTGGGACTGACTGGTTACCTTCTTTGAATCTGATAGTTCCCCTAACACCATCATTTGGGTTCTATCTCTAAGCCAGTTTGTGACCCACCTGGTTATTTTGTTTCCACCCCAGGTCCTCCAACTTCATGATCAACCTGTTGTGTGGCACCGAGTCAAAGGCCTTGCTGAAGTATAAGAATAGAATGTTATTCACCTGGCCTTGTCTGCTGCCTTCATTTCCCAGACAGTCAAAAAAAACATTGATCAGGTTGGTTTGACAATATTTTCCTGACAGTAACCCATGCTGCCTCTTATCCTGGAGTGTTTGTGCTTCAAGGAACCCACTAGCCTTTCCATCAGAATGATCTCCATCAGTTTATCCACAATGGATGTTGGGCTGGCTGGCCTGTAGTTTTCAGGGTCATATCTAGGCCAACTGTTTTGCACTGGTACCACATGTGTGTTCTCCACACCAGCAGTACCACCTGTGTCTAGTAACTGTTGAGCAGGTCCAGCAAGGGACCTGCCAGTTCCTCAACATTCTGGGGTGCATGCCATCCAAACCCTGGGACTTATTTACCTTTAGACCATGAGCCCTCCTAAACCCTGTCTCCTGTTGTCCTGTCCTCAGCTATGCCTCTCCTTCCTCTTCTCCTGCCCCATCTCATCTTGTAGTAGTCGTAGTAGTAAAATCTTTATTTTATACAGGAAGGTGGTAACATAACACAATTAGAACCAAAGGATCTGTTTCAAGGTGACCCTGTTTGACTTTACAGTAATCTGCAATCACATATAAAATGCTAATACACTTTACAAATATAACAAAATAACACATTTTTAAGCAATTAATTCACAAGGCAATACTTACATAGAAACCTAGAATTTGATGGCAGATAAGGACCTCTTGGCCCACCCAGTCTGCCCATTTCCCTACCTAATGGATAAGCTGCAGATCCTAGTTAGCCAGCAGCCCACTTCTTTCTACCCCCACCCCCTAGAATTGCCTTATGGCTGTCCCATGCATGCTTGAATTCAGCCACTGTTTTTGACTCCACAACCTCTTCCGGAAGGCCGTTCCATGCATCCACAACCCTCTCTGTGGAAAAATACTTCCTTACTTTACCTCTGAGCTGCCCTCCCCATCTTCAAATTGTGCTCCCTTGTTCTTGCACACCTCTTTTTTTGAAAGATGCTACCCTCTTGGACTTTGTTGATTCCCTTGAGGTACTTGAAAGTTTCTATCATGTCCCCCCTCCTCTCCCTCCTTTTCTTGAGGCTATACATATTAAGCTCTTTTAGTCTCTCTTGCTATGTCTTCCGGTGCAGACCCTGCACCATTTTAGTTGCCCTCCTCTGGACAGCTTCCATCTTGTCTATGTCCTTGCGGAGACTGGGTCTCCAGAACTGCATACAGTACTCCAGATGGGGTCTCACCAGCTGTCTGTACAGAGGGATAACAACTTCCTGTTTTCTACTGGTGATGCCTCTCCCTATGCATCCCCGTATCTCCCAGCCCTCCTTTCTGCCATCTCACATTGCTTGCCCACCTTTAAGTCATCTGATATGACTACCCCCAGGTCCCTTTCCATTTTTGTTGTTGTTAGTATCTCACCCCCCCATTGTGTACAGTTTTATTTTATTTATTTATTTATTTATTTTGAAAGTCAGATTTACAACCTTTGAGTCAGGGACTCATTTACAAAGGCACCTCATTGCAGGGAGGGTAGACATGGTTACAGTGTGAGATAAAACAGTGGTAACATACAGGTGCAATACAGATAACAAAAAGAACACAATATAACAGTGGTTTATGGCATAAAGTTACATGCAGTAAATAGCAATCATATAAAGTATAACAATAGTAGAAGTCACAACCCAGTTCTTACCGGGGAAATACCTAAGTAGAAAGGGTGGGAGGGAGGAACAGGGGTGAGGAAAAGAGAGAGAGAGAAAACAGGGAGCAGTCTATGGGCAAGAAACGGAGGGACCCCAACATTAGGTTGATTAAGGGCAACTACAGCTTTGGGCGCCAAAGAGGTAGTTATGGAAAGTGACTTGAAAGGAGCCAATTTTGATAGACTTAGTGACAGAGAGCAGGAGGAAGTTGAACCATGTGGGGACACAGTAGTGGAAGGACCTTTGGGCTAGGGAGGTCTTAGTTCAGGGCACCAGAAGGTGGCCTTAACTGAGCTACGGATGGCAATGGATGGGGATGCAAACCACAGGATGCGGTGACCCTTGGTGGGAGAGTCCTAGCAGGGATTTTTTGGCAAGTAAGCAGGTTTGGTAGTGCAGGTGCTCCTCCAAGGTGAGCAGGTTGATGGTGGAATAGAGCAAGCAAGTATGGGTGCAGAGGGATGCACCAGTCAGGAGCCTGCAGGCCTTGTTTATCGAAGTCTGGATTCTGGTAAGGGTGGTATTATCAGCCACAGCATAGATAGGCAGACCATAGTCCACTCGGGACAGGACAGAGGAGTTGATGGCCAGTCGGAGAGCAGTTTGGGGGAGGCAATCTCTGTGGTGATAGAGAAGGCCAATCCAAGAGTTTATGGCTGAGGACAGGGTATTGATGTGGGTGTGGAATGTAAGAGCTGAGTCGAAGATGATGCCCAGGTACTTGTAGTATGACACCTGCTCGACAGGGTGAGCATTACTGGGGTGATGTGAAAAAAGCATAGTTTTGTTTTTTTTGAGGTTAATGACCAGCCGGTGGTCAAGGAACCACTTTTTGGCTTGGTTGAATATGTGCTGCAGGGATTCCTGTAGCGATCCGGGGTCAGGTTGGGAGATGAGGAGAACCGCATCATTGGCATAGAGTACCATATTTCCAGAGCAGGAGCTGGTGAGGGTATTGAGAAATAGGCTGAACAGAACAGGGTCCAGGATGGAACCCTGGGGGACCCCCGAGTGAACAGGCAGGGTATTGGATAGGGTGCCATTTACCTTCTTGCACTGTGATCTGTCAGAGAGGTAACTGGTGAACCAATCCAGTGGGCAAGGGGAGAATCCAAGTTGGTGGAGGGAGTCAAGTAGGAGGGGGTGACAGACAGTGTCAAAGGCCTTGGAGAGGTCAATGAACACTGTACCCACAACATGACCAGAGTCGATAGCAGAGTGGAGGTGTTGGGAGAACTCCAGAAGGGCTGTGGTGGTGCTGTGTCAGGGCAGAATCCATGTTGTTCTGGACACAGCAGGTTCTCTTAGCCAGATACTCTGAGCGCTAAATGGCCTCTATTTTATCTAGTGCTTTGAGGGGATGGAGATGGGCCTGAAATTGTTAGCGGAGGTTCTATCTTCATTCTTATGGATAGGGAGATTTCTGCAATTTTCCAGGCACTGGAAATTGACCAAGACCAAGTGATTGGTTTAAAAGGTTGGTGAGAGGAGCTAGTACGGTATCTAGGACTAATCGGAGAATCCTGGAGTCCAGGAGATTACAGCCAGGGTTGTTACTAGCTAATGCTTTTTGCAGATGAGGCCTGGCTTCAAGAGGTGATATGGCACACAGGTAGAAAGGGGGTGATCCAAGGTGGGGGACTGGAGGCAGGGATAGGGTCGAAAAATTAGTTGGGGAGGACAGAGCTTAGATCTGAGAAAGTCATATTGAGCCACTCAGCTATGCGGGGAAGATCAGTAGTGACGGTACCGTCTATGGAGAGTAGTAATGGTGGGGGAGTGGGTCTTTCCATTGAGCTCTTTTATATTGTCCCAGAAGGCACGGGATGAGACCCAAGTGGATTCAAGGGTGGCTTGATAATATTTGGCCTTAGCCTGCCTTATAGCCCAGGTGCACTTGTTACGTACTGCATTATAGGCTTGTCTGTCAGCCAGTTTGCCTGTCTCGATAGCAATATGTCAGAGATTATCTCTTTGTTTCAGTGTTTGGATGAGGGATGAATTGGATGAGTTTAAAACTTGAAGGATCTGAAATACTTACAACTCCCAAACCATATAATTCACATGGGTAGATGATATTTGATTTTTTAATGAGATGAATTTGAAAAAGTGAAAAAGTGAAAAAGTTTAGGATTTTGTATCAGTTCTTTATCTTTGGGTTCAAAGGTATCCCAGTATTTAGAAACTATGTGGGAATGTCATCTCACCAGATCTACTAACCACTCTGGGATCAGTGAATTGATCGATATTACTGTTTTGTAGCCCATATTTGTGGACTTTTATAAGTAATTTTCCATTAAATAACTAGGGTTCCAGCTATAGATAGTTTTGGAAATTAAGCTGGTCCATTTATATTCTTTTACTCACTAAATCCTCCATCCCAGAGCGTTATACATTACACAATGGTGGGTGTGAAATTCACACTTTAATACAAATCTTGTTAATCTTTTATGCAGTTTATCAACTTTTATCAAAGATGTTTTATTTTCCAATCCATAAATATGGGCTCCATGATCAGTTATCAGAATAAGAAGTTGATTTGTTATAGATTCTCACATCTTGTGATGTAAACAATATTTAGTGCACGTGAAACCCCTACTCTAGCATCTACTCATCCTACCATTTCTCCTATATGTTGGCAAACTTCAGATTTTCATCCATCCTGACGCGCAGGTACTTATACTCACCTAACTCTTCTAACTTCTTATTTTAGTGGTTTTAATGCCAATTTCTTTTGCCTTTTCTTAATAAGTTTTGATCCAAATACCATTGTTTTTGATTTTTCCATTCAATAGTAACCTGGAGTTTGAAAACCACACACAAGGGGCATGAAAGTTACACTGGAGATTTTTCTCCATCTCAGTTATGTTTTTTCCATTAGCAACAAGGACCATGTCATCTGCATAAAGCTTTATGTCTGTTTTCTCTAAAACATGAGAAACTTGGTTTACACAAATCAAGACTAGGGTAGACCCTAACATTTATCCCTGGGGAATTCCTCTACAGTTCATGGCTTTATCAAGGTTGTGTTGCCAAACTGGACCTGTTGTAATCTGTTTCTCAAATAGGAGTCAAATTATTGACATGTGTCTTCAGCGACCCCTATGTATCATAGTCTTTTGCCCATAATCTCATGGTCTACTGTATCGGATGCTTTCGATAAGTCCACAAACACCACACCCACCTCCTGTTCACCATTTAAAGATGTTGTAATCAAGTCAACCAGGTCAGTAAATGCGGTATCCATGGAATATCCTCTTCTAAATCCAGATTGATACTTTGACAGTATAGAATTAGTGTTGTGAGAAATTAGAAAATGTTGCTCCGTAAAATATTTTGCTTAATTTCTGCATTTCCAAAACATTTCACAGGTGAAATCAAATTTCACCACCCAGAGTAAGTGAAACTTCACCTGCAAACTTATGAAAATTACTGCTTGTGGGCAAAAGTTTGCCACCAGTGGCAAAATTTCACAACCTGCAGATGTAATTTGTCTCCGCCAGAGAAATTTAAAGTGGCCACTGGCCAAAATTCTCCTGGTGTCTAGAGGTCCCCTCCACCACCGGAAGCTCACTGGCCCAAATGATTTTCCCTGGTGTCTAGTGGTCCCCCCTGGCTGATCACCAGCTGTAATTGAATAAAACCCTTCCACCAGTTGCCCTGGCCACCTCATGCCATTTAAAAAAAAAAAAAAAAAAAACACACTCCCTAGTGTCTAGTGATCCCCCCTATGGCTGTTCACCAGCCCAAATTATTTTCCCTAGTGTCTAGTGGTCCCCCAGCTGATCACTGGCCATAATAGATTAAGCCCCCAGTTACTCTGGCCCCCTCATTTCCTTTTATTAAAAATATATATATATTTAGACCCACACTCCCTGGTGTCTAGTGGATCCCACACCCCGCCACCCTGTCATCATGAGCTAGCTCCCCTGTCGCTCCACCCCAGTACTCCAATTGGGCCACTGGCACAGCCCTCCACTCGCATCCATGGCCAGCAGCCTGACTGAGTACTTCAGTGAATAAGCACATACTTATACAACTGCAGCTCATTCGTTGAAGTGATCAGTCGGGCTGCTGGCTGGCAGAAAAAGGTGAGTGGAGGTGCCGTGCAATGGCCCGACCAGGTACTGGGGGAGCGGTGGGTGCTACCACAATGACAGGGTGGGGCTGTGGGGGTCCACTGGACACCAGGGAGTGAAGATTGAATTTTATTTTCAGGATTTTTTAATTTTATTTAAATGTTTTCCAAAACAACCTTTTGAGAGAGACAGATTAGTGGAGAGCGGGAGATAGACTAGGAGGTCAGGTGGATGCAACACTGAAAGAATAAGGGTGAGGGACTGAAAGGGAGAGGTACTACATAAGTGGAATACTTGGGGAATACAGTGTTAGCTAGTAAAATAACCCCAATAAACAACAAAATGTCCAGGAAAATAATGAGTTAACTGGCGGGGTGGCTTGATTTATTCATTTAATGGTCTGGTGATTGGCTGGAGGAGGAAGGGAACACTAGACACCAGAGTATGATTTTGCTTTCAAAATATGGGCTGGTGAGTGGCCAAGAGGGTCCAGTAGGATTGCTGGGGATACTGGGATGTACAGGAGAGGTGTACAGTAGAAAACAGGAAGTTGTTATCCCTCTGCACAGACAGTTGGTGAGACCCCATCTGGAGTACTCCATGTAGTTCTGGAGACCTGATCTCAGCAAGGACATAGACAGGATGGAGGCAGACCAGAAGGGAGCAACTAAAATGTTGCAGGGTTTGCAACAGAAGCAATATGAAGAGAGACTACCGGACCTTAATATGTACAGTATACTCTTGAGGACAGAAGGGAGAGGGGGGACATGATAGAAATTTTTAAGTACCTCAAGGGAATCAACAAAGTCCAAGAGGGTAGCATCTTTCAGAAAAAGAGATGTGCAAGAACAAGGGGGCACAAGTTGAAGACAAAGGGGGGACAGCTCAGGGGCAATGTAAGGAGTATTGTTTCACAGACAGAATTGGTGGATGCATGGAACAGCCTTTCTGAGGAGGTTGTGGAGTCAAAAATAGTGGGGTAATTCAAGAATGCATGGGGCAGACGTAAGGCAATTCTTGTGGGGGGTAGGAAGAAATAGTCTGTTGGTTAACTAGGATCTGCAGCTTATCCAATATATATAGGGAAATGGGCAGACTAGGTGGGCCAAGCAAACCTTATCTGCCATCAAAGTCTATGTTTCTATGTTAATAGACACCAGCATTTGTGGAGACCGGTGGGCACAATTGCGGCGAAATTGTGAAATTTCACCACAATTTCATGAAATATTTCGTGCAGTGAAATTACAGATTTTGCTGCAACTTTGCTAGTGACATTTTATTTTGCTGCATCTCTATATAGAATATTGTTACAGATAGTGTCTTAACTGCTGCTGACCTATTCCTTCCAAAATCTTAGAGGTTATGGGCAAAGAGCTATCAGACGATAGTTTGCAGGGTCGGTCTTTTTTCCTCCTTATAGAACAGGATTATTTTAGCCAGCTTCTGACAATCTGGAAACTTGCAAACATATGAAAATGCCAGCAGAAATAGGCCTTACAGTCTGTCGAGTCTGCTCGATTGTGCAGCTAGCCCCTCCTCTTGCAGCTGCCCTTCCCAATCCCCCCTCCTTAGATTTACCCTCACCATCAACCTGCCCCATCTCCTCTTGAAACTGCCCACTGTCTTACAGGCCACCACCTCCTGTGACAGAGTGTTCCACTTGCTCACCACCCTTTCCATGAAGAAGGTCTTCTTACCTCCCTCCTGAATCTTCTCCCTCCAGTCTGAAACTGTGCCTGCTCTTGTCCCTTCCTCTTCTTAACTGGAAGATCCCTCTCTGTTCGAATCTTGTTTATCCCTTTCAAGTAGTTAAAGGTCTCAATCCGTCCCCGCTATCCCTCTTCTCCTCCAAGGAATACATTTCTAGCTTGCTCAGCCTTTTCTCTTAGGGCTTGCCCTCCAATCCATCTATCATCTTTGTCGCCCTATGCTGCATCCCTTCCAACAATCTGACATCCTTCCTCAGGTACTGGTGCCAGAACTGCACACAGTATTCCAGGTGTGGCTGGTTTTATGTGATAAAGATGATTCTGAAAGATCACCTGTCACACAAAGCAACCACAAAAGAGCCCATGGTCAAGGAGCGCCTTACATTGTAGCAACCATCGCAAATAGTGACGGTCACTACAATACTTTAAATCCACACACAGAAGCATTTTTATTATGCTGTGCCCCTGTGCCCCCCCTTGCTGGGGGCAATCCCTCCACACCTCCCAAACTAAAATAACTAGCTCCAAGGCGGGGTGCAGACCTTGGGGCAAGTTATTGAATTTAAACAAACAAAAAATGTCAACCTGCAGCCAGACTTGAACCTGTGTCTACTCGCATTGCAAGTGGTGGTGTACACCACTAGGCTATGTGAGCAGCTCAACAGGAATTAGCCACACAGGATCATATATCCTGTTGTAGCAAGTACAGCTCCTTGCTATACTCGCTATACAGGATATAATGACCTTATTTACCACTAGCTCTGAGTGACAGCAGCATTATTGAGTTGCTCAAAAGTGTAGCGCTCAATAATACGCGCTCTACATGGGTGCTACTGGTGTGGCCTGACCAGTGATCTGTACAGGGGGAGAACTACTTCCCTTTTTCTGGAGGAGATTCCCCTCACTATGCACCACTGCATCTTGTCGGCCTTCATTGCCCGTCTTCCTACACTGAACAGAGTTGTTAATGCTCCCCATTATAAGTACCCTTAGGTTCTTTTCTCCATGGTGCTACCCAACTGTACCCTACTAGCTGATAGTACCTTCCTGGTTCTTTGCTCTGAAGTGAATTACCTTGCACTTCTTGGCAGTGAACCCCAGCTGCCATGTTTCTGACCATGCCTTCAGTTTAGTTAGGTCATCCTGTAGTCCATTCCATCCTCAATGTCATCAACCACTGCCCCCATCGTGGTGTCATCTGCAAACAGACTGATCTTACTTCAGATCCCATGTGAGATATCAACTATAAATAACCCAAACAACACTAGCCCCAGCACTGATCCCTGTGACATCCCACTCATCACTACCCTCAGTGCTGAGAGTTCTCCTCCCACTACCACCCCTCTGCTGCCTACTCTTAGCCAATTTGTTATCCATTTCACCATCTTCGCTCCCACCCCACAGCTTCCAGCTTTCCCCCAGCCTCCCATGTGGCACAGAGTGAAAGACCTTGCTGAGATCCAAATACAGGATATCCACTGCATGGCTCTTTGTCTAGTTCCCTTTTCACCCAATTCTAGTACTTGATGTTGATCTGGCAGGATGTGACTAAGACAAACCCATTCTGATGCCCATCCTGGAGTCCATTGTCCTCCAAAAGGTCCCCAGCCTCTCTGGATTGTATCCATGAGCTTCCCACAACTGATGTGAGGCTCACTGGACTGTAGTTTCAAGGTTCATCCTTTGGGCCACCTTTGTGGATGGGCACCACATGGGCCATCCTTCAGTCCTGTGGTATGCATCCTATGTCCAGCGAGGTATTGAACAGGTCAGCCAATGTCTCTTCCAGAACCCCAGCCAGCTCCCTGAGTACCCTAGGGTAAATGCCGTCTGGCCCAGGTGCCTTGTCCACCCTCAATGCCCTCAGTCCTCTCAGTACCCTGTCCTCAGTAATCCTTACATCTGTCATCCCTTCTCCCCGCCTGCCCCACCCCTCCCCTGTGGTACCTGCCCTTTCTCTTGCATGAATACAGAACAGAAGTATTCGTTTAATACCTCTGCCAGATCCTCCCCTCTCCACCCACCCCTTCCTTTTATCCTCACTATTTGGTCCTTATTGTTCCTTCTTTTCCTTATGTATCTGAAGAAATCCTTTTCTGTTTTTTTAATATCCTGTGCCAGCCTCAACTCCTGAAAGCCTAGACTGCTCTGACTAGTTTGGTGGTCTTCTGGATTCCTTCATGTACATCTCCTTGTCTTCCTCCTCCTGACTTTTTGAACCTCTGGAATGCCTCTCTCTTGGCCCTCACCACCTCCCTGACCTCCTGAGTCATCCAACTGTCCTCTTTGCCCTCTTTCTTGCACTGTGTTCTAGTACATGGCCCCATAGCCTCCACTCACCCCTTTTGTATGACATCCCACTTCTGACTTGTGTCCCAGCCTGACTGAATCCCCTCCAGGTGCCCTTCTAGAATTTCTCCCATGTTTTTAAAGTCCACCTGTCTAAAGTCACTCACCTTGGTACCTGTACCCCCAGCTTCCCTCCCCATGTTGAGTGTGAACCACACAGAGTAGTGATCGCTCCCCGCCAGAGGGTCCTCCATCCCCAGATCCCTTACCACCTTCCCATTGGAACAATACAAGGTCCAGAGTATTTCTTATCTGAGTTGGCCTGTGTACCAACTGCATCCAAGAAGCTGTCCAATGCCTCTAACAAGACTTGCTCCCTGCATGTGATGACTGGGGTACTCAATCCACCCCAGGTAGGTTGAAGTCCCTCCAACCATCGTGTTACCCTTCCTGCAGATCCTTCAGATTTGCTCAGCTAACTCCCTGTCCGGGTTCTCCAGTTGAGCTGGTGGTCTATAAACTACCCCCATCCTCAGTGTCCTGCCTTTTGAGTCCTGAAAATGCATCCATATGGCCTCTGTCCTGCCCTCTTCCCCCTCATCCCTTGCACACCTCATACCCTTCCGTTCATAGATCACCCCCCCTCCCCTTGGTCCTATCCTTTCCGAATATCCTATACCCTGGGACCATCTATTCCCTGTCCTGGTACTGGGTGGCCCACAGTTCCATGATGGCTGCAATATCCACCCTTCCCATTGCCAATAGGGCCTGTAACTCAGCTGACTTGTTTCCGAGGTTCTTCACGTTCAGTGAGACCACTTTCCAACCCACTCCCTTCCCCTTTTTAACCCTTCTCCCTCCTTCCCTACCGTGTCCCCTCCCCTTTGTCTTCTCCATTACCTAGGAGGGTAATCTTGTTAGGCCCCCCCTCTATGGGACCACTGTCTAACAGCTGACCACTTGCCACCGCCTTCTAGTTTACATTTATCTTTGTTTCTGCATACTCCTCTATCTTCTGCTTCAGTACCACTTTCCCTTCCTTGCTCAAGTGTAGTCTGTCCCCAGCATACAGGTAATTCCTGTTCCAGGTTCTAGCCCAGCAACCCACCAAGCCATACCCCCTTGAGTGACACCGTTCCTCCAGCTGAGTATTAAACTCACCTATCCTTCCTTTCTTTGCTGTACTAGTGCAGGGTACAGGGAGTACCTCCGAGAAGACCACCAATCCCCCTGTCTCCTTACACAGCCTTCCCGGTTCCTCAAACCTCTCCAGTACCACTTTCACCATCCCCCCTGCCAGGTCATTTGTACCCACATGCACCACGACATGAGGTCTCTTCCTTCCCTTCCCTTCCCCTGAACATGTAAGAAGAGACTGCTCCTCCCTGTCAGTAGTCAGCCCAGGTGTGGATTCGACGCAGATTCAGCTATGCCTTTCTCCTTACTGCACCATCTGATCCCCTTCAGTATGGAATCCCCAAGCACGAGAACCCCCCTTTTTCATGCCTTATATTTTCCCCTAACCTCTTCTCTAGGTAGTCATTAATAGAGTCCCATTACCCTGCCTTTTAGTAACTCCATTCAATCCCCCTGTACCTCCCCCAGTCTCCTCCCCTGGCCTGCACCCCCTCCCCCTCGACACTCCCTATCAATCTTACTCCTCTCTACCCTCTACCCTGGGTCCCCATCCCTCTCCTGCTCTGTCTCTGGCATCAATCTCACCTGCATTGCCCTTCCCCATTACCTCTGTCCCCCTTTGTCCACCAGTCCAACTAAGTCCCTTTCCCCCTTCCCTCCTTCCTCTGTCCAGCTGCTATCACCTAGGCTGTCCCTGCCCCTATTCCCTCCTGCCCCATCTTGGAGATCCAGCACCTCCCCCTCCACCATTTCTGCTAACACTGCAAACCTGTTACCTGCCTTCTCAGTGTTTCTGAGACTAGGCTCCTTAGTCCCTCCCTGAGTCTGTCCTCTGTTACTAGACCTCCTAGTCATCTTGACCCCTCTCCATCTCCTCCCTACCTTTCCCTCTTCAATTCTGATGCTCCTCCTACACCTTGGTATAATGCTACCTTGTGCTGAAGGCATCCTGCCCCAGCTCACACCTCCCCTTCATCCTCTTCAGCTCCTTATCCAGCCACTGCACTTCTCCCTCCAGCATCCTCAGCCTATGACAGATTGGACAGCCACCTAACTTCCATAATATGCTGATACAAACAGCCACCCCACAGCCATGCAGCCCAATATTCTTCACTTGCTGACCCCCCTAGCATCCTGCTGCTCCCTGCACCTCCCCATTACACTAGCCCCATCCTTTGCTATTTCTGCAACACCACCCTCTGGCATGTCTTCCCTTATCTATCTTCATTTTATACCTCCATGCTGCCCTTAACCCTTTGCATGTTTAACTCCTTAAGTAGTGCCCTCACCCCCACTTCAGCTTATAGTCCCTTCTTATGCAGTAGTGTCTCCTTAAGACCTTTTCCTGTTTTTTCACCCTTTCAGCATATCAGTACAGCTTTTTCAACTACATTAATCCTGCAGCCTTTACTCCTCATGTGTTTCTACTCCAGCTATGTGTTTCCACCCTGTGGCTTTCAGACTTCTGGCCAGGAATGAAATGGCTGCACCTGGCAGTCCTGTCCACCAATTGTAGGGTAGCTCCTCCCTATAAATGTGCACTACTCCGGGATGTGAGGGATTAGGCTTTATCCTGATTCTAGTGAGAGTCAATCAGCCCTGACCTTTTCCCCACCGGACCTCTCAATCCTAACACACAAAGGTACAAGGCCAAACACAACTTTCTGTGTGAGGTCCAAACCTGAGATGAACTCACCCTGCCAGAACTCCAAACATCCCACAACACAGATTAAATATCATAGCCCAGGATGCCCTTCATGTAACAGTTCTAACTCCCAGTACTGATTTTAAATCCCCACCACTGTCTCCCATCCGAGAACAAACAACTGCAATAACAAAATTAAAATAGAAAAGGAAAAAGCCAGCACTTCCCCAAACCAGCTCCTTCCCTACTGCTAGATCCCAAGTGAGACTGTTTACTAAGATGGTGCCTGTTAATTACCCACCTCACTCTCTCAAGGCCAACAAACAACTTCCTGCCTGAGTGGAACTCACCCAGCCAGAACTCCAAACATTCCACAGCACAGATTAAATATCACAGCCCAGGATGCCCCTCAGTAACAGTTCTAACTCCCAGTACTGATTTTAAATCCCCACCACAATCTTCCATCCCAGCACAAACCATTCCAGTATTAATATTAAAATAGAAAAAGAAAAAGCATGCACTTCCCTAAAACAGCTTGTTCTCTGCTGCTAGATCCCAATTGAGACTTGCATTCTGTCAGGTTCCAGTTAAATATCTTAGTCAGAACTGGGGAAATAATTTCTATTGAATCTTTTAGAAATCTATTCTCTATTTCATCTGAACCACAGGCCCTTTTAACTATTAGTTTTCTAATATGTGTTTTCACTTGACTAAATATTACTGGCTGAAATCCAAATTTAGGTCTATCTGTTTGGATATCTGTCCCCAAGGATTTTTTGTATGTCTCTTTATTTATTATCAGAATATCTACATCCAGTAATGTTACAAAATAGCTGTTGAGTAGGTCAGCCAATGCTTTAGTGGACTGCAACAATCTATTACATCTTGTGGCACTGGTCAATCCTTTTTCTTAGTAAAGACAGAACACAATATTCATTTAACTTATTTGCCTTCTCTTCAGTGCCTTCTACCCACACTCCCCCCCCCTTTCAACTTGACTGTGCTTACCTTTGTAACCCTCTTGTCATTGATGTATCTGAAGAAGGCCTTCTCTCCTTCCTTAATCCCTTCAGCAAATTACAGCTCCTTCTAGCCTTGGCCTGTATGACTGCCCAACTAGCCACCATAACTTTCTCCAATCAGGTTTTCTCATCTTTTTCTGCTTGAGAGTTCCTAAATTGTCTGTGTGCATTCCTCTTGTCTGTCACTGCCTGGCTCACCTCCTACTGAACCAACTATGTCTACTAGGTTTAGAGTTTTTCCCCTTCTGCTTTTAGGCAGGTGTTAGTTACTGTTGTGACCCCTTTTCTGATCAGAAACCAGTTTTGGTCACTCCAATATCATCCTTAAGCTAGCTAGGTGCCCTATCAATATCTCACCAATCCTACTGTAGTGATCTTCCTGAAATTCAGCACTCTCATCATTGTGCTTGAATTTCTCTCCCATATTGACTCAGTACTGTACCACATGGTGGTAACTTGTCATCAGGGCTCTTCCACCTTGGGATCTTTAATGTGGTCCAGGATAGTTCCTGTTTGTGTCAGTTTGGTTACCCCAGAACTGGCTGCATCCAGAATCAGTTGGCTCCTGGCACAAGTGTTTAACATGATGCTCCAATCCAGCTTAGGCAAATTGATGTCTCCCATCGCCACCACTTTTGCCCAATCTGCTGCAGTTCTGATCATGTTTCCCAACTCTCTAGCCTTCTCTTCATCCTAATTAGGTAGTCTGTAAACCACACCTAACCTCAATATCATCCCTGTTTCTTTTTAGGTCAGTAATCACAGTGCCTCTACTTTTCCCTCTCCTATTTCCTCCCAAGTGGCAGTAATGTCTTCCCTGATGTATATTTCCACCTCCCTTCACTTTCTCCCTGTCCCATCAGTAGAGGGTATACCTTGGAATGGATAGGTTCCAATCTTGTTTTGGTATAGCCCAAGTCTTGGTGACCACTGCCAGAAAGCCTTCTTCTCTGCCAACATGACCTGTAGGTCACCCATTTTGCTCTTGAGATTCCAAGGGTTGAGGGACACTACTCTTCACCTTTCATGATTCTGTATTTTTCTTCTCTGCCAAGTGACCCACTGCTTTTCTGATTAACTGCCTTCCCTTTCCTTCTTTTTTCCTTGATCCTTCCCCTTGTATTTCCATGCCTCAAGTCCCCCTTCTATTCCTCCTGCTCCTCTCATCTACTTACCCAGCTGTACTTTTTACCTGCTGGTGGTGCCAATAGCCTCCTCCCACAAAGAACACCCATTCCTACACCCCTTCTATTCTACCCACTCTCTGCCCTTACTGACCTCATGTGTTTTTTTATCTTGGGGGACTGGCTGCACCCCCTATGGGAAACTTTGGGTACTGCATCCCTTGCTGTCCCCTAGTTCCTGTTACATATTCCTCAATCCATTTTCCAAGTAGCCAGGTCCTCTGTTGTTGAGATGCAACTTATCAGGTTCTTAGGGAGTTTATCATCCCAGGTTCCTTTCCAGTTACCTATGCATCCAAATCCTTTCTCCTACACCATTCCTCCAGCCAGGCATTAAACCATTCAATTCTATGTTTCCTAGCTCTGCTGGCTCAAGGCACTAGCAGCACTTCCAAGAAGGCTACTGACCTTGCACCACCCCTATAAACCTGCCCCACCACTGTGAACCTTTCCTGCACTGTTGCTACCATGCATCCAGCTATGTAATTTGTACCTAGGTGAACTACCCCATGTGGCTTCCCCCAAAATCTCCTGTGTGAATGTGGTCTCCATTGGGCATAAACACTCTGCTGTCATTCTTAGGAGGCACACCAATCCTCTTCCTTATTGTGTCCCCCTTAGCCATCCTAATTCTCTTCATTATTGAATCCCCAAGACTATGACTCTGTCACTACCTTTCCTTTCCCAATCCCACTTTAAAGCAGCAGCATTTGTTAGTCAGCAACAGACTGGTTCATATAGGATTTTTAGCAAAATTGTGTTTTGACATCCTTAGACTCATCCTCAGTATATTTTTAATTTTCTCAGACATTTAAAAAAAGGCTTATGTAGCTATTTGTATAATTAATAACTCAGATCATTAGTGATGTACATTATTTGCAATTTTTTTTAATCTCTCCAGTTGAGATTACCTGTTAAATGTACATGTACAGGTTAAGTACATATACAGGTGGAGCAGAAGATCCACTGTGGGTCCTGGTCAGGGCTTCCTGTGGCCCATATCTATCTCCCTTGCTGGCTCTTCCATTAAGGTTACCTGTTGAATGTACATACTACTGTATTTTCATATTGTGGATGTACATTATGAGAATGGTGCTACCCAATGTTTCTGATTTTAAACAGCACTGTACAAAGATAAATAGCATTTTCATTGTGGACATGGTATGGCAATGCAAACTTACAAAATCTTCAAAATCCCATGTTTCAGTTCATCAAAGAATTACAATGGTAGGAAAATAGGTGTATTTCCCAAACGGCTCACCAAAATTTGGAAATAAGACCTCAACAATCACTGAACAAGAGTGGATTGCCTGCTGGCTTTTGGCATGGAAATCGTGCCCATATACTCACAATTTGGTAATTCAAAACAAGGTGCTCCACTGTTGATACAGAACTCTGACTACAGCGTGCACCCTGTGAAAGAGACTGCCTGGAGAATAGCCTAATATGTTCCCTACTGTACTATGTTTGTCTCTGTTTGTTTTCATGGACTGGCCACCCATGGATATATGTTTATGTTATATTTGTTCCGTGTTTGTATGTGTATTCCCGCCCCCCCATGGCAGTTTCTTAAATATTTCATGACTGGCTTTGGATTAAGACAATGGGACTTAGTGAGACTGGCACCTGTTGGTCAATTTTGTAATAAGGTTGTACCCCGTTAAATAAGTTTGTCCCATGGCGTTTAAGCCAGTATGCTACAAAAATGAAACAGGGAATCAAAACTCCAATCACTAAAATTGTTTTCTTTCCCCAAAATCCAGTGTTCTGTAATGATTAGAAGCTGCCAGTTTTAGGCTTTTAGAAAGGGGGTTAAAGACGTACTGGTAATTTATGTCAGAAAGCAGTGTGTTTCAGAAACAGGGTTTGTTGGATTTTCTTTTGAAGTTCTGCCCTTCAGCTGAGTTTAATGCCATGGAGAAGCCCCGAGACAATGAGCGCTTAAGCTTCTCGGAGGTGCGGCATGTTCGAGCGATACCAAGGAAACTGCATGTCTCTTAACCCAACCTAAAGTTAAGTTAAATCTAGTTACATGGAGAACACTAAAGAAGGAGGTGTTTCACATGTATTACAGATGTTGTTAGACTAGGCAGTATTAATTTGTTGTTGTTTTGGGACACAACGCTTACTATGTTTTAGCACCCTCTGTACTCCTCCCAGTGTTCTCTCCCTATATGAGCTGACGCTCTTGACTTGCTATAGTTAAGCTTAGAGAAGCTGGAGGAGGGTCTACAGACACATGGGCAGTTCTAAATGTTTTATTAATAAAGCAAACCAGAAGGATAGTAAAGAAAATGTTGTATGCTGTCCATTTAAAAGTATTCCAGGTCAAATACATATTAAATAAAGCTGATTGAAAGAAATGAAATGTTTGTTATGTAAGCCAACTGATTGACAGTGTGGGTGGAACTGTCCTAGGGATCAGCCCCATATATATACTGCATATATATATATATATATATATGGCATCAAGACATGATTTAAACAGATAGGAGCAGGGTGTTGGTAGAGAAGTATCCATCTACACTAGTTCCTGCTAGTGTAAAAGACGTATTTTTTTGTCTCAGTTTTAAACTGATGTTAAGCTGTGTTAATTATGCTGTCTACCTTTCTTATTTCTTTATTTTGTCATTGCAAGTCCGTATTAAGTAGTTTACTAATTTTTTACATTCTGTAAATAAATAAACACTTCAAGATCTTGGATGCTATATCGATATATGTGTCCATCTGTTAGCCCACAGCCTTCACACACCCTAGGAATTTTGTTTTGAGACAGATGTTGGCAGTGTAATGCCAAGGGTGGAACCTTATTTCGTATCATCTGGGAAAGCCTGGCCATGCAAAGCTTCTGGAAATTGTTCAACAAGATTGCTGGTCAGTGACGGGTTGTACTTTCCCCATCTCCCCACAGCTATTCCTCCTGAGTGTCTTCCTCCTTAGGTGTCTATCAGTCAGACCCTATGTTATGCTGGTTGATAGCAGTCATAGTTGATACAATACACCTCTTACTATGCAGACAGAGGACTGCCAAGGTGCCTTCTACCCAGGAATGGCAGGATAGAGTAACATCCCTGGCCATACTATCTGGAATGTCCCATATGGCAAGGGGCACCTTATCAAAGTTCAATAAACATTGGGCATCTTACACAGCCTCACCCTTTTGTACCTGAGAGCCCAACTTCCCCTTTATGGAAGAGCAAGAACATGCTTCATCCTCCATAGATCTTATCTTTGATGGCTGACACCCCTTCTTCCCCAAGCATTCCTCGGATACTTTTCTGCACTTAGCTGTACTTTGTTCAGGGAGGGAAGTGAAAGGATGTTCAGCAGCCTGCACCCTGGGAAGTACTGTCTTTCATGAAAGTAATGTGTATTTTAACTCTGTAAACACACGTTTATTTCACTACTATATGCCCACAATTGAATACTGTATATTGATGTTCCAGTTGATTTCAGTTGGTTGGTTGACTGTTATATTTTACAAATTTGATCAATAAAAATGATTAATTTAAAAAAAAAACATGGATTTATTGGTGTTTTAAAGCAAGAACTCAGATTGGAAATATGGTCCACTCACCACACAATATTAACTCTAAGATACTTATTGTAATTACTCCCTTTTGGAGAAAATTCTTCTTCAGGGAAGACTGGTAATTATCTATAAAATTATCAAGAAGAAAAGATGATTTGATACCTTTTATTAGACCAACAAACATGTTACAAAATAAAATTGGTGCTTAAGCTTTCGGATTACACACAATCCTTCATCAGAAGCTAATGACAGTTGTTTTGGAAGCATACATCCTATTAAAGACCAGATTATACATAAAACAGACAATCAGGTTGTAAAGGATCCCATTGGCCCAAAAATTACATTCAAAAGTCAACCTAACACTATAAAGAGAACACAGAGGCTGTACGTATCAAAGAAAAACATTCCAAGGTCAAATGTCACCCAGCAGAGACTCCCTTCTAAAGCTCACAAAATATACTAGAGGTTCATTAAAAACAGGTAGAGTCACATTCAAATAAAAACATTGTACTGTCAAAGCTGCAGAATGAATAACACTTTATCTGAGAGAAAACACAGGATCCACTAAATTCTATTAACACCTTGTCTCTGTATTAGTGCATACATTTGAAAATAGCTTTAGTTATAAAACCAAGTTAGAAAAGAATGAATTCAAACAGATACGCTAGTAAAATCAAGATGACAGAAAAAACAGTGGGACAACACTTCTCTCAGTCTGATCACTCCGTCTCAGATATGTCGGTACCGCTTTTGAAAGGACATTTCAAAAATACACAACAGAGGTGGGCTTTCAAGGTCAAACTCATTTTACTTCTCAGTATGGTGGGACACGGGATGAACATTGATTTGGGTTTATGTAACATTGCACTGCCTAAACATTCACCTGCTTCAGGAACAATACATGGACATACAGTAAGGTAGAGGGGTTATGTGGGGGGTGGAGGGAATGTGGAGATTATGGAATAAAGCATTTATATGGACACATGATGATAAACAGACATTTTAGGATAACAGTATCTCAGTTACTAGGAAGTCCTTGTTAAGGCATGGGGTGGGTGGTAGGTTCCCTCATTTTTTGTCTCAGACTTCTACAACTGTTATTACATAAACAGAAGATTGAATATACAGTATCTCACTTACAAGGTAGTCCTTGTTAGGTTGGATTTTTAATTGTACGCAAGCACTTGATATTGGGTACAATGTTGCAGAGTGATCATGGCTGGGCAGTATAGGTTTATATTGATGAAAAATATAGACTAGTTGAGCAGAGGGCTAGAACATGCATTTCCTAATAGGGCTAACACTGTTTGAAAGTGTGAACAGCAAGTGGATGTTTTTTGTTCACCGTAGTGCAGCCTGTCTTTAAACCCACTAACTGCCATACATAAAGGTAGTTTCTTATTTTAAAGACTTTTAGCATTAATAACTATGATTTCTTGTCCTATTCTAACTTGGTTTTAAACTCAGGCTATTTTCAAATGTATGCACTAATACATGTCCACCCCACCCTCTCTCATCTCTGAAGCCTTAGAAGCTGCACAGAAGAACAACAGCTAGGAGGTTGCCTGCTCACTTCACCACACCTTCCTCCCATCTCTGAAACCTCTGGAGCTGCACAGTAGAAGAGCAGTTAGAAGGCTGCCTCCTCCACTTTCAAATGTATGCACTAATACATGTTCACCCCACCCTCCTCCCAACTCCCGGAGCCTTGGGCACTGTACAGAAGAGCAGCAGCTAGAAGGTTGCCTGCTCCCATTCTCCCCCACCCTCCTCCCATCTCCGAAGCCTCAGGAACTGCACAGAACAGCAGCTAGAAGGTTGCCTACTCCAGTTCACCCCAACCCTCCTCCCATTTCCAAAGCCTGAGTGGCTGCACAGAAGAATAGCAGCTATAAAGCTGCCTGCTGCAGTTCTCCCCCACCCTTCTCCCATCTCTGAATCCTCAGGAGCTGCACAGAACAGCAGCTAGAAGGTTGCCTGCTCCAATTCACCGTAACCCTCCTCCCATCTCCGAAGCCTCGGGAGCTGCACAGAAGAACAGCTGCTAGAAGGCTGCCTACTCCAGTTTCAAATGTATGCACTAATACATGTTCACCCCCACCCTCCTCCTGTCTCCGCAGCCTCAGGAGCTGCACAAAAGAACAGCAGCTAGAAAGCTGCCTGCTGCAGTTCTCCCTCACCCTTCTCCCATCTCCTAAGCATCGGGAGCTGTACAGAAGAACAGCATCTAGAAGGCTTCCCACTCCAGTTCACCCCCACCCTCCTCCTATCTCTGAATCCTTGTGAGTTGCACAGAAGAACAGCCACTAGAGGACTGCCTGCTCTAGTTCACCCCAACCATCCTCCCGTCTCTGAAGCCTCATGAGCTGCACAGAAGAACAGCAGCTTGAAGACTGCCTGCTCCAGTTGACCCCCACCCTGCTCCCATCTCCAGAGCCTCAAGAGCTGCACAGAACAGCAGCCAGAAGGCTGCCTGGTCCATTTCTACCCAACCCTCCTCCCATTTCCAAAGCCTCAGGAGCTGCACAGAACAGCAGCTTGAAGGCTGCCTGCTCCAGTACAGCCCCACCTTCCCTCCTTCCTTCTCTGAATCCTCATGAGCGGCACAGAACAGTAGCTAGAAGGCTGCCTACTCCAGTTCACCCCCACCCTCCTCCTGTATCTGAAGCTTCTGGGGCTGCACATAACAGCAGCTAGAAGGTAATGGATCCCTCTCTCCTTTATCATCGGCAGAGCTACACTCTGCTAGCCCGTTGCTGTTTATACGGTGCCTGCCCCACCCTGGGCAGTGCTTTCCTTTATTGGTGAGGTTGGTCATGTGACTTATCATGTGCTCCAGCAATCCTTTAACTATATCCCCACTTTGACACTTTCAGACTATAATACTTGACCACTAGGAGTCACTGTTGCTCCAATTCACCTCTGCCTCTCACCCCCTGCTTATAGTATATTACTGCAGCAGTGCTAGCAAATGATAAAAACTGGTCCTAACCCTCCCGTCTTACTTCATTCCACCTACCAGCCCACAGTGCACACTGGGACTCAAACCGCTGACCCTGTGCCCCAGAGTCGGTGTCACTAACCACTGCTCTGTCCTGGCAGCTACAATTCAGCCTAGGTTTCTACTTCCCTTAACTCAGTAGAGACCTCCCTCATGGTACACCATCAACTCATTGAACCTCCCCACGCACCTGTGCACCAGTCAGTGACTCAGCTGAGAGGTAGCAGCATTTAACCACCTAACTCCTGAACCACCTATACCTGCCTCTGGCTTTACTGTTGCTCTCAATAGACAATGGGAGCCCTTTATCTGATGTGTCACTTAAACATCCTGTTAATTGTGATAACTACATCAGGCTCTGGCTTTAATCAACAAGACAACTGTAGCCACTGCTCCCTTGAAGCAAACGTTTACTCTGCACAAGACACTTGCAGCTCCTCATTTGGAACATGCTGCAAAGCTATCAACTCACTTGCACGGGAGTGCTCACTCCCACTTGCTAAAACAAGCATTCCCTTCCCCCATCTCTCCTCCCCAGTTTGATCTTAATCCAGCAAAAGTTAAAGCTGGGTTCAGCCTGTAAATGAAAATACACTGTAAGCCTCAAATTAATAAAGGCTCAAATGTGGAGTCTTACACTGCTGTTACTGTTGATGTCTGGCAATATTCACCCCAACCCTGGCCCTCTGCATCAAACTTCAAGTAGCAGTAGGAAGCAGGGTACATACGTTGGCATCTATCAATACTGGTAGCTTGTTATCCAAATCTGACACCTCAAACTCTGGGTAACTCAGCACAGGCCTAATGTGCTCTCCATTGTGGAGACATGGCTCACAACAAATATCACTGATATTGCTATTTCACTAAACAGTTACACTCTGTTCAGACAGGACAAACAAAAGAGATGGTTGTTGTGCTGTCTAACTTAAAGACAATCTCCAAGACCATATCCTTCCCAAACTAAACACAGGGAAGAATGTTCAGGCACTGGCGGTCAAAGGACTGCTAGGTGCCCACAACAAAACTCTTACCATAGTATCAGTCTATATCCATCCAAAGGGCAGGTCAGTGGCTTTAATGTTGCCCTTGACTACTTAAACAACCTGCACCAATATTCTTAAGTAGTCATGGTAGGGGACTTTAATGTAAACTGGCTCTCCCCAGAAGTGACACCCTACAAAGATGTCATCTCTGTCATCCATGTAGCACAGATGGTTGACTCTCCCACTAGAATAAACTATCATACTGGGTCAAGTACACTATTGGATTGCCTACTCACCAACCACCCTGAGCGACTCTCTAATGCAACCACCCTTTAAGACTCAATTAGTAACCACCCCCTATTATATGTTAATGGTCAAATAAAGCTGCTTAGCCCCTTGCCAAAACTATTATAGGTTGAGTCCTTTTTAGAGGGCAACTTGAGCCCCTAAAATCCCACCTCAGAAAGCAAAACTGGTCCCTAATTGACTTCTCAGAACATGTCAACAAAGTACTAGACTACTTCATTGCCAAGTTCACAGTAGCCTGTGATATCTATGCCCCTCAAAAAATGCAAGATTAATGGTACATGTAAATCATGAATCACACCATCCCTTATCAACCTCATAAAAAACAGTGATAACTTGTGGCACCGTGTTTCAGACATCGGCAAACAGGTGGATATACAGCATTAGAAAAGGGCCAGAAATGCCTGTACCCAGGCTGTCCACCTAGCTAAAAGTCATCACGACAAGGACGAGCTTGCCAACTCCTGGGGAGATGGCAGAAAGTTTTGGAGCAACTTAAAGGACCTGACAGAGAAAGACAACAAAATGGCACCATCCATGCTAGATATAAATGAGGTAATCACTCAAGATCGAAAGGTTATCATAGGCACTTTCAACACTGCCTTTACTGACCTTAGTAGTGTTCTCCCCAGACTTCTTTGAGGTAGCCAATAACACTAAGAATGTAGGTAGAGGAGGACAACCACAGGGATCCCCCTTTCTACTTCAAAGCTATCACCAAACTTGAAGCCAAGAAATATCTACAATGGATACTTGGAAAATCAATATCTAGTGGAGACTCCCTAGACCTCAAACTAGTTGTTCTAACCTTGGAGGAGATAAAAACACCTTTGACTAACATAATGAATCTATCGTTAAGATTTACCCAGTTCCCACAGAAGTGGAAAGCCACAATGGTAACACCTATCCATAAAAGTGGAAACAGGACCATACATGCTAATTATCAACCTATATCTATTCTCCACCACCGCTCCAAAGCTCTTGAGCTCATTGCATCTGACCAGCTGGTTGAGTACCTGGAAAAATACCAGATTCAATGTCCCCAACAGCATGGTTTTCAAAAAGGACACAGTACCACCATAGCGTTACATCCATACTGTGCTTGACCATGATCAGCTGGTGGGGGTGACTTTTGTAGACCTAACCAAAGCCTTTGATATGGTCAACCACACATTACTGCTTGAGCAACTCTCCAGCTACAGGTTCTCTGCTGACACAGTGAGTTGTTTCAATAGATACTTAATAAACAGATCCCAGCAGTGAAGATAAATAGCGTCCTCTCTGAAAAGCCAGCAAGTATGAACAGGTGTTTCCCAAGGATCCATAGTAGGCCCCTACTCTTCAGTCTCTTCCTAAATCACCTCCCCCTTGTATGCCCTGATAGGATTCTCCTTTATGCGAATGATGCCATGATTTTCACCAGTAACCTTGACCCAATACTCCTGGAGAAACAGCTTCAGCTTAATTTTGCTAATGTTGAGGATTGGTTCTTGAAGCAAACGCTTCTCTTAAGTTATAAAAAGACAAAAGTTATGATGTTTTCTAACTCTCACAACAAGCATAAATCTCACCAGCTCATAATACTAAACAGCAGTAACACTCTCTTGATCTGGTACATGCCTTCAGATACCTAGGGGTTACCATTGACAGGTCCGTAATCTTCACAAACAAGTTGCCAAAGCTATCAAAACAGGAACTGAACTGTTGCACAGACACAAACACTGCCTGACCACTGAGGCACTCAGGATAGCAATATATAGCTCAATTATGTCCATCATTGATTATGTCCTGGTTACCTATGGCACGGCTACTGACACTACCCTATAAAGGATCACAACAGTGCTAAATAAAGCCTGTAGAGCGTATTACAGGGGCTCACTGGCTCACATATACTTGTGATCTATATATGCACAGATGGGGTGGCTACACCTGAAAGTATCAGACCTGCTTGCTGGCTAAAAGACAGCCTGGGCCTAACCCCAAGGCATTCAGAACCTATTTAGTCTAAGTACAAACCCCCACCAAACTAGAGGAACAGAAAGCCAGCCTTTCAAGGTCCCTTTCTGCTGTACTTCACAAGGTTAGAGGTTGTTCGCATACCATGCACCCAGCTGGTTTAACTCCTTACACAGTGACATTCTTACTGAATCAAAACTAGGCCCTTTTAAATTTAAGCTTTGCCAACACCTCACAGCACTTTGTGTTTGTGAATGCTATCCCTAGGCTGGTATCTCTCGAATACTCCATGAAGTTCTTCCACCAAACTTAGCAGCTGAGCCTGCCTGCCTTTGGTCATCTTTCCCCCACAACATTTACCTCACATCCCCCTTACCTCCCCATATCCTACCCCCTCTATTCCTCCTACCCCATACCCTACCTCAAATCCCCCCTACCTCCCTATATCCAACCTCCTCTACCCACCATGCCACCCAACCCCCTCACCCTCCTTTCACTCACCCCTCCTTCCTCCCTCTTTACTGCTAGACAAAACCTTCTTGGCTGATTCTTAATGTCAATTATGTTCCCCTCAGCATCTTTTGGCCAATTGTTAAGTGCATTTCATGATGTTTGCAAACATTTTTATATTGTCTACTGCCTGATATAATGGATTTTACCTATACAGGTATGTTAACTCCAGTCTGCCAGTGTTATTCTCTGATGTGAAACCTTTGTAAAAGAGCTCCCAGCACAAAGGTATTCATAATCCAAGATCTTATAAATAAAATAAATAAATAAATAACTACACAGACAAGGTTTTAATGGAATTTAGTGGGTCCTGTGTTTTCTCTCAGATAAAAAGTTATTTATTCTACAAATTTGACCATAGAATTTTTACTTTCAATATGACTTTATCTGTCTTTAATGAACCTTTACAATGGTTTATGAGCTTTAGAAGGGAGTCTCTGCTAGGCGATATTTGACCTTGGAACATTTTTCTCTGATACTCACAGTCTCTGTGTTCTCTATATGGTGTTAAGTTGACTTTTGAATTTAATTATTTTGGCCAGTGGGATCCTTTACAATCTCTTTGTCTGTTTTGTATGTATGATCTGGTCTTTAATAGGATGTATGCTTCCAAAACAACAGTCATTAGCTTCTGACAAAGGATTGTGTGTAATCCGAAAGCTTAAGCACCATTAACATCTTCGTTGGTCCAATAAGAAGTTTCTAATCATCTTTTTTTCTTGATCTTTTGTTACAAGGACCAATACTGCAGAAAATTTTTTTCTATAAAATTATCACAATTGTATAAATTATGTTCAGTTTCTAGATTAAGTGTACCAAATGTATTGGAAAAATAGATGAAAATAGGAATTACAGTGGCATGGTAGCATCAATATAGTTAAACATGAGTAAGTTGTTAATGTTAAACCCTCAACTTTGCACTTTAATAGCATTGCCTCCTTTCAATGGGTTTACATGAAATTGTGCATATGCAGTGTCAGCAGTAAGCTCTTTGACATACCAAGATTCATTCTGGTCAGTTGTGTGGATTTTGAGATTCACATAGTGAAAAATATTTTTTTGCTGTTTATTTCTCATCGCAAGCGCCCAGACAGTTTGGAATTTTGGTTGAAAATGTTCAGGGTAGAACAGCACTGACCCACAGTGGTGCCTTTCATTGGTTTGGTGAAGAAAAATATTAATCCATTCCAGAGTTTAACGGATTTGAAATTTACCTTCTGAGCATGCTCAGTACTCTTTTTGATAGCTGTTTCATACAGAAAAGAATATGGTCATAAGATATAAGATTCCATTTCGTATGGTGGATAATCCTGTTTGTGAGAAAAATTATTTTTTGTATGGCCGCCATTGTGTTTCTGTTTACTAAACAAAAAAACAAAGAAAACTTTTTTGAAAACCTATAAAAATCATTTCGTGGAAACACACAAATACATTTATCTTGTTAATCAGGATCCCATTAACTGGATTGTGCAGTTAGTGTTTAGAAAAATGACCTACAAATGTGTTTTTTAATTAGTTTTAAAATCTTTTTCATGAGACAATTTTCTTTTTGCATATGGCCATTCAAAGAGGAATAGCAATATGAAGCAAGATTACCTTCATCCGAAATATGTATATGAATTTTTTTTTTCACATTCTTCTTTCATAAGAAGGAATATTTTTCATGAGAATGATGCAAACTCATGAAAAAAGATTCTTTCATACGAAAAACGAATTTGGACTTAGCTTTTTTCCACATTTCTACTTTAACAAGCCATAACTCCATCCATACTTACAGTTAAGGGACAATCTGTACTTCAAAAGAAAGGTTGTAATGAGTACTGCAGCACTTTGTTTATTTGTAAAATTTTAATTCAAATTCATGCAAATGAACAAGAATATAGGATAAACTCCATTGAGTTAAAAACTAATTTCCAAGGAGGTCCACTAACACATAATAAATTTGCAGTCATGGACGAGTGCTATTAAGTATTGTGGGGCACCAAACAACATGAGATACTAGACCATAGGGTTCAGGCACAAACCTACCCCATAAGAGGGAAGCCAGACATCAGAAATCAGATAAAATAGCAAAAACAGCTACATGTCCTGTCTGATGCATGTTGGACCTTTCTTGGTCCTTTCGCAAAGCCTTTGACAAAAGACAGAAAGGTCCGAAATGCATCAGGCAGGATGTGTAGTTGTTTTTGCTATTTCAATAAATGAGTTTTATCTGATTTCTTATGTCTGGCAATCCTCTTTTGGGGTAAGTGTGTACCTGAACCCTGTGGTCTAGTACTAACACATAATGCCCTACATAAGAATTCAGGGGTCCTATAAAAGACATACAAATTTAAAAAATACAATTTCCATAGGATAACATTGCAACTTTAACAATGTGTAAATGTACCAATCATTGGCATTAATGGACAATCTATATATGAAGGAAAAGGTTCTCAATGAGTACTACTACAGTAACACAAAATACACTTCAAAAAATGTAGGGGCCATATAAAAAAACATAAAGATTAAAAATGAAAATTCCCTTAGGATAACATTGCAACTTTAACAAGCCATAACGTTGTCACTCTGTGGAGTTAAAGGACAATGTATGTATTATAAAATAAAAGAAGGCCTCAATGAGTTTTACAACGCTAACACATAGTACACTCAAAAAATTTAGGGAACACATTAAAAAACAGATATGACGGTATCAGTTTGCCAGACTGTAGATCACAGATTGTTTTTGTGTGCCTTGGAGTACTCTACCACCAGAATACATTTTCTGGATTCCACAGTCAGAATTGCTAATAATGGACTTATACAAACTGCTTTTTATAGAAAACCCACTGACAGACACCGATACTTGCATAATTCCAACCTCCATTTAAGGCACACAAAATAATATGTGATCTATAGTTAGGTAATTTGATACCATTGAATCTGCTTTAATGAGATAACAACAGACTAACAGCTTTCCTTACTTTGGAATTCCTTCATCCAGCATGGCCTCTCCCAAAGACAGATTGATAGAGAAATGAAACATGCTATACAAATAGCACTAGAAAATCTGCTGGAATACAAGCAAAAGAAGTCAAACTTATCACACACCCCTAGTTGTTACATACAGCCCCATACTAACAAACCATCAGCAAATTATTAAAGAACTATAACCCATGCTGAGTGAAGATAAAAGACTTAGATACATTTTCCTGCTCCACCTGTCATCGCCTATAAGAAGCCCCCTAATCTATCTAACATAATATTTTGTAACAAATTCTCAGCAGATCAAAATAACTGTCAAATGAGATGAACAACACCATTCAACAATACAAGATATAAGACCTGCACTGACATACTGTATGCATACAGACCACCATCAAGACAGGCCAGAACAGTACAATGAAAATAAATGGATCCTACACAAATCAATCAAGCAACGTAGTTTATCTAATTCAGTGCAAAGAGTGCACAAATGGATGCTGTATAGGGGAAATAAGGCAACCACTACAAACAAGGATGAACGACCACCAACACACAATAGTAGACCAGATTATCAGCACACCAGTAGGATAAAACTTTTTCCTAAACAGACCTCCCTTTCACACCTATCTGTCCTAATACTAAGAGGCAACTTCAAAAACACACAGGAGAGAAGGACATGGGAACTGAAACATATAAAACAATTTAATTTGAACTTTAACAGACTCAGTCAGGATATACTGGATTGGATTTATGACATGCTATGGACAATTTAATATTGCATTTTTTTCTGGGACTCCCCCACCCCTTGCACCCTATGTATTTCAGGTGTGTTTAGTCTGTGTTCCTGCCAGGATACTTAAGCAATAAGGCATGCCAGGGTGTGTGTTATCATGTAATAACATCACTCCTGGGGTGGGTTGAAGCACAAGGTGAAGTGAGTGCTTCCACCACCCCAGGAGTGATATTATCACACAATAACACACACAATGGAGTGCCTTATTGCCATTATACAATGGCTCATTGTTATACAAAATAAAAAAAAAACATTCTAAAAAAATTTTTTAGTAGATTTTTAGTGTGGCAGTATATCTTTGTTTCTTAAGAAAAGATGAGCAAAAGGATATCATCATCCACACGGTGATGTTATTGTGTAATAACATCACTGTCTCGGGCATACACTGACCAGTCAGAGTCCAGGATTCTTTCTTGCCATTGTATAACTTCCAATTACTACATCAAGGCTTCCATTCAGTCTCTCTTACAAATATCTTTGCACTTTCTGACAATCATCCCTCACAGCTATAGCCCTGTTCATATTCATTGCCCACCCGTCCTTACTGTTAAGTTCTTCTCACCTATCCTGTCATACTTATTTTAAAACAATGCATCACAGTGTATATAGACTTTACACACTGTTTAACTCTGGTCTTTATTATCCTGTGTTCCTGTCAAGATACCTTTCAAACGGACACTTAAAGGTATCCATTCAGCTACTCTTATGAATATGTTAGCACTTCCTGCTAATAATGCTTTCACAGCTATAGACCTGTTCCTATTCATTACCCACCCACCCTTCCTGTTAAATTCTTCCCAATTATTCTATCATACTTTTTTTTAAAACAATGTATCACAGTGTATATAAATTCTGCTTATTTAGCTCAGTTTTCTATTTGCCTGAAGAAGGGACCTGTGAGGCCCAACAGCTTGTGTACTATATCATCTTTGTAAAAGACAAATGTTGCTTCAGTAAAAGGTATCAAACCTGCCAGAGACTCTTGCCAAAAAAGAGATGCAGAGTACAGCAGTGCTAGCCATGGTGAAATGCAGTACCTTGCAATTACAGACATGTCACAAAATACTGCATAACAAAAGGGTTTAATTATCATTAGAATTAAACTGTTCCTTACAATATACTGCACTCTGCAGATTTACTGCACTAGTACTGCAAGGTATTTTGATGCATCTCTGGCTGGCGCTGCATTACAAAGTTCCTTGGACGTGACCATTTATGCTGTCTTTATGCTGCAATTACAGTGCTAAAAATGGAGAATACATAGATGGGACATGCACTTGAGAGCTAGCATTCTGTGGGAATATGCTGCCGGACTTGATAAGCTTTACAGATATAAAACCACAAAGGTATAACACAAATATAGCAGCAAACAAATTTATTAGGTAAATAATCATAGGATGCAACAGCCAGATACCAAGCTCCTTCATCACCAATCTGGGACTTCAGCAAGGCAAACTGAATCTTATGCATGGCTCTGTTTATGAATATATAGTAACCTTTCCTTTTCTGTTGAGGTGTTGGATTTGACATTTGAATGTTTTCGGTGCATTCTATTAGTTTATCTCGTATCAGTTTCAACTCAAACTCTCAACTGCACTTCCTCAATTTTGTCTGTCAGGAAACTTTCATAACATTTGGCTAAAATGGACTGCATTAAAGATGTGAGCTCAGCAAAAAAAAATGTAGCCTCTGTGAAGGTGGAAAGGACATAAAATGAAAAATGGTCTCTTGAACAGGGTATAATCTGTAAATGGGCAATTTCCTCCTTCTGTGACCCATGTTACCAACCCTTGATACTATTATTTTAAAATTACAACATGTTTTTCGGTATTAATACTATAAATTCTAAGAGCTATTTATCAGGTCATTGTCCACTGTTTGAATAATTAGTGAGTGTCCTGAAACAAAAGAAGAAAAAGACATTTAATAAATTAAATACCCTGAATGAGTGTAGTGAATTTGAAAACATGACCAGGTGAAGAGTCATATACTGTATAGGTATATGAGTCTTCTCAGGAGTTCAACTCTATTTGCCTTGCATCACTGTTACTTACAATAGCTCACATGGTAACCGAGTGAAAATCAATAGTATGCCGAACTCCAAAGAGTGCAAAACATATCAAGAAACTGCGGTAAGTACTGAATATTGTACTCTTCACACACCACACTGTAGCCTGTAGCCAACTAGTCTTCAACTATCAATACGGTGTCTTAATGTTTCTAAATGGAGGTGTGTGAAGTTGGCAAACTATGCTTCATGAAATAATTTGATAAGTTTACAAAATTCACAAAGTGCCAACTTCACAAAGTTTTTGCCAGGTGACGTTGCACTTTTTCAGGTGAAAATATGCAAATTCACTGGCAAATTTGCCATAACTTCCAAAAGAAAGTGTCATTTTTTTCTCCAGGAAAACTCAGTGCAAAGTGGCAAAGTGGGCAATTCACAAAGTTACTTTCAAAGATAGATTTTCAACTTTGCTGGAACTTAGCCGGCAAAGTAAACCTTTGCAACATCTCTAAGTTTATTTTGCAGGAATTAATATCTACCTATCTTTTAATGTCTGAATTAATCCCTTTGTGTGACTTATTAAACCTTAACTGTTATGACTTAATTTTGTTCTGTATTGCACTGACCACCCCATATGGGTCAGTTTCCTTCTTCTTTCTGTTTCTCATCCCTGACTTAGGTATCAGCAGCAGCAAGTCACAGGCACCCTCCAACCTCTGCAAGCAGACAGCTTTATGAATTGCAGGCTCAGGCAGTGAGTATCCTGTAGAAAACCTGTTACACTTCCTTCTGCAGAAGGTCAATGAGTGTCTGACACAAGACCCATTAAACAGCAGCGGACACCTGTTTCCATTTCAGGTAGGCAGCTAATACAGTACCCCAAACCTGGCTTTGCACTGTAATGGCAATTAATCCCTCTCACTTCACTGTCTGCTGGTTTCCAACCCTTCAACCCAGTTTTGCCCTGTAATATAAATAAAAACCCTCCCACTTTACCCTGTGCCAGCACTTACCCTCCAACCCAGCCTTGTGCTGTAGTATAAATAAAACATTTTTGCTCCACCATCTGTCATAGTCCATTCTCCAACAGCTGCCTGCAGTGTTAATTAGTATATATACATTATAGGGCCATGGTCATGCCATATAGTTAGGGATGAGTAGCTTGTTTAATATTAAACCTCAAATTTTGCACTTTAATAACTTTTCAACCAATCAATTGATTTGCACAAACATTAGCATGCACTGTCCCTTTGGGTAGATCTATTGATGTAGCAAGTTATGTTCCTGTCAGATGTATGGATTAGGAGATGCAGACACTGCACAAATTTTAAAAGTCACAATTTTTGCAGCTTTTACCTTTTCACCGTAGCCCAGATGGTGTGGAATATTGGTGTGATTTTTTATGGTAGATACAACTTAGGAAACAGAACTGTCATGCATTTGTTTGGTGAAAATATTATTCCATTGCAAAGTTATTCAATTTTTAAGTTCCCATTGTTTTTAATGGGAAGATCACGTTCCAGGATAGAGGGAGAAATTTCGACAAAGGATTGATCTCACAAATAATTATTCTTTCTCCTGAGATCCATTCCTTTTTCATAAGGAAAAACTCATTTTTTTGAGCTGCCGTCTTGTTTTTTTCCCGCAAACTAAAAAGTGTGGAAAATACTTAAAACTGTTGTCATTTTAAAAATCAAACATGAGAACCTAGCTAACCAGACCTTTGTTACCTAGGTTATGGTGTTTGTTTTTCACAACTAGGGTCAGAAATACTTTTTCTGGGCACCCAAAATCCCAGGTGCCCAGCTTAGCGAGAAGAGTGCTTCCCTCATGTTCTCTGTATGAGAACTGCAGATTTTCTTGACTTCTGCAGCCGTGGCTGAACTCACACTGCTGGCTGCAGTGTGGAAGTGTGAGGCCCCTTGGCCTGGTGTCTAGTGGCACACCTCACTCCCAGATCACTGTCCCACTAAATGAAATATATATTCCTTGTTGTTTGCCCCCCCACCCTCTGATCATCATCACTAATTTTTATTTTGGTCCCAGGTGTCTAGTGGCCTGGCCTCAATCACCACCCTTCTTATTTTTATGTTTTATATATTTCTATTATATAATCTGACACCGGGATGCCGACCCCAGTGTCAGTGCCCTCTGCCCCCCACCACAGCCCATTGCTTTGATAGAGCTGACATCGGGGCTCTCAGTCCCCATCCCAGCATTACAAGCCCCCAGCAGTGTGGGTCACTGGGAGTCCACCACCAGTGTCCTGAAATATTTATTTACTTTTATCCTTCCAGCATCTCCTTTGATCCTGTGTAAAGAAAACAGTCCCCTGACATCTTTTATTAAACCTGAAAAAACAACTGTTTTCATCATCCCAACTGTCCTCCTCCTCCTCACCATGCCAATCCTCCCACTAAGCAATCACCACCCCCACACACCCCATACTCTATACTTACCACTGGAGGTCATAGGCTGTCATCTTCTGTGGACCCAGACATATCTGCACTCTTCAAAGCCAAACCGTGACCTGAGGAATCAAGGTAAGTGTTGTATAATGTATTTCAATGGTGTTTTGAACTTATGTTCATAACTTTGCCATTCTCAGGTCTTTTTCACCACATTTTCAACATGGTCTTTTTGGGACACCACCTCATGAATACTAGTACTATCTTTTTGTTACTTGAGCCTAGAAAGTGATTTCTCAGTTGCTGCACAAAACTACCTTTAGGGACCATGTAACACAATTTCACCACCAGTGTTCACGAGAGGGGTTGCCAAAAAAGCCATGTTGAAAATTTGGTGAAACAATTCCTAAAAATTACTGAATTGTGAGCTTTCATTTTAATGTTTCTATGCACATGCATAACTTTGGTAATTTTCAATACTTTGACTCCAAATTTTCAGCATAGCCATTTTTTCATACCACCTCATGAACAGTATAGCTGTAATTTTTCGCATACTGTCTAAAACATGTTTTCACACCTGTGGCACAGAATGGCATTTTGGCAAGGATTTGAAAATGTTCACCTACTGGGTTTATGAGCTGGGGTCATAAGAAGACTGTTCAAAATTCAGGGTCAAAAAATGAAAAAAATGCCAGAATTTTGACAATTCACTGCAATTTTACTATGCCCACTAATAATTTCAGAAATGTTAAATGTTTTTAACCCAGATTTATGGATGGAATGGGGTGAGACTTAAGCTTAAGAACCCCAAGGCATACCCCACACCTCCTCTACTACCTGATTTGGGAGGGGAGGGTGGGGTGTCTCATGCACCATTGGTTTGATGCAAGGGACTGCTTGTGGCAGCATTGGGGACTTAGGTGCCAGGACCCCACTTGTACCAAAATCTGGTGCAGGGTCCCTGGTGCACTGGAGTTTCCTGCACTGATCTAAGGGGCCTTTGAAAATCCAGCCCTCTATGTCTGTTTCACATTTATTTAAAAGGTAATCACACAGAAAAATGTTAAAGTGTGTTCAGAATTGGAATTAAAGTATGATTACAAATTCAACTCCAGTCTGCTACATTTACATGCACTGATTGGAAACTCTTTAGATAATGTTCCATTCCAGTTTTTCATGCACTTACAGGTTAATAAACATGCAGTCTAATATTGTGAATTGATATATAACTACACAAAAATATTTAATTTGCATAATTACTAACTGGCATTGTAACAATATTCTGGCTAAGAAATAATGGTATTATAGTGTATAGTAGAACATTGTTCTACCTTGATTCTTATTGTTGCAGTGGGCATAGCCCTGAAGATGTCTTGCTATGACAACAGAGAAAGGGAGCTCTCCAGATACCCAATGGACTAGATTAAATTAGAGGTTTTGTAAATTCATTGTGCTAATTGAAGCAAGCAGTCTGCTGTGTTCATTTGTGCTCAGCAGTGTTGAAAGCACTATTTTGTTTAATGTGGGTAGAATGTTTTTTCAAGAAAGACTTATTGTTCATAAATATGTCAACTTAATTAGCCTTTCAACTGTAATTGACATTGATATCTCCATCTCTAACTTTTTCCTCTTGCCTCTGTTGCACTGAGATGCACAAAATAGATGATTTCTTAGCAGGCCTTCTATGCTTGAATGTCACAGCTTCAGAGAAATAATTAGCTAGGAAGCACATCACTATAGATAAGATGTAGCAGTGCTGAGGACAAAAGCCACAAATGGAATGCTATACAGATATACAACCATTGTGGCACCTGCCAGCTCAACAATATCCTATCACATGTCCCCTAAACTAGGTTACCCCATGTTTCTTTTTTCTTCTCTTTCTCCTATTGACCTAAATATTGCTATTTTATGTAAGTAATTAATCCTGCAGAACTGCCTGTATGATCTTAGCTTGTAGTGCCCTTACTTCTCATACTCTGTATTGCTGTACTATGTATTCAACTGTTTGTATGTAATTAATCTTGGGTTGCCCCTGAAAAAGGGACCTTTGGTTCCAGCGGGCTTACCCGGTCACCAAAATTAAATAAATAATATACAAGGACATACAACATCCAATGTTGAAGTCTGTAAGACTAGAGAAACTGAAAGACATGCTGTAATTGCATTTTCAATGCTGGCACCATGTAAACATGTTTCTGTCTGTAACTGTGTGTTCATTTGTGAATATTATTTGTGAATATTTAAGCTTGCACTATTTAAACATGTTGTCTATAACTTTGTGTTGCTCTGAAAACTTAATATCTTATATAATAGCATTCTCTCTCCCATTAATACCATCTAACTGCATCTCTGCTATGTATTTCTTTCATATTACCATCAAGACACAGTCTACACAAAACTTATTTTATTATCACACCTGCACTAAGCTGCCATTGTTCAGACCATTTCTCCTGTATTTTAGGGTCTTCCTTCATTCTTTCAGTCCTCCTGGAATGTTGATCTTATTGCATACCTTTGTATCATTTGAGAAGAGGCATTTCTTCCCCTCCAGTCCTCCTGCAATGTCCCCAATAAAGTACAGATAGGCCACATTGACCGCACCTCCTTGGTCCTCTACCTTAGTAACCCAGTCATGCCATAGATTAGTACTATGAGCTAATGCAAAACACAGTGCTTATCATAAATACAGTAAAAGTTTGGGTTAGATGTATAAGTAAATAAATGCTACATAAGGCAGTGTATGTGTGTTAGTGTGTGTGTGTGTGTGTGACAGTGCTCTGTGTGTGTAGAAAGTGCATTGCTATGCTATACGGAATATATATATATATATATATATATATATATATATGTGTGCATGTATTATGTGTGTGTGTGTGTGTGTGTGTGTATTACAACAATTAGAAAGTGCAATTAGGTGGCTCAGTTGTTAGTGCAAAAATTGTTAGTCTACATTTTCCCACTATCTAGATCAGTTTAAGCCTTATGCATGTCATTGCTGATTTAAATGAGATGCCCAGTGGCATCCCCCCATGCTCTGATATCCCCTGAGAGCCTGGAAAGAAGAAAACAGTCCCTTAATGTCTTTTTTAATCTGTGAAAAGTATGTAAACAGTGCACTGCTATATTATACTGGAATATATATGCATATACGTATATATTAGTGTATATATGTGTGTGTGTGTGTGTGTGTGTGACAACAATTAGAAATTGCAGTTAGGTGGCTCAGTGTTAGTACAAACATGGCTAGTTTATGCATTTCTCACTCCTCATAATACAATTATATTGTTGCCATATTTGCTCTTGCTAGAGTTTTTTATATCAGCTAAAACAGTGTTGTACCACAGCTCCAAGGTCATGGAATACTGTTCAATCCTCCAGTGGTACAGCAGCATTCTAGGTGATTTCAGGAATGCACAAGCCACACCAACTGAAACTGCAGTATCAACCAGCTCAAAAGATGTTGCAATGGAAGAAAGAGACAGTTGCGTAATCCCACAGAGGCATTATCAACCTGATACGATATAATGATATGCAAGATCAACAAGATATATTGTCCTATGAAAAAATTGCTGGATAAACCAGATATTTATATTTACCTACAGAAAACATTTGCTTTGTCTAAGTACTCGCGTTATGTGAGAAATACAGCTGCCATAGTTTTTTTTCTTAAAAATCCCTCTCAGCCTGATTTTCAACAAGTGGGAGTGCATGACAAAAATGTAGGTACATCTGGTCACTAACAACCACACCATTTGTCCTAGTAACCGGATGTAACTCTTGGAAGAAGACGCAGGTGGCAAAGTCTTCTTCTACTTAAAAAAAATATAGAACAAATACTGCTAAAACTACATAAAACAAACTCTGGTCAGAGCCGATATGACTGCTCAGTGCAGCAAGAGTGAGAAAATTTATAGCCAGAGCTCTCACCATGCTGGAGTCTGCCATACTGGCTCTGATGGCTACTGTAACCAAGACACTGTCAGTCCAGCAGTTTTGGAACAAGTGGAAAGAAATGCATATTCTGAAGGAAGGCAAAAGGAGCATACCCGGTGCACACACGTGAGTGCCCATGATGGTTGTGCAGTGGCTGGCATTCATGATTGTCTGCCACTATGCACATCCTGTCCACAGCCCCACCCCCAGTACAGACATGGTGGGAGGATTGCTTAGCACAAGCTGGCATCTAATGAGATGCCCAGTCCTGGACATGAGTGGATCCCATGCTCCGCACTGAGCCTGGGAATCTGGGTGGAAAGCTGTACTGAAATGTTCTAGACATGAGAAATGTTTCAAAAATCTCTAGTGCTTGTCCCAGCAGATGTCTCCAGCCTTCCCTGTTGTACCCAAGGAGTTTCCACAAGTTACTGCACTCTAGCAAAGCATTGCACAGTCCACACGTAGTAATGATTTCAAAAGTAGTTTTTGTTTCACTAAAGGATGAGTGCTGCCACACATGAGTCAGAACTACTGGTCTGCTAACCCCCAACAACATCTCAACAGTTTCCACAAGTTGCTGCAATCTAGCAAAGCATTGCACTGTCCACATATAGGAAAAAAAATGTCTAAAGTAGTCTTTATTTCATCAAAGGACAATTGCCACCACACATACTAGTCAGAAATACTCACCCCAGAGCTTCACCAGAAAGGTTTCATCAACTGAAGCACTGCTGGTTTGATCTGAGACTTTTGTCCCTGAGGACTGGGGCAGCATGGTGGGGGTGGCAGCACATATCTGCTATGGCCAGTGGCTGTACCTTGGGGAGGAATGTAAGAGTTATGGCAGGGTCCCCCTAGCAGTAGCTGGTGCCCCCTTACCCAGTACACTGTGCTTTAGTGAATGGCATGGAGTGTGGGAATGTCCCCTGCACCATTAGGGCCTGGATGGGCAAAGGATCAGGTCTACAAGGGATGTGCCCATAACAGCATTCTGCCAGGGGTCCACTGGACTCCCACTGTGCAGATTTCTGACGTAGGTCCCCTATGCCCCTTATATACATTGCACATAAGTGATATGATCATTTTGTGCATAGACCCCAAAGGCAGCAGGGAATGTGTCAAATGTGTATCCCCAGGCCTGACAATCAACAGCAGTCATCCAATCAGATGAACTGACCACCAGCAGATAGATTCTGCACTCTTCGTGGAGTGGGGAATTGTGGGATATGGCTGGTCCTTCCAGTACTGCTGTTTTCCAGTAGGAGGATCTACTGGTCTGACTGTGTTCACTGCGGTGCCCCCAGCCCTCATGGTATAGTCAAAGGGTCAGGCTTGCTTTGTGTGAAGGATGGTGCTGTGGCCACCACCCCATTCAACCAGTGGGAAGGGCATGTAATGGCTGAGGAAGGGTCCTTGCCTGTGTATCTGCCACCACCCACCACCTCTCCATGCAGCAGACAGGAGATAAAGCATGTCATGTAGCCATGCTCCACTCCCAGCCACCCACATGGGCAGCAGCAGGACAGGGGTGTGAATGCAGAACAGGTGTGGATCAATGCCACAGAAGCAGCACATTTAAAATTATGTAAGTACAGAAGACACACTGTGAAACTAGTTAACAACTACATAGTAGTGCAGTTACAGTGTAGTTATATAGTAATTACAGTGTAGCTAGTGACACTTAAAATTATCCTTCAGAAATCATTCCCACATGAACTTACTGCAGTATAGCGTAATGGTTACGAGCATTGAGCTGCAAACCTGGAGAACTGGGTTTGAATTCCAGAGCCACCACTTGTATATTGTGTGACCTAAAAAAAAGGAACTAAAAGTAAACATGCAATCTAATATTGTAAATTTCTATACAATAAAAATCATTAATTTACATAATTACTTATTGGCTTTTAACAGTGCTATATTTACTAAGGAAGATGCTGCTTCTGTTGCATTGTTTTCACAGTTAATGCCTAACTAACATGTATTTGCAAAACAAGTGGCAAAAACCGATGCTTAAAGTGTAAGAAGAAGGGTGCAACTACTGTACACTTACATTGATCAAATGTCAATGCTGTAGTTCAGATGTATGTTCTCCTTCAGAAATCATTCCCTCATGCACTTATTGCCTTATAAACACACAATCTAATATTTATAATTGATATACAAAAACATTGTTTACTTATTTTTTACTTTGTTTATTTCCTTGTTAAATATTTTTATTATTGTTAATAAAACGTTATGTTTATTTTGCTTATACAATAAAAATCATTTACATAATTACTTACTGACTTGAAACAGTGCTGTTGTTACTAAGAAATGTGCTGCTTCTGTGGCATTGATCCACACCTCTTGTACACTCACACCCTCTCCTGCTACTGCCCAGGTCTGTGTCAGGAGGCGGGCATGAGTACATACCATGCTTTATCCACAATCTGCTGTGTGGAGTGGTGGTGGGTGTTGCTGGATACACAGTCAGGGACCCTTCCTTAGCCACTGTATGCCTTTCCCACCAGCTGAACAGGGTGGCGTATGGCACCATCCTGTTAAGCTGAGAAGGATAGCTAGGTGACCGCTATGGAACCATCCTTCACACCAAGTTACCCTGGCCCTCTGACTATGCCATGAGGGTTGGAGGCATGGCGGTAAACATGGGCAGACTAGTAGGTCCCTTACTGGAAAACAGCAGTACTGGGAGGACCAGCCATATCCCACAATTCCCACTCATACAAAGTGCAGGATCCAGTCTGCTGGTGGTTGGTCCATCTGATTGGATGGCTGCTGTTGATTGCCAGGCCTGGGTATGCACATTTGACACATTCTCTGCCACCTATGTGAATAGGATCCAATGTTAGATTGCATGTTTACTTAGCAGTAAGTTCATGAGGGACTGATTTCTGAATGAGAATTTAAATTACAGCTACAGTACTGACATTTGGTAAATATAAGTGTGTGCACTTGCAAATACATGTTAACTAGGCACTGAATGTGAAAACAGTACCATTATTTCTTAGTCACAATGTTGTTACAGTACCAATTAGTAATTATGCAAATGAAGTATTTTTGTGTACATTTATATATCAATTCACAGTACTAGACTGCATGTTTCTTAACCAGTAAGTTCCTGAAAACTGGAATCCGGACATAGAACATCATCTAAAGAGTTACAAGTCAGTGCATTTAACTGCATCAGACTCAAAGTTGCATTGTAATCATATATTAGTTACCATTCTGATTACACTTGAAAGTTTCTCTGTGTGATTACCTTTAAATAACTGTCAGATAGAAATACACTGTTGAAACAGTGCACAAGACCTGCATTCATATTTAGTCACACCTGCAAAGAACAGATATAATAATGTCAAAAACAGTAACATAGTAGTTACACAATAAATTTGCTATTACAATTTGCAATAGCTATTAAATGTAGAATCAGGCCATTGGATTTATTATACACTATGGAGAACTTTAATACTGTAAGTTACTTTTTCAAACAGTTTTTCTTCTTCTTCATTCTGGGACCCTGCATTCTACCCTCCCCACACACACCAGTGCATTTCAGATGTTTTTATTCTGTGTTCCTGTCTAGATACTTTCCAAATACCACTTCAAGGCATCCATTCAGTCTCTCTTATGAATATCTTAGTATTCCTGGTAAACATTCCCTCACAGCTATAGACATGTTCGTATTTTTTTTGTCAGTACAATTTTTATTTTTTCAGGCTAGGGAACAGTACAAAATAATATAGACATCAACATAGGAATAAATAAGGCTGTTAAAATCATTATATGACATCATATTTAACATCGAACAATAATTATAGAGTGTTCATACACTTTCATTTTCATCATGTTTAAACATTACTGTAATTTTTACTATGCAATACCATTGGCACTATATTAGATATGACTTCTGATGAAACAATGCAGTTAATGAATATGAATCTTGAGGTTCAAAAGAAAGACTACCATAACATAACTAGTTAGGTAAATAGTTAAAAAGAATTAACAAGTGAAGTAAAACACTGTAGAACAAATATGACATTAAAAAAACATTGAATCAGATATTCAGAGGAAAAGTCATGTCATCTTATTATAAGAAACTCATGAGATTATAATGGCAAAATTAAAGATCAGTTGTAGATAGACCATAGGTCAACAGAAAAGAGAGAGAGAAGACAGGAAAGAAGAAAAAAGAGGAGTAAAGAAGGGTAGATTGGTCTGTGAGATTACCAGTAATGCCCACTTGCATTAATAATTAAAAAGGTTGAATATGCTCACAAGAGGCCTGAACCCAAAATAAAATAAGAGCACCGTGTAGGGGGTAATATGAGGATGAACATCTGGATACAATGATCTCTAAATGATATCCCATTTGTTATAAGATTTAGAGGTATTGTCTCTTAGAGACAAAGCTAACTTCTCTAACCCGAGAATTTCCAGAACGCTGTTCCTGTATGGTTGGTGACATGTCCTCTAACCAATACTTCAGAATTATATGTCTAATTGAGACGCCTATCAAAAGAAGTGTATATTTCTGTTCTCTAGTCCAGCATATGTTCATTTCAATGTATCCCAAAATGCAAGTGTTCAATTGAATATGATTAGAGCGATTATAGGAATATCCTGGAATAAATGTCTTACCTCAACCCATAAAGGTTGGACAAGAGAACATGGCCAGAACGTATAATATGGTGTGTGCACTAAGCTTGCACTTATAACAAAGTGGGGAGGGACAAACCCATCTTATGTCTTTGTACTGGTGTATAATAGAGATTGTGTAACATCTTGAAATGAATCAGCCTGAAGTCCACTATACTGAAGGTCCTGATTGCCAGTGACCAAATGTTACCCCAGTCCCAATTATCCATGGACATCCCTAGTGTTTGGAACCACCACCTAACTGACTGTTGCAGAGACCCTGACCAGTTCTACTAGAAGTCCATAAAGTGTAGATATAGAACAGGACAAGTTTAAGCACCCCAGAAGAGAAAGAGAGAGTTTTCATTAAGGGAGACTGATAGATCAATCTTATTTTGATAGCCTACTGTAAAGATATATAAAATTCATCTTCTGAGGGGAAGATTTCAAATGTATCCACTAGAAGTCATAAGGGAAGAAAAATCATTCTTAGTGACATCCAGCACTGACAAATACTTTTTCGCCTCCACACATTATTATTCAGAGGTTTCCCATCCACTAAAAAGTTAGGATTAGACCATATAGGTCACCCTCTTCCTCCAACACCAGGACCTCCCCAGCCTTTTACTTCAGAAGGGTAACCATCAATGAAACAAAAAAATACCTTACCAGAGTCCTTTGCAAAACTAGGATTGGCGATGATGGTATAAGCATGAAACTGATCTCTGTAGCCCTTCCCAAGGTCATTGGACCCATCAACAAGCTATTCAAATTGTCACTCTGACTGGTTACCTTCCCCTCCACATGGAAAACCTCCCTGGTCACACCTGTGCACAAAGGGGGTGACCGGTCATTAGTCTTGAATTATAGGTCCACCTCAATTCCCTCGCCGCTCTCAAAAGCTCTCAAGAGAATCATAGCTGACCAACTCATGGACCATCTGCACAAATATAACCTCCTCTCCCACCAACAGCACGGATTTCACAGACTGCACAGTACTAATACTGCCCTTATTAATTTCACTGGATATGTACGTGAGGCACTTGACCGGGTCAGCTGGTTGCGGCAATCTTTATAGACCTAGCCAAAGCCTTTGATCTCATGGACTACAAGCAGCTGATTCCCAGGTTAAGAGGCTTAGGGTTGTCCCCTGGCTCAGTCCAATAGTTCTCCAGCTATTTACCCAGCCAATCTCAAAAGTCTAAAATAACAGTGCTACCTTCAACAACTGTGAGGTGTCAGTAGGTGTACCCCAGGGTCTCTACTGGGTCCTCTTCTCTTCAGCATCTTTGTGAACCACCTCCCTGATGCCTGCCCCATGTCTGAAATCCTGCTATATGCAGATGACACAGTGCAGTTCTCACAAAACTCCTGCCAGGAATCACTGACAAAGGAGTTGCAGAACAACTTTAACCTACTACAGGAATGGTTCAAGGACAGCATGCTGGTGCTCAACAGTAAAAAAAACAAGGCAATGCTCTTTGCTGGACGACAAAAGAAGAGGTCCACCACACCTCTCTCAATTACTTGCAGCTCTCACACCACCCTGGAGCAGGTAACTTCCTTCTGGTGTCTTGGTCTCACCATAGATCAGTCCCTGTCGTTCGATGAACGTATGTGCAGTATTACCACGGTGGTCAATAGGAAACTAGGGGCTCTGTACAGGCACTGATTCTGTTTTACTCCCGAGGCCAGGACACAGGCAGTGAAAGGTGCAATCCTTCCAATCCTGAACTATGGGAACGTAGTCTATGGGGCCGCCACTGAAACTAGCCTGCTCAAAGTGCACACCTCCTTAAATAAAGCCTGTAGGTTTGCATTAGGGGCAGACCACCTATTGCATACATGTGAACTGTACATACAGAGTGAATGGCTCCCACTTATGGACCTCATTAAGCTCCATGCCTGCATCTTGGGACAGAAGGCCCTACTCGGACTTGCACCTCCCTCTACACAAGCCTTATTCCATCTTGCTCCAGCTGAACATGCCACAAGAAGTGTTACCAAACATGCATTAGCAGTTCCATTCAGGAGGACTGCCTTGGGGAGACGAGACTTTGTAGTCAGGACCCCTGCATGGATAAATTAGCTACCAGCCACCACCACAAGCCTTACCTAACGTGAACCTTTCAAGTTCGAGGAAAGGAAGTCTATCCACCCTCCTGTATGTTGCTATTGCCACTCATAACCCACGAGCCAGCACACCTCTGTTCCCCACAGCCATGCTCCTAACGAGTATCTCCCCTCCTGTACACTGCCACAGCCACTCTTAGCGTAACAGGTACCAGAACCCTTGGCTTGCCAAGATTCTTCTTTCACTCTACAGTTTGATGCCAAACTCCCTGCTCACCACTTGCCCATGTCTGCCTACCTGCGTGCTCATCTTTGTTCTCTCACATTCTCCCTGACAAACCTTCATCCATTGACCTCCTTACACCACCCACCTTTGAGCCTACCATCATCCCCCTCCTCTGATTCCTCTTCTCTTACCTAATCCTGATTGGTTCCCTCTACCCTTTCTGACTACTATGCCTAGGCTGACTCCTCTGGATATAGGCTAGTAACCTTTAGGTATCAGTTTTGATGAACATCTTCATCTCCTGTTTCCTCCCAATACAAGATCCTGATTAGCTTCCACCTCTGATTTTTTCTCAAACTAGCACCTAACTTTGACTTACAGTAAGCACTTAATTGTATGGCATGATGTATGAACCCAACCCCATTGATTATGTACCCTTGTTTTGGTTATGTGTTGTTATTTGCCTATGTCATCCTACATTGTCATGCTATTGCCAATGTTTACTGATTTCTCCTGTTCACATGTTTCCTACTATTAGATGTTCTTGACAATGCCTATTAAGCTGCTACTGACTCCAAACTTATGTACTCTCCCCTACCCTTGTGACGATGATCCTTTGTAAATGACCTTTTAGCTCAAAGGTTGTAATTCTGATTACTAAATAAATAAATAAATACATATGTGAAATCTTCGTTTGTGTTACAGTAAGATCCAGAAGGAGTGATATCTGCTTAATCTGCCTGAGGGAGTCTGCAACTATTTTGTTTTTATAAGTGCCAAGCAGTTTTGAAAAGAAAATCAATCTTACATCTGTACTTTGTTTGCTCACAATTTCTTGTTCAATATATACCCAATCAGGAATGTATGTCTTCTCTATCCCAATCGAAACCAAAATGCTAACATGTTTCTATTCTTTGCCTACCCACCTTTCCTGTTTAGTTATTCTCACCTATCCTATCCTATCTTAATTACTTTGAAACAATGCATAGCAGTGTTTATATAAACCTTTTTAAACTGTTTCTCTCAGGTCTTTATTATTCTGTGTTCCTGTCAGGATACCTTTCCAATTACCACTTCAAGGCATCCATTCAGCCTCTATTCGGAACATCTTAGCACTACCTTCTAAATAGCCATTCACAGTCATGGCCCACTTACCCTTTCTGTTAAATTTGTCTTTACTGTTCTTCATAGTTCTTTTTAAACAATACATCACTGTGTACATAAATGCTGCTTCTTTTCCTCCGTTTGCTATTCACCTGAAGAAGGGACCTGTGAGGCCACAAAAAACAGGGGCATACAAACCCAGAATCTGAGTATAAAATGGGGAGAAGGTACTGGAGCTCACTGAGCAGGAAAGGGACCTTAGATTACAGGTGTCAGTGTGGCTCAGTTGGTAGCACATCCACCTCTGGACCAGAATGTCATCTGTTCTCATCCCACACCGGGACTGGACTCGTATCTAGAATGCTGGTACCCAAGTGCACTATTAGGGGGTGCTGTTCTGGTGGGGTGTGCTGTCCTTTGGATGAGATGTTAAACTGAGATCCCTTCTACCCATCCTAGTGCTGTCCTGGTGGAAGTTAAATAATCCAAGGCATTCTTCGCAAAGAGTAGAGGACATTTCTGGTGTCCTGGCCAATATTCCTCTTCCCATAAAACTGGTTCATGCAATCGTTTAGTCGTGTGTGGGTGCTGATGTGGGATATGGCTGCCACTACATATTCAGTCACTTCTAGGGTTGCCACCTTTGAACGAGGCAAAAACCGGATCCTAAGCTCCGCCCCTAGCCCCACCCCTTTTTGTGACTCCTGCACTGCTCCTCCCAGAAAGCCATTTGTTATATCAATAAAACACAACACTTACAGCAGCAGTTCAACAAAAATGCTCAGACACTGTACCTGTTAAAATTACTTTCCCAGGTTCTTCTTAGTTATGTATTTACTTCTGTACTGTGTGTATTTATTTATTGACATTGATTTACCAGATAAACATACAGAGATAAAATAAATCTCATTTACAGATATGATCTGGGGGTGAACAAGGAAACACTGTAAATAGTATACAACTGTACACATGGTATAGAATAATACATAATAAAGAAATTGTTTCCTATAATGTATACTTTATATATTTTTTCTGGCTCCATTTCTTTTCCATGTCCACAGTACTATTTCAATGCTAAAGAAGTGACCATACTTCTTTTCTTGAGGAAAAAAAACATTTAAAATGACTAAATTCTGTTAGAGACAAAAGATAAAAGTGGAAGACAACTGGCTATGTTACTTTTTACAAAGGTGGGGGCAGCTTTGCTGCTATGCCTCTTTAAGATGCAGTGGAAAAGATTAGTTTAAGTAAGTGCTAATTGTGTTAATGGCCATACTTTACACCTCCCAGGTTTGCTGCTTTCCCAAACAAAGGGCTATACTGACAACAGAATTTTTACCTGGACATGTAGCTGAAACAATGAATGAGATGACATTTGTTACAAAAGTATGTGATCACTCAAAATGGCTCAAAAACCCAACCAGCACAGAGCAAAACTGGATTACCTGATAGGGACCCTGACAACTTGATCACCAGGTAAAAAACCTGATAGGTGGCAACCCAAATCACTTCACTACTGATCTAGCATTGCTTGTAAAGTGCTTTGGGATACATTGTGTATGAAAAGTGCTATATAAATGCTGATTCTTCTTCTTATAATATCTGATAGGGGTATGTGTCGAATTTGAATCTGCTGTTGAATACCTCAAATAACAGGTGTACTGAATGATTACCCAAATGCAGGGCTGTATTTGAGGTATTTGATGGTCAAATATTCAATGAGACTTTGAAATCTTGTGAGAGCTGCTCAGCCAATCCCTAGGCTGCTCAGAGAGCTTTCCAGAGCTTTACCATTCAATCTGTCTTGCCAGTGAATAGACACTCAAGCTGAGAAGAAGCCGTTTCTCTCTGTGAAAGAGTTGTGATTTTCTTAATCAGTGAAAAAAAATACTATTGGCAGTCTATTTTTTGACTCTTCTGTTTTGTTCCTCATTGAAGGGACTGTGGCACTTCACTTGACTGACTAATTGCTAAAGATACTTTTTTTTTCTTACAACAGAACAAATTGTGTTGTAATCTTCTGGCTGTGGCAGGAAGAGCGGGCCTGTCTGCAGTTGCAGGCCAGGCTAGCACTTGCATGCTGGCTGGTTGAAAATGGATCTGTTCCTGTGATTTTTTTTATAGTGCTTATTTTTTTTTATTATTTTCATTTTGCAATAAATAATATACTCTGCTTGTGTTGGAGGAAGGCAAAAACTTTAGTGTGTGCTCAGCTCACTGTGTTGTTTTCTGAAGCTACTTTAAGTTTGAAGGGGCAGCTTTGTTTACTGTTATGTCCTTTCTGTAGTTCAATTATTTAAATTGTTATTAAAAAGAGTTTTTTTTTTCTCCTGATGCTGCAGTCTTTGTTTTGGTAGTGCACTTAGGGATTTGATGCCTGACTGCCACCACTGCAGTCAGTAAATTGAAAGCAAGGGGAGAGGAACACTACATTCTTTGCTTTGTGTTGCAGCTTCAGATTTACACTTGTCCCTGTACCTGTAGTTTACCGTGCTGTAATTTCTTAAAACACTATATAAAAATAGTTTTAAGTCCTTTGTCAATACAGACTTTATCTTTGCCCTAGGATTGGCAGTGGTGATTGGGGCGGGGGCACTCCTTTGTGACCCAGTATTAGCTGTATGAGTTTCTGACTGTTGTTAAAACCATGAATATAGAAACATGGGGCTCGATTCCAGAATGAGTTATGCATGGTAGCAAGGTGACTTGCACCAAACCCAATAGCATAAGTCGCACCTTGAAACATCGTTACGCCGCCTACTATTCTGAAAGGTGGCCTGTGACATGGTGCAGGATGTCTGTGCCAAAGGCAGGCTACACCACTGGCTATGCCAAAAACTCCCTGCAACATGGAACAGGGGTTTTTCCAGGAGCAGTTATGGCCTGATTCCAGGAGGGTGTCCGCTGGAATGGCAAACTGCTATTCTGAGATGGCCATGGTAGACAGTGGTCTAAGTACAGTTAGACCAGCTAATAACTGGTCTAACCATACACTACGGCCATGGTGGGTGCACCTCTGTGCCCGGTGACCCACCAGCCACCCCCCCATGGTCTCCCCATCCCTCCCCCACTGGCAGGGCAGCCCTTTGTGGGCTACTGACACCCCCATGATCCTGTCCCTGGGCAGTGCCCTGCAGGGCAGTTTGCATCCCTGTGCACCATCATGCCACCATTGGCCTGCATGCTATGCACACCATGGAGGTCCAGTGGCCCCCACCAGCCCTGTGTAGCATTTCCATGGTGTCGGGGTAGAGGGCATGGGGTGGGCCATGCATCCTGCACCCTGTCAGAGGGCAGTAATGCAGCTTTCAGCATCAAGTGTGGGTGTGCCCATCCTATGGCACGGCTCTGGAGGTGCCACAAGTCACAGGTCATAGTCGCCAGGGACCCTGCCTGTTCTGGAATCTGGTGCAGGATCTCTGGCATAGCAGCATACGTTGCAACTTGCATACACCAGCGGGTTGTGCCACACATCTTAGAATTGGACCCATAGACTTTGATGACAGATAAGGATGACTTGGCGCATCCTGTCTGCCCATTTCTCCCTACTTACATTACTACCGTAGACCGTGCACAATCTATAGCTCTTTCTGCAACCTCTCTTCCTTTCAACTATGATTCTTTTGTGCTTATCCCATGCAGTCTTGAAACCCACCACTGTTTCCACCCCCACCACTTCTGCTGGAAGACTGTTACAGGAATCCACTGCTCTTTCTGTGAAGAAGTACTTCCTCATAGCTCTACTGAATCTGCCCTGTTCCAGCTTCATAGCATGTCCTCTTGTTCTTGAGCTCCTTCTCTTTTAAAAAATACTCACCTTCTGTACCTTATTTACCCCCTTGAGGTATCTAATGGTCTCCATCATAACCCCCCCTCCTCTATTTCAGGATATACATATTGAGGCCCTTTATTCTGTCCTCATGGGGCTTTGGATCCAGACCATGCACCATTTTAGTTGCTCTCCTCTGACCACCTCAGCTCTGTATGTGTCCTTCCAGATGTGTGATATCCAGCACAGTACTCTAGATGGGGTCTTACCAGTGATCTATACAAAGGAAAAGCACCTCCCTCTTTCTGCTGGTGATACCCCTTCCCATGCATCCAAGCATCCCACTCACCCTGCCTACTGCCTTGTTGCACTGTCTGGCCATCTTTAGGTCATCTGATATGATTACTCCTAGGTCTCTTTTCTGCTTGGTGATTGTCAATACCACTCCATCCATTTTGTAGTCTGCCCCTGAGTTTCGGTGTCCTAAGTATATTATTTCACACTTTTTCTCATTGAAACCCAGCTGTCATACCCTTGACCAATCGTCTAGTTTTCTCAGATCTCTGCTCATCCTTTCCACTCCCCCGGAGTTTCCACACTTTGCAGATTTTGGTGCCATTCACAAAGAGGCAGAACTTCCCTTCTAGGTCCTCTGCAATGTCACTTATAAAGACATTAAAGAGGACCAGTCTCAGCACTAGACCCTGAGGCACCCCACTGGTCACCCTCCCTTCCTTGGAGTGAACTCCACCACACTCTGTCACCTATTCCCTAACCAATTTCTTATTCAGTTTACCATCTTTGCACCCACTCCTAATCTACCCAGTGTGCTTACTAGTTTCCTATGTGAACACCTTACTGAAATCTAGGTAGGCCATGTCCACTGCTCCACCCTGATCTATTTCCTTTGTCACCCATTCAAAGAAATCAATCAGATTCGTTTGACATGACCGTCCCCATGAAACCATGCTGCCACAGGTCTTGTACCCCTCTGGATTCATGATATTCAATAATCCTTTCCTTCAGCAGTGATTCCATTAACTTTCTCACCACCGATGTCAAGCTGACTGGCTTATAATTGCCAGCCTCCTCCCTGCTACTACTTTTGTGTAGTGGGGCTATATCCATCCTACTCCAGTCCTCTGGAACCACTCCTGTTTCCAGTGAACTGTTAAACAGAACTGTCAGAGGTGCAGCCAGTATTTCCCTGAGCTCCCTCACTACCCTTGGATGCTCCCCATTTGGACCCATTGCTCTATCCACCATCAGATTAGGAAGTCCCTTCAGGACACTCACCTCCCTCCCTCCCTTCCACACTTTTGTACTTTTTTGTGGCCACTGCCCTTATCCTGCCTCTGTGAACACTGAACAAAAGTATTTGTTCAGGATGTTTGCCTTTCTCTGGTCCCACTCTGCACTGTCACCTTCTTCCCTTTTTATGGCTGTAGGCTCTGCCCACATACTGTCTGTAGCTGGAAAACCGGGATACCAAAGCACATTTTAGTACTTTTCAGTGTCTCATTCCACACACAACAACTGCAAATCACTACTTAGTTGAATAAAGTACTCCTTTCTCTCTGCTGGGTTCCTGGAACTCAAGACTTGTCAAGTGTTTTTAACATAAATAACAATATACTGTAGCATCTAAGATAAGGATTCTGACCTCCTTACACGTATAGCAAGCCTGTTACACATAACGTTGTCTAGCATGACAAAGTTAATTAAGTTCTAATGCACACACAAGAGGTACTTTGATGTCTCAAGAAGTGTCAAATGCTTCTAACATAAATAACTTCTGATCATTAAGATAAGCACTCCCAAATTCCATGCTGCTTAAAGGAGAAGTCTCATGAATTCAGTGCTGTGTATTTGCTTACCGCACTTCTCCTATGTCAGATTCTTTCCCTCTATTTGTATTTCCAATCAGCTATTGTGGTTTTAGGAGCATTTGAAAAGTAAAGAATACACTTTTTAAACCTAGTCATCTAGCTGTCCATTTCCCAGCTGTTGAAATGAGGATGGGTGTCATCTGTGCAAAGGAAGCCTTTTGTCTACTTCTGCCCCACAGCATGTTACAGCTGTCTTACAGTGAGCAACACAATTAATTTGTTTTTTCTTGTGAAGAAAATAATGTTATATGTATCATGTTCTATGCACAAATATAGGCTGCTAGTATTACTACACACTAGCGTGTGAGTGGCATGACAGGACTGTCTTAAGCCATCACAAACTTAAAATAAAATACTGATAGTAAGCATTGAAAACTATATGCTTTCTTCTGAGCTGCTACTCTGGTGACATCAGGGGTTGTATCACAAGTGCCTCATTTGTGTATAAATGTGGTCTGGCTTGAGACTTTACAAGTTTGTGTCAGATCCTTAGAGTCAAGATAAGTGTTACAGCAGAAATAAATAACTGATCTCATATTGACATACTTGTAGCAACTGATGTAATGTACAACAATATGTCAGATTGTACAAAGCATTTTCCTGTAGGCACCTTCCTTTTCCCTGTATTTTCCATGTAAAACTGGGAAAAAACTCCTGTATATTTTTCTGTATGCTCAAATCAATACATGTATGCAACTAATTTCGTTATGTCTGTCAGAAAATCACTATAACAAATGTTAATGCTGTTTTATGTGTTCTTATTTATTTTAAATGGTAAAACCCACCTGCCACATATCACAGAGGCTCTGGAAAAATGTTAGAATCTGTACCTTATTAACCTCTGTGAGGTATTTAAAGATCTCTGTCATATCCCTCTCTCCCTCTCTCCCTCCTCTCCTCCAGGGTGTACATATTGAGCTCCTTTAGCCTCTCTTCATAGGGCTTTTAATACAGACCCTTCACCATTTTGGTAGCCCTCTTCTGGACTGCTTCTACTCTGTCCATGTCTTTCCTGCAATGTGGTCTCCAGAACTGGAAACAGTACTCAAGGTGAGGTCGTACCTGCGATCTATATAGGGGCAACACCATCTTTCTCTTCCTGCTGGTGATAGCTGCACCCCTACACCCTAGCATCCCACTAGCCCTCCTGACTGTATTGTCACATTGTCTGGACACCTTTAAGTCATCCGAGATGATTACCCTAGGTCTCTTTCCTGCTTGGTCACTGTCAGTATCACCCCCATATTTTGTACCCCACCACCCCTGGGTTTCTATGGCCCCAGTGCATTATTTTGCACTATTTTTTTGCAATAAAACCCAGCTGCCATACCCTTGACCACTCCTCATTTTTTTCAGATCCCTGCCAATCCTTTCTACAGATACCCTGGGTTCCCACTTTGCTGCAGAGCTTCCCTTTCAACACCTCTGCTAAAGACATTAAAGAAGACCATTCCTAGCACTGACCCCTGAGGTACGTGCTGGTTACCTTCCCTTTATTGGAGCAAATTCGATTTACCACTACCATCTGTACACCTATACCCTAAACAGTTTCTTACCCAGGTTATGACCTTATTGCCACCCCAACAGCCTTCTTTGTGGAACAGTGTTGAAAGCCTTGCTGAAATCCATGTAGGTCACATCTACTGCAACTTCCTGATCTAAATCCCTGGTCACCCAGTGAAGAAATCTATCAGATTTGTCTGGCATGACCTTCCCCCTGTGAATTCATGCTGGCTCAGATCCTGTAACCTGTTGGATTCAAGATATTCCACTAACATTTTCTTTAGTAGTGTTGCCATTAAGTTACCCACCACTGAAGTCAGGCTGATAGGCCTATAATTGCCTGTCTCTTCCTTGCTCCCACTTTTGTGAAGCGGGACTACATCTGCCCTTCTCCGGTCATCTGGGACCACTCCGGTCTCCGGTGATCTGTTAAATAGATATGTCAGAGGTGCAGATAGTACCTCTCTGAGCACTATCAGCATGCTTGGGTGCACCCTGTCTGGCCCCATAGCTTTGTCCACCTTCATGTTAGTGAATGCTTTCCTGAGTATCTCCTTAGAATAAGGACTAATGTCCATTTCCCTCCCCTCAAAGTTCCATCACTTCCACTACTGCTGAAGCTGACACCATTTGCACCACCAGCATATCCACCAGTACCACCATGAATACAGTTCATGATGAAAGTATTCAACCACAGCTTTTGCAGTTAAATCCAAGCAGTCCTAAGCATGATGAGGGCAGTGAGACAATATTTTCTGGGTCAAAAACTGCTCCTCCCCAGAAGATTTAAAAAGGCTTGAAGATGTGTTTCATGATGCATCCTGTGAGGACAGTGACCTGAGTGAGTCTGAGGATGCTGAAAATGAGTCCTCACCTTATTTCACAAGGAAGTACTCAGGTCAAAAGTGATGCAAAAACATTAGCTACTGAAGGCAGGCACACAACATCTGCCACTGTTCTTCCTCATCCTGTATGAATACATTTTTCACCTGCATTTGTACTTTACCTTCTAGCATGGGCTTTCTTATTGTGTTTGTGTGCTCAAAGATTAGTATTACCTGGATGGAGAGAAGGTACCGCCTTTTTGCAGTAGCCTTATTTTGTATGTGTTCACAGCCAGATCACTATGGAACTGAGTAAACATAAGTGCTGCATCGGGGCTTAGAGGTGGCTAAAAATTGGGATGGAGCAAGTGACTAAAGATTAAATATCTTGATAAAAACAGTATCTCTCTTCTTCAGTGGTAGAACTCCCATCTCTCTTGCAGAAAACCATGGACTCACATCCAGTACCTACCAGAACTTGGGCTCTCATTGCAATGCAGTAATATAGAATGCAGTAGTGGTGATTAAGTATACTGACATCCCTTCTGCCCATTTCTGGGAGTTATGTTCTTCAGAACCCAGACTGGGATCAGGAACCAACCACAATGGATCAGAAAAAAGAGAAGCATACAGGTGGTAATTCCCCCCTACCCCAGCTTGGCAGAAGAACTTTGGGTTGAGGAGGTTAACTGAATGGTGTTTGTGTCAAGTATGGCATGTGACCTGGAGGATGCAGAGGAATAAACCTTTAGTGTTCCTAAGATCGAGCCATCGGCATTTTATTGGGAACAGCAGCTGGACAAGGAACTGGTGGGGTGAGGCCTTAATCAGATGGTGCTTGTGCCTGGCAGGACAGGTGGGCAGGTAACTTTATTAGCCACTTCACCTGGACGCTGGGCTCTATTTGATCCTTATAAGTCCACCCCAGTTGTCAGTTGCTGGGAGCAGCAAATATATAAGTGGATTCATTTTCTAATGTGAGGAAGACGGAGTCAGTTTCCTGTTTTTATACATTCAGTGTGAAAAAGGCAAAGGATAATTCATACTGTATGTGTTCATGGGTTTCTCAAATAATAACTAAGAACCACTTAAGTATTAGTATCCCAAACATATTTATGAGTCAGGCCAATGTGTGTCCTTGTTATGCCATTTTAAAATATAACGCTTTCAAATGTGTCCTTTTTTTTTTTTTTGCAACTTAGAGAGCTGCCATGATGCCTCAGGAACTGAAAACATAATATTTGGACACAATTTTATTTATATTTTACATTAGTTATCAATATTTTCTCCCTAGTATTTATGACTGAGGTCTTGTTCATGAGAACAGGATCTTTATTCCCAGTACATCAGCTACTGTTGCTTATTGACCACATGTCATACACTCTGCCAGTGGCATCAGTTATTCCCAAAGCTCTAAACTGAGGTCACAATAGAAGAAGATTTGGGCTTCATGTGCAGAATATGCTGTAGAGGCAGATGTACTCTAAAGACAACAATCATGTCTTTTTATACATTTCCTTAATTTCCTAAGTAATGAGTAGGTAGGAGGAGAAATCTTTAAGTAATTCATAAAATATAAATCATTATATTTTTCTCAGTTTCCTAAAGACATCAGCAGTTCATTAACTGTTTTTTTTATTGACCACTCTGGTTAGAATGCAGCATACAGAAGCCCCTTTGTGGTGCCATCATTCAATATTAAACTACTCCCCCATTAGTTAAGTCCTATATTGTGACATGTGTACCAATTGTTAGTTTTGTTTGTGACATATCTAACATCCCAGTAATTCATTATTTTTGTATTAGTTATAACAGTAACAAAAATAACAAAATTTATCTGGTGAAATTTATTCTCCTGGATGTGTTAAATGTCCTCACCCAAATGACACAATTTTGGGCAGTTAATTTCCAACCAAATCTTTTCAGTCAGACATGGATATTTTCTGATATGTGTCCGATCTCCAGTCATGGATTCAGACATGATCCATTTTTTTTTGTATGTGCAAGTCCCTGCTTCTTTTGCATTCTATTTGTTGTGTCCCAGTGTTTACACCTATGATCATTTGCCCTATAAAGAAAAGTAAGGAACCAATGTGAAAAATGTAAACAGGCTTTTCCAAGTTAAAATAATTGCCTTTCAGTTTTAATTGTTGAAAACTCCTACTGAAAAATGAGGCTGTGAATAAAGTGTATAACATTTAAACAGTTACTTATCTTCACCAATTGCACAGAAAAGAAAATATCAGAGCATTCATCTCTGCAGCAAAACAAGTTAAAAGATTTATTTTATGAACAATAGTTAGATTGACACTCATAACTGTTACAAAATAATGAAACTGAGCATAATCCCTTTTTTTACAATACTCTTCCTGAAATTCTTAAGGGCTTAATAGCATTCCTTACTGTATGCTAAATTTAATGGAACATTCCATGCATTGAAACTTTCAATGTCAAGCATGGCTTATGGTAATTTGGGCCCAGAAATCTCCTGATTTAACAGGTACTAAGAGCTTTTAGTTCTGATAGAGAACATTACAATTTTCTTTATTACACAATACATATCCTCCTCTACTTAATTCATTTCTTTTCCATGTAAAGGGAAGTTGGCCTTCACTGAATGTCCCGATGGAAAATTCTGATATCAGTCATCTAAATTAACTGAAAATTGCTCATTAGGTTTTCTTTAAAGCGATGTCTATCTTTGCAGTGTATTGCCTTTAAAATTCTATCTGCACCATCTGCAGAACATTAGAGGAACTACTGTGAGCTTTTGCAGCTTTGCCATCTAATGAGTTTTTTTCCAAGTAAGTTAGGGATAAATTCTTTGATAACCTTGAAAGAACAAAATGGATTAGAGTGGCTTTGGAAAGATGTGAGAACACTTATCATAATGACAGGGTAAAGTGCAGTGAGGTGAAAGTTGTTTCTTGTTCCTTCAGAAATACAGTATTGTTTTATACTGAGAACTTACAGTACAGTGGGTATAGTGCTGAACTAAAACACCTTGCATTCCTGAAACATAAAGGGGATGATAACAGGTGTGTAAATAATGACTCCCACTTATAGCCTTTATCAGCATTATGCACTATAGAGGACTGTCTTCCTCTCCTTGTCACTCTAACCCTTATGTGCCACCTATTTCCTCTGTCCCTTACTCCTCCTTTTCTTCTTTCCTACTCAATTTCTTCTCTTCCTCTTCAGCCTTCCTCCTAACTCTCAGTACTTGTCCCCTTCCTACTCCACTCTAGCCTCCTCTCCTCTTTTGACCCTCCCTCAGTCTTGAATCTGTCATATGATCTATCACTCTCACCCTGCCCTCCCTCTTGTTCTCCTTCCTTAATACTGTGCATCCCCAGAGGTCACAATCCCATATGCTCCCTATTGCCCTGCTGCTTTTGCTGTGGAGGGATACAGAGTAAAACCTTGGGCCCACTCCTTTGTTCCCACTCCATCATCATTAGAGGATGATGTGCCTTTCAATGTGAACACCAGGAGCCTACTCCTCAAGCTACACCAGCTAAGGCTGTGGTCACCATATTATATTTCTAGCACACTGATGATCACTAAGGCTAAGGTCAGTGATGTGGAAACCTGGCACTTTAGATCTGCAGTCCACAAACAGGACTGTGGGAAAAGTGAGGGTAGTTCTGCTACACTGTACATTCACATCATGCTCAACTCTAATGATGTATGTCCATCTACCATGCCCTCTTCCCATGAACTCTATGGCAGCTGGGTTTCAATGCAAAAATTTGCAACATCATTCACCCAGGTCACAGAAACCCAGGGGTGGTATATAAAATGGGCCAGGGTGGCTGGTATTGATGACCAAAAACCAGGAAAGAGACCATGGGTTATCATATCTGATGACCTCAAGGTGGCAGGGCTGAGTGACAAGGCAGTGGGCAGGACTGGTGGAATGCTGGGGTGAATAGGGATAGGACTCACCCAGCAGAAGGAGAGTAGTGTTGCTGCCACTATATCAATTGTTGCTAAGACACCACCTAGAGTACTGTGTCCCATTCTGGAGACCACATCTCAGAAGATACATAGACAGGCTAGAGGCTATCCAGAGTAGGGAAACTGAATAGAGGTGTGTGGAAAAAAACTTTTACTGGCGAAGCTGAAGTGAAAGTCAGACTTTCACTTCCAAGAATGTTCGGAAATCTATTTCCGAGCTTTGTGGAAATTCTGCCCCCCTGGCATTGCTGCTTAATACAGAATCAAAGTAATTTCCTGGTGGTTAGGGGTCCCTCCCTCCACCTGATCACGCACCCCATATTTAAAAAAAATATCCCTGTAATCCCTAGTGACTAGTGGTCCTTCCCCCCCATCACCCACCCCATAATTAAAAAAACTATGGTTTGACGGTCACCAGACAGGAAAGGGATTTAGGGGTAATCATATCTGATGATCTAAAAGTGGCCAAACAATGTGCCAAGGCTGTGGGGAAAGCCAATGGGATGCTGGGGTGCATAGGGAGAGGTATCACCAGCAGAAGAAAAGAGGAGGTGACACCATTGTACAGGTCATAGGTGAGGCCTCATTTGCAGTACTGTGCCCAATTCTGGAGGCTGCATCTTTGTAAGAACATAGACAGGGTGGAGGCAATTCAAAGAAAAGCAGCAAAGATGGTACAGGGCCTGCAGCAAAAGTCATGTGAGGAGAGACTGGGAGACCTCAAAATGTATACCCTAGAGGAGAAGAGAGACAGAGGAGCTATGATAGAAACCTACAGATATCTAAAGGGCATAAATAGGGTACTGGAGGGTAATAATTTTCAGAAAAGGAGATGTTCAGGAACAAGGGGGCATGACATGATGTTGGAAGGTGGTAGACTAAGGGGTAACATGAGAAAGCATTTCTTCACAGAAAGAGTGGTGGATGCATGGAATAGACTCCCAGCTGAGATGGTGGGGCAAACACAGTGAGGGAATTCAAAAATGCATGGGACAGGAATATGGGAACCCTAGCGATAGGAACAAGAAGGTAAAGTTAGAGATCAAGGAGATGCTGTGGGTTTTACAGTAGGTAGGAAAAATGGGCAGACTTGATGGGCCAAACAGTCCTTATCTGCTGTAAATTTATATGTTTCTTGGGTGGGAATATGTGTTTACTTAGCTAGCATGACTGGTGTATGGCTTAAGGAGCAGCCAACTGCATAACTTCCCAAAGCATGCAGCATTGCAGAATACAAAACTTTAATGACCATATGGTAGCAAAGGCAAAAGAAAGTAATGTTTTGTACATTACTGTAAAACCATAAGCAAAAATTGCCAGCTCTGGGTTGCCATTAATTGCACATGTTTCAGAATGCAGTAGTTTGGATCTGATTGGGGGTAGTCATTGTGAGGATGGTAATGACAATAACAGAGTAAGTTACAGTACATGGTACATTTTCAGACAAAAGCCTGGTCACCCTAAAAGTGAGTAATGGAAAGACACATCTGAAAAAACATCAAGGAGGGAAAGTCTACACTACTTGCAATAGTTGAAAAAATGGTTGCTACATGTAATCTCTTTTAACTGACAGAAAAACATATCCAACACTCCAAAAACTAGCATTTTAGTCTGGAAACAGGATCTGCAATGGTATATAATAAGTTTTTAATTTGTTTATAAAAATAATTAAAACACAAAGGTACTGCATACCTGTTTTAACCAATAACAACTATTAAAGAAAATCCTTGGGATTCAAGTACAAGATTTCAGTATGGAGTTAAGGATATTTAATCTCATCAAGATATTTTTTGTAGTTTTAAAGTAAAACATTTTGCTGAAATCACATGATAAAAATTACCATAGCAATGGCTAGCAGATTCAGACCTCAAGGTGGTAGCCACAGTAAGTAAGTGTGTGTGTGTGTGTGTGTGTGTGTGTGTGTTGGGGGTGATGATGATTGATGATGTGCATGGTATATAGTGAGACACAGGGTCCTGTCCATACAATAAAGTGAGTATTGGCAAGATTTTGTTTTAAAGAGCATAAGAGTGAATATTGAGAAAAAGAAAATTTGTATTTTAGTGTGAAAACAGGATGATACTATAATACTGTAAAATAAGATCATGAGAAAATCTTGGAGATTAAGAATCAAGATTTTAGTTATTAAAATAAGGCAGTTAAGCTCTTCAAGATATTACATTTTGTAGTGTAGGCTAACATTGTATAGCTCACAAAGGCAAAGTACACTGTATATTAAACCTGGATATAGAGACATTCAACATTAAACAGTTTTTTTTTACTTCAAAAATTGTGGTATAGAAAGGAAATGTAATGGGTTCCAGTGGGAGATTATATTTACACCACATACACGTTTATTGCATTCGCAACTCACACATGGGTTCATCCCTTATGCGATATTGTATGGGTCTTGTTCTCACTAGAGAAGATAAATGGATTCTCCTACTGCAACCCATTATCCTCCTTCTCTTTTGTGCATGCCTCTATTTCTGTATGATAATTCATGTTCTTTCATGATTTATGTTTTCACTCATGAACTTATGAATATCTGGCCATCCCAAACAGCTACTGAAAAAACATCAGTGAGAAAATGGAATATGTCATTCATACCCCCAAGTCATAATGTATTTGATTTTTATTAATTTTAATTTCATTTTGAAATAGATTTTTGTCAGAGATTTACAGGATTACAGGGATTTATCCCTGTAGACCAATCAAATGTTCATTAAAAGAGATAATACTGAGACTAATGGACATGACATTTCAAAGGCAAAGGTACTCCAGTCAACGCAAATAAATGCCACATTAGAAAGGTCTTACAAAGATCTGGCTTACAAGTCACAAACCTGTTAATGGAACAATCTATATAAATATTTATATACTGTATAAAATACTGTACTGTGTATTTGGTTGGGATAGTAAAGCTAACAGGCAACATAATATTTTATAGCACTGTTCAGGTTCTATATCCCATTAAAATGGGAAGGACTGAAATACTGGAAAGTGTAATGACTTGATCCAGGTCATGCACTCAGCCTGTGGCTGAGGTGGAAGGCTAGTCTGTGGTCCCCTTTTCAGGTCAGGTGTGTAACCTTACTGATTCAGAAGGCCTTCCATAATACATACACATGTACATTATCTGTCTGTCTGTCTGTCTGTCTACCTAGCTACAGACAGTATCTATCTATCTATCTATCTATCTATCTATCTATCTATCTATCTATCTATCTATCTATCTATCTATCTATCTATCTATCTATCTATCCATCTACAGACAGTATCTATCTATCTATCTATCTATCTATCTATCTATCTATCTATCTATCTATCTATCTATCTATCTATCTATCTATCTACAGACAGTATTTATCTATCTATCTATCTCTCTGTCTGTCTGTCTGTCTATCTATCTATGTGTCTCTCTCTCTCTCGGTCTGTCTGTCTGTTCATCCGTCCACCCACCCACCTATCTGTCTGTCTGTATGTCTGTCTGTCTGTCTGTCTGCCTGTCTGTCTATCTATCTATTTCTCTCTCTCTCAGTCTGTCTGTCTGTCTGTCCATCTGTCCACCTGCCTACCTATCTATCTATCTATCTATCTATCTATCTATCTATCTATCTATCTATCTATCTATCTATCTATCTATCTTTCCATCTATTTATGTAATATGTGTGGACACAAATTGCATTACATAAATGCTGATATTTGAGCTACTATGTAAATAAACTTCATTTTTGTACATAGTAGATACGTCATTAGCATTTATGTGCATAGTAGCTACATCATCTTGCATTTATGTATATAGTAACTACAGTACTGCCTCCCCCACCCCACCTATCTGCTGTCACTACTTTCACAGTTATGGTCTTCCCCTTCACTTTTCAAGCAGTACACTTTAACATCCACAAATGCTATACTATACACATCTAACCAAAAATTAAACATGCATTTGTCAATGCTGAATGTTGATTGCATTGGTCCATTGAGCTTGCTCACTGCGCCTCTGTCACTCACTTGTTCTGTTTCTCCTGGTGCTGCAGGCTGCTCTTTTGTACTGCACTCCTGCCAGCATTGGCACATTTTTCTGCCCACAAAGAAATCCACAACTGTCCCAACAGAACTCTGTTAAGGTGGCTCACTCCCCCTCTCTCACTCACTCATTCTGTTTCTCTTTGTGCTGCAGGCTGCCCTTCTGTACTGGGCTCCTGCCTCTGTTGGTGGCTTTTTCTGCCTACAAAGAAATCTAAAGCAGTCCTGACACAGGTCCATTGAGGCTGCTCACTCGCCCTCTCTCATTCGCTCATTCCGTTTCTGCTGGTGCTGCAGGCTGGCCTTTAGTGCTGGGCTCCTGCCTGCATTGCCGCCTTTTTCTGCCAACAAAGAAATCTGCAGCAGTCATGATACAGCTCCATTGAGCTCGCTAACTCCCCCTCTCTCACTCACTCATTGTGTTTCTCCTGGTGCTGCAGGCTGCACTTTTGTACTGGGCTCCTGCCTCTATTGGTGCCTTTTTCTGCCCACAATTAAATCTGCAGCAGTCCTGACAGAGCTCCGTTGAGCTCGCTCACTTCCCCTTTCACTCGCTCATTCCATTTCTGACAGCGCTGCAGGCTACCCTTTTGTACTGGACTCTTGCATGCATTGCTAGCTTTTTCTGCCCACAAAGAAATCTGCAGCAGTCCCAACAGAGCTCCATTGAGCTCACTTACTCCTCCTCCCCTCTCACTCGCTCATTCTGTGTCTCCTGCCGCTGTAGGCTGCCCTTTTGTACTGGGCTCCTGCCTTTGTTGGTGGCTTTTTCTGCCCACAAAGAAATCTGCAGCAGTCCTGACACAGCTCTGTTGAGCTCACTCACTCCACCTCTCTCACTTGCTCATTCCTGCTGGCACTGCAGGCTGGTCTTTTGAACTGGGCTCCTGTCTGCATTGCCACCTTTTTCTGCCCACAAAGAAATCTGCAGCAGTCATGATAGAGCTCCATTGAGCTCGCTGACTCCCATTCTGTCACTCGCTCATTCTGTTTCTCTTGGCACTGCAGGCTGCACTTTTGTAAGGGGCTCCTGGCTGCGTTGGCACCTTTGTTTGTTCACAAAGAAATCTGCAGCTGTCCTGACAGAGCTCCATTGAGGTCACTCAGTCTCCCTCTCTCACACGCTCATTCTGTTTGTCCTGGTGCTGCAGGCTGTCCTTTTGTACGGGGCTCCTGCCTCTGTTGGCACCTTTTTCTGCCCACAAAGAAATCTGCATCAGTCCTGACAGAGCTCTGTTGAGCTCGCTCACTCCCACCTCTCTCTCACTAGCTCATTCAGTTTCTCTCGGTGCTGCTGGCTGCCCTTTTGTACTGGGCCCCTGCCTGCATTGATGCTTTTTTCTGACCACAAAGAAATCCGCAGCAGTCCCGACAGTGCTCCATTGACGTCGCTCACTACCCCCCCTTCCTTGCTCTCTCATTCTGTTTCTCCCAATGCTGCAGGCTGCCCTTTTGTACTAGGCTCCTGCATGGGGGCCATTTTATGCCCACAAAGACATCTGCGGTAGTCCCGACAGAGATCAGTTAAGCTCGCTCACTCACTCCCCTCTCATTCGGTCGATCTTAATCTGTCCCAAACACTGATTTCCCACAGTGATGTGCTATTCTGCAGCAGGAATGAAAAACATATTTTGGCCAGGATGTGAAAAATGACAGCTGTAAATTTCATAAGGAGGTGTGAAAAAATGCCAGTGTTGAAAATGTGGCGTGAAAATATTACAAATTTGCAAAGTTACAAGGGTGTGTGGAAACAGTTCAATGCACACTCATAACACAGTCATTTTATGGAGTTTCATCACCAAATTTTCAACATAGGGATTTTAGGACCTCTGCTCGTGAACAGTGTCACTGTCATTTTCCTAATCTGTCCCAAACACTGATTTCCCCCAGCGACAGCGTTATTCTGTGCCAGAAGTGAGAAAACACATTTCAGCCATGATGGGAAAAATGACAGTTGTACTGTTCATAAGTAGGTGTGGGAAAATGGCAATGTTGAAAATCTGGAGTGAAAATATTATAAATCCGCGAAGTTACGAGCGTGCATGCAAACTGCACAACACACGCTTGTAACACAGTCATTTTATGGAGTATCATCACCAAATTTTCAACATAGCCATTTTAGGACCTCTGCTCATGAACAGTGTCACTGTCATTTTCTTAATCTGCCCCAAACACTGATTTCCCACAGAGACCGTACTATTCTGCGCCGGAACTGTGAAAACACATTTCAGCCAGGATGTGAACAATGACAGCTGTACTGTTACAAGGAGGTGTGAACAAATACTAATCTTGAAAATCTGGCATGAAAACATTGCAAATTCATGAAGTTACGAGCATGTGTAGCAACTGCTCATCGCACGCTCGTAAAACAGTCATTTTTTTGATTTTTCCCACGAAATTTGCAACATAGGCTTTTTGAGAGCCCACCTCATGAACACTGGCACTGTCATTTTGTTAATTGGTCCCGAAAGGTGATTCTGTGCAGTGACCGCAAAATCACCTTCCGGGGCAGAATAACGCCAAGACAGTGGCAGAATTCATGAGGCGGGGTCCCAAAAACCGCAAGTTGAAAATTTGGTGTGAAAATTCAGAAAATGTCTGAGATATGCATCAAAGTTGGAAAAACCTTATTTATTCCATTATACAGCTTACAGACAATACCTCAGTCTGCGGTCTGCTTTGAAGAATGCAGCATGTTCCCAGTCCACCAAAGATTGTCACGCCACACTCTGGAGGTAAGTATGGGGTGAGGGGGGTGTGGGGAGGCAGGGTGTGCAGTCGGTGGGCGCAGGTTGTGGGAGGGGGCAAGGAAACTGCGAGGGACTGTTTTCTTTTTTCACAGGTAAAAAAAACCAAAAACATTGTGGGACTTTTTTTTTTTTTAAAGGGGCATGTGGCACGCTGGGTGGGCTCCCAGCATGCCAACAGAGTGTTTCTTGGGGGGGAATCTGTACTCAGTGGGGGATTAGCACCCCCATTGGCACAAAGGGGGGCACAACAGCCGAGGGGGATTGGGCACCCCTTGGCACTAATGTACTGGGTGTTTGTGGGGGGGCCCATTATGCTGATAGGGAGTGGGTCCCCCATCAGCACCTGAAACTGGGAGGGTGGGACATAATACAGATGGGGATCGGGCCCCCTGTCAGTAACAGCAAAGTACAGGGCAGGGGCACTGAAGCCGACAGGGATTGGGGCCCCAGTCAACAAACAAAAACTGTTCTGGGGGGCATATGCTGCAGAGGGGGATTGGACACCCCCTCAGCACTGGGTTTTTCTTAACATTGTTTGTGAATATGCCGCCATGTTCACAAACAATATTACACTTGACAACATTCCGCCCAGCAATTATTTGTAGCTCCCTCATTGCAGCGAATGGCTGACGCTGCAATGATGCAGCAACCCCTGATTGCAGCGGCTGAAACATTTCAAGGTTGTGGCACGCTGGCTGAACTTATGTCAGCAGCAGCATGCCATGGCATTGGGGAAAGCGGGCCAAGCCCTTAAAGGCTGTGGGGGCATTGGCCACAACAGTGCCGCGCCTCCACAACCTGCTTCTGGCAACCTGCTGCAATATGTTTCTTGTACATGAGCGCAGTCAACATAAAAACACTGCCTGTTACATCATAGTGCAGCACTACAACAATTAGTTGGTCAAAATACATTTTCAAAAATGCACCTACTCTTTTTTTTCCCACCTTCTCTTAATACTCACTCCGTAGTATTCAATCAGTCATGTTCATCAACCTTCTCTCTGCCAGCCACCTCCCAGTTTACTCACACACAGCTGCATTTTGAAACAAAAGATCTTCACTCATAACCAGCACAAAATGGAAATGAAACAAAAAAAGAACTTTCTGAGCCCCCAAACTGCCCAAGTTCATTCCCAATGCACTCACTCCAAGAACTGTCACACCATCCTCTCTCTCTCTCTCTCTCTCTCTCATCATCTTCATTCTTTTTTTTTTGATTGAAGGCAAATTGAGAGAAACTATCTCTCTGTCTCTCTATCTCTCTGTCTCTTTCTCTTTCTCTTTGGTTCCTCTGTGCAGCTCACATACTAAAACACCAGGACTCATCCTTTCCTCTAATGATGGTCTTCACACCAACCACACAACCAGTGAACATTTTTTTAATCTCTTCTGCCTAGATCTCTGCGTATACCTCTCACCTGGCATTTCAAGCATCTTTTCCTGCATTTCAGCTGCTCACAACAACCACAGTAGTACTCATTCATGTTTGTATGAGTTTTTGGTGGTTCAGGTGATGGATCAACCTCTGGTTTTGAACACCCCTGCCAGAAGCTACTGACCAGAGGAGCAGGGAGAGGCACTTGTTGAGCTAGAACACTCAGCCAATCCAAGCCAGGCTGTGCCTCCCTGCATGCCAGCCAATCAGCTGACCTGAAAGGAAAATCCAGGAAGAGTGAGGAAGCAGAGAGCTTTAAATAGTCCATTCACCAATCCAGGAGCACAGACAAAGTTTTTAGTGGGTTGGGGGAAGGGATTGCCCTCTCCACTTGAACACCACCATCAGAAGCCTAGTGGCACCCCCCACCCTCTGTTCACACCCCTGTATTGTCCCAATATCAGCTTAAATAAAGAAAACCATCCATCAATGTCTTTTTTAAACCTCAAAAAACTAAAATGGCCCCTCACCAATCTAATCCCCCACCCGACCTTCCACTCAGCACCCACCCACCCATACCCCCTCACATTCTCACTTACCTGAACATGCCCCACTGCAAACATCCACTCTCTGATCGAAGACATGTCTTGCTGCTGGAACCACTGACTGCAATATGCGAAACTAAGGTAAATGAGATTCAGTGTATTTCAATGGGGTTTTGAACTTTGATGCGTAAAGTTTTCATTTTTGCATTTTTGGTCCCAAATTTTCAATATGGTGTTTTTGAGACCCCACCTCAGGATGAATAATAGTGGAATTATGCAAATCAGGCCCAAAAGGTGATTTTGCACTATCATTGCAAGATCACCTTTTGGGTGGGATTTGAACATTTTCACTGCCCTTGTTCATGAGGTGGGGTCATAAGAAGACTATGTTGAAAATTTGGGGTCAACATTTATAAAATTGAAATTTTCTATGCTTGCTCATAACTTTGGTCATTTTCAATATTTTGACCCAAAATTTTCAACATAGGCATTTTTTCACACCATCTCATTTTTCAAGCCCTAGCCAAAATGCATTTTCACACCTGTGACACAGAATGACATTTTGGTGACATGGAATCTCATTTTGGCAGGGATTTGAAAACTTTCACCAATGGGATTCATGAGGTGGGGTGAAGCAGCCCCTCACTTTATTGGCTGCATCAGTACCCTCATGTTGTAGCCACTTTGACCAGAACTTGTTACATTTTGAGAATTCAATGGTATGAACTTCTGAATGTATTTGTGTGTTACTCTAAGTTCTACAAATCCTTTGTGGGTTGAATCCTGATATCCATGGCACAAAATATTGCATGAATTTAAAATGTTCCACACTCCTTGCTCTGGACTTTTCCCATAAATTTTATTATTAGTCTTTGGTCATCCTGAGAATTCAGAGTTCACAGGTTCTAACCCCACTAGAGTCAAATACTCGTTGTGTAATCTTTAGAAAGTCATCACCTTCCAGTGCTCCTATCCACACAGCAGTGAAACAGAGAAGTATGTAAAATAAATAAGTAACCTTTATTTTTAGGGCTGTGGGCAGAGCCTACAACCGTTTTGCAATCTCTCTGTAGCTTTGAAAATGGCCAATTGTGGAATCTTCGGTTGGACTTTTGGAAATATCCTTCTGAAAGCATAATGGAGTTTGAAACCCTCCACCATGATCTGATGCTACAGAATAACAGCTGCACTACTTTGGCTGTTACTTCTGCATTCCGGTGCATGAACTGCACATGCGAATGACTCATGCGCATGTGCAGTTCTGCAAGTGTCACCATGTTGTGAATGGCAAAATACCATTCACTGTACAGATGTTCCTGACATCAGCCACCAGCTCTGTGGCATTCTGTGCCCCCCCACCAACTCAACAGGCACACTGGGATCCCACCCCAGTGTGCATAAATATTTTTCTGTGCCCCCTTCCCCAGGTCATGCCTGACATTGGGGTGCCCAATCCCCATGTCGGCATCTTCTACACCCCCCATTCATGTGGAAGTCCACCCCAGTGCTCCAAAATGTTTTTTTCTCTTGTTTTCTGTAAAATAGAAAATGGTCCTTCGTTGTCATAGTTTTTTTTCCCTGTAAAACAGAAAACAGTCCCTCATCATCGCTGCAGTCCCCCTCCCCTCCCACCCTCCCACTGAGCACCCACCTCTCCACACACCCCTTGCCCCATACTTATCTCCAGAGGTTGGCGCTGTCATCTTATCTGGATCAGGACACATCTGCACTCTTCAAAGCCCAACCATGAACTGAAGAATCAAAGGTAAGCCATTCAATGGGCTTTTCAACTAATGCTGATATCTCAGTCATTTTTTGGAATTTTTGCCACAAATTTTCAACATGGGGTTCTTGGGAACCCAGCTCATAAAAACTGCAACTGTCATTTTGTTACTCAGTCCCAAAAGGTAATTTTGTGGTCGCTCTGCTGAATCACTTTTCGGGACTGATTCATGAAATGACAGTGTCACTGTTCATGTGGAGTGGTCCCAAAAAGCCCATGTTGCAAATCTGGTAAAAAAATTACTTTGCTATGAGCATTCATTGTGCAGTTTCTACGCACACTCCTAATGTCGCTAGTTTGTAATACTTTCACTCCACATTTTTAACATTGCCATTTCTGCATACCTCCTTCAAAACAGTACAACTGTCATTTTCCACAACTTGCCCAAAACATGTTTTTGCTCCTGTAGTGCAGAATAGCGCATTTGCTCTGTGCAATCATCTTTTGGGACAAGTGAACAAAATGACACTGGTACTGTTCATGAGAAGGGGTCCAAAAAAGGCCATGTTGAAAATCTGGTGCAACACCTTCAAAAAATGGACAAGTTTCACCTGGGCATCGAATAATTTCTATGCACATGTGTAACTTTGGTCACTTCAGTAGCGTAGCAAATTCCGAGAGGTCCTGGGTGCAAGGATATGTCATAGGGCCCCCCAGTTTTGAATAAACATCACAATTATGATTTGGGGCCCTCAAGCTTCATAGGCCTGGGTGTGAGTGCACCCCCTGCACCCTTGTAGCTACACCCCTGGATCACTTGATGGCTCTTAACAGTCCTATCGGCTCAGGCTAGATCTTGTTTGACATAATACAGCTGTTAGGGCATCACTTAAAACTGTCATGTGTATGCAAAGTTCCATGTTACATAAAATGTCTTTCGCAAAATAGATTATACACATTGCATAATGCAAACCAATTAGGTTACGCAGGGACAATGGCAGACTGGATAGACCAAACTGACCTTCGTATGCTGTCAGTTTCTCTGTTTCAGTTTTTTATATTTCAATTATAATTCAGAGACCAATCAATAAGACAATAGCTACTTTACATCTTTTGTATATGTCATAAACATTGACATACCTGAAAATGAGATATTGCATCTGAACTAGGCTATACACTGGTAAAAAAGTGAAACAATAATGAATAATTTGTAATGTTACTGGCTGTCTCTATAAAGGTGAGGGTGGATTGTTAATGTTCCCTGTTGCAGTTATAGTCATTTGGTATATGTAGTCAGTGTTATCAGCTGATATTGATCAGTGACCGTCCTTTCCCAGTTCCTTCCTCAGTTAAAGCCTCCTGGGATGCAGCTCGGATGACAGGTGCTGTGTGTAGTATTATACAAATACTTACTAGATTGTATGATATTGTGGGAAAATATTAATCCTGAGAAATGAACTGTTGACTGGCAATAGTTATAGTGGCTAAAACTGAAGTCTGAGGGCTAAAAAACCAAAAAAAACATTTGAAGTCAATAGTTCATCTCAAGTTCAAGTCATCACTGTGAGCACCCATAAGTTTTATGCCAGGCAGATTTTTAATGATTGCCCATTGCTATGGAAAAGCTGGAAAACAGCATACAAATATTGACAAGAGGAAAAGGAAATAGTGATGAAATATTGGAAATAGTGGGAAAATATTGCCCAAAGGTAAAAACTATTGCATGACAATAATTATATTGCCTGACGCTGAAGGCTGAGGTCATTATGACTATTGGAAAGCAATAATTCACCCTGAGGGGTATATATTTTCTATTATTATTTCTACTATATCCTGACACAACTCTGGTCAATATCTGTTTTATTAAACCTTGCCCAAGTTTCAAGGATTAGAACTGACAGTAGTCGAAAAACTCTTGCCCAGTTCTAGTGAACTATTACCTGGTTCTAATGGACTGCTGCCTGGTTCTAATAAAATATTATCTAGTTTCTGTTTTAAACCAGGCAATAGTGCAAAAACCTTATATGTCATGTGACTGGCTCTGGCCCAGTTTGAGACCAGGAACTGTTCAAAGGCTAAGTAATTTGTGCTGCATAGTGTTATGTGACTCTGGCTTTTAACAATCACAAAAACAGTATTTAGATCCAAGGTTTAATAGAAAAGTTGTATTGTATGCTATTTAGAGGTACTCAAATAATCCTTTGACATTTTTGGATACACCCAGGTTTCACAAGCTTTGCCCAGAATGGCTTATACAGCTCATGAAAGCGACACATTTGGGGCAACCCGGATATTTATTCCTGGAGCACATACTGTACTATTACACTGACTATCTGATAGAAGCCCCTGGATAATGGATATACTCTAATAAAAAGTGTTTCTTAAGTAGCTATAAAGATTACATCAGCCTTACATTTAGATTTAATAAATATACATCTGCAGCCTCAAAAAAAAACTATCAAATATTCAAAGATAGCCTTTTTTGTTTTTATAACTGCAATAAGGCATACCGAAGGTGTAGATTAAAGTCAGTCAATCGCCTCATGGGGCATGTAGCACTCAGATACATCTTGTACCATGTTTCACCCTGGGGGTAAATAACAGATTGTTAATCTAACCCTAGTTGTGCCTTAGTACTTCAATTTTGGCCTGATAGTCCCACACAGTACCAAATAATTTATTAAGATAATGACCATGAGAACTCATTATCCTGTCCAGATTAAGAAAGGGAAAAAAAAAACATGCCTGAAGCAATGATCCAGGGTGTCAAGCATATTGTGATGGAATGTGGTCGGTTAATAACAGGATAAGGTAACAATTATCCAGAAAAGGTTCTCCTGAGTGGATCTATGCCTGATAAGGTTAACCACCAGATACCTGAGCTATCCATTAGAGTGTAAACAGTGTGATTATCCATCTCAGCATCTCAGATTCTATTGTATTGTCTTATTCAGCCTGTTTCTGTTCCTTTACAGTACATTAAGTTCCCAGAAACATATACATTATACTATATGGGCCCGATATTCAAATGTGCACCTGGCAATAGCGCAAAGCTCTTGACTTGGGTCTAGCAGCAGATAGGCAAAACTACCATGCAGCTAGAAATGCCTCCACCAAAGAAATACGGCAGGCCAAAGCTGCCTACTATCAGGCTAGTCTCTCCTCCTTGTGCGGACATGGACGCAAATTCTGGGAGACCATTGACAGACTGAATGGTAAATCCCTCTCTCCCCCGCTGTCCCTCATACAAGTTTATGGTACTAATACACAGGATCCTGAGCTTATAGCCAGCACCTTAAATACCACCTTCATGGACCTCAACAAAGTCCTCCCACCCAGATATTTCTCCACACCTGTTACCCCCTCTCCAGCATTCCCCCCTTCACATGCTGGGGTACCCCCATTTCACTTTAAATTTATTTCCTGGAGTACAGACAGAAAATACCTATCCAAGATTCTTAGAAAATCTAGTCATAGAGCTGACACCCTACATCTCAATCTCCTCAAACTCTCCCTGGAATCTGTCCTAACACCCCTTACCAAGATTCTTAATATGTCCCTCTACCTGGGTTAATTTCCAGCCCATTGGAAACAAGCCATAGTGACCCCAATTTTTAAAAGTGGAGATAGAACTTTACCAAGTAACTATAGGCCAATCTCCATACTGCTGCCCCCGTCTAAAACATTGAAGAAGATCATTGCTGACTAACTATCGCAGTTCCTTGACACATACAATCATTTATGTCCTCAACAGCATGGTTTCAGGAAGGCTCACAGCACCACAACTGCCCTACTGGAATATACCTCCTTCATTCATGATGCACTAGATCATGGGCTCTTAGTTGGGTCTGCCTATGTTGACCTGACTAAGGCCTTTAATACTGTTCATCACCCCCTGCTGACTTGACTCCCTACTCTCCATTGGTCTATCCCTAGAAGCCTCCTCCTGGTTCTCCAGCTACCTCTCTGGCCAATCTCAACAGGTAAAATTTGACCACACGCTGTCTCCCCCCCAAGTCAGGTCTGGGGTACCACAGGGTTCCATTCTTGGGTCTCTGCTATTTAGCCTATTTCTTAACTCTCTCCACCAGGCCTGCTCTGGACAGCTCTTCCTCTATGCAGATGATGCTGTCATTTTCTGCCGGCACCAGGACCCATCCACCCTGCAACACAACCTACAGAAGCAGTTCACTGAGATCAAGTCTTGGTTCACCACCCATAAACTGGTTCTCAATTATAAGAATACAGAAGTGATGCTCTTTGTGCACCACCAGAACAAGAACAGGTCCTACCCCCTCCACATTCTCAATTCCAACTCTGCCCCCTTCAAAACTGTCCCCAGCTTTAAATATTTGGAGATCACCCTTGATTGGGCTTTCACCTTTAATGAGCACATCTGTACCACTTGCAGAGCTGTCAACATCAGAACTGGCCTCCTGTATCGGCTTCGCTCCTGTCTCCCAGAGAGAGGCTGCTCTAAGGCTGGCAATATCCAGCTAGGTTCTCTCTCTGATTGACTATGGCCTAGTCATTTAGGGGTCAGCCCCCAATACCGCACTAATTAAAATCAGAACTGCCCTAAACAAAGCCTGCCACCTACCTACTGGTTGTGACAGATATACACATACTTGCGACCTATACCGGAGAACTTCCTGGTTAAACCTTAAGGGTCATATCCGCTACCACACCTGCCTCCTTGCAAAAAAATATCCCTTGGTCTTGTCCCTCCTGGAGCGTCAACTACACTAACACCGATCCACAGATCGAGAACCACTAGATACTCCAGCAATATTGCCTTCCATACCTCTCTATTTAGAACCACTGCTGGGCAAAGATCCTTCAGTTACTGAATAGAACCCCACTGCGGATGAATGCCCTTCCTACCACTCTACTGGATACTCAGAGACTGGGACCCTTTAAATCTGAACTATGACAGCTGCTACTTGCCCCCCCTAAATGTGTCTGCCTTCATGCCCTCCCATGACCCTGACGAACCCAGTAAACTTGGTACCCAAACCTCTCTCCTACTGGCCTGGAACATCCCCCCCTGTATCTCACAATATCCCTTGGATTGATCCCCTCCTGCCTCTCTGGTGTTGACTAGTTACCCAACTGAGTAACAGAAATCAGAATGCTTGTCTTTTGTAAAACTTTATTTTTATAATCATGTTAGAATATTCTGTAATTATTGTACCCTAAGTCTTGAATGTCTTGCTTGTAAATTTACTGCCCACTGTCTGTAACTGTTTTTTAGAAGTGGAGCCTTTGCAAAAGAGTCTCCAACTCAAAAGGTTGTAATTCCTAAATTTAAATAAATTAACAAAATAAATAAAAAGTGGGTTTGCAGTGCAATTGAAGTGCGCTGGAGCAACTAAGGGACATATTCAAAAGAGATGAGCCATGGTGCATCTCTTCTGAATATATCACGTAATACACATTGCACAAATACAATGCCCTAGCACATCCTCCCCCAAGACAGGGCTGAACACCAGGAATGGGAAATGTGCCAATGCATCAGAGATACCATGTGTACAAATTCCTGATATTCAGCCACCAATGTGCAAATGGGGCCACAATGCATGCAAGGTGCAAATGGGGCCATTAGCATGTCATTATGGCCCCATTTGCATGAGTTGTGCAGGACTGGCCGGCAAAATGTCCTGTACAGTTGACCGCCACAGGAACAGCAATAGTAACTCCCTGGTAGTCTGGTGGTTCCTCCCCAATCTGTACCTTTGATCACCATAGTAGGCATGACAGACATATCCCTGGTGGTCAGTGGCTCCCCTGCCCAACCCAGCCCAGCCCACCCATCACCATACAATAGCACCAAAGGATCCCAGGTAGTCAGTGCAACCCCACCCTCCCATATCAGCGATCACTGTGCCATTATTTGAATGCCTATCCATGGTGGTCCAGTGGTGCCCCAACCCACACAGGGCCCGAGCCAACCCAACTTCCCCCCATCATCAGCGGGCAGCATGCTCACCTACATACCACTGCAGCTGCCTGCGAATGACAGCTAACAGTAGGAGCTGCAAGATCGATTGATCCACACTGTGGACCAATGGGCTTGCAGTGCATCTAATATCTTCTGGCTTTGTATGAATGACTCATTCACCAAGCTGAAGTATTAGTATGCACTGCAAGCCCATTGGTCCACAGTGGACCATGAGCTTGCAGCTCTACTGTAAGCTGTCATTCAGTGGGCAGCCACGGTGGTATGCGGTGGGTATGCTGTCTGCGATGATGGGGGGAACTGGGTGGGCTAGGGGTCCTGTATGGGTGGGGGGTACCACTGAACCACCATGGATAGGCATTTGAATAGTGACACGATGATTGCTGCCACAGGAGGAATGGGGGGGTTACACTGGACAACCTGGGATCCTTCGGTGCTACTGTATGGTGATTGGTGGGTCAGGTTGAGCAGTGGGAGCCACTGGATGACCAGGACATTAATTACATTGCCACTATGGGCAATCGGGGTACGGGTAGGGGGGTTACCGCTAGACCACCAGGGAACTGTACTGTACTAATTCGCTGGCAATCGGTATTATGGGCAGGGAGGGGGCGTACCAGGGACTGCCGTGTGTGCTTGGGCATGATGTTGGGGGGTTACAACCCACAGTCGGCGGTGGCTGTGTTGCACACTGCAATACAGTGAGCCTCTGTTGGGTGGACTGTACTTGAGCCTTCTTTTTTATTTTTTTTTATATTTATCTTACTTTTTGTCCTCCGTGCTGAGCTGTCATGGATCTGCCCTGGTCATGGTGCCCATGCGGCTTCCACAGTCTGCTAAGCCCCTTACTGTTCAGGTTACCTCTGACTTGCCCCCCAGGGGGTGGGGCATGGCACCTCAGCAGACATCGGTGCCGTGAAATGGTATCTGGTTGGGAGAGCCCTCAGCCAGGCAGCTAATTGAAGTCCAGGAGCAGGGCATCATAGACACGGCCAGCATGGAGGGATTTTATCCCTATAGGATGGGGCAGGGACGTGCAATGATGCTTGCTTCTGTCCCACCCCAGAGAGCCCTTAATCGTGTGTCGGCACAGGGCAATGGACTTCACCTCTGCTTGGCATCACTCATGCACCAAGTACAGAAACCTCCCACCCCCCCGGAGAAAGACAGCAGTCCTGAGGACTCTTGATCCTTCTCCCCCAGTCAGTCTTCTGATGACCCTGGCTCGTTCCCGAACCCTGGTCACCAGCCTTGTAAGTGGAAATCCAACTGCTGCACTGGTGGGCCAGCTGACCCTTTTTCCCTGGCTCAACTTTGAGCCCAGGTATGCAGCGCATCTCAGGGGTGTGCTGGCATATGTGCCTCACATCCTGGGCTGAATATCAGGATGTGCTGCATATGCATGGGCACGCCCCCTTGAGATGTACTGCATATATTGTCTTTGCACTCTGGCGCATTGGAAATTGTGCTGTGCAATTCACTCTTCTGGATATCTCCCTTGGGTGCAGTTCTGTGGTTGTGCTGGCACAACTCAGCTGTGCCTGGTGCAGACCCTTTGAATATCTAGGCCTACATGTTTACTCTAAAGTTTTGTTAACCAGGTAATTACATTGAACCAAAGGCCCTTTTCAAGAATAATCTGGAGATCAGTTTTAACATTATTAAAAAGTGTTAGTCTCATGGTTTCACATTATGTGCTATTTAGAAGGAATAGGGAAAAAGAGAGATGGGTGAGGGTTGCTCTACAGGTTAGGGAAAGCATCAGATTCATGGAGGTTGGAGCTTTGTATCTCTGCAGAAAAAAGAAATCCCAACATTTAGGTTGTCTGGGAGGACTGAGAGTCATGTGGCCCACAGGAAACAATCAGGGAGAAGCAGAAAGCTGTGCCAGCTGCTTAAATACAGCAGTGTTTTTCCATCTGAGCCCTTTTCTGCTAAGAGGCAAGTGCCAGCATTTGGGGGAGGACATCAGTGAAACAGCACAGCTGGTAGCTGGTTTTGCCACTTTCTAGTGTTTCTACTCTGTCATTGTTTGTGTTCATACCGGAAAATGAAGATACACCATTTTGGGCATCTAGAAGAACTTATAGTCATATGTCCCCCAGGAACCAATCAGGGAGAAGCAGGAATCCACACTGTCTTAGTCATGCCCTACAGGGGGCATGCCTTAGACAGCTAGTATTGGAACCCACTCAGGAGGGAGCAGTCTTAGACCTGGTACTCTCAAATGAAGATGGTGAGAGGATCACAGATTTAGAAATGGATAGCCATCTGGGACCTAGCGACCACCGAACACTATGGTTCACGATTAACACAGCAGTAGAGTCAAACCATACAAAGGCAAAGGTCCTGGACTTTTGGATGGCTAACTTTGCCAAAATGGATGAATGCCTAAGGTATGCGCTAGCAAATGGGCAGGAAGGAGGGGGGGTGGAAGAACAATGGGGAATAATCAAAACTGCCATCACAGAGGCAACAAGCCTTTGTGTGAAGCAAATAAACAAAACAAAATAAAGTAAAAAAAACACTATGGTTCTCAAATGAGGTGGCAGGGAAGGTTGGGGAGAAAAAGATAGCATTCAGGAAGCACAAGAAATCACATAAGGAGCCGGACAGAGAACTGTATAAGTTAAAGCAGAAGGAAGCAGTGAAGGCAGTCAGAATGGCAACAGCCCAAACAGAGGAAAAGATAGCCAACTCAGTTAAGAAGGGGGATAAAACCTGCTATAAGTACATCAGGGAGTGAAGGAAGACCAAGAGAGGGATAGTGAGGCTTAAGAAAGGGGAGGGGGTGGGAAAAGGGTGACTGAGAAAAGGCAGAGATATTGAACAAATATTTTTGCTCACTATTCTCAAAAGAAGAAGGGAGGTACCCTAAACCAAACAATAAAAGCACTCTGGACACAGGGGTCAACACTAGTCCATTCACAGAAGAAAGGGTCATGAAGGAACTCCTAAAACTCAAAGTAGACAAAGCAATGGGGCCTGATGGGATTCACCCAAGAATTCTGAAAGAACTAAGGGGAGAACTAGTGACACCATTGACTACCCTTTTTAACAAATCATGGGTGTTTGGTGTGGTACCAGAGGACTGGAGGAGGGCGGACGTGATTCCTCTCCACAAATGTGGTAGCAAGACAGAGGCAGGAAACTGCAGACCTGTTAGATTGACCTCAGTGGTAGGAAAAATGATGGAATCACTTCTGAAAGAAAGAATTGTTGAGTACCTAGAGGCCAGCGGGGCACAGAACCCTAGGCAGCAAGGATTTACAGCAGGAAGATTATGTCAGATGAATCTAATAGATTTATTTGACTGGGTAACCAAAGTAATATACCAGGGAGGGGCTGTGGATATGGCCTACCTAGACTTTAGCAAGGTATTTGACACAGTCCCATACAAAAGATTAATAAACAAGTTAGCCAGCCTGGAAGTGGGTCCCAGGGTGGGTAACAAGCTGGCTGGATAACAGGACCCAGGGGGTAATAGTAAAAGGAGTACACTCTGAAGAAAGGGGGGGTTACCAGTGGGGTACCACAGGGTTCAATATTTGGACTGGTCCTCTTTAATGTCATTATAGGTGACTTTGTAGAGGGTCTGGAAGGAAACTTATGCCTCTTTGCAGATGACACAAAGATCTGCAACAGGGTTGATACACAAAAAGGGGTGCAAAGAATAAGAAGGTACTTGACAAGATTGGAGGAATGGTCAAAAATACAGCAGTTTTGATTCAATGCAAAAAAATACAAAGTAATGCACCTGGGAAACAAAAACCCAGGAGAAGAGTACACAATTGGGTGAGGGGTACTAACAACAACACAAATGGAAAGGGACCTGGGGTAGTCATATCAGATGACATTAAGGTAGGTAAGCAATGTGAGAAGGCAGTAAGGAGGGATGGGGGGATGCTAGGATGTATAGGGAGAGGCATCACCAGTAGAAAACAGGAAGTTGTTATCCCTCTGTACAGACAGTTGGTGAGACCCCATCTGGAGTACTGCTTACAGTTCTGGAGACCCTATCTCTGCAGGAACATAGACAGGGTGGAGGCTGTCCAGAGGAGGGCAACTAAAATCGTGCAGGGCCTGCAACAGAAGATATATGAAGCGAGACTAAAAGTGCTTAATATGTATACTGTTGTGGAAAGGAGGGAGAGGGGGACATGATAGAAACTTTCAAGTACCTCAAGGGACTCAACAAAGTCCAATACGGGAGCATCTTTAAGAAAAAGAGATGTACGAGAACAAGGGGGCACAATTGGAAGATAGAGGGGGGACAGCTCAGGGGCAACATGAGGAAGTACTTTTTCACAGTGAGGGTGGTAGACACATGGAACCACCTTCCTGAGGAGGTTGTGGGGTCAGAAAAACAGTGAGGGAATTCTATAATGCATGGGACAGACGTAAGGTAATCTTAGTGAGGGGTAGGAGGAAGTAGGGTGTTGGGTAACTGGAATCTGCAGCTTATCCAATAGGTTTGAAATGGACAGACTAGGTGGGCCAAGCGGCCCTTATCTGCTGTCAAAGTCTATGTTTCCATATGTTTCTAAGCAGCTGCTTAAATACAGCAGCATTTTTTCATCTGAGCAATTTTCTGCTGGGAGGCAAGCACCAGTGTTTGGAGAGGGATACCAGTGAAATCGCACAGCTGGCAGCCAGTTTTGCCACTTTCTAGTGTTTTTACTATGTTATTGCTTGTGTTCAGACTGGAAAATTTAGACCTGCCACTTTTGGTATACGGGACAACTAAGAGTCATATGACTCCCGGGCACCGATCAGGAAGAAGCAGGACACTACTCCAGTTGGTTAAATAGACTTCTTCCAACCATGTTCCATCATGCTCATGTCCCAGAGTATGAGTGGAACACAGCAGGAATGGAACAGGTAATCTTAATGCATTAAGGTGTCAGCAGGTATCTGTAAAGCAACTACAGTCAGCAGGAGGTTCTGCATGGGAGACAAGCGACAAGGTAAGATAAATCTAACCTCTGTGTACACTTACTCTAAAAAAGAGAAGGTAGCTGGCTACAGCTGGTGGGTTTAGTGTAAAAAGTAAACATTGCAGAACTTAGATACAGGTAACTGCTAACAGAGGGAACACTGGAGATATCCTGTTTGAGGTAAGGTGACTTAGCCAGTTCAGGTAAGGAAGGGAAGGGAAGGGAAGGGAATGGAAGGGAAGGAAGGTTAAAAGGTAGAGTAAGGAGGCAATGGGGTACTGAGAAGGGTTCAGATGACAGTAATACTGATAGAAGGGAAAGCAAATGACATCCTATCTAGGATAGGGTAACAAACCAAATATAAATAGAGAAAGGAAGGAAGGAAGGAAGGAAGGAAGGAAGGAAGGAAGGAAGGAAGGAAGGAAGGAAAAGGTATAGGCATGAGGCACAAGGGGACAGACCATGATCTGTAGTAATGAAGATAAAGCAGGTAAACATGTGGGAGTGCAGTGTAATGGGTGTGGAGCTGCAGTCTTTTGGGACACATTCTGAAGAATTTTCATGCACCTCTCTGGGTTGAGGGTGGAGGGTTCTGGCCTCTGATCCAAGTCAACAAGGATGCAAATGAGCTTTTACCCCAGCCAGGGGCCACCAAGTCTGATGCCACTGTCTTTAGAGGATGCTTAGACAGAGGTTTAACATTTGGACCTTGGTGGGCTCCATGAGGGTGGTGGTGATGGTTAAGGTACACACTGTTCATCCTATGCCACTACAAAATGTATTTGCTGTACTGGAGAGCAGTACTGCAAGCAGGAGGAACCTGACATAATGGAAAAGGAGGATATGGGGGTCCTCAGAAGGGAAGACCCCAAGGTGAAAGGAAGAGGCCCCCTGCTAAGCAGGAAGCAGCTGCTGGTGGGGGACTCTATCATAAGACAGACTGACTTTGGAATAGGAATAGAAGGAGAGATGGAGGGAGGGAGGTAAAGTGTCTACCTGGCACTTCAGCTTGGAGGGATGGGGAGCGGATTCTGGAATCACTAGGGTGGCAGATCACAGAAGAATCAGAATGCCATTGTCCACCTGGGCACTAATGAACTAGTGAAGGATGGAACAGGGGTAATGCAGGATAAGTTCAAGGAACTGGGGTGCCCTTAAGAAGGTAAGACACATGGTGGTGCTTGCTGAGGTCCTACCTGTGTATGGACAAGGAATGGACAGGACATGCCACACCAGGAACTTCAACAGTTAGTTGAAGGCATGGTGCAGGAGCCAACCTGTAAGATATGGACCTTCACAGAGGTGATGACCTACATCATTCTGGGAAGGGGACAGCAGTCCTCAGTGCGAGGTTTAACTGTTACTTTGATGTAGATTTAAACTAGCTGAGGGGGGAGGCTTTATTAACAAGGGAGCATTTAACTGTCCCGCACAGGCTGAAGCAACAAGGAAGAAAAGCCTAGGAGAGAACCCCCCTGGGCAAGGGTGCAAAATTAAATGAGTGTAGACAAAATGGAGGACAAGGGGGGAAGAACAAAGAAGACAGAAAGAGAAGGGCAGAGAGAAACAGAGAGAGTAATGAGGGAAGAGGGGAGCTGACAGTTGCAGGGAGCAGCACAGGCAGAAAGGGGGGAGGAAATGGAGGTTGCAGGCAGGGAGAGAGAAAGGTTTGGAGTGTCTTGTGTGCCAATGCAAGGAGCCATGGAAATAAAATTCCATTTCTGGAGGCTATCATGGAGACAGTGGACCTGGATCTTTTAGCAATAACTGAGTCATGGCGCACTGAAAATATGACTTGGACACTGCCTTACCAAGCTACTCTCAGTTCAAAAGAGATACAGAGGGGAGGGGAGGAGGAGGGGTCGTTCTGTATGTGAGGGATAGTATCAGGTCTATGGCAGTTCAAGAAACCTAAAGGTAAAGGAAGGGATGAGGGTGCTATGGGTCACCCTGGAAGTAGGAGCTTGGGCCACTGTTCATATCGGGGTGAGTACATTCTTTCAGTACACTGGGAGGAGTTGGATAAAGCACTATGGGAAACCAACTGCAGGAAAAAAAAAGAGAAGGTGCTGCTAGCTAGGGACTTCAATCTGTCAGGTGTGGATTGGGGCCTTACAACTGTAGCTTCAGCAAGGAGCAGAACCATCCTTGACTACCTGTAGGGGGCATTTCTCAGGCAGCTAGTCTATGAACCCTCTTGGGACAGGGAAGTACTGGACATGGTGCTTACTATCAGAGACAGTTTGCAGACATCACAGCGGGCTGTTCCCTGTGGACCAATGATTAGTGAACACTGTAGTTCAACATTAAGAAGGACATAGGAGCAAGCAGCACAAAGACGAGGGTCCTGGCATTTAGAAGGGCAGAGTTTAATGAGAACTGGGAGTCTACCTCAGAAGCAATCTATTAGGAAGAATTACCAGTGAGGGCTTGAGGAATAGTGGAGAAACATAAGGAAATGCATAGTGTTGGCAACTGGCCACTTTGTGAAGGAAGTGAGCAAAAGCAGTAGGAAAAAAGGCCATTATGGTACTGTAGGGAAGTGGCCACGATGGTGAAAGAAAAAAGGTAGCATTCAGTAGGTACAAAGAAATGCAAAGGGATGAGGATAGGGAGGTCTACCAGGTAAAACAGAGAGAAGCAGATAAGGCAGTGAGGGAAACAAAGGCACAAAAAGACTCCATTCTGCATGGAAGACTATTGAAAAAGCTGGAGAACAGGGAAGTCTGGCCAGAAGTAACTAACTGGGTCAGAAATGGGTTACATAGGAGAACTCAGAGAGTATTAATGAATGGTAATCTGCCTGTGGAAGGGAGGGTCACTAGCGGGGTCCCACAGGGCTTGATTCTGGGGCTGATCCCCTTCAAAATCTTCATCAGCAACATTGCAGATGAACTGGAGGGAAAGATGTGCATGTTTGTAGATGACAACAAAATCGGCAACAGGGTAGACAAAACAGAGGGACAGCATAGCATGGAAGCTGATCTCTGAAAACTGGAGGAGTGGTCCAGGGCCTGGCAAATTATATTCAATGCCAAAAAATGCAAGGTCATGCACCTGTGAAAATGTAACCCAGGGAAACTGTACTAAAAGGGAGGAGAGCAGCTGGTGGCTACTAGGCAGGAGCAAGACCTAGAGGTGATCATATCAGGTGACCTCAAGGTCAGTAAACAATATGAAAAGGCAACACTAAAGGCTAGTTGTATCCTGGGATGCATAGGGAGGGGCATCAGAAGCAGAAGGCATGAAGTAATCATGTCCCTTTATAAGTACCTAGTCAGGCCTCACCTGGAGTACTGTGTCCAGTTCTGGAGGCCACACCACAGGAAGGACATAGATAGGCTGGAGACAGTACAGAGAAGAGCAACAAAGATGGTGCAGGGCTTGCATCAGAAAGTGTACGAGGCAAGACTAGATGACCTCAAATTATACTCCCTAGAACAACGCAGGAATTGTGGGGACATAATAGAAACATTCAAATACTTTAAAGGCAACAACAGGGTGCATGTGCAGAATCTCTTTCAGGTAAAGGACTACAGCAGGACTAGATGGCACAACCTTCGACTTAAGGGAGGAAAGTTCAGAAGCAATATGAGGAAAATTTTCTTCATAGAGCGTGTTGTGGAACCATGGAATAGATTGCCGGTGGGGGTGGTGGGAGCCAAGACGGTGGGGGAATTCAAGTGGGCATGGGACAGACAATGTGGGATACACAAGCAGGCAGCTAAGTAAGGGGGGGTAGCAAGACAAGGGCAGACTTGACGGATCGTATGGTCCCCACCTTCGGACAACTTCTATGTTTCTATGAAAGGATAGCTAAGGGGTAGCAAAAAGGGACGAGACTTTCTTTACATTACATATGTGTGAAGAGGAAGGCAAGCAGAGGGATAGTTGGTATGAAAAGGGCTGCAGAGAACAGGTCAGGAAAAGACAGATATCCTGAACAGGTTCTTCTGCTTGTTGAGTAAAGGGAGATCGGGACAGACCACCAGGGAGCAGCAAGAAGATCTGAGGAGGTGGGAACAAGTGCGTTTTTAAAACAATGTGTCCTGAAGGGACTTGCAAATCTGAAAGTAGACAAGGCTATGGGACAGAATGGATGTTAATGGAACTCAGGGAGGTGCTTGTGCACTACTAATGGTTATATTCAACAACTCATTGGAAAGAGAAGTGGTTCCAGAGTACTGGATGATAGATGACATAGTCATGCTCCAAAATAGTGGCATCAGGGATGATTATAGTAATTATAAGTCAGTCAGTCTCACAATAATTTGGTGAAATTAATGAAAACACTGTTAAAGGAAAGGCTAGCTGAGTATCTTGAATCCAGTAGGTTACAAGACAAATGGCAGCATGAATTCATGGGGAGGAAGTCATGCCAGATAAATCTGATTGATTTCTTCCTTTGGGTAACCATGGAAATAAGAAAGGGCAGTGGACATGGCATACTTATACTTTAGCAAGGCCTTCAACAGTGTGTCACATAGGAGACTGATAATGAAATTGAACATTGTACAGATGGAATTCAAGTAGTAAATTGGTTAAAGAACTTGTTGATGGATAGGTGACAGGATAGTCATAAATGGCCCTCACTCTAATGAGGGGAGAGTGACCAGTGGGGTGTTACAGGGCTGAGTATCTGGACTGATTCTCTTCAATGTCTTCATAGTGACATTGCAGACAACCAGAAGGACAGGTATATCTTTTTACAAGTGACACCAAAATCTGTGATAGGGTGGATACTCATGGGGGGGGCATAGAATGAGTAGGAACATTAGAAAACTCAAGGAGTGGATGAGGGCATGGCAGCTGGGGCTCAGTCCCAAAAAGTATAAAATCATGCACCTAAGGCATAGAAACCCAAGTGCTGAGTATAAAATGGGGGAGAGATACTGACAGTCACTTAGTAGGAAAGAGATCTTGGGGTTATCATATCTGATGACCTCAAAGTGGTGGGACAGTGTGACAAGGCAGTGGGCAGGGACAGTGGGATGATGAGATGCATAGGGAGATGTATCACCAGCAGGAGGATGGAGGTGGTGATGCCACCATATCAATCACCTCGCGAGACCCCACCCGGAGTACCATGTCCAGTTCTGGAGGCCACATCTCAGGAAGGACACAAACAGGATGGATGCAGTCCAGAGTAGAGCAACTCAAATGGCACAGGGGTTACATCAAATGCCATCTGAGGAGAGACTAAGAGATCATAACATGTACACCTTAGAAGACAGGAGGGAGAAGGGGTCAGGAGAGAGACCTACAAGTACCTCATGGGGATGAGCAGGGTACAGGAGAGGAGTGTAATTTAAATGAGGACATGCACCAGGACAATGAAGCTGGAAGGTGGAAGTTTAAGAGGGATGTAGAAAAATACTGCTCCACTGAAAGAGTGGTGGATGCCTGGAACAGTCTGCCATTAGAGGTGATGGGAGTAAAAACAATGAGGTCCTTTGGGAATAGAGGAGTAGTGCCAGCTGCTAGTACAGTTAGCAATCTCACAAAAGGGCTAAAAGTTGTGTTTCAACCAAAAAGCTGTAACTTATGATTTTTGCAACTTTTTCTGCCCAAGGTCATTTTGGGAAGGAAGTGCCAATGGGAGCCATCTTGCAGAGGTCTGAGTCGGGTGGTCACATGATCCATTCCAACCTGTCACGAGTCTCCAGGAAGAAGGCAGTCCTACTTAAAATTCATCACTCCTAACATGTCCCTGCACATGTTCATGTCCAAACACATGAATGGAACAGCACAATAGTGTAACAGAAATCAGTAGGCATCTACAGGAGGAAGCAGGGAACAGGGGACTCTGCCTTTTTAACTAAAGTAAGATACCTGTTCACTTCTGTTGTTGCTTTCCTGGGAAGGGTGGAAGAGAAAAGGTAGGCCTAAACTGGGAATTGGAACAGCACCCTATGTAGGGTAACAGTTTAAGAGAAGTTAGAACATGTACAGGGGAACACAGGTAGTAAAAAACAAGAAATAGGGAAAGCTAAACATATCCTGTCAGGTTTAAGGGCACATAGGTATTTTCAAGTAAAGTAGGGAGAATACAAGTTAGGAATTCTGGGAGCTGTACAGTGCAGTGGCTGTGAGGTGGGTGGCAGTTTTCAGAGAGACCTTCTGGAGACTGTGGCGCTACCCCATCTGCATGCACCTTGCTGGGTTGATGAAGTAGGTTGCTAGACTCCAGGCCAAGCTGGCTAAGATTCGAGAGACCTCCCCACCCAAGGGCCACTATGTCTGACACTGCTATCTTAGAGGATGCCAGGAAGCAGGAACAGCTGGACTATGGTGGACTCAGAAAGAGTTGGGGTAGTGGGTCAGAGGCACATTCCTCAACCGATACAACTATGCAATTCCTTCACTGCACTGGTGAAGCAAGAATGTCATAAGAGGACACTTGTTCTAGTGGCCAGGGAGAATGTGGAGGTCCTCTGTAATGGAGACCCCAAGGAGTGTGAATGAAGACCCCGATGGAGGAGAAATCATCTTCTGGTGGGAGACTCAATTGGGAGGGGGATAGATTTGGGAACAGTAATGGGAGAGAGAGAGTGAGAGAGAGAGAGATAGATTAGATGCCCATGCAGTGCCATGGACAGGAGGGATGGGAGGCATAGCCTGAGGTTGGCTAGGGCAGCAGAACTGGAGGCAGAGAAGAATGACATTGACAATCTGGGGAGCAATGACCTGGCAAGAGACAGGGCTCAGATAGTGAAGGGGGAGGTTAGGGAGATGAGTGGCCTTAGACAGGTTGCACACTCAGTGGATTCCAGTGAGGTGCTGCATGTCTACAACAGAGGGGAGGAGAGGGACCTCAGCACCTGGACCTTCAATGCATGGTTAAAGTAATGGTGCAGAAAGGAGGGATTTAGCATCATTGGACACTGAGGATAGACCGGGAGGGGCAAGGCCTTTACAGGGATCGTGGCCTCATCCATCTGGGAGGGGATCACACTCCTCAGTGAATGATTAAAACATTACTTTAATAAACATTTAAACTAGCTGAGGGGGTGATGAAGAAATCAGTGAGGTAGAATCCACCTCCCCCACAGGCTGAAGTTGAGAGTAGGGAGAACCCGACAGGAGTGGAATCCCCTAGGGTGCAAAGTACTGTAATAAAGGAAGCAGGCTGGTAGAAATGAAGGGGGGGTAGGATTGGAGGCATGAAAAAGAGAGGGGGATAGAGGGTGGGCAAAAAGGAAAGAAGGGGGCAACAAACACAGTGGTAACATAATCTTGAAGGCAATGTGTACAAATGCCAGAGGTCTAGGGAATAAGATTCTGGACCTAGGGGCCAACCTGGATATTGTGGGGATTACTGAATCAAGGTGCACTGAAAACCATGACTGGGACATGGCCAAAATGGCAATACTAGTCTATACTCTGTTTAGGAATGACAGGGTGGGAAGGGAGGAAAGGAGAGGGTATGGTGCGTTATGTGAAGAAAACCATAAAAATGACCATAATACAGGGAATATAGAGGGGGTAAAGGTACTGTGGGTCACCCTAGAGACTGGGAATGGAGTCTCTATTCACACCAGTATGATCTACAGACCTCCAGCACAGGAGGAAGGATTAGATAAGGTACTGGTGGAAACCATTGACAAGATGTCAGAAATTGGAGGTGCTGCTGGTGAGGGATTTCAATCTGCTAAATGTAGACTGGAGCTTCCCAGCTATGGCTTCAGTTAGAAGCAGGGACATTCTTGACTTCTTACAGTTGGGATTCCTCAGGCAACTAGTCAGTGAACCCACTTGTGATGGCAATACTGGACTTGGTACTCACTAATAGGGATAGCGTTGCAGAGTTGAAGGTGGTAGGCCACCTGGACAATAGTGTTCACCATACGTGTGGTTCAATTTTAGGATAGCTGTGGAATTGAACCACACAAGGGTGAGGGTCCTGGATCTCAGGAAAGCAGATTTTTAAAAAGAGGGGTGAATGCCTCAGGGATGAGCTGGGGGGGCATGACCTAGGTGGGGTGGCGGAACAGTGAGCAAGCTGACAAGGGCCATAGTGAAGGTAATAAAGCTCTGCATCTTGCAAGGGAGCAAAAGCAAGAGAAAAAAAGAGACCACTATGTGGCAGAAAAGGTAAAAGTTAAGAAGGTAACATTCAGAAGGTACAAGGAGACATAGAGGAAGAGGGATAGGGAAGTGCATCAAGAGAAACAGAGGGAAGCAGGGAGAGCAGTAAAGAGTGTGAAGGCACAGACTGAAGAGGGAATAGCGCATGCGGTAATAATAGTGTACAAGAAATTTTTTTAAGTAGACCAAAGGTGGGATTGTTAGATTAAAAAAGGGAAGGGGGAGATTGTGCAGAGGGGGACCAGGCAAAGGAAGACATCCTGAACAAATACTTGTGTTTAGTGTTCACAGAGGAAGAAGAAGGGGAGTGGCCACAAAAAAGTTACAGGACCTGTGGAGGAAGGGAAGGAAGTGGACACTAGTCCATTTTTGGATGGGTAAGATCTGAAGGGACTCACTAATCTGAAAGTGGACAAAGCAATGTGGCCAGATGGATGCATCCAAAGGTACTGTGGCAGCTCAATGAGGTACTGGCTGCACCTCTTACAGTCCTGTTTAGCAGCTTTTTGGAAACAGGTTTTATTTCCAGAGGACAGAAAGAGTATGTATGAGAATGTAGTCCCACTTCACAAAAGTGGTAGCAGGCAAAATGCTGGCAGCTATAGGCCAATCAGCCTTACATTGGTGATGGGAAAGCAAATGGAATCACTGCTGAGGAAAGGATTGTGGAATATCTTCAATCCAACGAGTTACAAGACCTGAAGCAGCATGGGTTCACAAGGTGGAGGTCATGTCAAACAAATCTAATAGATATTTTTGACTGTGTGACCAAGGAACTAGATAGGGGAAGCAGTGGACATAGCCTACATAGATCTTTTTAAGGGTTTTGATTACACATTCCACATAAGAGACTTGTAAGCATGCTGGATAGCTTAGGAGTGGGTCCCAGGTGGTAAACTGGGTAAGAAATTGGTTAGGGGATAGATGACAGAGGGTGGTGTTAAACAGAGTTCACTACAAGGAAGGGAGGGTGACCAGTGGGGTGCCTCAGGGATCAGTGCTGGGACTGGTCATCTTTAATGTTTTTATAAGTGACATTACAGAGCAGCTGGAAGGGATTATCTGCCTCTTTGTGGATGACATGAAAATCTGCAATAGGGTGGACACTCTAGGAGGGTGAAAAGGATAAGCAGTAACCTGAGAAAACTCAGCTAGTGGTCAAGAGTATGGCAACTGGTTTTCAATGCAAAAATGTGCAGAAGTATGCACTTGGGGCATAGAATCCCAGAGGAAAAGTACCAAATGGGTGGTTTGGTACTGATGACCATCAAGCAGAACAGAGACCTGAGAGTAATCATATCTGATGATCTAAAGATGGCCAGGCAGTGCAGCAAGACAGTTGCGACAGTTGCTGGGCTGCATAATACATCTGCAGAACAATCTTCTTTACTCTAAGCTTCTGTTAAACACCAAGAAAACGAAGGCCATGATCTTCTCTCCAACAGCAAACTCCCCCAATCCAAGCACTGCAGGAACAGCCCCACAAATCTACACATTGATCGGTGAACCGTTGGAATATGTTGAGTCCTTCAAATATCTGGGGGTGTGGATAGACCCCAAACTCTTTTAAAGTCCCCATTGATGAAATCTCCAAAAAACTTAAACAGAGGCTTGGGAGTTTCTTCAGAATCAGGCACCTGTTGATGCTTGAGGGGAAATTAAGATTGGTAAAAACAACTTTCCTACCCCTCCTTGAGTATGTAGACTTTCTGTATGGGCATAGCTCAAGCACGGCCCTCACCAAACTTGATACCCTGTATCATCGGGTGCTTAGGTTCATCACTGGTGCACCCTACTCAGCACACCACTGTACCTTCTACAAAAGCATAAGACAGGGCTCATTTAGCCGCAGGCAACATAAGAATGCTGTGTTCTGGACCTACAGGGCCATCTCTAACAAACTGCCTCAATATATCAAGGATTGTCTACCCTTCTGCAGCCCCTGCAGCTACTTGCTAAGAAGTCAGTCCCGGATCTCCCTTTTCATCCCTAAAACCAGGACACACTTTGGTAGTGCAGCGATAAGTCACACCTTTCTTGTCCTCTGGAATACTGCTCAAAAAACAATACCACTCATCGTACTTTTGTCATTGAAGGCTTTCAAAAATCTCATGCACAGATCCTTCTTGGAGTCCTACAATTGTTTCAGACATTGACACCTCCTTTTTTTCTTTTTTTGAACTTTATTTGTTCACCTTCCTCGGTGAACTCTCTCCAGCATCTTCCTGAACCCCCAGTCTCTACATTCCGTCGTGCCCACCTTGCTCCACACCTCCCTAGACCAGCACATCCACCAGGTCTGAACCCTCCGGGGAAGGGCCACCCTATCCACCCAGGGCGCTCTATCTATAGGGTTCAGTTCCGGGCCAGGAGGGGACACCGGAGAGGCACAGTCAACATTGGAAGTGTGGACCAGAGGGGGAGGCACCTTCACCTATCCCCGAGGAAGGGGTATTTCTATGTTTTTGCCCTTCACTGAGCTTGGACATGCAATGGTATCTGGTGACAACAGCCACAGTTCTGCCCCCCTACTTTGGCTGCCCTGACATGTGCAGTGCCTCTGGTCTCCACTGGGGGCTGCTACAGTGCTGTGCAAGCCTGGAACCCTTCCCGGAGAGAGCAGAGCTGTCCTCCGGATGTTCAATCCTCTCTCTCTCTCTCTTTCTCTCTCCACTGCCGACTGCCTATGACCTCAGCTCGTTTCCAAACCCGGGTCGCCAGCATGGCACGAGGTGTGGCATCCAGCGCCTCAACCCTCAGTGCCACCAGGCTGGCTAGACATTGACACCACCAAACCCAGACTCTACTTCTTGCTACCTGCCCCCCTGAATATTTTGCTCCTATACCCTTCCACTACCCTACACACCCCTTAGACCTGGAACGTGCATGGTATATAACCATGCCAGGTATATTACCATGTCACTCATGCAGGTACCTTACCTCTCCCACACCCCACTACAATCACCTCTCCACCCCCAACCCTTGTCTACCTCCTTTAACTTTGAACACCCTGGTGCTTACATTGTCTCACTACCCTGTCCCACTACACAGTCCTCACAAAGGCAATGCATTGCTTTACTTGGTCAGACCTCTTGTTCTTATGTAAATTGCAATCCACTGCACACATGTACTTGCCTTGTTTAGGAATTGCACAAACTGTTTTCTGCCTGCCTTTGTATCATGCCTGTACCTTATGCCGCTGTGTGCTCTTCCAATGCCTACCATGATGCTACCATGCCTCATTATTAGCAATCATTTGTATTCACTTTATACTGACTGCCAATGTACTTATGTCTTTTATGAATTGTTATTTTTGTTACTTATTGTGGTACTTAACCCAGGTCCACCTTGTAAATGAGCCTTGCTCAATGGTGTTCTGCCTGGCTAAATAAAGATATTGATTGACTGATTGATTGATTGATTGATTGATTGATTGGAGGGGTATCACCAGCAGGAAGAGAGAGGTGGCATTGCCTCTGTATAGATTGCTGGTAAGACCCCACCTAGAGTACTGCGTTCAATTCTGGAGACCGCATCTTTGAAAGAACACAGAGTGGAGTCGGTCCAGAGGAGGACAAGTAAAATGGTGCAGGGTGTGCATTAGAAGCTCTATGAGGAGAGACTAAAGGACCTAAATATGTACATCCTGGTAGAAAGGAGGGAGAAGGTGGATATGATGGAGACCTTTAAATACCTCACTGGGTTAAATAAGGTACAGGAGTGAGGTATATAAAAAATATGTGCTCAAGAATAAGAGGCCATGAAGCTGGAGGGGGGTAAATTCAGGAAAGATGTGAGGAAATACTTCACAGAAAGAGTGGTGGATTCCTGGAAAAACCTTCCAGTGGAGATGGTGGGGGCAAAAGAAGTGGTTGGTTTCAAGAATGTATGGGATAGGCATAAGAGAATCTTAGGGGAAAGGAAGGGGGGCGGAGAAGGGGCCTGAGATCAAGTAGGATGCGGTGATACTGTAGGCAGGGAAAAATTGGAAGACTAGGTGAGCCAAGTGGTCCTTATCTCCAGCAAATTCTGTTTCTATGTCTTTAAACATGCACGTGGAAAGTATAAGAGAACATCTGGAAATAGGGAGGGAGAGAGAGCTGGGGTTAAAAGAGACCAGGTAGGATCTGTGGAGACTGAGCAGATAGGGAAAATTTAGGCAGACTGAGTGGGCCAAACAGTCCTTTTCTGCCAACAATTTCTTTATTTCTGTTTCTATGATAAGAAATCTTGAGGTGTTTTAGTGGAATCACTATAGGCATAGCTTATGGCAGAAAGAGGAAGGGTTGTCCACATACAGGTAATCTACAGATCCTGTAGGTAGTCAGAGTAGGTGGGCAGTTCCCTAGCGGAAGAGACTAGAATGGCAGTATCTGGAGAGGAAGTCATGTCATTAGGAGACTTGAACATTCCAGGCACAGACTGGAGAATCCCAGTGACATTGAAAACTACAAATCAGGCATGGTGAACACCTTCCAGTACTGCTTCCTGACTCAATATGTAGAGGAGCGGATAAGGGACAGGACCATATTAGACCTAGTTCTGACCAGCCGACGCAGCATAGGGCAGTAATTAGGAAAGGTTTGCTCATGTCTAACAACTGCAACACAGTGTAGTTAGATATTGCCCTGGAAGTACACAGACAGTTGACCCAGAAACTGTTTGTGCAATTTAGGAGCACAGACTTTAGAGGGATGGAGGAAGAGTTATGGGAGAGGCTAGGTGGATGTCAGCAATTGAAAGGGGCATAGCCCTAGTGGGGAAATATCAGAGAAGGGGGTTCTGACCATAACAAAATATTGCATGAGGTCTATATGGTTCACTGAAGAGGTTGGGGTAGCAGTGTGAGCAATGAATGCAGCTTTCAAAGTGCATAAGTCTGAGATTATAGAGGCAAGCAGGAAGCTCTACCTCATCCAAGGAAAGGAAGCCAGCAATGCAGTAAGAAGGGACAAAGAAGAGGTGGAGCTTAAGACTTCAGGATGGGTGAAGGAGAATGATAAAGTCTTAATCGGGTATGTAATGGAAAGGAGAATGAATAACGGGAAATAGAAACGATTGAGGAGGATGGATCAGAAGCTGATATTCAGAATGAATACTTTTGCTCCATCCTCACAACTGAGGAAGAGGGAAGTGGCCAGTGCTATATTGCAGCACCCAGGTCAGGCAAGAAGCAAATATGGCAGAATTTTAGTAATACAGAGTTACAGGTGTCCAAAGGCAGGAAGGGTTAAAGTTGAGAAAGTCCCTGGGACCAGACAGATTGCACACATGGGTAATTAGGAAGTTGGGTCAGGCTCTGACAGTATCCATTGGCAGACCTAGTCAATTGCTCGTTTGAGACAGAAGCAGTCCCTGGGAACTGGAAGGTAGTAGATGTTGTTCCCCTACATATGATTTAGAACAGGAAAGACCCAAGGAATTACAGGTCACTTGGCTTCCATTGTTGGAAAGCTCCTTGAGATTATAATCAGTAAGTGAGTAAAAACATTTATTTTCATACAGGATAAGTACTATTAAGACAATACGTTCTGTTTATAGAGTTGTCATGTTTCTGAATGTTTGGTTTCTGGTTACAAAATAAAACTAACAAACTTAATATAAACACAATGCACACAATAGACATCAAGTTGTTATACATTAGCTACACACTAACTTATAAAAATACACAAAATAACATAACATTAATTCATAGTTTCAAATAAACAATCACCCTACTCATACTTCATAACAATCACAATTATGTGTAAGTTCCTGTAATCAAGGAGCAGCTGGATGACTTGATGGAATCCAATGACTCTTGGACAACAAGCAGCAGCATTTTGTGATTGAGAGGTCATGTCTGATAAACCTCCTTGATTTCTTCAATGTTGGGTCACAAGCATTGGACAAGGGCAAAGCACTAGAAATCATACAGCTGGACTTCAGCAAGTCCTATGACTCTGTGCCCAATGGAAGACTAGTAAGCCAACTAGAGGACTTACCTGTTGGAGAGGGGAAGTCACTAGATGGGTGGGAAATGAGAGGATAAAGAACACAAAGGTATTAAATGGTAAATACTTCGAGGTCTGGAGGGTTATGAGCTGGTTCCAAAGGGGTCAGTTCTGAACGCAATACTCTTTATTTTGTTCATTTGTGACATTGGAAAAAGGTTTCAGGGAAAGATGTGACTTGTGGATGACACCAAGATATGTAGAAAGGTGGATAGTGAGGAAGATATAAGGGAATTCAAAAGAGATCTAGGGAAATTGTAAAGAAAGTCTATGATCTAGCAAATGGAATTTAATATCAAAAAGTGTAACGTTGTGCACTTACAAGGATCCAAAAGTGATAACTCATGACAGCCTCAAGAATCAAGCCCAATGTAGCAAGGCATATGGGAAAGCTAGCTGGATACTAGAAGATGGGATGTACAGTATACTGTAGGAAGGGATTTCTCAAGCAGACTGAAGGAAGTGTGCCTACCCCAGTAAAGGTCCTTGGTGAGGTAACTGAACTACTGCTGGCAATTCTGGAACCCTCACCTAGAAAAGGATTAGGCCCACCTAGAGTTGATTCAAAGAAGAGCACAAAAATGATACATGGCCAGCAGGGATGGACTTGTGAGGAAAGACTGGCTGACCTCAACATGTGTGCACTAGATGCCATGAGAGAGATGACAGGATTATAACCTTCAAATACCTGAATGGTATATGGTATAAACAGGTGGACAGCCAGCAAATGTTTAAACTCAGCAAGTGGGTTTATCATAAAGGGGTCACAACTACAAACTGGTATGAAAGAATGTCCAAAGTACATGAAGAAATACTTCTTCACAGAGAGGATGGTGGAACAGTGGAACCATCTTCTTGAGGAGCTGCTCAATGTGAAGATTGTTGCAAGTTTCAAGAGAGGGTGTATATATATATATATATATATATATATATATATATATATATATATATATATAAAATATAGGATATGCAATGGAAGCAAGTGTAATAAATGATTTATCTGCACAAGACCAGTTTGACCTTGGATAACCTCTCGAGTGGCATAAGCCATGAGTGAGGTGTTGGAGGTCAAACTGCTCGAGTGCAGATAAATCATTTATTACACGAGTTTTCCATTGCATTTTTCCATTTCCATTTTATACAATTCTTTTGTTCTTGCCTTTGTAGGGGGCATTTGTTAGTCAAAAAAGTGAATAAAAATTGAATTTTCTACCATGTTTTGCTGATTATTTTAAATCTAAAAGGAAATGTAGAAATGAAACACCTCTCATTTTGTAGATATTTTTATGCTGAACATTTGTGCTCAAAGTACTAGTCTATCATTTTTACGTTCGCTTTCGCGCATGCACAAGGAACGTCTTGGGAGAATGGGACACTTTGGAGGTGTGCCCTCCCCTGCAATCCCTCCTCCATTGAGCAGGCGGCAGTCCTGCACTGGCTCGACGTAGGTGCCAGGCGACAGCGTAGTCTTCTTCAAAGAAACCACCGCTGTCATACACAGCACCGCGCCACGCCACCCCCAAATCTTTTGCTGCCATGCTGGGAGCCCACCCCAGCGCGGCTAACTTCCACGCCATCTGCCGATGGGGGTGCCCGTCCCCCATCGGCTCCAGGCCCCCAGCCATCCTGCCACGCTGAGCTCACCCCAGCGTGGCAAACGTCCCCTGGCCTGCTGGGCCGCTCGTCAACACGGGGGTGCCTAATCCTGCTGGCTCCACGGCCCTTCCAGACATCCCTTCTGCCATGCTGGAGCCCACCCTGTGTGGCAAATGTCCCACGTCATCTGTTTTTTTAAAACCTGTAAATTGAAAACGGTCCCATGGCGCTTCTCCCAGGCCCCTCCCACAGCTCGCACCCACCCACTGCGCACCCGCCTCCCACACCCTTCACCCCCATACTTACCTCCAGAGCTCAGCGCGACGATCTTCGTGGACCGGAACACGCTCACTCTTCAAAGCCGACCGCAACTGAGGGAAATGCCCGATAAGCTGTATAATAGGGCTAGATAGGAGGTTTTCAGACTTTATTGCATATCTCAGGCATTTTTTGGAATTTTGCACCAAATTTTCAACATGGGGTTTTGGGACCTTCTCAAGAATGATGTCACTATCATGGTGTTATTCAGGCCCGAGGGTGATTTACGAGTCACTGTGCAGTCACTGCACAAAATCACCTTTGACCCGAATAATGCCATGCCAGTGACATCATTCATGAGAAGGTCCCAAAACCCCATGTTAAAAAATTTGATGCAAAAATTCCAAATGACTGTTTTAGCCGCATGTTATGCAGTTCGTACGCGAGGCTCGTAAGTTCGTGAATTTTCAATATTTTCACTCCAGATTTTCAACATTGCCATTTTACCACACCTCCTTATGAGCAGTACAGCTGTCATTTTTCACATCCTGCCCAAAATGTGTTTCTGCCCATGTAGCGCACAATGGCACAGTCGGTGTGCAAAATCAATGTATGGGACACATTGAGAAAATCACAGTGACACTGTTCATTAGCAGAGGTTTAAAATGGCTATGTTGAAAATTTGGTGAAAAAATTCCTAAAAATGACTGTTTTATGGCGTCGTTGTATTCTCCTTTCGTAAGTTCACAATTTTCAATATTTTCACTACAGATTTTCAACATTGCCATTTTACCACACCTCCTTATGAGCAGTACAGCTGTCATTTTTCATATCCTGCCCAAAACGTGTTTCCACCCATGTAGCGCACAATGGCGCAGTTGCTGTGTGAAATCAATGTATGGGACACATTAAGAAAATCAAAGTGACACTGTTCATGAGCAGAGGTCTTAAAATGGCTATGTTAAAAATTTGGTGAACAAATTCCTAAAAATGACTGTTTTATAAGCGTGCGTTGCGCAGTTCCTACGCACGCTCGTAAGTTCGCGAATTTTCAATATTTGTACTCCAATGACTTCCAAATACCTAAACAGCACATAGAAGCAAGCCACATTCGGCATTGACAAATGCTTGTACTTCTTTGTCACTGATTTTTTTAAGCCATGTCCAAGTGCCAAATACCACTGCAAATACCTGCAAGCTTAACGTTCGGCATTGACAAATGCTTGTTTGTTTTTAAGTTAGTTGCATTTGTTTGATGAAAAGTGCTCAAAAATGGAATTTTCTGCTGTTTTTCACTAATTCTGACAAAAATAAAAGTATCTATGAATGAAACACCACTCATTTTGTAGATATTTCTGTGCTGAATAAACTTTGTGCTCACAGTACCTTGCCATCATTTTTTATTTTAAAGTCATTTACATTTGTTTGTGGACAAAATGAAAAATAAAATGAATTTTCTGCTGTTTTATTCTTCTGTTTATTATCAAAAAATATAAAAAGTATCAATAAATGAAACACCACTCATTTTGTAGATATTTCCCTGCTGAACAACTTCCATGCTCACAGTACCACGCTATCATTTTTCATTTAAAAGTTATTTGCATTTGAATATGGTTAATGCTGCTACTGAGGCTGAACATTCTAAATGACATAAACGCTGTATAGATAAATGCCTGATGACGTAAGTACTGTATGGATAAATGGCTGATGACATAGGCACTGTATACATAAATGAAATTACGTACACAGGACTCAGAAAAATGGATTTATCACACTCTGTTTATCTCCACCCCATTGCATAAATATATATATATAAATGACACCAGTGGTACATACATTGGAAATACAAATCATGTTATTTTAGGCTAAATATTTATTTTCACTTAGAACACCATTTATAAAACTTAAAACACCATTTATATTATTTCCACTTAGAATCTGGAAATGGAACACAGAGAACAATGGGCCAGATAGAGAACTTGAAATGGAAAGAAAGCCAGTTTTCAACTAAAACAAGGGAAAATGCCAGTAAAAACCCTGCAAATGATGTGGTATATATCAACACAAAATGAATTGTAGCAGAACAGCACGTTTATCTCCACACATGAGTGGTAAGACCTTTATAACCAACGCATGGCTTCACCACAAGTGAGTAACGGGTCTTATTGACTAGTGGAGATACATGTGTTATTCCACTCCAGTCCATTATGTATTCCATGTATTGCAAAAAACTTTGTTAATGCTCCAGTAAGGGTCAAAGTGACAAAGTTCTAAAATGAGGTGTTAGATTCTCGTCACCCCATCCTCCCAAACCAGGCAGGAGAGCAGGGTGTGAGGTGCGCTTTGGGCTTCTTAAGTCTAACACTCACCCCATTCCATCTGTAAATAAGATCAGATGTGTAGACTTTATGAGAATGGGGTGAGCATTAGGCTTGAGAAGCTCAAGACACACCCCACACCTGTTCTCCTGCTTGGTTTGGAAGGATGGGGTGCTAGGAAAACCCCATCTCATTTAGAAACTTTTGTCTCTTTGACTGTAACTAGAGAATTAACAAAGTTTTTTTCAATGTATTTCCTCACATTTTGAGATAGTATAATAGTATCCTTATTTTACTGTGGGAGAGCAGGGTCCAAGATCTGCGCTCCCATCCCTCTGTAGATGCGTATATCTATGTAGCTGTGGAAGCACAGGTCCCTCCTTTATAGGACAGCAGTGACCAAATTGTCAGCATAGTCATCTTATTACTCCACCTCATGTACCTGTAACCTCCCCTGCAAATGAGGGTTCCCAAAAGTCTTCCAGGAGCTTGCCTGAGTGCTCCAGGTCTGGGCGGGGTTCGGTGAAATGCCGTTTAAATTGCGTGCTGTAAGTGCTTTCATAGCCTCCACGTACTGTCTCTTTCAGAGCTGTCTGCTTGCAGACATAATTAGTTGGATGGGGGGGACTGTGTTTCAATGCCTGAATCCTGACCAGGCTGCTGTCTATTCGCTCCGTTTCTGCAGTCGCTAATTGCAGAGAGGGAGCACACTTGAAAGCTGTAATTAGTTCAGGGGAGAAATGTAGAGTGACAGTAAAAATGCAGTTTGTCTAACCTGCCTTTCTTGTAGCACAAACACTTTCTGTTTAGCCCATCCATTTTGGTTCTGAACTGCCGAATTGGACCAATCAGTGTGGGGGACCTTTAAAATTGAGCCTGTGTGGGCGAATCAGAACTTGGACTCTCATCTGGAATCTGCTATTAGGGAGCTGTATGACAGCTGCCTATGGGAATTGTAGTTTGGACCCTGGCATCTTTTTGCTCCAACAGAAGGAGCCCTGCTGTGATTGACAGCCGAACCAACCAACCAAACTTGTGTGGGTCTGAAGGAAGTGCCCTGAACTGTTGCTGGCAAGCCAGATTTGCGGTGGCCGTGAAAGGAGATGGAGCTCTGCTCCGTTGCGGCATTTAGTTTGTGCGGGAAGCACATGGGAGGCCCTGAAATTGGCCTACAGCCATTAGTGAGTGTTAGTCAGACTGAATACGAAGTTTGTAAAGGAAAAGGAAAGCTGCTGTGGTGAGACCAGGCTTGTCCTGTGGAAGACGAAGATTTTGCTGAAGTGCGAATGGCCTGTCAGGAACTGAAGCTGTTGTGAGTGCTCCCAGGCTTCTGCAGTGTTTTGCGATCGGGATTGAGGAGCAGCCTGCCTGGTATAGTAATTTCCTTTACATATGAATGTGTTTAGTGCTTGTGGGGGATCACAGTTTTATTTCCCCTGCTGTGAATTGTGTGCTGAAGCTGAAGGCAGTACCCAGTTTTAATCGGACTGAATCCGCCTGCTATCAAAAGTAGATGGGCCCTGTCACGAGGGCCTGGTCTCCGTGAAATGCTCTTCTGGCAATCCAGAACAACCAACATCCATTTGGTTCTCTGCTTGGGGTATCGTGAGTACAAATCAGGGTAGCTCCCTGCAACTTTCATTTAATCAAAGTGTGTTAACTGATTGCTTTGTGTTTCCTTTCCACAAACTGAGCCATCTGGCTCCAGATTACAATTATGTGTTGTGCATGTATTTCCTCCGTGCAGGGCCCCATCCATCTGCATCAAGTGGCCAACCTCGGGCAATGGACCTGGCTAGCCCCGCCATCCTGGGTACCAGAGAGTGTGTCATATGGACCCTAAATTGCATGCACAGTACAGTGATTTGTGTGTTTACTGCCAATCAACCTGATTTGCCCCCTTCCTTGTTACTGCCCCCCTGAATAAATCAGATTTGTTGTTACTGAACTATTTGCCATTGTGGTGTCAGTACATTTAGGATCAGCATTGTATTGTGTTTGTGTACTTTGCCTAACCTTGTTTTAAAGGGGGTCCTCAGAGGGTAAGTGGTATCTATATGAGTAATTGGTTTGCTTATTCAGAGGATTGGGAAGGTTCCTCCTGTGTGTCAAAAGGGCCACTAGTGGGAACAAAGGGGGTCACAGTGTCCCAGAGGGCTGTGCCCAAGCTAGTTTAACCACTACCGACCCTGACCTCTGGGTGGAGGCACCTGTCACCGGACCTAGGCCTCTTAACCTGTCACTAGCCATACAGACAGGGGTAGTAGCCTTTGGGATAGCACCACCTAGGGGTTACATCTTGGAGGCACCACTGGGATTAGCATCCCCTAGTGGCCAAACTTACTAATTAATGGTAAAAATAAATGGCTGCCCCAACAGAAGTGGTGGTGCACCAGTTGGTGGGGTGGTGTACTGGGCAGGAGAGCGACCCCCAAAATGCTATGCTTATCCTGGATATTCCACTGGGTACCAATAAGGACACAGTAGAGAGAGTACTTTCCCAAGTTGAATGTTTACAAAACCCTGTGGTGGTGGGTCAACAGGTTAATCTGTTGCCCAAAGTTTTAGGACCTTAGTAGAGTGTAGGGGCCCCGTGGATAGCTCCAAAGTGCTACACACTGTTACCTTAGAGGGAGCCCTCACTACCCGGAGAGTGATAACTAAAGACAGTAAAGACCCCGGGGAGAATGAGTGCCCCCCCCACTATCTGAGACTTTTGAAGAAAAATTTGCTAAGTTGTTGCTGGAGGAAAGGAAAACTGTGGAGGACTTAAAGAAACTATTCCTACCACCTGGGAATGTCACTTCCCCATTATCCACACCCACCCCAGCCCCTGTCCTTTCACCAACTTCTGTACCTACCTCTGAGCCCGCAAGTAGTCATGGGCCTTACTGCAAGCTCAAGGTATTCTCTGGCATCCACCCTACCCCAAATGGGGAAGTTGATCTGGAAATCTGGATAGATTCTGCTACCCTTGTGGTACAAGACTGGCAACGCTCAGAGGCTGAAAAAAGGACCCTCCTGGGGGAGAGCCTCCAGGGACCCACCCAATGTACCTTTAGCTCCCTGAGGTCCTCTGACCCTGACACCAAAGCCCAAGAGTACATAGTCACCCTTGAGAATGTGTTTGGGGGTACCAGTAGTGTTGAGGCCTTGAAATGGAGACTTAAAGAAGTTAGACAACAGCCGGGGGAATTGTTATCTGCCTATATGGATCGATTAGAGGGGATCTTGCAAACCATTTTTCGGAAGGGGGGCTGGACCTTTAGTGAAGTGGATCGGGTAAGGCTGGATCATATACTCTACTCTTCCCAGCACTCCAGCTGGGTGTTGCTCAAATTGCAATAGCATCAAAGGATATCCGGTCCCCTGCCTTTCCATGTGTTGATGAGGGAGGTATGGGAAGTTGAGGAGGAGGAAGGTTTGACAGGGCCCTGCGCAATCATAGCTGCTACATCCCCTGCTCCAGATGCGGGGTCAGATGCTGATGGTCTGGAATTATCGAAATCTCATGACACAATCGGAGATCCACATGTTAACCAAGAGGGGGACAGTTATGGCTGCTCTGCCCTGGGATGAACTGTTGAGGGAGTTCAGGGAAACAAAAAACAGTCTCTTTATGAAGGCCCCTCCTGCGAGTACAGGCTCCGATCCTTATCAGACTGCATCTGCTATGGGGTTGGGGGTGCTCACCCAGGCATCTCATATTGACAACAGTTCAAAACTTGATGTCTTGACTATAGAAGTGAGGGAACTGACGAGATGTCTCCAAATGCTCACCACACCGCCGACAGAGGTGGGACCAAGGTTTTCTATTGGAAGTACCCCTCCCCAGATCCCAGTGTGATGCCTCGGATGGGCACATGAAGACAGAATGCAGGTCCCCAAAAGACATAAACAAAGTTGCATACAGGCTACAAGGAGAACTTTGGGAACAAATCAGTGGTTAAGAGGTGCATGAAATGATCGCAGTGAGGGTCCCAGAAATGCTAACTCATGTCCCTTTGTAGCTAGATCATCTACCCAAGCCCTTGCTACCACCTCTCCAGACTGGTCCAGAATAGTGGGCCCTTCAATGGAAGCTACAGTAAAAGTGAATGGTGTGCCCACCAGAGCCATGCTTGATGCTAGATCCCAAGTGACTGTTCTATTTCAAGACTGGTACAGTAAGCACCTGTCTGATGTGCCATTATAGCCTTTGGAAGGACAGTTTGTCTGAGGGTTAAGTGAAAAATCATACTCCTATTCTGGCTATGTTCACATTTGGCTGTCTTTCCCCACCTTGGTGGTTGGGGTGGCGGAGCAAATGGAGACTTTGGCATAAGTGTGTCTCCCTACTGGACTGTACGATGGAATTCCTCTACTGATTGGGATGAACGCCCATATGTTTGGACAGTTGGCACAACTCTGCTAAGAAAAACAGGGGCATTGGACTGGTAGAGCTTTAAGAATTCCTGCCTTGATCCAGAAGGCTTATGAGTAACAGAAGAATGCTGAAAAGATGGATGCAGATAAACTGGTTGGTGTTGTGTGGAAGAAAGATCCTGAAGCTCTGATCCTGGCGCCTAATGCTCAGTGTACTTTGCAAGGAGAAGTCCGCCTACGAAGGGATGTTAAGAATAAAATACTCCTGCTGGATGCTCCAGACAATGGAAAATTGCCAGAAGGGTGGCTTGTTAAGCCTAGTATTTTACCCGCTCGGGCCTATGCCTATGCTCAATGGGTAATGGTCCAAGTTCATAATGTGTCAGAGAGAGACATTTGAGTAAATAGAGGTTGCACCCTGGACAATGTGCACTGTGCAGATACAGCAGTGTTACCCAGTAACAAGTATTTGGGGGAGAATTACAGAGTGACACCTTACTTGTTTGATTTTGGTGACTCCCCATTGCCAGCCAAATGGAAGATGAGGATCAGTAGGAAGCTTGTCCAGAGAGAGACCAGGTGTTTTCCCTAAAGGAATGGGATGCGGGATGTGTGCAAGGAGCTGAGCATCATATCCAGCTGCATGATGAGTGGCCATTCTGTGAGAGGTCCCGACGCCTGGCACCGGCTGACATAGATGATATAAGATGCCACCTACTGGAGATGCATGTGGCTAGTGTAATACAAGACTCCAGAAGCCCATATGCTTCACCTATTGTAGTAGTGAGAAAGAAAAATGGCACAGTAAGAATGTGTGTGTGGGTTATTGGACTCTCAACAAGAGAACTGTCCCAGATCAGTACACCATGCCCTGCAATCAAAATGCGCTAGACTGTCTTAACAGTAGCAAGTGGTTTTCGGTACTGGACCTACGCAGGGGGTACTATCAGATTCCCATGGCTCCTGAAGACTGTGAGAAGACAGCCTTTATTTGTCTGCTTGGTTTCTATGAGTTTATGAGGTTGCCTCAAGGGATTTCTGGTGCCCCAGCCACTTTTCAACTACTGAGGGAGTGTGAGGTTGGGGACATGAACTTATTGGAGTGCCTGGTGTACCTCAATGATGTTATAGTGTTTGGAAATTTATTGGAAGAAAATGAAAGCAGACTTTTCAAAGTATTGGACCACCTGGAGGATTTTGGTCTCAAGTTATCTATAGACAAATGCCAGTTCTTTCAAACATCAGTAAAATATGTGGGGCATATCGTATCCACTGAAGGGATAAAGACTGGCCCAAGCAAAGCTGTGACCTTGACTACCTGGCCCCAGCCCCAAAAATTTAAAAGAACTACAAAGATTCCTAGGCTTCTGTGGTTATTACCAGTGGTTCACTAAAGGCTATTCAAGGGTGATTCTCCCGCTTCTGAATCTTACCCAAGGTTACCCGCCTACAAATAAGAAATACAAGAAAGTGGCCTCCACTGAAACCGAGAGAGTATATTTTCATCCAAATAAATCTTTTGGGTCATGCTGGACACTGATTGTGAAGCTGCTTTTCTTGAGATTATATACTAGCTCACTCATGCTCCTGTCCTTGCCTATGCAGATCCAGTAAAATCCTATGTCCTACTTACTGATGCTAGCCTGCAAGGTTCGGGGGCTGTGTTGTACCAAGAGCATGAGAATGGCCTGAGACCAGTGGCCTTTGCCAGCAGAAGTCTGACCCCATCCGAAAAGAACTATCCTGTGCATAAGTTAGAGTTCCTAGCTTTGAAGCGGGCCATTGTTGACCAATTCCATGAGTATTTGTATGGGGCTAAGATACTGGTAAAAACTGATAATAATCCTTTGACCTATGTGCAGACTTTGGCCAAGTTGGATGCTACTGGCCACAGGTGACTTTCTGTGTTATCTACATATGATTACGCTGTTGAGTACAGAGCAGGCCTGAACCACGTAGATGCTGATGCTCTCTCCCAGAGGCCTGTTTCCAGAAATTATTGGGTCAGACTGTCAGAACCTGATATTCAAGTGTTATGCCAGAAATTTGACAAGGAGGAACAAATGTCCACAGACATAGTGGACTGTCTAGTGGATTGCTTGGGGCCCTCTGACAATTGCATACCTGCAGCTAACTGCCACTTTTCTGCATTAGACATTGGTGTACTGCCTCAGTTAGATAATGATGGTCTTCAGCGGGCTCAATCCCAAGATCCTATGATCAAATCCGCACTTGCAGCCCTCTACACAGGGAAAGATGTGTCCAAGTTGCGCTCCTCTGATCTGAGAAATGCATTGTCGTATAAAGGATGCCCTAAACTGAAAGTGATTGACCGATTGCTGTACAGAGAAATGGTAGACAGAGGGAGGCAAGTAGACAAGCAACAGTTGGTTTTGCCCACAGCTTTCAGAGACTTAGTACTGAGGTCCCTACACAACCATATGGGGCACCTTGGTATAGACCGAACCCTTGATCTAGTGCAGTCCAGATTCTGTTGGCCTAAGATGGGGGCCAATGTTGAGCATCATATACGGATTTGCAGTCACTGCTTGCAGAGAAAGGCCTTGCCCCAGAGGGCTGCTCCCTTGTTAACATCACCACCAGTGCCCCCACGGAGTTGGTTTGTATTGATTTTCTGAGTTTGGAGCCTGATCAAAGAAATATTAGTAATGTGCTGGTAGTCACTGACCATTTTACGAGGTATGCCCAAGCTTTCCCCACCAAGGACCAGAAGGCGTCCACCGTGGCAAAGTACTAGTAGAAAGGTTTTTTGTTCACTATGGGGCTCTGCAAAGAATCCATTCTGATCAAGGGACAGATTTTGAGGGTCCTTTGACCAAATAGATACTTTCTCTGTGGGGAGTGTGAAAGTCCAGAACTACCCCTTACCACCCCACAGGCTGAACGTTTTAACCGCACTTTGCTGGACATGCTGGGCACTCTCCACCCAAAAGACAAGCCCAGATGGAGCCAACAAATTAACACCTTGGTACATGCCTACAACTGCACCAAAAGTGATGCCACTGGGATCTCCCCTACCGCCTTGTTTGGAAGAGAATCTCAACTACCAGTAGATGTTTGTTTTGGAGTTTCTCCTGATGGGGTCTGAGCTGATAATTATATACGGTATGTGCAAACAAAAGCCCAGTTGAATCATGCATACCAACTGGCTCAAACTATGACTGCAAAGAGAAATCTAGCCAACAAAGAAAGGTATGATAAAAAGGTGGAGGCACAGGAACTCCAAGGGGGAGATAGTGTATTGTTAAGAAATATGGGACTGCATGGCAAACACAAAATTGCTGACAGGTGGCATCATCTCCCTCACACTGTAGTGGGCAAACTGGATGATTTGCCCATGTATAAAGTAAGGCCTGAGAACAATTCTAAAGATGTTAAGACAATGCATTGAAATCATTTGCTGGACATTGGCCAAATACTGATTGAACCTGAGCCCCCAGAAATTGCTCCCCCAGGACCAGTGGCAAGGGCTGCTGCAAAATAGAAACAGAGAAAGTCTGCCCCTGCTGATACCGACCTATGTGTTCTTCCCCAGTCAACACAAGTTGAGAATGACTGTCAGCCTGATTCAGATGAAAGTGAGTATACAACTATGGGTACTACCTTTCGTATGAACTAAGTCAGCTGTTTCACGGAAACCCCCTGGTAAATATGAGTGATGAAGCTGGGCCCTCTGGACTGCCTAAGCCCCCAGCTTCATCTTTGGAGCCAATGATCCCAGAGAGTAAGGTGCAGAGTGTTAAGTCTGATGATCTTGAGTCACTGTGCGTGGTGGAATAGTATGAACTTTCAGAGGAGGAAAATGATAAGCTGGGATAGACTGGTGATATACCAGAGCAGGAAGAGTATTTTGAGTGCCCTGATGGTTCACTGCCAGTGCCAGAAAGCTCTCTATGTTGAGCCAAGTTTTGTGACCTCAGAAATTTACAGATACTGGAGCTGAAAGCGCTCCAAGTTCTAACCCTTCTACCCGAATGTTAACTCCCCTGACAAGTAAAGACAGTGCTGAAAATGAGGCTACAAGTGCAGAGACTGTAACAGTTCCCCCTAGAAAGACCGGTCAAGCTGTAAAGCCTGTGGTGCACCTCAGCTATGATTCTCCTGGGAAGCCTGTAGACTTGGCTCTCAATGTGGTCCACAAGGGGGTGTATGTATCCCAGAGTTCATTACCCAAACTGAGCATTAGTGCTAACTCTAAGTTAATTGTTTTGCCCACCGTGTATGGTGCTCCAGCCCCATCTGGCCCCAAGGAGGCTGATAGGGAAGGGCCCCCGTCTCTCCAGGTTTCATGTGCAGGAGGTAATAACCTAAGTTAAGGTACAATGTGTGTATAATGCTGTGTAAAAAGTAATGTGCTGAAAAGTATCACAAATGTGTTTATATCAAAAGGTGATATGTTGACTGATGATTACACACATATGCCTAATATGTTAGTGACGTAAATGTATACGGTGTTTTGTACTAGAGTTTATGGGAATACTTACTTGACGTGGACACCAAGTTTTTCCAGGCCAAGAAGGGTGTAACCCCCTGCAAATGGGGGTTCCCAAAAGTCTTCCAGGAGCTTGTCTGAGTGCTCCAGGTCTGGGCGGCGTTCGGCGAAATGCCATTGAAAATTGGGAGCCATGAGTGTTTTCATAACCTCAACGTACTGTCTCTTTAAGAGCTGTCTGCTTGTAAACATTATTAGTTGTATGGGGGTACTGTGTTTCAATGCCCAAATCCCGCCCGGGCTGCTGTCTATTCACACCATTTCTGCAGTCACTAATTGCGCAGAGGGAGCACACTTGAAAGCAATAATTAGTTCAGGGGAGAAATGTAGAGTGACAGTAAAAATGCAGTTTGTCTAACCTGCCTTTCTTGTAGCACAAACGTTTTCTGCTTAGCCCATCCATTTTGGTTCTGAACTGCCGAATTGGACCAATCAGTGTGGGGGACCTTTAAAATGGAGCCTGTGTGGGTGAATCAGAACGTGGACTCTCATCTTGAGTCTGCTATTAGGAGGCTGCATGACAGGTGCCTCTGGGAATAGTAGTTTGGACCCTGGTGCCTTTTTGCACCAACAGAGGGAGCCCTGCTGTGATTGACAGCCGAACCAACCAACCAAACTTGTGTGGGTCTGAAGGAAGTACCCTGAACTGTTGCTGGCAAGCCAGATTCGAGGTGGCTGTGAAAGGAGAAGGAGCTCTGCTCTGTTGCAGCATTTAGTTCATGCAGGAAGTGCGTGGGAGGCCCTGAAGTTGGCCTGCAGCCATTAGTGAGTGTTAATCAGACTGAATATGAAGTTTGTGAAGGAAAAGGAAAGCTGCTGTGGTGAGATCAGACTTGCCCTGTGGAAGACCAAAGATTTTGTTGAAGTGTGATCGGCCTGTCAAGAACTGAAGCTGCTGTGAGTGCTCCTGGGTTTTTGCAGTGTTTTGTGATTGGGGTCAAGGAGCAGCATGCCTGGTATAATAATTTCCTCTACATATGAATGTGCTTAGTGCTTGTGGGGGATTGTGATCATATTTCCCCCGCTGTGAATTGCGTGCTGAAGCTGAAGGCAGTGCCCAGTTTTAATCGGACTGAATCCGCCTGCTATCAAAAGTAGTTGGGCCCTGTCACGAGGGCCTGGTCTCCATGCCCTGCTCTTCTGGAAATCCAGTACAACCAACATCCGTCTGATTCCCTGCTTGGGGTATCATGAGTACAAATCAGGGTCGCTCCCTGCACCTTTCATTTAATCAAAGTGTGTTAACTGGTTGCTTTGTGTTTCCTTTCCATGAACTGAGCCATCCCGCTCCGGATTACAATTGTGTGTTGTGCATGTATTTTCTGCTTGCAGGGCCCCATCCATCTATACCAGCCAGCCAACCCCGGGCAATGGACCTGGCTAGCCCCCCCGCCATTCTGGCTACCCAGAGAGTGTGACATTTGGACCCTAAATTGCATGAACAGTAAGTGATTTGTGTGTTTACTGCCAATCAACCTGATTTGCACCCTTCCTTGTTACTGCCCCCCAGAATAAATCAGATTGTTGTTATTGAACTATATGCTGTTTGTGGTGTCAGTACATATATGATCAGCATTGTATTGTGTTTGTGTACATTGCCTAACCTTGTTTTACAGGGGGTCCTCAGAGACGTACTACAAGAACCAGGCCTGAGGGTAAGTGGTATCTATATGAGTAATTGGTTTGCATATTCAGGGGATTGGGAAGGTTCCTCCTGTGTGTTGAAAGGGCCACTACTGGGAACAAAGAGGGGTCACAGTGTCCCAGAGGGTTGTACCCAAACTAGTTTAACCACTACCAACCCTGACCTCTGGGTGGAGGCACCCGTCACTGAACCTAGGCCCCTTAACCTGTCACTAGCCATACAGACAGGGGTAGTAGCCTTTGGGGTAGTGCCACCTAGGGGTTATATACTCATTACAGAAAAGTTTTGAATCCAAGCCAAAAGGTAATTCTGTGCAACTGCAACGCCATTCTGCACCACAGGTGTGAAAACACATTTTGGGCAGGATTTGAAAAGTGACATCTGTGTTGTGCAGGATTTGAAAAGTGACAGCTGTGACATACATGAGGTGTGGTAATAAGAAGGCTGTGTTGAAAATCCGTGACCAAAATATTTAAAATTTCCAAAGTTACGAGTGGGCATAGTGAAATTGCAACAAATTGTCATAACTTTGGAATTCTTTCCTATTTTGATCCCACATTTTCAACATAATCTTCTTATGACTCTATCTCATAAACCCTGTAGGTGAACATTTTCAAATCCATGCCAAATATGCCATTCCACATCCAATTGCAAAAACACATTTCAGAAAGGATGTGTAAAATGATAGCTGTATTGTTCATGAGGTGGTGAGAAAAAATAGCTATGTTGAAAATTTGGAGTCAAAATATTCAAAATTACACAATTTATGCATGTGTGTAGAAAAATTTTAATGAACGCTCATAACTCAGCCATTTTTAGGAATTTATTTCACCAGATTTTTACATCGCCTCTTTGGGACCCCACCTCATGAACACTAGTAAGGAAAATGTTGTTATTCAGTCCTGAAAGGTGATTTCATGCAGTGACTGTTAAATCACCTTCTGGGCCAGATTAACGAAATGACAGTGCCAGTGTTCATGAGGTGGGGTCTCAAAAAGGCCTTGTTTAAAATTTGGTGAAAAAATTCCTAAAATGGCAAAGTTATGGACATAAGTCCAGAACGCCATTGACATACATTATACAGCACTTACCTTTATTCCTCAGTTCATGTTTTGGCTTTGAAGAGTGCAGATGTGTCTCAGTCCACAGAAGATGATAGAATTCAACATCAGCTGGTAAGTATAAGGTAAGGGTGTGTGGAGAGGTGGGTGTTCAGTGGGAGGGTCAGGATGGGGAGGGGCAGCAATGATGGCGAGGGATCGTTTTCTTTGTTTCAGGTTAAAAAAAAGATGTCAAGGGACTTTTTCCTTTTTACAGATACCAAAAACATAAATAAACCACAACAGAATACTGGGGTGGGCTCCTCAGTGTTCCACACTGCTGGGGGAGGCTCTAAATACCAACACTGGGATTGGGCCCCCTGATGTTGGTTAGTTAATGAAACACTGGGATGGGGGGCATATGACACTGGGGGTGGTCATGCCAGTGCCTGATTATATATAAGAAAAACAGGGACTTGGGGACAGTGATCTGAGGGTAGGGGGTGCCACTAGACATCAGGAAATATATATTTTCTTTAGCGGGACAGTGATCAGTGACTGAGGAGTGCCACAACAGACCAGGCCAAGGGGGCTTATAACTCATACTGAAGCCAGCAGCAAGAGTTCAGCTGCAGCTGCAGAAGTAAAGAGAATTGGCTGTTCTCATATAGAGAATGTGGGGGGAAGGCTTCTCTTGCTACGCTGGCACCTAGGATTTTGGGTGCTCAGAAAATGTATTTCTGGCTATAACTGTGCAAATAAACACCAAAATCTAACTAAATGGTGCCTGTTTAGCTAGGTTTCGGTGTTTGATTTGTAAAACTACAAAATTTTTATGTATTGTCTATGCATTTAGTTTGTGGAAAGAAAAATAACAAGAAGGCAGTTAGTGAAAAATTATTTTTCTCTCATGAAAAAGGATTTTATTCTCACAAAAAAGGAACAGGTCTCACAAGACAGAATCCTTTTTGTTGACCCTTTTGTCTCTATCCTGAAAAGTGATCTTCCCATTTAAAACAATTGGAAATGAAAAAGTGAATAACATTGTAACAGATTAATATATTTTTTTTCACAAAACAAATGCATGGCAGTTCTGCTACTCAAGCTGTATGTACCATAAACAATTTACACCAAAATTCCACACCATCTGGGTGCAAGGTGATGAGGAAAGTACTGCAAAAATTGGTGACTTTTAAGGCTTTTGCATTATCCAAATCTCTGAATTCGCACATCCAACCAGAACGAAACTTGCCACATTAAGAGCTCTACCCCACTGGACAGCACATTGATTGGTTGCAAAGTTATTAAAGTGCAGAATTTGAGGCTTAACATTAAAATATGCTACTCAACCTAACTATAGTGGCACTATGGCACCATTATATAAATGTACAGTGGTGGTGAGGGTGGTGTAGGGTGGAGTTAGGTGGTTAGTCCAAGGAGAAATGAATGATTATTAAACCACTTAAGGCCTAACCAGTATTAGACTGAGGAAGAGCTAGGTATGCAGGAACTAGCAAAACGTGATAGACAACAGTAAGTTTCTGTCTGCAAACATCTATATATCTATGTAGTATCTAATGAAGAAAGTTTAAATACATAAGGGAAAAAAAAGAGAAACATATTTACTTATCCTAAGGACATTTTAAGGAAGTCTTAAGCTTTATAAGTTCTCGATAAATCAAGGTACATGCATGAATAGTCCAATCAATTTAGTCATAAAAATGTACTTCATTAATTGTGATTTTGTGACACACAGTCTGTTTATCTGACCCAGCACAACACATGCACATAGGCACTCAAATGATGTACTGTAACAATCAATCAGTAATCTGGTTCAGCCATATGGCATGACCCTGCAGTGCCTGACTGTTATTCAAAGTGTATTAATTTAATCAGACATGTTGATTTGATCTTATTTAGCCATTAAACATGTTATTTTTCCACTCATACAATCAACTATTGATGCCATTCTTGCCTTCTGGGTTAGTAATGTTTCTGTGTTAGCATAAGTTACATCGCTGGGGTTACATATTAATGAAGGCAAGTTATGTTTAAAGCACTGTATGCACGGATTGCTTCTATGACTCTGATTACTGTCTAACAACTAACATTTACCTCTGATTTGCAATTAAATGCTGTATAAATGGTTTTTATTTAGACATGATATCAGAACTTTAATTAAATGAAATTATTACTGTTTTCCTGCTTAGTGTGCCATAGTGATAAAGGTCAGGGGCTGCTCTAGCTACTGTATCCTTAGCATCTGTGCAGCACTGATTTACTCTGAATTCTAACTCTAGGTACTGTTTATCTTTTGTACTTGTTTTTTAATCATCTGATTCATGCTGTTGTCTTTGAAATATTTGTTGCTGTCTTTTGCTTGGAGTCCTAATCTTGGGCCAGGTGTCCACGTTTGTTTGATTTCAGTTTTCTGTATGTTCAATCCTTTTCAAAACTGTTTCTGTATTAACAAACAAAAAAAAACTTAAATCCAGTTTGGAACATTGATGACATCTTTTCCATAGCAATCAGTTGTTTTCATAGGTGAAGAGTTAGGAAGGAAATGTGTTTTATTTTCCATTATTTATTGACTTATATTGGATAAATATTTTATTTCACCACTGCACATGTAAACTGTATGCAATTATCAATAATTATTATGACCACTCAAGGGAGGATGGATGCAAAATCGGTGTACTGTCAGGACTACATGATGTATGTTATCCTATCTGTAGGTCGGGGAGGGATACATCTATAGCCACTGCAAGTAGATTGCTGATCTGGAGAGGCATGTTGCTATGAACAGCAACTGATGGTACTGCTGGGGCACAGGGATGAAGCCTGTAGCTGATGGTACTCTTACAGTTGATTTTGAGGCTAGTGCCCAGAACACTACCAGAGACACATACCTAATGCACTGCCAGTGCTGTGTGATCCATGCCTTCCCTCCAATTGAAGGAAGGGAGAATAAATTTGCAGACACTACGGTTTGGTCCATGTTTTCAAGAGATACATTTTTTTACAATTTATTTACCCTGAAGAGCCCAGCTGAGATGTTCCATTTCATTTGGGAAGGGTCCTGCTTGTATTTATTTCAAACTCTGGGTGGACTGGAGTACTAAAAGGTTAAGTAACTTTCACAAAGTCACATACAGTACTGAGTAATTTGCTCTAGCAAGGTTTAAATATGCAATCTCCCACTTCCCAAGTCCTTGCTCTAACCTCTAGAACACATTGCCTCTATCAATTGCCAGGCTTGAGTGGCAGATGTAGGTACAGTGTGAGTACAGGGACGTGAGAAGGAAGGAAAGAATGCTGGGGGAGAGGAGGTTAGTGACATGAATGCTAGGGCAGGAGAGGACTATTGATCGGGAGCTATGTGAACAACAGTTTGGTAGGAATCAACTGCCAGTCTAACAAAATGGTCTTTGTCAACATCAAATATAGCTTCAGACTTTTTCCTTTCATGGGCAGACTTGTTTTGGCATTCCAGGGTAATGACTGGGACAGGTAGGGTACAGAGGAGAGTGGCAGAGACTGTAATCTCAAATAGAAAAGATGGGGGAAAGATCTAAGTGAAGAAAGGAGTAAGAAGGCATGTTAATATGGAATGCCATCACCAGCAGACACCAGTAACAGGTACAATATAAACAGCTGGCTGGCCAGGTTAAGGAGGGTGGACAGGTGACTGGAGCTGGTGATATAGGCAGCAGGACTCCTGACCCTTCATGGAAAAGGAAGGAAAGGCTGGGTGGAATGTCAAGAAAGTAGTAGCCATTTGTGATTCCATAGTCTGGGCAAAAGGTGAAGTAGAGGGGGCATTTTGGGATCAGGATATTTTGTGAAGAGGTAGCTTGCCTGCCTGGATTACAGGTGCAATAATCAGTGGTGCAAGTGGTACACAAGAAGTACAGGAACTCAAGCACTGGCAAATATGAAATGCAGAATGAAGATTTTCAATCTGAAGGATAGTTGTGCCAAGATGTATCTATCTGTTTAGACACTAGTAGATTCATTTAGAGATACTGAAGTATTTCTAGCAAAATAGCACTGTTGTACAAGTCAAATGTTGTTATGGAAACCCTGATTTCAGGTCAATGGGCCAGAAACTGTCATTATGTTACTGGTTTAAGAATTTCAGTTCCAGTGTCAGTGGGAAGAAGTACAGGAACTCCGTTCCTGCTGCAAAAAAGGTATAGGAACTGAGTTCCTGTGCGTTCCTGTTCACTTTCATCACTGGCAATAATTGCAGCTCGGGTCCAAGTAGTGCTGTTGGCATGACAAGCACACAAAAATCTTCTATGCTGGCATGAATGACATAGGGTGCACAATTTCTGAGGACGTCAGTCTGCCATTCAGTGAATTAGGGAAGTTCCTGAAAGGAACAGTTACAGTATACAGAGTGACTTCCAGTGCTGAGGGCTAATGAGGAGTGGCAGCGATCCATCAGGCAGACAAATTCTTGGCAAAGCTTCTGCAAGATGGCAGATGCTTTTTTGTAGCTCAATAAAGGGCCTTCTGGAGCAAGGGACACCCATATGTTTAGAATGGACTGCACCTGTTCAATGATGAAGTAGAGGTACTAGCCAGGAGAATGGATAAGGCAGGGGGAATTTAAATTAAAGGATTGGCAAGAGATGCTTGTGCAAAAGTTCATAAAGGGCAGAACGCAGACACATGGACTCACTAAAGGAAGAACAACAGGAGAAAACATGGGAGGAGACCCATGAAAGGGAAGAGGGAGGAAGCATAGAATGGCAAATATACTAATTTGCATGCTGGTCAATATGAGAGGTGCTCCAGCAAAATGGGTGAGCTGGAGGGTCTGATGGGCTTCAAAAGTCAGGATTTAGTTGCACAGAGAGATTGTGAGGGGAAGGAAATGATGGGGCTTGGAAGCTAGAGGGTGACAGTCTCTTCCAAAGAGACATTCCAAACAGAAAAGGGGATATGGTGAGGATCAGCACATGCTTAATTTGTATTTGGTATTGAATGTGTTGACATTTGGCACTTTCACCTTAGAGTCAGCACAGTCAAAATTTTCAGCCACTTTGGATTACTTTGATTTTCAGCCAAATAATTAAACATGTACTGGGAATTGTGTTAACTTATTTATAAGGATGATTGCCAATGCCAATGAATGTAACCTATCCTTGTACTTTATTTATGTCTTGCTGATGTATATTGTACCATATCGTGCATAATGGCCTCCCCATGTTTTATCTTGCATACAATTTCCCTTGCTCTATCGATTTCTCTGTACTACTCTTTGGCAAATGTATGAAATCTAAAGATACTAGCACTCACCACCCCTTCCCCCCCACATAGCATAGCATAGCATAACATTCAAACTTTCCACTGCCAGAGTTGACTATATATACTTCAAGCTCCATGTGAGGAGAGGGTCTTCTTAGTTTCAGACTGGAATTCCAGTTTGGGTAAGCTAAATCACCAATGTCAAGGTGGGGCCCTTTGATTTAGTCCCTAACTTTCTAGTGCCTCAATGTCTACTAACTGATGGGGCTGAGTTTAGTAGGAACTAAAGACACACATTGGACTCCGGTCTTTTTCTAGCTGTAAAATTTCTCTGTTTCTATTTTAAATTGTATTTTTTAACTTTAGAGGCAGTTTGCAGATGAAGTGTTGCTTTCACCAAGTAAAACATTACATGAAGTAGCATTTCACCAGCAAGCACCACTTTGGGAAGTATTTTCCTTGGGAACTGCATAGTTTTTCACAAAGTACAGCCCCGACTTTGCCCACCGCTTGTCTACGAGAACTTCAGCAATGTCACTGTTGTGCACCGGGCAGCCACAATTCACCAATTCAGAGACAGTGGTAGGGGGTGACAGTCAGGTAAACTTTGGGGTCCAGTGAACACAATATTGTGGTTTGAACTGGCAGTGGGGAACAGTGTTCCCCCTTGAAGACAGTGGTTGTGGACCTCAAACAGGTAGCTTTCAGCCAGATGTGGGAAATGGTTAGAGAGATTGGTAGATGTAGACCCGAGCAAGGATGTCGAAGAACAGTGGTGTAGGATTAAGGGGGAAGATTCTTGTGCAAGGAAAGTCAAAAGAAATATGCAGAAAAAGCTAATCTGGTTTCCAAAGAGGGCAGGGGAGGCTATGAGGGCAAAAAGAAAGACCTTCACTAAGTTGAAAAGGAACAAGAGGGAGCAAAAATGGCAGGAATATCAGACTAGACGCAAAGATGCAATGGTGGTGTTTGGAGGGAAAAGGCAGGTAGATACATTATGGAAAAAAGGGAAAACAAAGAGGGGATATTCAGGCTAGAGGAGAAGGGGAGAGTTGTTGAAGATAACGGGCAGAAGGCAAAAGTGCTGAAAAGTTACTTCTGCACGGTTTTCGTGGTAGGAATGCTGGACCTCTACCAGAGAGAGGGAGAGAGTTTTCAAGTCCCCCTCATGGTTCAGGAAATGGATGGGGTGGAGATAATTGTAGACTGGGTAAGGAAGGGACTGGAATTTCTCAGGGAGGATGTGGCACTGGGCCCAGATGACCTGCACCCATGTTTACTTAAGGAATCAAACACAGAATTGGTGGTGTCCTTAACCAGAATATTTTATGACTCACTGATGTCTGAAAAGGTGCTAATGAATTGAAGGTCCACTGACATAGAATCACTCTACAAGATGGAGTAGGAAGGATCTGGTCAACTATTGGTCTTTCAGTCTTACCTCCATGTTAGGTAAGCTGATGGAGTTCATAGTCAAAAAAAGCTTGTAGGGATGGTCCACTGGTCAGAAATGGTGCTAGTGTATTGGAGGTCCACCAACATAGCATCACTCCACAAGGGGAATGATATAGAGGATCTGTGCAACTACTGTATAGGCCTGTCAGCCTTACCTCCATCTTAGGTAAGCTGATGAAGTCCATAGCCAAAAAGGATCGGTGGCCTACTTAGAGGCTAATGGACTGCAAAGACAGAAAAAAAGCATGGGCTTGTGTCAAGAAAATCATGCTAGACCAAAGTGATACTGTTTTTCATCTAGGTCACTAAGAAAATAGACAGATGACAGGCAAAAGATTTGCTCAACTTCGACATACTAACATACCAAATGCCAGTAGAATAGGTCTAACAGTCTTTTGTGTCTGCTTGGTAGCCAGCCCCTAATGGGCACTCCGCCGTCCACCACCCTTAGCCCCTGAGAGGGTCCCCTTAGGCTTCAGTATACCCATGCACCTGTCCCACCCCCTCTTAAAGCCCTCCACTGTGCCCTCCTCCACTAGACTCCCAGGCAGTGCATTCCATGGCCCCATCACCCTCTCAGTGAAGTAATGTCTTCTACATTCTCCCCTGTAGTTTCCCCCCTCCAGCTTCCACTCATGCCCCCTGGTTGTGCCCACTTTCTTTAGCCTGAACATTTCTTTGCTTCTTCCCCATTTATCCCTTTCACATATTTGAAGATTTCTATCATGTCCCCTCTGTCTCTCCTCTCCTCCAGTGAGTACAGCCCAAGGACTTCCAGCCTTTCCTCATAGGTCCTTTCACTCATGCCCGAATCATCTTGGTTGCCCTCCTCTGAACCCTCTCCAGCAATGCTATGTCCTTCCTAAGGTGAGGTCTCCGGAACTGCACACAGTACTCAAGATGCAGCCTGACCAAGACATTATACAGAAGGAGTATCGCCTCCCTCCTCCTGTACGTAATTCCAGGGGTTATTCAGCCCAGAATCCTGTTTGCCTTTGCTGCAGATCTTCTGCAGTTTTCAGTGTTATTCATTTTGGTGTCTACCACCACCCCCAGGTCCCTTTCACTCATTGTGGCTTGCAGTGAGACCCCTCCCAGGGTATATATATATATATATATGACCTGGGTTTCTGACCCACAGGTGAAGCACCCTACACTTCCCTGGATTAATCCTCAGTCCCCACCTACTTGAACAACCCTCCAGGGTATCCAGATCCCTCTGGACTGTCTCTCTCACTTCCTCCCCGTCTGCCAGTGTCCCCAGTTTTGAGTCATCTGCAAAGAGGCTCATCCTACTCCTAACCCCGCTCCCTATATTGGAGACATAGGCATTGAACAGGAGTGGCCCCAGTACCAAACCTTGGGGAATCCCCCTGAAGACCTTCCTAGGGGAGGAGACTATGCCACCAACCACTACCCTCTGTGTTCTTTCCATTAGCCAATTTTCTACCCATCTAAACAACTGTCCTCCCACCCCATCCCCCCCAACTTTGTCAACAACCCGTTGTGGGGTACCGAGTCAAACTCCTTACTGAAATCCAGATATAGGACATCCACCGGTCTTTGCCGGTCCAGGGTCCCCGTCACCCAGTTGTAAAAGTCTATGAGGTTAGTCTGACATGATCTCCCTGGGACAAAACCATACTGTTTGTTATCCATGTGCCCCAACCTTTCCAGTTGCCTCCCGAGCTTCTCCTTGAAGAAGCACTCCATTAGTTTGCCTACCACAGATGTTAGGCTGACAGGCCTGTAATTTCCCACCTCCTCCCTAGACCCCCCCCCTTTGTGGATAGGCACCACATGAGCCACCCTTCAATCTTGAGGCACCCATCCTGTCTGAAGATAGGCGTTGAAAAGTGCAGCTAGCGGAGCTGCTAGTTCATCCGCCAGTTCTTTCAGAACCCTGGGATGCAGCCCATCTGGTCCCGGTGCCTTATCAGTTTTCAGCGTCCAAAGGGCCTCCCTCATGCTGTCCTCTGTGAATTCTCCCTCCCAAACCCCCCTCAATTAAACACCCATCCTCTTCTAGATCTGACCCACCCAGTGCCCAAGCCTATTCTGATCCTGTCAACTCCATCTGACCTCTCTGCTCAGCTGTCCTCCTCCCTCCCTCCTTCTGGCTGAATGGGTCTCCTGTCTCCTTCCATAAGTATCGAGGCAAAGTACTCATTTAGTACCTCTGCCTGCTCCCCACCTCCTGAGCCCATCCCTCCCAGTCCTAATCCTGGAGATCTGTGCTTCCTTCTTCTCCCTATGTATCTATAAAATCCCTTTCCACCCTCTGGATATCCCTAGCCAGGTTTTGCTCCATCCTTGCCTTGGCTCCCCTCACCACGCTGGTGACCCTCCTTGCTGCCATTTTGTAGTCTCCCCTCTCCCTTGGCCCCCTGGAGTGCTTAAAACATGCATAGGCAGCCTTTTTATTCCTCATCACCTCTTGCACCTCCTTGGTCTACCAGCACGGCTTGTTGGCTCTACCATTTTTACACCTTACCCTTGTACATGAGCTAGTAGCCTCCTGCACCCCTTTCTTAATGGTCTCCCACAAGCTACCAACATCCATGTCTGGCCTAATCTTGTTCAAGCTCCTCCTTAGAACCCTGCCCATACCCACAAAGTCTGTCCCCTGAAGTCCATGACTACAGTATTTGAGCAGTTATCCCCCCCCAGACACAGCAGAAACCAGACCATGGCATGGTCTCCACCTGCCAGCAGACTACACACTTCTAGACCCCTTATCTGGTCACTGTCTGCAAGGACAATGTCCAGTATCCTCACCCCCCGTTAGGTTCCTCCACCTGTTGGACCAGGAAGGCATCCTGAAACACATCCATCAGTTTCTGCTCCCTGGCCACCACTGATGTCATAGTGTCCCAGTCTTCCCCCGGCATATTTACGTCCCTCATTACCACCACCCTACCCCTTCCACGGTCACAGTTGCCCCTTGATATTCTCAACTAATTTTTCCTCCAGGGCCTCATCCATTGCTGGTGGTCTGTACACCATCCCTATTTTCAATCTTTTGCCTCCCCCCATTTGCAGGGTTACCCAAATTGCTTGCACTTCCCCATTAGCCTCCTCCATTCCACTAACCCCATGTTGTTCTTGACTATTAGCGCTACATCCCCTCCTCTACCCTCTTCTCTATCCTTCCTGAATATTGTGTAGCCCTCTAAGTTTAGGTCCCAATCATTCTTTTGGTTGATCCATGTTTCTGTAATCACCACCACATTTGCTGCTTCCTCTGCCAGCATCGCCTGGAGCTCGGGCATTTTGTTGCCCATGATCCTGGCATTGATCAGGACATCAGCAAGGTATTTGATTCAGTACCATATAGGAGGCTGCTGAAAAAGTTGTATGACTTGAGAGTGGAACAGGGTTTAGTCAGGTGGGTAGCAAATTGGCTTGGGGAGGTAACAGAGTGTAGCAGTAGTAGTGAACAGGGCTAAGTCAGGGAACAGGGCAGTCATGAGTAGTGTGCTGTAGGAATCTCTCCTGGGACCTGCTCTGTTTAATATTCTCATTGGTGTCATAGGTCAAGGTATTCAGGGTAAGCTGTAGTTCCTTGCTTATGATACAAAGTAAGCACTCATTAACTGGTTACCTTTATCTTTCAGAATTAAACTCCAGGCTTGTTTTCTAGCAAAAAAATGTGTTCTATCCTAACACTCCCTACTTTAACAAATTGCTTCTGTACTGTCTCCAACCAATACAACACCAGGAGTGTGGCCAGGAATGCCTTTAAGCCTTCTTTCTGGTGTACTCAGCTGGGCAAATGGTTATTTGCTGTTGGGGCCGCTAACTGGTTAAACAAACTTCCTGATACTCTGCTGAATGTCCCCAAGATTAATCAGTTTAAGATACCTTTGTGTTCTCTACTTTTTTAAAATTTATTTTATTTAATATTATATAACCATGTAAACCCAAGGGTATCAAATGATCATTTTCATGGGTGACCCAGTATTAACAGATAAAACAGTTACAAAAATACATACATGTTAATCTCAACAGGAACAAACAGAAAGGGTTGAACACTATTGTTTCAAACATCTTTTGAAAACATACAAAGAACTGCATGATAAAATATCATCAGACAAATCATTCCACAATTTAGTAACATGATAAAGCAAAAATCTCTGACCCAATGAAGACCTACAGAACAACAAGACAGATGCAATTTTCCACTATCAACCGATCCAGTTGAATGTAAATGCAAGTAAACCTGGAGATCAGACATAAACGGAAACGATATTTGCGAATACTGGAACAGTTTCATTGTTAATAAACTACAAAAAGCAGCCCTCTGTTCAAAGAAAAAACAACCTAGCCCATTATACAAAAAACAGGTATGAGTAGAATGAGAAGCAGAACTAGAAAATCTACAAACAGAACGATAAAATATTTTTACATGCTGAGAAAATATCCTGTCACTTTTTATACACTGATCTATATGAATTTAGTTCTAAACTCTAAGTAATTGATCTGTCTTAAGGGATTTGAGTCTGAGTAACATGCATTTCCTCTGGAACTGCTTATTGTATTTGCAATGTATTTTGTGACTATGTATTTGATGGGGGACATTTGTAAATGAGCACCTGTGCTTAAAAATAACCTCCAAAGTTTTTCAGAAAATAAGATGTGTAGTAGTAGTAAAACTTTTATTCATTCAGAAAAATGAATAGGAAAAGTCAAATGAAACATGCTCTTTTCCAGCAAGGTCCTTAGTACAGCATATACTAGTTACAGTATCTAGCAACTATCAACTGTAGACATATGACATTAACGATAGACATGTAATATGAAAGCTAGTAATACATGTAACACAATATACCATACACAGTACATAAAAATAGAGAGATTCTCTATCTCATACATACTGTAAACATTATTGATCATCACAACAAAACCTTAGATGCAAATGATTTGAAAAGATAACCTGTGAAGACAGTGACTGTGGAAAGGCGAACAGTCACAATGGTGATGGAATTACAGTGCCAGCACTTTTCTGCCACTGGTGGCTCCCCCCATTCCAGAGGTGTGCCCCCCCCGGAGTTGGGGTATACAATTAGGGGGGTGTGGGGGGTGCAGGGGTGAAAAGACTTCCTAAAGTTGTCATGATGTGGATTCTGTGCCATTGTGACCATTTGCCTTTCTGCAGTCACTTTTATGACATGGAACCTTTGAAAATATTATATCATGTCATATTCATTGCAATAAACATTCCAGGTGGGTCTGCATCCAGTTTCTTCAGTGCTTCATAGACAAACTAGTTCTTAATCTCCCCTATACAGGTTTTGGTATTGACTAGTCTGAGAGGAAGCAGCAGAATGTTTCAAATCGTATCACCCCTTGTTATCAACACCCCAATGGTGAAACATAGAAAAAGACCATTACAATGACATTCGTGGTAATGGTCCTTTTCTGTGTTTTGCCTCCCAGTGTTCTGCCTCCCAGACCAACTCCGACCTGGAGTTGGAATCCCAGAGTCTGGGGTGCAGGGGCAGAGATCACTGAATGGGGATGAGGGGGCACAGCTCCCACAGAAAACACCCATGTAAGAGGTGGCACAATACCTGTGTTGGTATTGTGCCGTCACTGTGGGGGAGGTTGGCATTCTCGACAACGAGATAACTTGGTGTTTCCTTTCAAATATATGGACCCCTATAAAAAATGGGATCTGCCCAATTCAAATGTATATTTTGATAAAATATATTCTACCCCTTCGGGCATTCTTAAGCCTTTTTTTTATTTTCCTGATTTGTAATCTATCTATTATATATTCTGGGACTTTACCCTTTAAACACTTGATCACGCACAGTAATGCATTCAGAGATCTTCTATCTCTCGATTTTATCCAGTCCAGTCATTTATATAAATCACATGTATGTGTCCTCTGAGGGACATTTAAGATAAAATGAGCCAGTTTATTATATATAATATCTAGTCTGGATAACTGTGAGGATGTTGTGCCCATAAATATTATATTCCCAACGTCTAAAAGAGGTACCACTAATTTGTTGACTACGTGTTTTTTTACCATCTCAGACATACATTGTCTGACTCTATACATTGAAACCAGGCATTTTCCTACTTTTTTGGTGACATATTCTATATGAATATTCCATTTAAGTGACCTATCTAAATACAGTCTCAGATATTTATAACTCAAAACTTGTTCAATGACAACTTTCTCAATAGTTTTTATCAGCAAAGTTGTCCCAGGGAATTCACATATTTTTCTCTTGAAAACAATATGACCTGGGACTTCTCTGGGTTCAATACAAGTCTGGATTGGAGGAGGACAAACTGTAACTCATCAAATGCTCCCTATAAAATTGGCTCAGTTTGTTTTACCAAGGTTCCCTCCACACATATAATAAATAAAATAAATAATAAATAAGTAAACAAAACTCTAAGGCAGAACAAATCACAAGACAGTGGTGCAAGAACTCCACGTGGACCTTAAAATGCTGTAGAGATGGTCTAAAATCTGGCAGTTGAGATTCAGTGCAAAGAAGTGCTAGATAAGGCACTTAGGGAGACAGAACCCATCCAAGGAATACTGAATGAGAGGGGTTAGGCAGGCCAGTTCAATAAAGGTGGTATCTGGGGGTCATAATCAGTGACTATCTCAAGCAAATGAAGCACTGTAACAAAGCATATTGTAACAGCCTTGGAATGACTGTTCCACTAGAAATGTAAAATGGACACCTCAGAGAAGTTAGGTCACTTAGAAGAGGGTTCAAGATCGGGTTCTGCCAGTACAGTGAAAGAGAGAGAGATGATGGATTCTGCAAAGTAAATCAGAAGGGTAGCCATGAGCATATTAGTAGTGCTAGGATAAGTAGTGAGCAAAAAGGTGGAGAGAGAGAGGGTTTTATTGCCCCCTTAGAGATGTATAAGTACACATACCTACATTTATTTTATAATAAAAGCCATGCACTCGTAAGTAGTTGCCTGGCTAGTAATAACTAGCCCTTGTGGTCCAGTGGTAAAATGGGATCAGCATCATTATAGTCTCACAGAGACTTAAATATGTGTTACAAAATAGAATACTGTGCCCTTATTAGTGATTGTGACTGCCTGCTGCCGCAAGTTTAATGCAGAGCAGCAGCACTGCAGAGCTGATGTGCCAGAGTAATGGAGTGAGAGTGACAGCCAAGTTTCACTCCAGAGGAACACGCTAGCTAGGAGTAGTCCTGGGGAACTGGAGGAGAGCAGATGTAGTACCACTTCACAAAAGTGTGAGCAAGGAGGAGGCTAGCAATTACAGGGCAGTCAGCCTGACTTTGTTGGTGGGGAAATTATTGGGATAGCTACTGAAAGAAAGGGTTGTGGAATCTCTTGAATCTAGTGGCTTACAAGATCTGAGGCAGCATGGATTCACTAGGGAAAGGTCACGTCAGACTAATCTTTTAGATTTCTTTGACTGGGTAACCAGGAAAGTAGATCTGGGTGGAGTGTTAGGTGTGGCTTACCTAGATTTCAGCAAGGCCTTCAACACTGTTCCAGACAGGAGATTCATAAACAAGCATGCAGCCTAGGAGTGGAACTAAAAGTGGCAAACTGTGTAAGAAATTAGTTGAACAATAGGCAACAGAGAGTAGTGGTAAACAAAGTTCACTCCGAGGAAGGGAGCGTGACTTGCAGGGTGCTGCAAGGATCAGTCCTATGGCCAGTCCTCTTTAATATCTTCATAAGTGACATTGCACAGAAACTAGAAGGGAATGTATGTTTTTTTGCAGAAGACACAAAAATCTGCACTCGAGGGATTCTCCATGGGGGAAGGGGTGTAAAAAATGAATAGAGATCTAGGTAAGTTTGAGGAGTGGTCTAGAAAGTGGCAACTAAGTTTCAATGCAAAAAAATGCAAAACCATGCACTTGGGGTGTAGAAACCTAGAATCAGAGTACAAAATGGGGGAAGTGGGACTAGCGACCACCAAGCAGGAAAGAGACCTGGATGTTATCATATCTGATGACCTAAAAGTGGCAGAGCAGTGGGGAGTCAGTGGGATGCTAGGGTGCATAGGGAGGGGTGTCACCAGCAGAAAGACGGAGGTGGTGACACCTCTGTATCAATCTCTGGTGAGATCCCACCTAGAGTACTGTGTCAAGTTCTGAAGTCCTCATCTCTGAAAGGACATAGACAGAGTTGAGGCAGTCCAGAGGAGGGCAACTAAAATGATATAAGATCTGTATCAAAAGCCTATGAGGAGAGACTGAAGGTCTCAATATGTATAGACTGGAGGAAAGGAGGAAGAAGGAAAATATGATAAAGACTTTCAGATACCTCAATGGTATAAATAAGGTTCAAGAGGGAAACCTTTTTCAGAGAAAAAGATGTACAAGAACAAGGGGTCATGTGATGAAGCTGGAGAGAGGTAGAATCAGGAGAAATGTAAAGAAACACTTCTTTACAGAAAGCGTGTTGGATGCCTGGAACAGCCTCCTTGAGGAGTTGGTGGGGCCAAAAACTATAATGGGATTTAAGATGGCATGAGATAGGTAATAAGGAAACCTTAGAAGCATGGAAAGGGGTAAAGCCAGAGATCGAGTAGGGTCTATAGTGTGACAGTACATAGAGAAAATGGGCAGACTAGGTGGGACAAGCGGTCCTTATCTGCCATTAAATTCTATGTTTCTATCTAACATTTGTTTCACTATGGGGAGGGTAGGAACCAGGTAGGAGGAGTGGGGTGGGATACTGATTCAGCAGGTAGATGAGCAGTATTTCCTTTGCTACTTGGCATCTGAGGATTGGACAGGGGAGGGAGCGAAATGTGAGATGTCTTTGCAGCAAGAAGGTGGAGTTGCATTTCTTCCACTACCAGTTGTCCAAGAACTTGCAAGGGAGCAGGATGTGATGGGGATACAGCAGCTTGGATGGGGAGGGAAAGGTATTAAACCAGGAAAGACACACTAAGCAGACACTAGTTTAAAGGTTTAACTTGGGAGCACATGGAAGTTAAGTGACTTGCTCAGGGTCGCACGACATGCACCTGGTGGCTGTGTGGTTCAAACCCATGTCTCTAGGTTTGCAGCTCAATGCCCTAAACCACAGTGCTATACTGGATGTATGTTTCACTGCAGGGTAGTCTGGGACCCTGACAGGAGAGTTGAGTGGATTAGAGATGCAGCAGTAAGATGGAAGGGTAATTTCCTAAAATAGTGGGGTGGGAGTCTGGGCAGTGCATGGAGGTGGGAAAGGGATGCAGCAGGAAAGCAGGAGGAGAATTTGTTTCACTACCATGGTCCCTTGACCAGGAAGTATGAGTAGCAATGTAGCAAGAAGGGGAAAGAAGTGTTTCTCTACAGGGTGTCAAGGGATTGGGCAGGAAGCAGAGAGGAACAGGAATGCAAAGGAAAGGGAGTGTTGTTTGTTTCACTATAATATACATACATATAAGAAAACATTTATTTAATTAACATAAAATACAATTTAATACAACATACAAGAAAACAACACAGTATGAAGATGTCAAAACAGATTGGTATTTTCAGGAACAAGGCAATGAGGCAGCCTGACAACAAGTATAATGTGATAATAAGCTTTTCAACTTGAAAATAATCAGTGCAAGATCATTGGACATAGCTTGAGCATCTGGGTCAAGGAAAATTGGGGACCAGGGACTCAGAAGCAGGATCAGGTGTGGAAGGTGTGCGCCTGGAGCAGCGCTTTCAAGGAAGATGGGGAGAATGCAGAGCAGACAACAAGGAGGTGGTAAATCCAGAGATGAGGCAGCCTATTAAGACAAGGCAAACTGACTTGAAGAGGATTTGACCCTGGGAAATAAGAATGAGTGAGGGTCGGTAGAACAGAGAGTAGGTGGAAGGTTAAGTGCAAGACAGAAGGGAGTTAAACCAGGAAGTGAGTGATCAAAGCAGAACCTGGATGTGAAATACAAGGTACGAATCCCAGTAATGAGTCTGTCAGTGTAACCAATAGCAAGACTGCTTATTCAGTGCTACCACATCCGCTGGCTCAGTGTGACCTTGAGCAAGTCATTTGTCATAGAATCATACACTCTTATGGCAGATAGAGACTGAAGATCCATCAATTCTGCCCTTCCTATACTACCTACCCTCACCAACCTACTATGCTTGCGGACTGTTACCCCCCTTCCCCACCAGGAGATTATGAGACCCTTTGCCCTATCCAACCCATGTTTTAACCCTAGTGTTTCTACTCCCATCACTTTTGCCCACAGCCTGTTCAACTGTTCCACCACTATCTCAATAAAGCAGAACTTCTTCATGTTTCTCTTGATCTTACCACTCTATCAGATACTTGTTATGCCCCTTAGTGACTGTATTCCTATTCCTTATAATTAGGTTCTCACTGTTCACCTTGCTATACCCCTGAGAAACTTATTTGTTTTAATCCTGCCCCCCACCTGGCCTCCGACAAGTGCATATTTAAGGCTTCCATCTGAGCCTTATAGGATCTGCCCTCCTGGCCCTTGATCGTCTTAATGAACCTTTACTGTACCGATTCTAGTCTGCCAATGTCCTTCCTCAGGTGAGGATTTCAGAACTGGGCACTGTACTCCAGGTGAGCCTCACCAGGGATCTGTTCAGTGGCAGAATCAACTTGCTTCTCCTACTGTGAAAACCCCTCTCCATATACTGCAGCATTGGGTTGTTGCACTGACTTGTTTGCTTGAGGGAGTCACTGATAATGACCCCCAGATTCCTCTTCTCTGGCAAAGTGGTTAGTCTAACCATTTCCATCCAGCATTATGTGTCTGGATTCCATTCCCCTAAGTGCATTACTTTTTACTTCTTGCCACTGAATCTTAAATACCAGATCCTGGACCATGCCTCCAGATTGTCTAGGTTCTTTTGTAGCTCCGTCATCCCTTCCTCATGATCTACCCTACCACATAGCTTTGTGAAAGCAGCAAAGAGACACAACTCTCCCTGGATACTTATCCTATGTCACTTACAAACATATTAAATAGGACAGGTCTCAGAATTTATCCATGCAGCACTTGTTCATGAGCTCATTGTCCCCTGATTTAGCCCCATTTACCACTGCCCTCTATTTTCTTCCACTGAAGTCAACTTCCTACCCACCTAATAAAAACATGCTCTACTCTCAAGTCCTCAAACTTCTTCAGCACTATCCTATGTGATGCTGAATCAAAGGCCTTGCTGAAGTCAAAGAAGACCACAACTACCACCCATCCTCTCTCAATCGGCATAGTGACTAAGCAAAAGATGGTATCATGTTGGTCTATCATGCCCTCCATGACTCAAACCCATGTTGCTTGCTGTCCTGCAGCCCATTGTCCTCTAAGGAGGCCACCACATTTTCCTTAACTATGGTCTCCATCAATTTGCTTACATTGGAGGAAAGGCTGACAGGCCTGTAATTGCCTGAATTCTCAATGCCCCCCTTCCCCTTGTGATATAGTACTGTGCTGGTGCATCTCCAATCCCCTGGCACCACTTTGACTTCAGTGAGTCATTAAATAGATGAGCTAAGGGTCCTGCCAATTCTGCAGTCAGTTCCCTGACTACCTCTGGATGCAGGACATCCTCTTCTTGTACTTTATCTACCTTGAGAGTTTACAGATACTTTTTTTACCCTGCCAACAAAGATTTGCACTACTACCAAGCACCTTATTGTGCTTTATGCTTGAGCCATAACACATAGTAGAAGACATAGCCCACTGAGTGCAGATGTTTCATCTCAATTGCACCTTAAAGTCTGTTAGCATGGAAGCATTCAAAACTATGGAGAGAAAAAGTAAGAATACAGGCCAGACAGAAGCAATTAAGTGGTGTTGTGGGTAAGTTTGTATATTGGGTAGGAAAAACACATGTGTTTTCATTGGTATGTGTGCTACAGTTCAACTGTGAAACTGAGATGAGGGAGAGAAAGAAACTGAAAAACATAGCAGTGGCTACAAGCATGCCACATGCATGCAGATGTATTCAGATACAGTATATATTGAAGTACAAGTGAGCCATATGTGTGTAGACAGTAAAGCTTAGTGGTTAAAGACACTTAACTGCAACCCAGGAGACTTGGAAGCATGAAGACCTAGGTTTGAATCTCATTAACCCCCATTTGTGTATGGTGTGATCCTGAGCAAGTCACTTAACTTTTACATGTGCAGTTATCAGTGACTACTTGCTTTTTGCAAGCATCCCACATGCATGCAGTCTTTCCCAAATTTAACTTAAAAATCATGGTTTCCACACTTACTTGCTGCACGCATGCCATATGCATGCAATCAGTTCCAATTTAACATTTAAATCATACTTGCAGCATGCATATCACTTGCATAGTTTTATGTGTACAGCATGAAAACATTTCATATAATTATTTCTGTAAGGGTGTGTGCGTGTGTATATATTTCTATATGTGTCTGTGTGTGTATGTATATATATATATATATATATATATATATATATATATATATATACACACACATATATTCATTACAAAAACTTAATTAATGCATCAGTTAGGGTTGATAGCACAGTGACAGAAGCATGGAAATGTGATGCTACAGTTACCCCCACTTCCACCCCCCCCACTCCCCCAACCTCCACATACCAACAGACGTCGGGGTGTGCCATGAGGTCATTAGGCCCAACTCTCACACAAGTCCATGTGTAAGTAATCTGCCATGCTACAGTATAGGAGGATGGAGTAAGAGTTATTCCTGATGACCCCATGGCACTGTTGGTGGAGGTTGGGGGTGGGGTGGGGGGTATACTGACACTTCTGTGACAACATTACATCACCTGACAGTGACAACGAAACAGTTCCAGGTCACTGTAGTGTCAGTTCAGGACCACGGCACAGCTTTCTGGGGGTATTGCACCAACTCCCCGAAGCAACTCAGAGTTGATTATCTAAGTAGCGGGGGGTACGGGGTGCAGAGAAGCAAACAAAGTTAAATGCAACTCCCTTTATGTCAAATGCAAATGCAGTCAACATAAAGGAGTTGCTGTAAAGTCAGTCGACAATGAAATTGTCGACTGACTATCATAGATCTGGGGTGGGGTGGTGGTGAGGTAACCCTAACATCACATTTCCATGCTTTTTGTCACTGTGCTATCAACCCTAGCTGATACATTAATGAAGTTTCTTACAATGAATTTCACTTCTTTTTGAGAAAATGTAATGTAACTGGTAACTGGTATGTGTTGGTGGGATCATGGGCCCTCTGAGCCTTGCGCTTCCACTTATAGATAAGTACAGATTCATACATGACTTCCAAACCTCCACACATGCTTAGTCCTCCTAAAGGTGAACTAAGCTGTGGTTAGCGAAAAATCTGTATCTCAAATCATTTTAGAGATAAAGGCACCAAAAGGTGCCATGGGCACTGCAGTGTTATCCTATGGGAAATTTATCAACTCCGGAGCACTGTAACTATGGGACCAGGGCTTGCCACCCTGCAAATTTCAGCTCAAAAGCCCAAACCAGTTTGATGTAGTGGGGTGACAGAAAATTGCTGTTTTGGGGTGCAGTTCTGTCACAAAAATGTGCAACAGAATGGACATGACACTTTCATGATTTGTGAAAGTGTTGCATCAGTTTGCAACAGTACAGGTGGAGCCAATTGCAGAAAAGACATTTCTGGGGGGTTCCCCCCATAAAAGATAGCGCAGTGATCCTCAGAGCCTGACAAGGTAAACACATCTGTCAGTGTTTACCTAGGGGGTCCCAAATTAAAATGGCAAGAGTTTTTCTCTCTCGCTAACTGAAAACAAGATGGCCACCACTTGACAGTAAAAGGGCCATTTGTGCTAGCAAAACGTAGTGGCGGCAGCTTATGAGAGGCAGGTATTTTTCCCCCCATTGACTATAATGGAAAACTTATTTTTTGAATAACTTTTGAATGGATTATGATTTTTCACCAAATCTTCACCAGGCACATCAGTGACCCAGACTGCATCTTCCTTGAAGATTTCAGACCAAATGGATAAATTGTGTGGACTTCAGCCACAAACAAAGAAATGCACAAAACCCTGTTCTTGTGCATTTTGTGGTGCTCTGCAGCTCTGTAACCACTCTTCCAACCATAAAGCAACTTGCCAGATCCAGAGGTCTATGGTACCCCACTGTGCATGCAAAATTTTAGGCAAATCCATTGTACCGAGGCAAAGTTATTAAAGTACATTTGGGGTTTAACATAGATGTGGCTGAATGACCCTAACTATAGTTACACAGTAAATACACTGTGGGCCAGATATTCAAAAGGGTTGCACCATGCGCAATAGGGTTGCGCGTGCGCAAGTCCGAACTTGTGCCATTCTGCGATATTCAGCAGGAGGCAGTTGCGCCACTGAAAACAGGCTGAGCAACAGCGCAATGCAAATGAAGGCATGTGCAACCGAAGGGGGTGGACCCATGCATAAAGAGCGCAATGCGATATTCAAAGACCTGCGCAATGCGCAACAGCGGATGAGCTGGAAGGTGCGCCACGCCGGAAATGAGCCAAAATAAAAAGGCTCAAGGAAGAGGCGCAAGAACGCTACAGGGAAGCCACATGAGGCAGGGAGAAGAGAGTGCGACAGTGGCAAGAGTGCAAGCCAGGAGTGCACAGGAGAGAAGAGGGACAAGGGAGGTGTGTGGGGCCACAGACTGCAGAGGCCAGTAGGTGTACCGGTGCAGTGGAGGTAGCAGTCAGGACAGCGGGGGTAACACAGCAAGAACAGCCAGGGGGAACACAAGCCAGGGACATGGACAGTGCCAGCTTCCTCATGGAAGCTGTAATGAGAAGGTGAAGGCATGCTGCATGGGGACGTGGCCGTGGAAGGGCCCTTCAGCGGTACGCCCCCAACAGGCAGTACCGTGCCCGCGTCAGCTTTGAGCTGTACACGGATGTAGAGATCGTGGGCCAGTACCACCTGAACAGGGCAATACTGAGGCGGCTCTGTGAGCTGTACTGTGATGTGATGCAGGCACCCTCACGACGGAGTCACGCTCTGTCAGTGGAGACAAAAGTAACAGCCTACATGTGCCTGCTCACCACGGGTACCTTCCAGAGGCCGACAGGGGGGCACCACAGGCATAACACAGTCGGTCACGTCACGCATCCTCACCCAATTCCTCAGTGCACTGCTGCCACATGCTGCGGAGTACATCCATTTCTCCAGCACCGCGGCAGAGCGTACAGCAAACATGCAGGAGTTCCACAGGGTAGCAAGTATGCCTGGCATGCTAGGGGCAATAGACTGCACCCATGTGGCTATTTGAACGCCACCTGGCCCCGATGGGGCTGCATACAGAAACAGGAAGGGTTTTTCGAGTATCAACTGCCAGGTGGTGTGTGATGCCAGTGGGGCGCATAATCAATGTCTGTGCCACACATCCTGGCGGAGCACATGATGCCTTCATATGGTATCAGTCCACACCGTGCCATCGATTCGAGAGTGGGGACATCCCCACAGGCCAACTAGTGGCTGAGTACGCATGTAGGAAGTGCAAACTTGGGGCAAGGGTGGGAATGCCACAGGTGCCATGGTAGTGGCACACAGGGATATGGGCATTATGGACCTGAACATGATACTTATCTCCACTATCTCCACACAGGTGACAGCAGATACCCACTCCGTCCCTGGCTGCTCACACCATACCGGCGCCCCATGACCCCATCGCAGCAACGCTATAATGAGGCACATGCCGCCACACGCAACATCATCGAGCGGGTGTTTGGGATGCTTAAGGCACGCTTCCGATGCCTAGACACCTCCGGCGGTGCCCTACAGTACAGCCCCTCAAAGGCCTGTGGGATATTCCTGGCCTGTTGTATCCTGCACAACATGGCCAAAGACTGTGGGATAGCCATACAGGTTGAGGAGGGGGACAGCGATGGAGACGCCAGTGATGCCGGTGATGATGGTGATGAGCAGCCTCCCTTGGAGGCGGGACCCCTGACTGATCCGGCAGGCCCAGCTGCACCGGGACACCATCATGGAGGAGCATTTTGCATGACACAGGTAAGTCAAGGGGCCATGTGCAACCAACACTATCTAGGCGCAACCCACAGGCACACAGGATAGCACACCAGGGGTGCATGACAGCAAGGGAGTTGAAGGTTCCAAGCACACAAACACACCATCAGGGAGGGTTGAACAGTCATCTGGACAGCACACACACACACACACCAGGCACAAAGCGTACATGGGCAGGTGCAGCAGAGCAGGAACAGACATGGCAAACACACAGATCAATGGACCACCCCACCACCTGTACTGTCCAAGCATGTGTCAGAGCTGGGCACCCTTGCACCTTGGTGTACAGTACAATGCAGGCATCATCATGCACACACACCTGTGGACAGCAGTTGGGTGGGTGTGCAGGTGGTCCATGTGTCGGCGTGTTGGGCAGGGCACCCACCAGTGCACTGCCCACCATGACAGACATTGCACACAGGGCAGCAACAGACAGGGCCCGCACTGGGACACAGGTCACTCAGGTGGCACTGTGCCACGGCCACCTCAGATGCGTGGCGGCCCCACCGTGACCCAGCAGTGCTGGCAGGCTGATCATGGGCCACATGGGGTGGCACTGATGGACCACCAGGGGTCCCACTGCGCGATCGCCACCGTGTCCGCACAGGGGTGTGCAGCATGCCGAACATACCTGCACCAGGTGTGCTCGGGATGCCCACAGCAGAACCCGGCGTTGACAGGCTGGGTGTCACACAACACCAGGAACTGGGAGTGGAGTGCAAGCTGTGTGGGGTGTGCGGTACAGGGGCACCTGACTGTGTGCCCAATGCGGCCACAACAGCGAACAATGCCTTGGTCTGCCTGTCAATGGTGGCGGTCACATCCATCTGCATTTGGACCATCTCTGTAAGGATAATTGCATTGTCCCTGCTGTGCCGCTCCACAGCCACGCACAGTGCCTCCACGGACATTGCAACCCGCATCTGCTGCTGTACTGATGCCCGCAGCAGGCGGGTGTGCTCATCCAATGGGACATCTGCCACATCGGCAATCTGTCCCCCATGGTATGGAAGGCCTGATGCTCAACACCCCTTGAGGGTGGGCGCTGTTCAGCAGGACCAGGTATGGGCATGTCAACAGGTGGTGTGCATGTGCCACCACTGGACCCTGTAACCCCAGACCTGGTGGACGACTGCTGCTGCTGCCCCTCCAACTGCTGTGCCCCAGGGACCACTCGTTCCACTGCTGTGGCCCAACAGTGCCAGAGACCTGCACAGCCACTGGTGCTGCCCCACCGGTGCTGACAGGCACAGTCTGGGACTGTGCTGATGTGCTGGCACACACGTTGCAACCAGCTAGGTCCAGGGGCATGTGCTGGCCTGCTGTGTGTCCTTTATGGGACACACACGTGTCACTGCCCATTGCAGTCCTTTCATCATCAATGGTGCAGGTACGTGCAACAGCCACAGTCACAGCGTGCTGGTATGCTTGCATGCCAGACTGCTGAGACACAGGCTGTGCACCCCCCACACCTGACTCACCGACAACAGAGGTGGCAGCCAGGCTTGCATGCTGGTGCAGCGCAAGCCGGCTGGTGACAGAGGTGGATGGACCCTCCTCCACTCTGGCAGGTCTTCATCACTGCATGGTCCCACCACCACCGTCCCCTGCAGACGAACAGGATCTGTAACAGAAAGTGAGGACATGTTAGTGCATGTGATCAACCTCCCCCCCCCAACACCACCACCATGTCATACCGTGTAGTGATGGGCTTCCACCTGTCTGGAATCCACCTCCTGGTGCGCCCTCTGTATCACTCCACTACATTGATGCAGCCAGTCGGTCCTCAGCCAGGGTCAGCTCCACCACCGCTGGCTGGCCCCCGCCTGTGCTAGCGCGTGCTGCCCTGAGGGCTGCCACCTTCTCTTTCACCCTTCTGCGGTCTGTCCCTACCTTCTTTTTGCATTCCTGCACAGAGCGCTGGTGGCTTCTGTGCAGGTTCACCACCCGAGCTACCCCCTCCCATGCAGCCGCACGGGCCTGAGGGGTGCCACGCCATCCACTCAGTAGTGGCTCCTCTTCCAGGTAGGCCTGGAAGAGTGCCTCTGTCTCCGCCTTGGTGAAGTTAGGCCTCCTCCTTCACCCACCATCCTCACCCTCACCTTGGCTCTGCTCAATCATGTCGGTCTGTGTATGGGTGGAAGTGGACACCTGTCACTGTGCAGTCTACAGTGTTATCCCATGACCATTGCCCGGAACATCACACAGCTTGCAACTCACCTCTCAGCTGCAGTACCCGACTCTGGCCAGCGTAGTCCACTGTCGCATATTTATAGAGCAATGCATGCAAATTAGGAGTGGAGCAACTGTAATGACATGCAAATCACGCCATTGCACCGTTGAATGGCTGATCAGATGATTTGCATGTGTCGACTGAATATCGCGCCATTGCGCTTTGCACAATACGGTTGAGCCAGCTGAGCCAATGGTGCATTTCCGTTACTGTGTAGTACACCACATTGCGCATGCCCAGGTGGCTTACGCAGGTGTCTGCCACGCTGATGACGTGCTGTGCGTGATCAGCAATTCAGGACATGGCCACCATTGTGCCAGTGGCGCTACAGCGCGCTGGGCACCAAATGGCGCTGTGGCACAACTGCGCAATAGTCCACTGTGGCACTGGCACACAGGTGACCATTCGCGCAGGACGTGTAGACGTCCGATGGCGCTGTGCGTGGACTTGCGCCACTGACCCCTGACCTTGTGCCCGACCTTTGCCCCCTGGTGCTGTACGTCTGGCATGTGTACGGCTCTATCGCTCTGTTCGGTGACAGTGCGATAGGGAATGGCAGCGATGTACCGTGCAGCACTTCCACATGGGGTTGCCGCGTTGTGGAGCGCCATATTGTCTGCTATAGCATTAGAGATGGCACGCTGGAGAGCCCCTCAGTGGGATGCCCTTGAGCTGGCCAACCTTGTGGCCACTGTGGAGCCACACTATGGCCCACTGTTTGGTGAGGTGCCAGTGGACAGGGCCAGAGCCCAGGTCTGGGAAGAGGTGGCCACTGATCTGGAGGTGGCCACTGGCCACAGGAGAACGGCCGAACAGTGCAGGCACTGGTATGGGGACCTGAGACAGAGGGAGCCAGAGCTACTGGCACGTCTGCGGTCGCGTGCCAGGAGGGGCGTGGTGCCTCGTCCAGGTGGGTGATACGTCTACACACTTGTATGGTCCATATGGGTAACACTGTCTCATGTGTCCAGCACATAGGGGAGGATGGTCTAGGGTTGGCTGTGGCGGTGTTTACAGGGTATGGGATGGGTGGGTCTGGCTGGGTGGGTGGGACACACACATTGGGGCGGGGTGAATATGCTTTGGGTTTGTACTGATGTGTTTCTCTCCTTTTGTCTCCCACAGGCGTGGCCAAGCAGAGGAGGAATTTGGATCAGCAGCGGAGGGTGGTGGCTGCAGGATCGGATCGTGGCAGTGAACAACCACAACGCCAGCAGCATCCCAATGAGGTGAGTGCCATGACACCATGATTGCTATTGCATGCTGTGTGACAGGGTGGGAGGCAGGGCATGGCCACCATCCATGGACACCACTGCCATGCATGCGACATGTGACAGTCAGCACTGTCCAGTGGCACTGCATGTCTGGGAGTGCGTCAATGGTGGTCCATGCGTGCACTGGGCACATGGCTGTGGCACTGCCTGCTCACCGCATAGCCATGTTACTGTACGGCTTTGGTTGTGCTGTGCTGGACATGGGCGGTGGGTGTGTGCAGTGGTACACATGGCTGTTGCTGCCTGGTTGGGCATGTCTTGTGGACACGGTCACTGTGGGTGGGCGCACACCATCACAGGAGCGTGGCACATGGCTGTCTGCCATGCATACTGGGTGGGCTGCAGGGGATGGACAGTCACACCCATTGACTCTGATCTCTTGTCCTAGGTGTGCGGATACTCCTGTGAATGCAGCAGCATGGCATGAGGAGGAGGAGGCGACCCAGGCAACAGCCCCAGGCAGCAGAGGACCAGGCTGGCAGCCAGTGAAGAGAGACAACCTCCCCCCTTTGACCAACCCTCATACCCCGCCTTCCCTCTCCCATATGTTCACCGCTGCCCCTTACCCACCCCCACCTTGTTCCTGTCCCTCCACCCCATGTTTGTACATCATTGTAAATAGTTGTTATATTTTTTGAATACAGGTATTTTGATATGAATACTGTGGTGGTCTCTGATTTGCAGCTGGCTATAGGTGCTCAGTTGCAGTGGTGTGCATGGCATCTGGGGTGGTTCAGTCATGGGTATGTGTGTGTGTGTGTGTGTGCGTGGGGAAGTGTCTCTGGTGTGGGGTGGCTATCAGTCGGTATTTGTGGTGTGTGTGTTGTTCCCGTGCATTGCATTACGTGTGCAGTGGTCCATGGTGCCTGCTCTGTGTCCATTGTGCCCCTGTCAATCCATCTTGGCCTGTGCAGCTGACACCTGCATGTCTGTGGCCTGCAGGTCTGCTGCCTTGTCAGTGGTGGCTGTCCTGCAGGTCATCCACTGTGGACCGTCACAATGCTGGGTTGCCTCCTGTCAATGGTGTGGTGCATGTTTGCCTCGGGTGACACTATGGCCTCCGCAGTTGCTGTCCCACCTCCATGCTGTGGCTTGTGTGTATTGCAGGGGCTGTGCACCACTGTCTGTGACTTGTGATCCAGGCATCTGCTGGTGGCGTACAGGGCCACAGTTCATGCACAGGGTGGGTGTCACCCCTGTGCCATGAGGGACTGCAGGCTGTGTGTGCACAGTTTTCATGGGCCCACACTGGGGGCTTGGTTGCCACACTACTCGTCCCTGTGTGGTGTCCCCATGGGTATGAGTATGTGTTTGCACCTGCACTGTGTTGCATCCAGTGTGCTGCATGCTTCACACACCACTGTGGGTGTCTGTGCTGGCTGCTGTGGCTCATGGTGGGTCTGGCTTGTGTGGTTCTGTGGTACACGAGGTTGCAGTGTGGCAGTGGGGGTGGTGGTATGCATGGGGATTCCTGCAGTGGTGGTCACTGCTCATGGGGGTGTCTTGGGGTCATGGTGCAGGGTGTGCTGTGCATGGGGGGATGCTGTGCCATGGGGTGGTCCACCCTCCTTGTGTGGCAGTCTCAGCTTGCGGTGGGTGTGCTGAGGGCACCATGGCCCAGCTGCGCTTTTGTTTGCTTGTCCCCATGGTCCGATGGTTGTTCCATCCTCCCCAGTTATGCTGTGCTTGGGGTGTGGGGTACATTGTTGGTTCTGCAGTGTGTCCCTGTGCCCATCTGTGGCATGGGTGGTGGGCCCTGCCTACCTCCTGGTTGTGCAGTTCCATTGCTGTGCTGCTGGGGGCTCCTGCTTGTGCTATGGCACCTCTGGGCTGCTCAGCTGGGCAGCCCTTGTTGCGCCATAGCGCATCGTCTCTGCTCAGCTTCCCCTTCCTGGTTGCGCTATAGCGCAGGTTGTGCGATATTCAGACGCTGGCTTGTTGTGCAATTTGGCTTGCTCCATGTTTGAATATCGCGTCTGTTGCGCATGTGCGCAACGGACTTGTGCTTGCTCCTGCTGTTGCGCACTTTTTGGGCGCAGTTTGAATATCCGGCCCTGTATATGTGTGTATATATAGATATATATATTTATATATGTATACATTATACATATATTCTTTCTGTCTGTCTTACTGTCTGTCTTTCTGTATGCCTGTCTCTGTCTGCCTGCCTACCTATCTACCTACCTTCTTTCATATTTGATCATGATCTACTCAAGATAGCTGTCTTGTTATTTTCCTATCTGTGTGTGTGTCTCTGTGTCTTCTCTTTTATGTCTGTAGACTGAAATTGATGTGATAATCTTACAGATCAAGAGAAAATAAAGTCCAAAGACATTTCTGAAAAGGACATTGCTTCCTCCAGAGCTTTTATTGTATTTCTCTTTCTTCTTAGAAGAAAAGGGCAAAGAGCTGGCTGGGATTTTACATTAACGAGTTCAATGTCTGTTTCATAAAAGACTACATTCTCTGTTTCATGAAAGACTGCATTCAAGTTTTCGGTAGATTTTGATTAGAAAATGTAATTTTCATCATGACTCTTGCATATGGACCAATGTTGCCTGAGCTGGTCAGTCACCGATCTCAAGATTCAGTGATTGTTTATTTAGAAAAAGAAGAAATACAACCATTTAAACTAAACCTTGCTTACACATGTGTCCCACAAATGTGTATATGTAGGGTTAATAATTTACCATTTTTTTGGGGGTGGGTGTGTGCTGTCAAGTTATTTTTCTGTGTGTGCATGTTTCTGTCTGTAGGCTCTTTTTTCATGTTTGAAGCCCAGGATATCTATAAAGATTTGACCTCATCACTAGTGAATGTCTTCAGAATCATCTTGAATAACTCATCTCCCAAATGTAACCAGAAAGTTTATGTGACTCAGCTTTACCAGACTCAATTAAAAACAGGGCCTTCTTGTGCAAGAACATTTCTATGTTCTATATGTGTCTACATTTCTCTTGCCTCTACCCACCCCCACCCCACCATTCTCATTCACCCTGGACTTCACTCCTCCCCTCTCTCAGTCCTCATGCTTTCTTGCAATTTTCCCCTAACAGCAAAAATGTGTTCCCAGGTGTAGATCTTACACACCTATATGCTCCTCACAGTCCATCTACTATTGTTGTTAGAGTGATGTGGATCTAAACCCTTTCACTCTCCCTTCCAAAAAGGCTGAACTTTTTTGATATATCTATCGGGAGTCAATCTCCCAGGATTGGTCAACTAAGGCTGTGGGCCATACACCATAATCATGATACCCTGATCATTACATAAACCTTGCTCTATGCATAAATCAGTGAAGCAGAAGTCAAACTTTCAGTTTACACAGTTCACAGACAGGGCACATGGAAGCATGGTGGTGTTCTATACATGTACAGTATCATAGCCTTAATGCAAAGTCATGTATCATTCAGCCATCCCCTTTCCTATAAACTCCTCTTGTGCAGGCTGTCTTTCTCCTGCTCACATCCCCATTTCATTTGTGGCATTCACTCATCCACTACAGCTAATCCTGACTCCTGTCATGCCGTCCTCACAACTATTTCCTCCCTTTCATGTTCAAATCAGCTCTTAGTTGTTGGTGATCTAAATATAAACTGGCTTCTCCCTGGCAAAAAAAAAATCATCAAACTGAGTCCCTCAGTCTCCTACAGTTTGTTATTTAAAGAATCACTTAGAAACCCAACAAGCATTTTCTTATTAACTTGGTCCTGTACTCTCACCCCCACTGCATGTCCACTGGCACCCTTCTGGATGCTTTCAGCAACCATCATAGGGTCTCCTGCATCCATATGCTGTGCTGCACTAAAGCTGCTCTAAAATGTTTCTGGTCTAGGTCACTCAATCCTCTTAATGTTCCTTCCCTGCTAGACAATCTTTTGGACCACTGACTGGTAAGCAATCATCTTATTGCATATACTGATGTTGATCTGTCCACCCTTATGGTCAAATTCATTGCAAAATGGGACAAAGATGCCCCTCTCTGGGGGGTTTTCATCCATTCATTCCTCCTATCCTGGATGCTTACAGAAGTCAGTGATTTAACTAACATTTGTTAATCTACCTGGCATCTTCACAGATGCTCAGGCTCTCCTGGACTGACTGAGATAAAACGAACTACAATATGTAAGGCCAGAATTAAGGCCACAAGGGAGCCTAAATCAATGTATTTCTCCTACAACCTTCAGAATAGCCTTAAATACCCTGCTAGAGTATGGAAGGTTATCTACTCATGTGTCAACCTCCTCGCACAGTCTACTTCCCCATCCTCAACTAGGAAATTCACCTATATCTGATACAACTGATGACATTAACATTCTTAACAATTTCTTCACATCATGTGCCTCTTATTATTTCCTCTGCCCTCCCGTCTCCCCTCCTACCTTCCCTGTCTTCCACTAAATGTCTCTATCACATACCCACTACCCCATCATACTTCTCCTTTTTTCTGGTTTCTACTGATGTCAACGTTGATGTCATAACTCTTTCTGATTTCTTATAAGAGGTGCTGACCAGATAGGTGGGATACTAATCTCCTTAATCTCTTTATACCAAGCAATGCTGTCCATCTTACCTACATTTCCAGTCTTTCTTTCAAACTTGGGTCCTTCCAAAAGTCCTGGGAGCAAAATGAAGTTCTTCTCCTCTCAGTGGGTGACTCTCCCTGCTCAGGCAATTACAACCCCATCTCTTTCCCCTCTGCCCAGGTTAAGGTGCAGGAAAAACTTGTTCTCTCCCAGCTATCCACCTACTTTGACTTCTATTCTTTTATTTCACTTTTCCAATCTGACTTTCACAAACAACATTTCACCATTTACTACCTGTTCCAGCTCAATTATTGCTGAAATGCTTTGACCAGGGTCTGTTGGCTGCAGCAAATTTCAAAGATCTAGTAAAGGCCTTTGATATTGTTGCCCACTCCTTTCTCATGGATAAGTCAGGTGCTGGGGGCCTATCTGATGTGGAGGAAGTGATGCAGTGAATGTAACCAAACATTAGTGCAAAGTTGGGTAACTTCACTTTTTCTGAAGCTATAAAAAGTTCAGTACCTTCACACCAACTTTGCATGTAATTTTCTTTCACATTTTTCTTTAAAAAAACTGTAAGAAGAAAGAATCACAGACCCACCTTTTTTGTCATATATATCCACCTCCTCCCACCACAGAAGCCAGTTTAAAACTGTACACTCCATTCATCCACCCTCAAAGCCCCCACCTCCCTCCTCCCCTCAAGAACCCAGTCAAATTCATAAGTAAATTTCCTTCCCCCAGGCCTTTCCAAAATCCATATTTTCCCCTACATCTCTACCTCATCCTACAGAGTAATGAAAGAACCCTTCAACACCATCTTGCTAATACTCCACTCTTCCCCTAAAGGTCCAAACCCCAGTATACACATTAATACCTTAAACAAAGTTCCTGATGGAGCAAGAGATGCTATCACTCTTCAGTTTTCACTTCCCACCACCCGTTTCAAAATCTGTTACACCCACCTCCCTCAGTCCATCCACGACATGATAAATTACATACCCACTCTTCACCACCCTCTTGCCAAAAAACCTACTGACTCCACAGTACCAGGTTAATACAGTGACCAAATAATGTTGCATGCAAAACTGTGAAGGAAAACCAGTGTGCAACAAAACAGCTACGGAAAAAAATAGTGACAGGAAAGTATAGCGAGGATAGCAGTAGCGTTACTCCTGTATGTGTTGGCTGTGACACAGGGATACAGAGGATAAATGCTCTGCTGGGTGGCAGTCTGCTGAGCAGCTGCCATGGTTCAGAAGGTAGAGCTACAGGCAGTGGAGGGCAATGGAGTGTTGTGGACCGGGTTCAATTCCCAGTCCCCAGAATGGTTGCTTTTTTTTTATTTTAGTGTTAAGTTTTGTCTCCCTCCTTCCTGACTTACCCTCTGTAGTTCTCTTCCCCCCAGGTTTCTCGCATTCCCCAAGTTGCCTCCCCCCTGGAGGTTATTATACTAAGATGGGGGTTCGGGGTGTGCATACCCCTTAACAGGGGTTCAGTGGGCAGAGCCCCCCACAAACATTCAGTTTGCTTTTGTACTTTACTGTCACAGGGATTGTACTTGCTGTTTTTACCAAGCACAGCTTTTGTTTTCACTGTTTTTGTTGCATGGTATTTGACTGTGCAATTTTTGTATTTGCAGTACTGACCTCGTGCCCATCTCCACCTGAAGCCCAAAACCCCAGTAGAGATTTACTGCTTATAAATTAGAAAAACATCCCCTGGTGGAATGGGCCATGTCCTCATTCTTCAGTGTTACAAACCAAATGAACTCCTTCCCCTGCCAACCTGAGAAGAGGGGGTTCTCAGGCTGGTGGGGAAGGGAAGAGTCCTATTGGATGAAGACAACCAAAAGGCTAAGATTTTACAGGACTACTTTAGCTCCATTTTCACAGTTGAGGAGGAGGCGGAGGGGGAAGAGACCATAATTCAAGAGAACGGACCTATGGGACAAGAGGTGAAAACTAGATCCTTCACTGCAGTTAAGGTCAACATAGAGCTGGCTAGGATCAGGGTTGACAGGGCCATGGGACCTGGTGCTGTGCACCCAGGCTACTGCAAGAGCTCAGGGAGGTTCCAGCCATTCCCCTGGCTGCCCTGTACAAGAGATCATTTGAGACAGGGGAGGTGCCAAGGGACTGGAAGGTGGCTAATGTCGTCCTGATACACAAGGAGGGATATAAAGAGGAGCCAGGGAACTACAGGCCCATGAGCCTCACCTCTGTGGCTGGCATGGAGAGACTTGTCAAGGAAAGAACTGTGGATTTCCTGGAAGACAGAGGGCTGCAAAACCAGAGACAGCATGGGTTCACCAGGGATAAGTCCTTACAGACCAACCTGTAGAATTCTTTGCTGAGGTGACCAAGGCAATTTATCAGGGTGGGGCAGAGGCTGTGGCTTACCTGGACTTCAGGAAGGTATCTGATACTTTCCCTCATCAGAGGTTGGTTATGAACTTGAGGAACCTAGGGGTGGGAACCAGGATAGAGAAATGGGTGGAAAATTGATTTACAGATTGAAACCAAATGGTGGTAGTGAATGGGATTTACTTGGCAGAGGGGAGAGTGACCAGTGGAGTGCCTCAAGGGTCAGTGTTGAGGCCAGTACTTTTCAATATTTATATAAGTGATATAACTGAAGGGGTGGCAGGGAAAGTATCACTGCTTGCTGATGATGCAAAACTAGATAACAAGGTGGACGTTCAGGAGGGGTGGATAGGATGCAAACAGACTTGGGAATATTAGAGGAGTGGAACAGAACTGGAAACTGGGGTTCAATGCAAAAAATGCAGAATCATGCATTTATTTATGAGTTTTACCAGGAAAACATACTGAGCAACATGCTCGATTCCAGATGCGACCTGGGGGCCGAGACCCACATACATAACGTAGAAATGCTTAGACAGTACAGAAATGAGCAAAGCTTGTAAATTAGCAATTTAGAAGAAAAAATTTGGGAGAAAAATAGCAGCCAAGGGTAGGATACATACATTCAATGTAACTACACAGAGGGTAGAATACTGTACAATATTTATTAGTTTTTCAGCGTGACATATGAAAATGTTTCTTTAGTTGAAAATGTTTCTTTAGTTGAAACAGGAGCAGCTGGAGGTGAAGTGTGCTCTGAGTAATTTGTTACATAGAGAGGGGTTTGTTGCATGTCATTTGGGACATAGGAACCCAGGGGTCTAATACACACTTGGAGGTGAAGTGCTGCAGGTTACAGGGGAGGTGAGAGACCTGGGAGTAATTATTACTGATGATCTTCAGGTGACCAAGCAGTGTGGGAAAGCAGTGGGAAAGGCAAATCAAAATCTCAAATACATAGGTAGGAGAATTACCAGTAGGAGGAGGGAGGTGATTCTCCCCCCTTTATGTATCACTGGTAAGGCCGCATCTTGAGTACTGTGTACAGTTCTGGGGATCCTGTCTCCAGAGGGACAGTGACAGGGTGGAGACTGAGCAGAGGAGGGTGATCAGGATGATGCTGGGTATGCAGGGGAGGTTACATGAGGAGAGGCTTGGGGAATTGGGCTTGTACTCCCTGGAGGACAGGAGAAGGAGGGGAGATATGATTGAGATGTTTAAATACTTAAGAGGGATCAATATGGTTCAGTGGACATGCTGCTTCAATTGGGCAGAGCTACTAACACCAGGGGATATTGCATGAAATTATTGGGAGGCAGGGTCAGGGGCAAAATGAAGAAGTTCCACTTACTGAGAGGGTGGTGAATGACTGGAATAGTTTGCCAGAAGAAGTGGTAGGGGTGACTACAATCATGCAGTTCAAGCATGCCTGGGACAAGCACATGGATAAAATTGGGTGAGCAGGGGCAGGGGCAGGGGCAGAGGCAGGGGCAGGGGCAGGGTTGATGACCCACCAGTAGATGGCACATTGGGAGGTTCACACAGGTAGACTGGGTGGGCCACAAGGTCCTTATCTGATGGCTACTTCTATGACTCTCTGAATAAAAAAAAATTACACACTAGTAGTAACACTGGCTAATTAAGCAAATGCACTAGAACAACTTGCCGTTAACTTTTTGAAATGTTGACTGCCATGTTGCTCTGAAGGACAACCCCAAAGAAAATCTTCTCCCCAATTTATAAATGCAGCTGTTTTGCAATTGATATTATATTGAGTCTTCTGTAGATATTATAAAAATGTGGTAATATGTTTGATTTTATTATTATTTTCTGATAAAGTGTTATGGTAACTGTTGTGTTTCTAAGTTTCTAAGTTTCTGCTTTAGAAGGAAATAGTTGTTTCAGTGAACTCTCACCTGGTACACAGATAAATACAATACAATTAGATACAAGCCTTCTAAGTCAGCTTGCTCATGCAGTAGTTGAATGAACCCACCTGTGTCTACCATTGATGTTGCTGTGGCTGAGGACATGGTGTCACCCTTCTCCAGCTGGGAAAAACCCTATCACAAGCAACACCCAGACCTCCATCTGCCCAGCAGTAACTAGTGCCCTAGGCTCGCTGTCAAACCAATGCTTCACACATACAGCAGGAGTGTGGTTTACTACTGCTGGGCTACTAGAAAATGTCCTGGGACACTGGTAATTTTAATACCACTTATCCAAATCCTCCTGCAGGCAGGTTACTGAAATTAATTTGAAAATCCACCAGTCACTGTCAGTGAATTCTAGCTGATGTATAACAGGTGTAAAACTTTTCATACTTGAAACTGTCACACTCTTTAAATACATTCAGTGCAGTGGGTTCCACATTTTTCCAGAGCCACTTTGGGCAGTAGGTATACTTGTACTCCCACCTTTCTGTGACCCATCTTGCCACCTATCAATTAGCCTAGCATAGATGCATGAGGTCAGCCTGACCTCCTCCCTGGTTCCAACCATATTTCCGTGTCCAACTCCAATCTGGTGGCATCACTACAGGGTCTGAGCTATCTAAAAATCTACAAGTATGCCTCTGGTCTCTTTAGTGCACATAAAGTGAGGGAGGTAACTCTTGACATGGGATGTGGGCAGGACTTGAACGATCCCCAGTTCAGATCTGACAGGGTGTCTGAAGACTCCTTATTCATCTTTTCTGGGAGTGGCACACTCCCGCCTGGTAGACTGCGGACATTTATCAGCAAACCGTCACAATACACTGTGTATAGAATAGACCCTCACTCTGTGTTGCCCTCTTCCGCATGTGCCCTACATCAACCTTTACCATATGTTTGACAGGGAGGAAGCACCAGGCTGTCTATCTGGTCCAACTAAACAAACAATCAATACTATCAAAGGTCTGAAAAAAGATGAAGGGAGGAATTTGGCAAGTCTCTTCCTAAAGCCACAGGTCATGGAAACTTTTTTTGTGGCATAGAAGGATAACTGGTTTGGCTGAAACCTTACTGGTTGTTGCTAAAATTTGATTGGAGATGGGTTCTAAGGTCAAAGGCAGAGGAACCAGAGGTATAGAGAACCATGCCATTTGCACACCTATGAATGGATGCAGAGTAGCAGGTGAGGTGAAGGTGGTTTAGGAAAATGGGGAATAGGATGGTTCCAAGGACAGATCCTTCGGTGTTGCCAAAGCAGATAGGGAGAGGAGGGGAGATGGCTTTACCAGTATGGACAGCGTGGGTCATCCCTCAAGGTATGAGTGAAACCACTCAACAGAGGAGCAGAGGAGGAGAGCCAAGTTGCTTTAAGCTTTCCCATGAGGTCAGGGTGCACAAAAGTGTCAACGGCTTGGTAATGGTCAACAAAGATGGTGGAGAGGACTAGCCCCTGCTATAAACCTGCATAGTATGTTATACAGATGATCTGGGGTCAGAAGTGTGGATTTGTTCACTAGTTTGAAATGATGTAGCCATAGTCATTGGTGGGGAATGGCAAGTGGGAGACCACCTGCCCCATTGCATGTGCCCTGAGACAACTCTTAGTCCTGAAGAGAAAGTTAATCTTTGGCCCCATAGCAGCTAGGATGTTATTCATATACTTGTTGTATGAGAGTCTGAAATTAAGCCATACACTCAGATATTTAACCCTTGCTGTGCCACAGACTGATGTAGCAGTCTATAATTCCTATACATTCTAATTCTGTCGGCAGTCTAATGGTTAATAACATTGATTTGCTCAATAGGATTGCTTTTTTGACATCAAAAAGTTCTACAGAATGCCTCAGCATGCTTTAGGAGCCCAGTACTGTTGCCTTAGTTTTGGATGCATTTAGGATCCAGCAGTCGTTCAATAACTATGAGGACATCATATTGAAGTCAGGTTAAAGGACTGCCTTAACTTAGGTCATGGGCATTGTGCTGTAGTTGAGGATGGTATCATCAGTATACTTGTGAAGATTACACCTCCTGCGATGCACTGGGAGATCATTTACAAAACCTGAGATCAGCTGAGGCCCTATTATAGAGCCTTGTGGTGCTCGCAGCATAAAGACAGCTAGTTCTGAGTCAGTACCTTGTAAGGTCACTAACTGGGTATGACTCCTCAGGTTGTCCTCAAACTTCTTAATGGATGTTAGGCTAAGATTTAGATTCCTGGATTTCTTTAAGAGTAGTACATGAACCATGGGCTGTGGAGAGGTTTATGAAGATGGTCCCTGTGAGGAGACAATTACAAATGGCTGCCGGTGAAACATTGGTGTCTCTCAGTAAGTCGAAGATGATGAATTGCCCCATCCTACATCTGAATTACAAGAATGACTGAAGGGATATTGCTTGAGATAATCAGCTGTGAATGGATGCACTTCACAAGATCTTGGAGATTACAGAGTGGATATATATATATATATAAAATATAATATATATATATATATATATTCTGTTCTGGTTTGGTAATGCTTGGCCCCTGTTTATGGGGAAGATAACTCATGCTCACTTCCAGACAGATGACATGACACATGAGGTAAGGGATAGGTTTAAGACTGAAGCATCAGGGATGCAGATGTGAAGCTCCATGAGGCAAAGAATCTTGGGATCCAGGGAGTTTGCATCAGCACTTTTGTTTGCACTTATTCCAGTCATCACTTTGTGAACTTCAGTAGGAGTGATATTCCTGAAGCTGAAGGGTGGTACAACATGAGGACATGAGGGAACTAGGTTCCCTACCGAGTGTAAATTATTACAGTATGTTAGTATGTAATAGGGCTCCTCCACAGCATTATTACTACTGCAGCAGATTAGTCCTGTGCTGAATTGGACTGCAGACAGCATATTCCTTTTAGTGATGAGTGAAGATTTATAGCTTCATAAATCCTACATGCTGTCCAGTAAACATCTTCCACATAAAACTCAGTTGCGGAATGACAAAACCTGCTGAGCAAATCTAATCACTAGCTACTATGAGTAACGAAAAAAAAAGAATAAAAAGGAGGAAAAAAACATTTGAATCAATCAACACCTGGAGATTAGGTGTACGGATGGATGCACTAATATACTACCCTAACTAAAGCATTAATCAGTCTGAGAGGAATATAAACATGCAGAGATGTGGAGTTGCAGCAGTAATGCTGCTCTGCATTATTTGTGTGAGTAATGACTTTAGACGGAGATAGTGTATGAGAACTAAACTATCCAGAAACAAAAACACACAGACCTGAAATACCATTTTACCAACCTGCAATTTTTTTGTGTGTGTATATGTGTGTGTGTGTGTGTGTGTGTGTGTAATTTATTTATTTATTTTGTTATTTATTATTCAGATCAGAATTACAACCCTTTGAGTCACAGTCTCCTTTACAAAGGCTCCACGTCATGATAAGAATAATAACAAAGGCGGTAGAACTAACATAGTAACAACAGTAGTGCACAAATAACAGAAGTAGAGAGAGAACTGAGAACACTGTGATTACACATTGTATTGGTTACAGAGGAAAAGTTACAATGGGCAAGTTGCCCTGAGTCGATATACTGTAATAAGAGGTGGGACAATTAAGATGTGATGCTGCATTGAGAAAGTATTATATTTAAGTTGGCACACCAGCTGACATGTGAAGCTCAAGTCTTAAAGGGTTTTATACAAAGAGGTCATGAACAAATTCTGGAGCATGTATGCCGTCTTCATGAGCAAATATGCAGTTATGCCTCTGCAAATTTTTAAACATGCTTTTGAGATAAAGAAAATTCCAACCAGAAATTCTTAGGATGTCTCTAGACTTTGGAATTGTGAAACATTCTGGTAATGTCCATAGCAATTTTGGGCAGGCACTTTCTTGTCAATGAAAAACATTTTATTTCTACAGGAACAATCTAATGTCATGTGAAAGTGCTTTTAAAAATCTGGCCTAGTGCCACCTTGCTACCTAAACAGACTGGGCTTTATTTTCAGAGTATTTACAGTAGATCAATGCAATTTGTGTCAAAGTGGGACCCTGCATCAAGCACAATGCCATATTTCAGAAAGGTCATGAATTGTGTAGATCTAAGTGGATTTGATACAATCCGCAAACTGCGTCATAAAAAGGGGTGCAGTGAGTGGATTTGCTGAAAGCTACAATACAGCGCAGAGTGACGCATAGAATGACACAGAGACCAGCTGAGATGCCTGGTGCCAGGGGAAGCAAACAGGCAAGGAAAAAAACTTTACTCAAGAGGAGATAGATGTGCTCATTGAGAAGGTGGCCACACAGGTAGGGCTCCTCTTCCGCAGAGATGATAACAAGAAGATGAGAGACCAACGGAGACAGGCCTGGGAAGAGGTTGCCACCTGTGTGAATGTGTGGGCACTGTGAAAAGGTCTGTGTGTGAGCTACAAAAACAGTACAACAACCTGAGATGCCATTTCAGATTAAAAATGGTGAGGAACAGGCAGAGTGCCATGACCACTGGATGAGGGCCACAGGAGATAGTCCAGCTGAGCAGCCAGGAAGAGCATGTGGCCACCCACCTCAGCACAAGGACCATTGAAGAGGAGGACAGCAATCTAGACATCTTCAGGTTGTGGAGCACAGTGGGAAAGCAGGACACTGCACAAGTACAGTATGTGTTGTCCATACCAGACAGGCGCATGTCATATGTTGATAATGGTGTGAAGTGGTGTGGGCAGTGTTGCTGTAGAGTCCAGAGCATGCAGGGTAGGAGGGTGGTGACAGGCATGGGTGGAGGGTATGCCATGGTTACATGTACATGGTGCCCAAGGTGGGGAAGCAGTGATGCTATGTTGAGTGACAGTGCTGACAACCAGAAGGTGTTGCCTAGGTACTAGGCACCCACTGCACAGTGTGATGGTAGAGTGCCAAGGAACTGTCGGGTACCATTGCAGGAGGCCTCAGATAGTGGGACACATGCAATGCACAAAGGTATGCAGGGTGGGGGGGGAAGAACACAGGGCAGAGGGTGCAACACGTAGTGGAGTACTGTGGGGTAAATGTGGGTGTGGTGTGAGAGTACCTCACCAGGTTCCCATGGAGGTGAACATGGGTGCCGGGCCGCATGGCAGTGTGGGAGTGGTGGACTGGCATTACTGACAGAGAGTCACATATGAAGGGCCGAGACAGAAGGTGTGGTGGTGTGATGGCTGCCAGAACAAGTGCCAGATGATAAGCAGCAGGCTGCAGCTTATGGTTGTGTATGTGGCTGCAATCATGTGTTGCTGATGGTCTGGATATACCATCAGATGCCCCAGGTACAGTGACTTGCAGAGGAGACAGTGGTGGACAGCGGGTGGTGGGAGAAAAAATATCGAGGACATTGGTGAGGGGGTGCGTGGGGTGGGTCCTACATCAGGGTGTACTTCACTGGTGGTTATGAGGTTCAAGTACACATTTATAGACTTGTGCAGGTGGCCTGTGGGGGGTTCAGGAGGATGCTTCTGGTGGTGGCCTTGCATGGCTGAAGGGGGATAGGTAGTAACACAGAAACCAGCAGGGTTTATGCAGGGGGAAGACATCACGTAGCCCCACAGGTCCAATCTAGGCCAAATATAGCAGGATGTGACCCAGGGCATCATGGACAGTCCCATGAATAGTCACATGGGACCCTATGCATGGGGCTGGCCTTAGGGGGTTCCATGCTGCAGAAAGCATGTCGCCAAGGGTCAGAGGTGTGGAATGTTGAATGACTGCTGTTGCACATGGGAGGCCCAGAGCAATATGTTGGGTTACACTGCGCAACTGGCATGTGGCACGCTGGCCAAGCAAGGGGTGTGTAGCATGCAGCTGCGCAACCGGGGGGGGCAGTGAATGAGGTACTGTGATGTACCCTTAAAAGAGTAAGTGCTTGTTACTGCAGGGCAGGTGCCACATTCTGGGGAAGGGGGGCGAGGGAAGGATGACAACAACAATGTGTAGTTTGTAATGTCACTGTGTGTCACAGGGGTATGGACAAGTGTTAGCCCATGTGCACTGCAAGAGGTGTTGTGCAGTGTATGCATTTAGCCAACAGTCACTGTTAGGGGCTGATGGAGGTGCTGCAGGTATTAGCAATAGGGGAGTTGAGCAACACGTGTCTGTGACTCTGGCCCCGGACCGTAAGAAAATGAACATGTGTCACTCTTGTTCCTGGTAGCACCAGCAGGTCAGACACAGCCACAGCAGGGCCCAGTGGATGCACAGCACAGGCACAGGGTGGTGTAGAATCAGATACTGAAAGTGACGTCCCCACAGGCATGGAGGTGAGAGACTGTCTAGTGCAGAGACACAGCCTGGAAAGAGCCCTGAGGACAAAGACCACCCAGAGCTGGCCAGAGACAGCGAGGAAAGGGCAGAGTCACTGATGGCACAACAACTGTACCATTGCTGGCAGTGTCACAAGTCAAGCAAACACCATCCAGGACAAAGTGGCCCAGGACCTGTCCCCAACAACATCTATCCGGGGGAGGGGACAGCAGCATCGGAATCACCTGGCACTTCCGATATTGACAGACTTGGATGAAGTGGACCACCTCTGTCAAAATATGCTTGACACAGAGGTTGATTTAGGTTGAAAACTAAGTGCCATCAGGGTGGTCATTGAGGGATACCAGAGTGCTGCACAACAACATCATCAGCGTATGAAGGGGGAACTCAGTGGTGTGACAAATGCCATCATACATGACCTGCAGCATGTGGCTGCCCATAATGTTCAGCAGACAGCTGTCCTGCAGGGGACTGCAAGCAATGGCAGAGCGACAAACGGCCATACTTGACCATGTATCACTTACACTGGACCATGTGGTAGCCCAGCAGGAAAACTTTGGGCAACTTCTGTTTGCGGCACTGCCTGGCCTCTCACATAGCAGAAGGTGACAGTGCCAGGACACCATGGTTGAGGACCCCCACCACACTGCCAGTAATGTGGATTCTATCCACACTGCCATGAATAGGAAGCAGCGGGGCGCTGACCCTGGAGCTGCCCCACATGAGACTGATGCACCATTGGGGGGTTGCACCATGCCCCCAGTTCTGGTAGTGCACAGCATGCATGGTGAGATTCCAGCCACAATGGCAGAGGACCAGACACCCCATGTCTATATTGAGCAATGCATGGGAGGCTGCATGACCTGTAGTGGGCAGGAATATCACATGGAAATGCCAGGGCATGCCTCTGCACCATGGACCAGACAAGGACATAGCCTGATGTGCCTCAATAGTAACAGCATCATATGCAGAACTGGCAGAGACACTCAGGTCCATCAATGGGAGGACTGGCAGTGTGATATAATGCAACAGCAAACTGCTGCAACTACCGAGCCTGAGACAACATCTCATCATGGGCCCATGAGACCATGTTGATGGACCCAAGAGCACCCTGCAGTACTGGGACTCAGCAGGCTGCCCGAGCTCCTGGGGTCACCACTGATGGAACCAGCCAGTATGGGGGGACAAGTGTGCTGTCAGTGGAGGCAGTACCAATAGCCAGGCAGGACAGAGTGGAGCCTACCCACACCACAACCCCATGCCTTGATGATATGTCACACAGCACTGTGGACCAGGGTGTAGTTTTCATGAGGGCTACTGGCAAACAGCTGTCACCAGCATGCATCACCCCTGCACCCTCCGCAGAAACACAGCAGCAGTCATCTGAGTGCCCTGCAGGGAATGGTAGGGATGCTGTGCATGTGCCCACCCCAACCACAGTGAGTGGCACCAATGGTGTGACCACTATGATAGCAGGTGAAAGCCTGATGGCAATGGGCCCTGAGATGTCAACACAGGGGCCAACCTGACGAAGAGGATGTAAGCCAGGGTGCGCAGGGGTTGGAACAAGGTCCATTGACAATACAGTGCAGACTGACATGTCAACCCTGAGAAGGTCAGTAGGGACTGCAGAATGGCAGTCCAGGGAGCCACATGGTGCTCTTCTGGGAGTAGCAACTCTAAACCTATGCTCCTGCTCTAAACATCTTATTTTTCCTATTAGTAGTAGTAGTAGTAGTAAAATGTTTATTTATACAGTGTAACACCATTAGGGCTATGACTGCCCTGTTTATAAGTGAACCTGTGTAAATTATTACATTAAATAAACATCAGGTACAAAACAGATCAAAATACAAAACATTCTATCATCAAATACAGAGACAAATACATAATTATATTCAGATACAAAAATTTTACATAAGTCCAACTTACATAAACTATCACAAACAAATGCCAGTGATTAAAATTTCCATGCCCCTTCTAACAGAATTTTAGGCAGGTTCTACAACTTAACCAATGTTTATTGCACTTACATCGAAGAGAATACTCCTGATTAATAGCAGCCTTAGTGGGTATCTGAGGAGGTTTTATTACTGGACTACTACAGGGAAGACTTGAGGCTGATAGCCTGCAGTCTGTTGTTCATTTTGGAGGCCAACTTGTTAGAATTTATGGAGACAATGGACTCAGAGATGCACCAGGCACCTCCACACCACACACCGCCTCAGACGCTGGACAAACGTTCTAAGCACGAGAAGGGGCATAGCACTTCTTCCAGTAAGGCTCCCACTACTATGCCTGGTGACCCCACTGTCATAGGTAAAATTCCTAGCAGAGCTGCACCGCTCAAAGTTACATTCCAGGACCTCACCTCTGAATTAAAATCAATGCAGGCTGACTTAGGAGATGCAGTAAAATAAATTACAGATGTGGCGGCCGCACTAGTTCCATGGAGACCCGGTGAGAAAAAGTGGACCCTGAGCTGGTCTCCTTGTGGCAGAAGCTGGCAAAGATGGAAGCCAAATTGGAGGATTTGGAAGGCTGAAACAGGAGGAACAACACAGTAGTCTTCGGCCTTCCAGAAGATGCAGAAGGAGCTATGCCTGTGACATTTGCTCTGAAGTTGATTTCGAAAATAGTGGGCCTCCCCTTATAACCTGGCTTATGTGGTCGAGAGGGCCCATCGCTCACTACACCTGGGCCACCACCAGGTGCCAGCACACGTAATTTCATCTTAAAACTATTTAATTATTTGGACTGAAAACATGTTGAGTAAAGTTAAAGAACATAAGGAAATATCTTGGGAATGCTCCAGGATTAGACTCGCACAACAAGACTTACAAGCGGCCACCCGACGGAAGAGAGCTGCTTACCACCCCCTGGTCACCAAGCTGATAGCAGCTGGAGTAGGTTTCCAAATGCTTTACCCAGTGCGGCACTCTGTCTTTCACCAGGGTTCCTGGGCAACCTTTGAATTCGTGGGTCAAACCTCCTCGGAACTGCAGAGATTGTTCTCCGACTCCGTCCCCAACTTGTTTAGGGACCACTGAGGACTTCTTGGAGTTCATGTGTGGTCCCTGGGAGAAGACTAACCTACTGAAAGCTTACTAGCACCCCGTAAGTAAAAAAAAAATATTAGTCTGTTGATGGAGAACTTTATGTTTGCTGAGCCCTGGCACTGGAGCTCTCATTTACTTCCAGGGATGAGATCCTACCACTACTGGCGGTGTTGCTTAATCAGGGATCTCCTTGCTCCTTTCAGGGATCTCTCTAGCTGGATGGTGGAGTGTTTCTGACTGTTTCCCCATTTCCTGCTCTGGCTTTCAGCTTCCAGTGGAGTCTCCCTTTCGAACGTGCACACTGTGAGTATGTTAGTGCGCACTGCCAGCTTGGATGTGAGCACGATCGAATATGTGGCAACCCGAGCGGACAGGATGGATTTGTAGATATTTTCATTTGCCCAATCGGACCCACATTAACTGCACACACACGCACCACGTATAACATTTTTGGCATAAAAGGCCACAGCTTTACTAAACAGCAAACATTTTATTTACAGCAAATAAAAATTCTGTATACAATTCTTAACCTTGTACACATTTTTCCATGCAAAAGACCCCTGGGGCAGCGAATTCAGGTGGTATGTTGCTTCCCATGGGGGGGAACTCTGGCCCTCAAGTTGTGCAGACCCACCCAGGGCCATGCCTCTCCCTCAGACAGTTCCCCCCTCCCAAATCAATTGCATCTTGGGCTATCATGACAGTTGACCATGGCTGATGCCTGCCCAGGGCCGCCTTCCCCATCCTCCATCTATGAAACCTCTATGATGCCCACCATGTTCTTGGGTACCCCTTTTTCCTGGTAGCATACCCACTCAGGGTTGCGCCACCAGGGGCCCGGGTCACCCAATACCACGAATGCTTAATTTACCTATCCACCCTGAATTTATGCCCCTTCCATGAAAACTTGAAGCAGCTTCAAAAATTGCGGGCCCGTGAGGGCTAGTCAACTTGCCGTCCCCAACAATTGCCACAGCCAATTGAAACAAAAAAACGGGTGGGTGGGTCGGATGTCTGAGGTCAAAGGCAGTTCAGAGAAGGGACAAACCTCTGCACTGCCCTTAAGAACCCCCCCCGATGACCCTCCCTCGGAAGCTCGGACTGCGCCTCCTTCAGTTGCGGGGGCCCATGCCGATTGGCCTATTTTTTGTAGCCATTCTGGGCCACCATTCGCTAAGGGCGTGGTGGCCCGGCTACATGTCTTAACCCACCTCCAGTTTGTGGGTCGTGTGCAACATTAACCCCCCCGGTGAGAGGCCAGGAGTGGTTATTTCCGGTTGTGGAGAGGATCTACCTGGACATCCCACTTCATATTTTTGCATCAGGAGCTTCATCAGCTACCTGTTAAGCTTTCAGGCACATTAATTTGAACTCTCTTCCTGCTAAGAATTTTATATGTTGGGGTCAGAGTATTTTTCAGTTGCAGCTGCTTTCCTTTTGGGTCTGATTCCTGAGAGGCCTGTCTGGTAAAGGCATGTAGGACCGCTTCTGTTTTGTTCTTTATTTGGCCCTGCCGAATCTTCCTCAATACCTGGGTTTTCTGGATCTCACCAGCAAGTTTATTCTCATTTCAGTGCTTGTCAAGCTGCCTCAGAGAGCAAACATTGTTCCTTTCCTTTTGAACTACCCGATGACTTCAACCTGATATCCATGAATTTAATCTCCAAATGGAACAGTGTTCAATACACATTTAATTGTAGGTGGATAACCCCTTTACTACTTTTCCTTTGTGCTGTGGTCATTTTTAATATACTTTACTCAAGGGAGCCAGTAAGTCAAAATTTGCATGTACCACAAGCAGCAGAAATTATGGACTCTGCAGTCTCCAGACTTGATTAATTATGATCTCCAGTTATTTTCCTTATTTGTTTGTTAAATTTACAGTTTGTAGTTTTACTTGTTACCTGGCCACTAGTATAAGTTATTTACGTTTTTTTTTTTAGTGGGGGAGGGATGGTGAGTGTTGAGTTACTTAGGGATAGCAATCACAAACTGGTTATTGGGTGGGGAACCCTTTGCTTTTCAACACAAAAATCTTGTTAATCTCTGGGTATTGGGTTTTGTGTTTTCAGTAGTTGCAAAGGGTTCAGGGGTTCTGTTGGGGTGGATTGTTTTTAATATAGTGAGGGGATTAGTTCTTTGGGTATGTGGTTTTATCTTCACTGATCCTTTTTCCTGGTTCTACAGGGGTGGAGAAAAGTGGGGCTTTGGAGTATATAGTATTTTTTATGGTTTGGGGCTATATGAGGTGTTTTGTGGGTTGGCTAGGAGGGGATTTGAGTTATATCTCTTTTGCTGTTGCATGTCTATATATGGGGTGAGAGCTTTTGGAGAGTAGAAGTGAGGTAGTTTCTTGTTTCAACTTGGTCAATCTTGTCTTTTGTACATCACTTATATGGGGATTGTTGTGGGATGTTTGGGGAGAAGGTGGGGGTGGGGAGTTTGGGGGGTTTCTCCAGGGATTGGCTGTTATCATATCTGGGTTCTTGGGTCCCTGCTGTGGGGCTTGTTCACCTTCTTGACTCCATCTGATTTTTACAGTATATTATGCACATAACTTTAGATATTGTTTGTGGAATATAAAAGGGACCTAGTCCCCAACAAAATGTACTAAAGTACAGTTACACCTTCATAAGCTGCAAGTGGATGTGTCCTTTCTTTAAGAAACCCATCTCCCCCAACCCAGGTTCAGTTGTTAAAATGCTCCTGGACGGGGCAGGCACTGACTTCAGGGACAGACTCTCGTAAGAGAGGTGTGGCTATTTTGGTGTCCAGATCTGTCCCATTCCATCTCCTCTAGGATGTGACTGATCCTCAGGGGAGATGCATCTTTGTGAGGGCTCTACTGATACGTCTGCAGGTGATTTGGGGATCCATTTATGGGCCTAATATGGAAGACCTCCTTTTTTTTCCCTAACTCATTTCCATATTGTCCCCATGGGCCTCTCTTCCCATGATTCTCACTTGGGACTGGAATTTGTTTTTAGATAATGACCTGGACAGGACTACAAGATGTGGTCAAGCTCTCACCCTGAGCCAACTTGTCCTGCGAGATCTTATAGATTCTTTAGTGCTTATGGACCCCTGGAGGACTTTACACCCTGTCACAAAAGAATATTCATTTCACTCTATTCCATATAATTATTTCTCCCACATAGATTTTTTTCTACTGAGCATGGAAGCACTATCAGGTGTTGGTTTGAGCAGCATATGTCCTCTTCTGCTGGGGGGGGTGTGGCTAGCGCAGGCATGATGGCGGTCGCGTTTTAGTACCGCTCCTAGAGCATCTTCCTTGAAAAGAGCCTTTTTCCATTGACCCAGCTAACCTAATAGTCACAATTGACCAGGGAGTAACAGCGCTGTTTCATGGCATCAAGAAAACCTAGAAATCGCCAATTGAAACTGCAGTTTGGGGTGGCAAAACATTGTAGAGAGGCTGGAACAGGGCCTGGATCCCTCCTTGCAGTTGCAGGCCGGAGACACGGCGGCAGAAGAGTTGGGTATGTCTGTCCTGGAGTGCTCGTTGGTGGAAATCCCGTCCACCTTAGGTGCCATGCAGCAAGAGATGTGGGGCAGGCTTTGCATCAGTAACTGCCCAAATGGGCCACCTGCAATCAGTGGTAACCGGCCTGACGGAGACTACAGCTACTCACTCCACAAATATCAGTGAGTTACAACAGCGGGTGAGTGACCTGGAGGATTCGCTCCACACATTAACCAGGGAGAGTACGAACCACACGGATCTTATCACAGAGCTAAGGGGGAGAGTGTATGAGCAAGAGAACCGCTCCCGTCACTCGAATATATGAATAGTGGGGCTACCTGAAGGCATGGAGGGGAAATTCACAGCAAATGGTATGCAGCAGTGGCTGGTGCAGCAACTTTAAACTACCTGCGGAGGCTGCTAATTATGAAATAGAGTGGGTGCACAGGGTAGGCCCCCCACCTAAGCAGAATGATCGACCGAGGCACTTTGAGTTCTCTATTTATAGTCAAGGTCAGTGAGCTTTAGGATCTAATCGATAGATGTTATGGGTGGCCACCTCTTTGTGACTACTTTCCCTTCTCTACTGCGGCCCTACTCTTTGGCCCAAAAGCACTATAACAGTAATTTGTGGAGGCCTGGAAGAGCATGAGGTAAGCGAATCTTATTTGCATCATGAGCCCATTGTTGAAATGGAGCAGTGTGGGAGTCAAATTAGTGCTGGAGGAAACGGTCCATTCAAGTTCTGTATTTCGGCTCTGGCTTGGGGGAAACATCAAATTTGGGCTTACTGGTGCATGAGTCCCTATTTTTACAGGTTTCTGAGATCGCTATGTTTATCCCCTCCTAGCAGACACATCAACTTTTTTGAGACTGGCCCACGGGTGGGAATGGGACTAACCCAACCACATCTGGGGATGTGGTTACCAGCGGGTGGGTAACGTCCTGTGGAACATGGTGCATCGCATGGAGTACTGTCAGGGAAGTACACCTCTTGTATGATCAGCATGTTGGACACTGCATGGAGGGAGAGGGGGGTGCATGCTTCTGCATGATACCTGGAACTGGCTGGGAGACCTACAAGTGTGTATGGTGTTATTTAGCTGTGGCGAGGGGGCTGGGGGGAAGGGACAGGACCTTCACAGACATAGTTGGGGAATAAAACAGGGTTTAAAGCTATATAGTGTCTTATCTTAGGAACTGTGAATCTAGGGGGGATAGTTCTCAGGGGCTCACTACCTCCATGAGAGGTAAAGAAAGGATGAAACTAGGGAGGTGTGTGTCTGGACTAAGACTGGACTTTAATCAGTTGCATGTAATCACTGCATGATATTTTTCTCTTATAGCATGTTTGTGTTACTTGCCTGTGTTTAATATTATGCCACTCTTAATTACTTATGAAACGAGGTGGGTGGGGGAGGTAAACTGACCTCAAGCCGGATACTTGGTGTTTGCCTGCTTTTTCTGTTTCTTCAGGGTGGAGGATGCCATGGTTTCCACCCCTGAAGAACAAAAAACAGGACTAAAAGCTGATGGTAGGTAAGGTAGCTGAATTTTAATACTTTTCCTTTACTGCCTGTCATGGAGGGACTGTCAGTTCCTTATATTAAGGTCAATGGAATAGAAATTATGTTAAATAGTTAGATGCTCTGGTGATTTCAGAAATTCGCCATCTATGAGAGAGGGATTTCTGACAGGGCGGGAGAATGGCCAGTCAAGGGGGGGTGTGGGGATACAAAAGGGGTTAGTTGGGTGCCCTGTTGGCACAATTAGTTGATATGTTGGAGGGTAATGTTACAGGTGGGAGGGAAGGTAAGTTATGTTGGTTTATTAAGGAACAAAAAACACTTGGTGGAGAGAAGTCACAAGTATCGAGGGAACTACATCTTCAATGCTCTGCAACATTACAGTGGTGTGACAGTAGGACAAATAAAAGTAAAAATGGGTAGCCTAACTAAGGCAGTGACATGGAATGTCAACGGTCTAAAATCAGTGCTGAAAAGAAGAAAGGTTATGAATGAAATGAAAAGGCACAGGCCCACATCATTCTTATGCAGGAGACCCACATGTCCACACAAGAGGCTCAAAAACTGAGCAATATATGGGAGGACAGTGGATTTCATCTTGCTATTCTACAAAGGCTAGGGAACTTTCATCTGTATACCTAGAAACCTGAGGGTTAAGATTCACAAAGTTATTAAGGGTGGGGAGGTAGGCATGTTCTGGCACACCTGTCAGTAGAGGACAGTAGTTCCATCTTGGTGGGTTCAGTTTACACCCTCAATGTGGAGGATCAGGGTTTTTCAGTGTAGCCGAGACATGTCTAACTTGCGGGCCCCTGGGTGATGGGGGGGCACTATAACTGTGTCAGTGATGTAACTTTGGACAGATCTAATCCAGCCCTGTGCCAGTGTCAAAAGAATGCGATGGCCCTAGGGGAATAGAATGGGTCTACACCTTGGTTGATGATGGCGACATCTGCACCCACTAATGAGAGTATGCTTTTACTCTCATGCCCATGGGTCTTATGCTAGACTCGATTGGATGTTGGTCAGTGCCCCTCTCGTGGGTACCATGAGATTAGCTCAAAACTCCTCAATCTTAGTATCGGACCACGCATACTTACAAGTCTCAGTGGACCTGGGGGGGGGAGACCACGTCAGGGGGCATGGCGATTAGACCCCTTATTATTAAAAGATGGGGACTTCCTGGCTTATATGACTAAGGCACTTGAGGAATTCTGGACTTATAATAAAAAGGCGGATACCTCTCACTCAGCTAGATGGGAGGCCATGAAAGCGTATGTAAGAGGTCAGGTAATTTCCTATTCTGCCCACAAAAAAAGAGAGACTCAGATAGATCTGGACAGGATTAGACAACGTATTATGGCCTTTGAAGAGGCCCACATGAGGAACCCCAGTCAGTATCTCTATATAGAATAGTGCAAAGGGGAATTCAACCTATTAAATACTGCATGAATTGAAAGAGCCATTTTGCTATCAGGCGCCTCGGCCTGCTTTGATGGGGATAGAGGAGGGAAGTTCCTCACCTGGCAACTAAAAAAGAGGGAGGGGGATAGATATATCTTACAAATTCAAAAGGCAGATGGGGAACTCAGGACTGCAACCAAGGAAATTGGGGAGGAATTTAGCAAGTTTTACCAGAAATTATATACGTCAGAGGTGGCTCCTTCCCCACAACAAATGCAAGTCTTCTTTAATAAAGCCCCCCTTCAGACTTTGCCCCCTGAAATGACATGTGAGAAAGACAGGCCATTAGAGGTAGCTGAAATATCTAAAGCCATTAGGGCCCTATCAGGTGGTAAAGCCCCGGGCCCAGATGGCCTACCTATAGATTTTTTTCAAGACCTTTAGGGACTAATTGGTGGGCCCATTATTCGATGTCCTCCAGGAAGGACTGGCCAATGGATCACTACCACCAACTATGAGGGCTGCCACTATCGCCATCCTCCCTAAGCCAGGGAAAGACCCTGGACAATGTGCCTCATACAGACCCATATTCTTGCTCACAGCCGATTATAAAATATTGGACAAGGTGCTGGCCTCCCGGCTGGAGCCAGTACTCCCTGTGCTTATAGATAAAGATCAAGCAGGATTTTTGGGTGGTAGACATGGGAAACATAATATTAGGAGGACTATAAATATATTGCACTCCTGGGGCAAATCAGCTGCAAAACATGGGGTGGCTTTACTGGTACTTGAGGCAGAAAAAGCATTCAACAGGGTTGAATGGAGCTACATGCTTGATGCCCTGAAATGACAAGGTTTGGGGCCAGGAATCTTAAAATGGATAAGGACATTGTACTCAGCCCCCAGCGCCCAAATATTAATAAATGGTGTACTATCCACCTCCTTTTCATTAGGAAGAGGCTCAAGGCAGGGCTGCCCCCTATCCCCAATTCTCTATGTCCTGGCACTAGAGCTGCTAGGAGTGGGAATTAGACACCACACAGAGATTCGTGGTTTCATAGGTGGAGGGAAAGAACACAGATTAGTACTCTATGCTGATGACATTCTTTTATATCTGCAAAACCCTGGGGAGGGCCTACCTCGGGTGCATGGTTTGTTGCCAGAATAAGGGGCCCTGTCGGGACATAAGGTTAACTGGACAAAAAGTGAACTTCTCCTTGTGGGTCGGATGGACAGGTAGGGACTGGTACGGGTTTTGGGAGGCCTGACAATGGTTGATAAGGTAAAATATCTGGGGATCCTTATCTCGGCAAAAGTTGGATCGTTATATACCCAGAACTATAGCCCCTTAGTGAGAAAACTGAGCCTGGACTTTGATAATTGGAGAAACTTGCCCTTAACCCTGATTGGCAGAGTAAACACGGTAAAGATGATGGTACTCCCAAGATGCTCTACCGATTCAGGTACCTGCCACACACGTACGCAGATTAACTCTCTGATTCATGGTTTTATTTGGAGGGTAAAGCTGCCCGATCCAAGAGTCGAGTCTTACAGATGCAATCCAGTTAAGGTGGATTGGGCCTCCCAACTTCCAGCTGTATTACCTGGCTGCGCAACTGGCATTCTTACTGGGGAATGAACCTTCAAAAGCCGGACTGGTTGGAGTTGGAGTTGGAGTTGGAGGAGGAGCAGTTGGGGGGATCCCTGAGGCATATGTACTTGTTTGGAGGACTGGGATCCAAGGTCAAGTTAAATATCAGTAATCCCTGAACACTGGCTTTGGTGAGGGCTTGGCGCACTGTGCATGGCAGGTTGGGGAATGAGATGGGGGTGTATCACTCGCCTTACTCAGATCTGATTACAGTTCTGAAGGACAGAGGTGATTATACAGTCCACTTGCACCAGAGGATGAGAGTATGGAATGCCAGGGGAATTAGGTGTGCCCTTCAGTTATATGAAGAAGGGAGACTCCTGGAATTCTCTGACATCAGGGCTCAGTACTTGATAGATCCTGGGGACTACTTTACTTATCAAATAATATGCCGCACATTTGGGGAGGTCATGAATGAGGCATGTGGGTGGGCGGTGCCTACACCCTTTGAGGAGGGCTTATATAGGCCTCCTCCAGGGGCGAAAGCTTTATCCATCTATTACCACACATTGCTGGGAGCAGAGCCAGATCAGGCACAGAACACCAGATTGAAGTAGGAAGGTGACTTCGGGATCGAGCTGAGTCATAATATCTGGAAACTGGCCATGAAGCACCTCAACACTTGCTCTAGGAATAATAGACTGCAGCAGGAGCAGTTCAATTTTTTATATAGAACCTATCTAACCCCCTTGAGGCTGTATACCATGAGCCCCAACAACAGTCACTCCTGCCCTAAATGTCACCATGAGCAGGCTGACTTTTTGCATATGGCTCTGACCTGTGCAAAAATCACCCCATTTTGGGCAGAAGTGCATAGAATCATGGAGGAAACCCTCTCAGCCACTCTGCCCTGTACCCCACTGGAAGTGATATTAGGGGCAGAGCCTCTAGGTGATCAGAGGCAGTCTGCCCACCCCTTGTGGGGGATTGCATTGACCAATGCTAAGAAAACACTGGCCCAGACTTGGATGTCCAGTACCCCCATCAATACATCAATGGGTAAACAACAAGCAATATCTCATGCTCGAAAGATTCAACACTCAGCGAATGGTAATATTGGTACATTTCAGAAAATTTGGGACCCCTTGGTGAGGGCTATGGAATCTGGACTAATCCTGTATAACCGTTGAGGTTGTAATAGAGGAAAAAGGATCTAACAGTACACACCTACTTTGTTAACCTGGGTGGCATCTGTGTCCCCTTTCCTTCCCTTTTTATGTATTTAGTTGCATTCCAACCACTGTCACCTGGTTAACACTATTTTGTTACCAGTTTCTTTAACTGTAATGAGTTGTTGTGTATAATCTATAAGAATATTGGATGTATGTGGAAACGTTTAATAAGTGTATAATGACACCCTCATTAGCCATGATATGTACTCTAGCCAATATCTGTAAAAAGTGGTATTGTACATGGTCTACTGCTAATTTCTTCAATAAAAATATTTTACAAAAAAAAAATGTCCTCTTCTGCTGGACAGGCAGCCTTCAGACATCACATGCCCTTACTGTGGAACTCTCTCCCTGCTGCCATCAGGTTCATGCCCCCAACCCGGCACCTCAACCCTCCCATCAAAGTGCATTTCTCCCCGCTTGAGCCTGTGGCACATGACAAAGCTGTTAGAATAATTTGAAGTGCTAGTTCCATCCTTAGATGTATGTTTGTTTGTGTTCTTATCTTGCCTACTTGATGTCCCAATTATCCTGTATTTACTCATGCACTGCACTTAACTTCTCTGTCTCTTGTATGTTAGTCCTGATTGTATATTGCTTTTACCTATTTTATCCCCACTGTCCCACTCCCCAGGTTATACCTGAAATTGAATAGTACCCTGCTCAGCATGCCTTCCTGGTAAAACTCTTAAATAAATACACACAGTACATACATACATACATACAGTACATACATACATACATTCATACACACAGTACATACATACATATAGTACATACATACATACATACATACATACAGTACATACATACATACAGTGCATACATACATACAGTATGTACATACGTACATACATACACACATACAGTACATACATACATACATAAATAAATAAATAAATAAATTATGGGGCCAAGGTGGTGTCCAACCATCACCCAGCTGTGCTACAGGTTAACCTTGCTCCTTCTCTGGTACGAGATAAAACATGGCACTTTAACAATCAGTTACTGAGACTCCCTGTTTCACTCTCAATTCACCCATAACGCCAAAGCGTGACATCCTTTTGGGGTTCATTTAAATGCACCCTTCGGGGTGAAATTATTCGGCTGGCTACCAGATGAAAGACAGAGCTATCACAAGCCTCCTCCTCTCTCTTTTGTTGCAGATTAGAGTGGCCAAATGGGAACTTTCTGATGCTCCTGCAGTCAGAATGGCAACATCTTGAGTCTTCTGGCCCAGTATAATACCTTGCTTGGAGATAGAGCCAAACATCTCCTTTTGAGGATGAGAGCCAAGTATTTTGACCAAGATGAGAAAGCCAGAAAGCTCCTTGCTCTGTGCCTGCACACTCAACAAGCAGATAGGATTGTTCTGTCCCTCAGGTCAGATTCCAGTCACCTTGTCACCTCACCTAGAGATATAGTCTCACAATTTTTGGCTTTTTACCACTCTTTATATGCTGCTCCTTCATATCCCTTTGATCTTTCCCTTTTTGACACCTTTCTTCAGGATTTGGACCTGCCTTCACTGGGCAATGCTCAGGCTGACGTGTTAAAAGCTCCCTGGACACTATCAGAGGTTTACATGGCGATAGACTCCTGAGCCCCCAATAAGTCCTGCGGTCTGGATGGCTTTTCTTCAAATTTGTATAAGAAATTCAAAGTGCTTTTAGCATCCCACCTTCAGGACTTGTTCCAATATTTCTTTTCACAAGATCTCTCAGATTTTTCACTTATGGCAGCTGTTATAGCGGTCCTGCCTAAACCAGGCCAGGATCACCTACTGGTCTCTAATTATAGACCCATATCTATAATTAATGTCGATTTAAAAACTCTGGCTAAAATCCTGACCACCAGATTAAATTCTGTCTGGGACTGTCTCCTCGTGAGGGAGCAGGTGGGATTTGTGTCTGGTAGGCTGTCGCTGACCACCTTTGGAAACTCTTGCATCTTATCTCTGCATCCAGGGACTATCCCATCAGTTTTGGCTTTACTGGATGCAGAGAAGGCCTTTGATAGAGTCTCCTGGGACTACTTGTTCCACCCGCTCCCTAGATATGGTTTCCTTCCTGAATTCATTCATTGGATTAAGGTGCTCTACACTTGTCCCTCAGCATGCATTCTTTCTAACGGGGTCTTATCCGACTTATTCCCCTTGCAGCAAGGAACACGTCAGGGCTGTCTCATATCCCAATTTTTATTTAACCTATACCTCGAGCCATCGATCAGGAAAATGTACCTGTCCCTCAGGGTCATGGTATCCCCTTAGGCCCATCTCACTATAAACTGTCTGTTTATGCAGATGATATTGTCCTCCATGTTACGTCCCTTTCCATTTCTAATTACAAGCTTAACCGTTTCAAAACAGAGGTCATGCCCTTGAATATTGTTACTACCTGGGCTAGTGTAGAGCACCTGGGCCTTCTTTGGGTTAAGGACAATCTTAAATAGTTAGGAATCTATCTTAGCACCGATCCAGTCAAATTGAAGCAATGTAATCTGGACCATGTTCTTAATCAAATTCAAATTGACCTAGATCGCTGGTCCTTATTGTCCTTGTCTCTGTGGGGCCGTTTGAATATCCTTAAAATGAATGTTCTTCCTTGGGGAGGTGGTTGCCGCTAACCCTAATCCCTCCTCCCGATCTGGCTTCAAATCGAAGTCAATTCTGCTTGATTCTAGAGTCGATCCTTATGCTATTTTCTACATTCCCATTCCATACTTTCACATGATAACGGACCAGACAGTTCTCCTATCCTTCAAGTCCCTATCACAATGTATCGTTTTCTTAAAATATTTCGAAGGATGATCCAGTCAACCAATTATGCTTAATCCCAATGTTAAGGTTGGGAATTCAATGATCACCCCCGACTGGCTTCCACAGATTAAAGAAACTTGTCTAGAACATTTCTATGGTCACGGATCCCTCCTCTCGTCCACGGACATCCTGGATAAGTATGCTATCTTCAGGGCAAATATTTTTAAAGTATACCAGCTGAGACACCTTATTGCCAGTAAATTTGGTACTAATTACAGAGATTCGGCAGTTCGTCCCTTTCTCTCACATGTGTTAACTCTTGCTGCTAAGCCACATGCCATTTCGTCAATTTACTCGTTTCTGCTGAATTACAAGGTTTCAGAGCCTCTGATGGGTTCCAAGATTTGGTCTTCCCTTTTTCCAAACTCTACTTTGAATTGGTCTCGCCTCTGGAAGGATCTCTATAAATACCATACTAAGGACAGATTAAGGCTCATCCAATATTATATTGTAAGTAACATGTATTATACCCCTAAGAAGCTTTTCCTACTTAAAAGCTTCCTCTTCGACTCTGTTCCAGGTGTATGCAGAAGCGAAGGATTCCTTGCATATTTTCTGGAGCTTCAGCAAAGCCTCCCTCTGTGGTCCTCTGTTCGCGATAATATAGACCCACTATTGGGTCTTTTCTGGGCTTTTTACTCCCGGTCTGCATCTTGGGGGACTATGCCAGTATTGACAGTGTAGAACGTCGTTATACATGGCGTTGATTGCTTCTGCGGTCAAGAGATTGGTTCTTAGGCATTGGACGGATCAGCTGACTCTGTCATATGTTGAATGGCTGACTTGAGCCTCTCGTGCCCTCACTGCCAAAAGATTTCCGCTAGCTTGCGAACTGCATGGATCTGTTTCAGAAAAAATGGGGTAAGTTGTATTCCTTGTATCTCCATTAATGTTCAATGACCTTCTCTCACGTGCCTGCAGTAACTCAGATGCCCTTTGACTTTAACAGTGGCTGTTTTCCTGTATTGGGAGATGGAAGTTTGTTTGGTTGGGTGGTTATGCTATATATCCAGTTTTGATGTATTATCGGTCTTGCACACTCTGGTTGGGGGAGGGTGGAGGGTGGAGAGGTGTTTGGGGAGGAGAGGGATGGAGGGGTGGGGTTTATGTTGTACCATGTAATTTCTCGGCCTGTTACTACTGTCATGTTGTATGGTTGGTATTTTGTTGCTGAAAATCAATAAACTTAAATTTCAAAAAAAAAAAAAAAAAAAATGAATGTTCTTCTGCGGCTCTTATATCCTGTCATAATGCTTAACCTGACTCTGCCCAAGTCTTGTTTTTTTTCATATCAGTAGACTTTTCTCTAAATTTCTGTTTCAGGAGAATCCCCCTCGGAGGATTCTGGTTAAGCTTACGAGAGCAAGGGAGGCTGGTGGTTTAAATGTCCCCAATGTCTACCTCTATTATTTGGCCATCCACTGCTCTCATTATTTAATCTGGTGTTACCTGGCCTTAGGGGTGCTGGAACCCACTTACATTCCCCACTGGCTGGCTATTGAGCATCTGTTATGTTCCCAATTAGGCTTGAACCCTTGTGCCACACTGTATGCTCCTTCCAAAAGATTCCTGGATCTCTAAAATACACTCTTATAGGCTAGTCTCTTTGCTCACAAACAATTATGTCTCTTGTTAAATCTGGACCCTATCTAGACACTACTCAACCCATTTTGAGAATCCTAACACAAAATCGCTGGGAAGGTGCTGACCGGAGTGGCCTAGCCCTCTCTGGCGTCTTTGTCTGTTGATCATTTGGTGCACTGGCAAGCTTCTTACCTTTTCCGAAGTCCAACAGAAATTCCACTGGCTCCCACCCATGTGTTTCAAGTACTTTCAGCTAAGGCACATGTTGCTTCATTATTTTGGTACTAATGTCTGGCTCAGAATGTATGCCCACAAATTACTTTCCTTGGTGTCGGTTGACCCTACATCTCATGCTATAGCCTTTTATCATGCATGGTTGCGGGAGCTTCTTGCTGAGAAGGAGCAACATGTTTTTACTCCTGGGACCGGGCTCTTTCTTCTCAGAGAAGCCCTCGTGATTGGCCCTGCATCTGGAAGGCTATTTATAAGCACATTAAATGGGACAGGTGTCATTTCATGCAGTTCCAAATTTTTCATGACATGTTTTATACTCCAATTAAACTTCACAAAATGGGTAAGCTGGCATTGGACTTATGTACCAGGTACCAGAGGGAGCAAGGTTCACTACTTCACATCTTTTTGACTTGTGAAAGGGTTGTGCCTTTCTGGAAAGATATTAAACAGCCCCTGGATCCTTTGCTGGGGGTTGATCAGGCATTCACACCTGAGATTTGTATCCTAGGAGATTTTGCTGGGGCTTTAATTGGTAATCAAAAACCTCATATTGCTTTAATATCGGCCTATGCCAAGAAAGTTATTCTTCGGCACTATTGCGATCAGAACATCCCTACTTATATGGAACAGTATTAGGAAATGCTTTTTGCCTTGCAGGCCGAACGTATTATTGCAAATATGTTAGACTCCAAAAAGAACTACACTCAGGTATGGGAACCCCTTTATAACCTATTGACTCTCGGTGTTGGGTGATGGTTAGTTATTTGGGACTATAACACCTCATTGCCCTGGAAAAGGTTGGGATAGGTTGTTTAGTTTATTGTTCTAGGAATTAATACCTTTGAGCCAAGGCTCTTTTACAAAGGTTCCACGTCATTAAGTACAAAAACATAGTAGACAGTGTTACAAACAATCAGTAAGCTTCTTAGTCTGATATCCCTTTTTTTAGGAATATGAGGTCCCATTTTTTGTTGCACCCCATCTGCTACTGTTCCTCTACTTTTGTGATTAGCTCAGTCTCTGGAGAAAGGGAGGTGGGGCTCTGTTTCCTTGAGTTTTGGGTGGGGAATGGGTGGGAACAGTGTTTTATAACTTGATTGGAATGTCTCATGGTTTTGGTTTACTTTGTCACAATTGTTGCTAACACAAGGATACATAGCTGAGTGATTGTCTTATCTATTATTGGCCTGTACATTATGTATTATTTGTCATTTTTGTGATCATTGCTTGCCTCTTTCTAATCAAGTTCAATAAAGTTTGCTAAATTTGAAAAAAAAAATGCATGGCAGTCCATCCCCAGCCACAGAGATCATGGTGCACACATGCCACATGCAACCACCAGGGATGCTGATTGCAGACATGCAGGCAGAGATGGGAGGCAGAGGTGGATGGAAACTGGCAGTGGACATGACCGTGAGGGGTGACCTTCACATCATGGGGGTTGGGGAGGTATGGAGAGCTTGTGTAGGTCGGATGGTGGAGGTTCTTGTTGAGGGGATGTTTGTGGGCTTTGTTGGGGGAAGTTGATGTGGTTCTGGGGGTGTTGGGGAGGATTGTGGGTCTTTGAGGGTGGGAATGGTTTGTGGGGCTTGAGGGGTCAAAGATGGTTGTATGGCTTGTGAGGGGTTGTGAGGCTTGGTGGGGTGGGGCTTGCTTTCAAGTATGTACCTATGACCTCCCTACATATGGGGTGTTGACCTCAAAAAGCCATCCTGGCAATAAAGTGGAAAATGTCCATGTTGTGTGTCCTCCTTTTATTGCATCACAGAAACAGTACTACCACACTGTAGACAGGCTATACTGCCCCACACATGTCCTACACTGTGGCTGCCTGTCCACATAGGTGCCAACCATGTGGCTAGGCAAGGCACTGGCCCAGTCCCACTGTAAGTGGCTATGATGAGGAGGCTCAGCAGTCAGGACAGGATGTGATGTATTCAACATCAAGAACAATGTGTGACACACCTACAAGTGGAAAGTGATGCCTGAGGGTGGCCCTGAGCCATTGGCCTGTAGTTGCCAGGACAAGCCCATATGATATGAACAACAGCAGAAGCCCTTGCATGCCCACATTGTGCTACTTTGGCAACAGCCACCTCAGGAACTGCATGTGGGGACTCCACGTGGGACACTTTGTGGTATACAGCATCAAGGTGCTGAATTAAAGACTTGTGAGACACACAGAATATTCCTTGACCACACAGTATGGGGGGCCACGTTGGCAGATAAGGTGAGTGGACACATAGGGCCCAAGTGGTAACCCACGTATCCATGAGTGGTGAGCTGAGGAGATCACCTAACACAATACTAACACGGGGCCCACAGATCCGTGACCCACCTGGAAATGGGTGTACTGGGGGGTGGGGCTACTGTTACAAATGTACCAGAGTTGGTGCAGCATACCTCCCTTGGGGAATAGGAGCTGCCATGGAGTAACATGCAGCACACATCATGATGTGCCCCAGGCCACCTAATGTACATGTTCCATACCCACCCTCATGCATTGGACCTGTATGTAGTAAAATGAACCACACAGACCACAGATTATCAATGTGTAAATGGGTTTTATTGTAAAAGGGAAAGGCAAGTGCAACAGGGCTATGAGCTGTAAAACATTAACAATAAATAAGTAAATGAATAAGAGTGCGCATAACAGCAATTACAATAAAAATCAACAGGATCTACAGTAGGTAATTGGGGAATAACAACATGTGGAGTAAATGTCAAGGAATACAGTTAAAAACTGGAAGACATGCATTACAAAACAACAAAGTGAATATAAAACGATGTACATCTGTACAGGAATTGTGGCTTGCAGGTCTCTTAGCCCATTATTCCGAAACTCCCTGATGGCCCTCAGGATCTTATCAATAGTACCCTGCATCCTTGCAGGGTTGAGGACAGTTCTTGAAGTCCATCTGCAACTATTGCTGCAAAGCAGTTGAGTCTACTTTGTAGGGGTTCAACCATCTCTGACAGTAGGTCTTCTTGGGGAGTCATTCTGAACTTCAGGGACATCTGGTAGAGTGTTTGCCTGTGATTGTAACCTTGATTTTCCACAAATAAATTTCTATTTTACATCAGTTTGGTGTGAGTACCTGTTTGGGAGTGCTGACTTTTCTGCATTTACTCTGTTGGATATTGGCTTGCTGCCTAGTCAGCACCCCACCTAGTACTGAGAATGAGCATTTTTGTGAAAGCCTCTTAATCTACCCTGCAACTTCCACCTCTTCCATCCCCACTGTTGTCAGCTTCTCCTTCTCAGCCTGGGCCATTGAAGTTGCCACCTCTGTGATGTCTCCTGTCCCTATCTGCTGCTCTGTCAAGGTGGGCTGCTGGGGATGGACCTGCTCCTTGGTGGCCTGAGGCTCAACTTACTGGCCCTTCTGGCTGACTGGTCCTCCTCCTCCTCCACTTGTTGAGATGAGCTGTCCTCTCCAGCTTCTCAATGTGCTGCAGCTGCTGTGGCTGTCTCCATTTGGCATCAGGTCCTCTCTGCTTAGGTGTGTGCCTCTCTCCTTTTCAGGTGCCTTATTATCCACTCTAGCACATGCTGGCATGCAGATTGAAGGGCTGGTCACCTCCCACTATTTCAGACACCACCTGTAGGGAATGAAGATGCAGGCCATTAGTGCAGTGCAGATGTTTATCTACAGGGACTTTGCTTCTCAGTGGCAGGGTGGAATGCAGGTCACATGCATATCATGGGAGCTATGCTGAGAGCCCACTCATGCACTTGTATCACACCATGTTGTGAGGGACCAGTGTTGCCATGGCCACAAAGGAAAGGCCTGTGGCACATCATGTGGAGCATGTGTGAATGGTGGGTGAGGGTGCGCAGCATAGCTTGACCTTCCTCACGTGTGTTGTCTAATGTGTAGATGAATGGCCTAAAGGTGCTGTTCTCCTGAATCTGCATCTGCTGGAGGTGATGAGTGTTGGTGCTAATGCACTGCACTGTGGTATGTGGGCAATGCAGGGGTCTATATGCATCTCCTGGCAACAATGTCCCACACCTGGGCATACACACACAGGTTCAGGAGTTGCCACAGTAAAGCGCTTGTAATCTGGGGACATGCCACCCAAAAACATATGTAGCCTAGGATCTGTGATCTACAGTAGGTAGGCAAAAATGGGCAGACTGGATGGGCCAAATGGTCCTTATCTGCCGTCAGCTTCTATGTTCTATGGTTCTATGTTCTAGTCTGTATAGGCTAGCCTGGAGAGGTATGCCGGGTATGGAACACATGTTAACAGGTGTAGTGTTGCCATCCATGGCCCAAGCATGTGTGCCCTACCCACATGACCTTCTGTGAGTCAGCATGTTTCCAACACCTCTGTAGTACCCATGTGACAGCATATCAACTACTAGCACATGTTCTCCCTCTGATATGAACCCTAGAACCTACTGTCATCACAGACATGGGCACCACACATGTGGTGGACAGGCCTGGGTGGATATAGATGTGGGAACAGTAGGGGTGGAGGGGAGTATAGCAAAATGGTGTGGTTGTGGCTGAGCATGTCATGTCCACAACCAAGTCACCCATCACTGCCCTGCCAAACAGGGACACTACATTGCAGGGATCAACTGATGTGACTGGCAGAGACTACAGTTGCACCATCCGATGTTGCACCCCTCGGTTGCATGTGTCCACTACAGAAGTAATTATAGTGTAGGGGATGCCATGCTGGAAGGAGATCATGATCTGTGCCTCAGTGGGAGGCACACCACTGGAGGGTGGAGAGACATGCACAGGAACTGGCATGCATATTTAACATAGGCGCCTCTCTACAGCATGTGATGCAGGTCCCGTAGCCCACCATGCATGTCTTCCTCTAACCACCTGTAGATGTGGGATCACATGGGCCTTCAGTACTGCAAGTTTTCTACATGGCAGTCCATCTGCCCTGCCACAAATAGGCATGTGGTGCCTGTCCTGATTGTCTGAACTGCAAGGGACACATGTCTGTGGACCCGTGCTTGACTGTCATCCATGTGCCTCAGCATCTATGACACATTCCCCGCTACAAGACACCCTTTAGCATGGCAGTACCACGAACCCCAGATCAACATTCCATGCATGCTCACCATTTGTAGCCTTAACATGGGGTACATCAATAGTACTGCAACTGAGGGTATCCAGCATGCTTCACAGGGCACAACTGTGTGACCCTACTATATTACAGTGCTGTAGCAAATGGTAGACTTGCATCATGCCACAGGGTCCTTTGAGTACGGTGAGCTGGGTTGTGTAGCATATCTTGCCCCCCAAGAAATAGCAACATACAGTGGCATACACCATACAGAGGAACTCTGCTGTGGGTGTGTCTTTCACCCTTTTGGGACTGCAGGTGAATAGATGCACCATATCATGGCCACAGAATGCGCTGTGAACACATGTGTCTCCCGGTCTCTCTAACGAGAAGCAGGGGTGCCCAACTGTATATGAATGTATGTCCCTACATACCATAAGAGACATGCTATGGGAAGCACTGCAACACGCCACACACTGCATATGGACATCAGTTTATCACTTCAGTCATTGTCCCAATAAACACTGTGTTTACACCAGTGCAGATGTGGCCTGTGGCTAACCAGCACATGATCAAGCCTGCTACTTGGAGAGGCAGTCCAGGTGGGCAGCAAGTTACCCAGGAGTTATGCAACAGGCTACTGTCTTTGCCGCTCATGGTCTTCTGCATCACCCTACTGGCCCTTCCCATGAAATCCATGTTGGACATGACTGCCATGCCATTGGTCCCCCATGAAGTTCCCCACCCTTGTATTTCCCTCACATTAATCCAGCCCCTTCCTCTTGCATCTCTGCTGTATGATGGCATCACCTTGTTGCTCCTGTACATCCCGCTCACATGTGATGATGCACATGTCAACCCACCCTTCGCCTCAGTGCACTTCATATAATCTACTGGGACACTCTTGTTGGACCACCGGTGACAACCAGATATCATGGTGAAGCATCGGCCACTGCACATATCCACAGTGCTTGCCATACTGGAGAGCTTTCAGTGGGTCTGAGTCCTCCAAGTGATGAATGAGGTTCAGCGCACTCGGCACACTTGCACCCATGTGCCATGCTGCATTCCACTCTGGCACCCACACTAGCATTGTGTACCACCTACAGGACCATAGCCAACACTGTGTACAGTGGCTAGTCACTATCACCTGTGTTCTGCCAACAGCCAGGTATTGCACAATCCATTGTGCCGCTGTGTTGGGGTCCCTTATGTTTCTAGACTTGCAAATATGACTGTATGACAGGACCCTCATGTATGCATGGGCACCTGTCCATCATGCTGTCATTGTGTTCATGCTTCCAGAAGAAAGATAGCTACTGAGAGAACAGCACTGAGAGGACTGGATGAATGAGCAGAGTGAGCAGGGTGATTTGTGACTGGTAGGTTTTAACATTTTAACATTTTAACAGGAAGCTATCTATGTTGGTCACAGCAGGTACATAGTCTCCTTCTTATTTTTTTAATTATTTACAGAGATTATTATCTTGAAAACCTTTGCACCTTTGCTGAGTAAAGTTCCATCTGAAGACTTGGCTGGGCAACCCACCAAAGGAGTTGATGACAGGTTGGAGAAGAATGAAGGCTGAGGTTAGTGAGCTGGAAGAATCCAAAAGTGCAGTCAGCAATGGAGTGAGGTGTGAGATATGGGGAGCTATGAGTTGGGTGTTGTGGATACCAAGAAGCTGTGATGCTGTATAGCGCTCAGAAAGCTGAATGGCTATGGAAATGTGGTGCTGCCAGTTGGCCGCACTGGAGCAGTGCATTTTGACTGACAGAGTGAATGCAGATTGGAGTCTGATGTTCCAAAATAGTAAAATTTACTTTTCAGTGATATCCTGAGAATAGCTGGTTTAGTAACTTTTCAGTGTATTGAATTGTCACAATTTTGTCATGCTTAGGTAAAATCTGATAGTTGTAAGCTTTTATTACATTATTTAAAGAGCAGCTGATGCGTTCAGGAGAACTTTAACAAAAATAATATTTAGAGACTGTTCAGCTAGTATTTCACATTAGTTCTGTATTTCGCCTCCCCATTATTTCTTAATGAAGTCATTTGCAGGAAAAAAGGACCTTTGCTGCTGAAGAGTTAATCTAGTCCTATTGCTTTCTCTCTGCTTGAGGTAATAATGCATTGCTTGAGACATCACAGTTACTCCAATGGCAACAAATTGTGATGTCACAACATAGAATTATGACCTATGGTAGAGAATAAACTACAAAGGCAGATGATCTATAAGGGATAAAGATAATGTATTCATGCAAATGTCCTCAATTATACATAATAGGTAGCAGAAATCTAAAGAATATATATGGAATGCAAGCTGAATTGTACGCAAATATTTTGTTTTTCAGTTTTCTTTGAGGCATCATCATTTCTTTAAAGATTTGAACTAAGCCTTGGTAACCTGATACAGCATCACTGGCAGTTTTAGACAGATCCTATTAGAAGGAGCTTTTAACCTTAGGATCATACCACTGCAAATTAATTGTTTATTTACACCAGCACTCTGAAAAAGTTTTCAAGGAAATACAAATCTTTCAACCCTCCTTCCACCAGCACCTTTCTCAGTCTATAAAATGTGTGCTTCTGCTTACAGGGCCTGCAGCTGTCGGTGCAACTTCAAACTGTGCACTTACCCTCTCCTCTGCAGCACGTTTCTCTGAAACAACCGTTAAATGTAGTGGGAATTAACAAACTGAAATAATAATGCACAATTTTCTGAAGATTTTGAATGTCTTCCAATCAAAAGTCATTCTTTTCACATGGAAAGAGTGACAGTAGTCAGGTTATTCCTGAGAGAGAGAGCTGGATAGCATGAGGAGTTTTGATTTCCAATTAAACTAAATAGCGAAGGTTCAACTCCTGATAGCTAATCACTTTGCTTGGATTTTATGTTCCGCCACTGCAAGATGTTTCGTGGCATTGCCACTTCTTTAAGATGGTGGTCTGTAACTTAATCTTATTCTTATTCAACAGAAAAATAAACTTAATCTCATTCTTATGTAATGGAAAACTCCAGCAAATGGCTTATATGGTAAAGCAGCTTCTTGATCTCATAGGACGCTTGTGTATTTCTTATCGGAACAATGTCAGCAGGGAGATTGGTGATCCCACAAAACTATAGTCAAACATTCTTAAGCACTGCTGTACAAGATAAAAATACATGAGTCCTTGGGAGGTCAAGTGATCTGTTTTTCTATATAAGCCATTACCAGAGTTTTCTAGTAAATAGGGTAAGATTAAGGTACAGACCACCAATCTGAAGAGGTTGCAGTGCTACAAAACATTGTGTAATGGTGGTGAATTTTGTTCACTCTGCCCTGGATAGAAAACACCTAGCTGGGTCTGTCTTCACTGACCTGTCAAAGGCCTTTGATACAGTCTCCCATCCCTTACTTTTAAGCACACTCCGCCACATAGGTATGTCCCGAGGACCCGTCTCCTGGTTTACCAGTTACCTCACAGCTAGATCACAATGTGTCAAAATAAACAACACCCTCTCAACCACCCTGCCAGTCCACTCTGGGGTTCCCCAGGGCTCCATCCTCGGCCCTGTTATTCAGCATCTACCTAAACACCTTGCCCAGTTCCTGCTCCGCAACCCACTACTCTAAGTGGATGACGCGTGTTCTTTTGCCTCACATCCACATCCCACAGTGTTGCAGTCCTCCCTCCAGCACGAATTTAACCAGTCTGAAAACTGGTTTACAGACCAAAGACTTGTGGTCAATGTAAAAAGACAAAGACCATGCTGTTTGCCCACCGACAGAATAAGGCCAAGAATGCGCAGCTAACAATCTTCTCCCATCTTCCTCTAGAACAGGCCATACTTATAAATACCTGGGCCTTACATTTGATTCCAGCTTCTCCTTCCAATCACAGATTAACACTCTACCATCAGCCATAAATGTTTGTATAGGACTATTGTATTGGCACAAGGATTGCCTACCTCCGGAAGCCCTTAATCTGGCTATCACCTCCTCAGTCCTCTCCCTAGTCGATTATGGGCTCACTATCTACTCGGCTGCTGACCACACGGCCCTTAACAAAATCCACCTGGCCATAAACAAAGTGTGCAGATTCCTCTCTGGGGCAGACAAACGTACCCATATTTGTACCCTATATGCCCTGACAAATCTCCTCACCCTGGATAAAAGGCTATTTTATCAAACATGTCTCCTCACAAAGAAAATACACCTGGGGCTTACCTCCTTGGGGTTTCTGCCTCCTCCTATCCTCCACCTCAGTGAACACCCACACTGCCAACCGACAGGTGTGGTCCATCCTGAGGTTTAGAACCTCCTTAGCCTAAAGGTCATTCTCACACAGGGCCCCAGTCTGGTACAACGAACTCCACTCCAACGTCTCCTCCGTCTCCAAATTAGGACCTTTCAAGTCAGCCCTCAAAGAGCACATTTTCACTTCACGGCACTACCAATGTACCAGCTAGTGCCGGGTCATCTATCTGTCATCTTGCAGGACCACCCTGCCACTGAGCTCCTACTGATAGGGCTACAAAACATTGGCTATTAACAATGCCTCCTTTGGCTACACTCACAAGATATCTGTCTAATTCTCTGCTTCACTGTAAATACCAAACCTGTTACTCCCTCCCTCTATCAGCAAACTTATTGTTCTCTTGAAAACTGTAAAATACAGCTCTCAGTAACACATTCAATGCAATGTATAGCTGATCTTGATTCTGCAATATGGTATAACTGAAAAAATTGTAACCTTTAGCTGCCATTCTATGTCTATATGTATCAAGTGTTAGTATTTCTTTATTCTGATGCGGATCCTTTGTAAATGAGTCCCTGACTCAAAATTTTTAATCCTAAAGTCTGTTAAATAAATTAATAAATAAAATAATTATAAAATAAAATCGAATAGATTAACTATTAGGAGTTGAACTTTCATTATTTATGTTCATTGGACTTTTTCCAGCATAAAAAAGCTCCCCCACACTTAAAATGATCTAGGCATTATCAAGCCTTAGGTAGTCTAGTCCTTATCTGTATGGTAGAGTTCTCAATCTTCAGCATTTCTGAGTGACAGCTGTCATTCCTAAGACTTGCCAACAACTTGAACATACTCAGTGTGTGTTCTCTACAAAACATGTTGTGTCATGATGTCGAAGTGCCAACAGAAATCAAGTTCTTTCAGAAGTGAGCACAGAAAAAAGATTACTGAACTCACCCAGCAAATATCAATCTGCTGTCTGGGTGGGCATCCCCGGGATGAGCAGCTTAGCTTTTACCTCTTGATTCGTTTAATAAACTGCCTGATTTATTAGCACAAGTTTCCATATGGACAGCAGTTTTATATTTGCTGGGTGAGTTCAGTGACCTTTTTATGTGCTCTGTGACACTTTGGTCATGTTGAACCGGGCCCCTGCAGGCGGCTCCTATTGCTTCCTCTGTTCTTTCAGAGCTGCTCCACAAGTAACTAAAATGCTAGATTTTGTCACATTCACAGAACACAAATGTGTTTTTTGTGCATGTATGTGTGCCCTTTTTGCTGTACTCATGACTGATGACACCTTTGTTTTAACTGCTGTAACCCTTATCCTTGTAAACATTGTATCTCTTTAGTATATTGTGGTACGTATGCTCTGCCCTTTGTTGTAATCTCCCGGGTCATGCCAGAAAAAAGACAGTTTCTGTTTAGTGTACCTACCAGTTAGCAAAATTAACTAAATACATAAATCTGCTCTTCCGTAGTTTGGTTTGCTCTGTTTGGTTATCAGGGAAGGAGCTGGTATCCCCACAGTTGCTCTTCTCCTCAGGGCTGAGATGGTGCACTGACATCATCCTTTGTGGTAAGTAAGCAATAAGACACAATGGGGTATGCATTAGACAGTTCTAATACATGGCTAGGGGGGGCATAGTGAGGCATGAGGCCACAGGCCGAGTGCGTCCAGTCCCCTTGCCGTGCATTAGAACTGTCTAATGCACATCCCCAGAGTGGCTTATTGCACTTATAAAATGGGCCTGTGTATTCTAAATGGGGGTTCTAGTTTTAGCTGTGCATTAGACACATCTAATGCATGGCTAGCAACCAATCAGATTGCTTGAAATCCTTTGCCCATTTTATAAATGGTGAACGAGCTCAGCTGCTGTCAGTTCTGTATACAGTGGCACTATGAATTTTACAATCCTTGTTCAGTGAAGGTTTTGATGTTCTTCCTACAGTTAGAGCCAGTTCTGCCCACACAAACTTTAAAACATTAAACTATATAACTAGAAACATTCCTTAATGCAAAACATGTGAGGCCCACTATTCTTAGACATGTTATTCTTTACAATAAGAAAGGGCTACACATTCTGACCATCTGCTCTGAATTTTGAGAGCAAGTGCCATGCATTTTAATGCAGAGAGGTTGGTAGGTATGGAGGTGGACTAAGGGGTCTCCTGCAGGTATTCCAAATATTATGGATCTTAGTTGGCATCAGCATTCACTGCACAGTGGACTACTCCATTAGCTGCTAGAAAGGGGGCGGGATCTGCTACAAACTTAGGAAATGAGCCCCTGATTGAGGCAGGTTTGCTCACCCCAATAATCAAATAAAGCTTTTCAGATGACCTCCAATATACCTACCTCTTTAAATGATGTATACCAAATGCAGAGCCCTGCCTGCCAAGTGATGCAGGATTTCATATCTCACTTTGGGGAGGGTCCAGGAAGAGGACATTAAATTGTCAAGCATCGAGTGTGGGGCTTACTTACTAGCAGTATCTGAACTGGGAGTGTCCTGTTCAGTAGTAGAAGGAAGTTTCAGAACAGATAGGAAAAGGAGGTACAAAAACCAAAACAAAACAACTAGTGGTAGAACACATATCTCCCTAAGAGAAAATTGTTGAATTTAACCCCATCACATAGAGCAGAAATGTTTAGAGAAAGGAAGCATGCACACTCATTAGCAGCTTTGTGAAAAGACAACACTGCCGTAGCCACCTGTGAAAAACTCTGCATGTACTATATGAGTGTATATTTTAGGTATGTATTAACCAATACTTATCATTCAGGAAAATTTGCTAAAAACTGTGGAACAGTGCAAAACGACGCATTCATTCACCCACGCTCTGCAATTACGACATAACAACCATTACGCATATACACATAGGGATTATGTTTATGAAGCTTTAATAGGATGACTTGATTAGCACACTACTGATAATTTTCAGATACTGGTCCATTTCTCCAGTGAATTGAATTAACTCCCCAATCCAATCAAACTAACTTTTTTTTAATTGCAGTCCCATATTTTTAGCATCCTTTAAGTCCTTATTAAATCATTTGCTCATAAAATATGCAAATATTTTATTCTGCAATAGCCAACTGCAGAGTGGACTCAATAAAACAAAATCTAGCTTTGACACACCACCAAGCTGTAGAGTGCTGCTTATTAAAACAAACCCTCTATTGCCACCCACCTACGGTACCTAATTGCATTAGTACTAACCCACTGCTTACTTTTATTATAAATTTTGCTAAAATATGCCTATTCCAGCATAAAAGAAATCCCAAACATACTGTATACAGAGGTTAAGGAATGAGACTGAGCAAGCTCAAATCCATCATTACTACTGACAGAACTCCCTTTCCTCAGGCTGACCTGCATTTTTTCTTCCTGGAAGGTCTTTTCTCTTATTAGTTTGGATTTGACAAGAATGGCACGTTACTATACAGGCAGACTGCATTATAATAATAGGCTGCAGAGCTTTCTTAGCGAAAAAGACCCTTACAGCATACCCCATTATCCCCACTGTTTTAGAGCTGCTCTCAACAAAAATTGGCTATTCTCTTGTTAAGGGTATTTTACTAAAATGCATTTCTGGATTGTCTCTGTGTAGAAGTATTTTACACATTTTTTGTTTAATTAAAACAGTACATTCTTACTGCAGTTCTTAATTTGGCCCACACACTTTAAAATACATTCGCTGATATGGTAAGCTATGTTAGGCCTGAACTGGTTGTGTAACTTGAAATGAATTTGAATGATGAACAGTGTACGTAACTAATAATTACAAATTCATTCCACATGATCAGGACTGGGATCATTCATGCAAGTACAAACAGCAGTTTATATAATACAAGAATAATGCCACCAGAATTAAAATATTGGGCCCCATATTCAGAACTGGCCAGATGCACGCTCAAAACGATGCACTGCACAAGAAAATGAGCCAGCCGGTTCTGGCACCATATTCAAGCAGAATGCATGATCTGAACAGATCTCGCAGTCTGTTTGAATATCAGAATCTAGTTGCATGTAACGCAGCAGTGGGTCACCAAGATCTGCACAGCATATCCAGGGTGTGGGGCTGAGGATCACCCACAGGGAATGCATTGCACATACCAGTACGTGCTGCAGCCACAATGGGAGATATTCAGCCCAAACATGCAAATGAACCCATTGGGAATGCATTATGCAAAAATGGCATTTGCATGCCCATTATGGGTTCATTTGTATGGCTGTGCCTGGTGGAATGTACCAGTCCTGCCTCCTTAGCTCCAATCTGTATACAAATAAGGACATCTCCCTGATCACCCTGGCAGTCTAATGCCCCCCTCCCCAGTCCTGATCACAGTTGTCATAAGAAAAAATCTGATTCCCTTTCCCTGGTAGTCTATTGGCCCTGCCCCCCCCCCAGCTAGTGACCCACCACCCCACTCTGCTCAACCCCACCGGAGCCAGCAACTTGCACAGCCCACTTCACACCACACTCGCCAGTCACCAACTGAAATGTACAGGAGTGCTGTACAGTATATAGTACATGCCCCACTCAAGCAAAAGGAAGTGTCACTTTGGATCTCAAGGCAAATAAATGGCAAAACACTACTGCAGTGCAAGAACATTTTTTATTGCTCAATGACACAAAAATCAGGATCAAGCAACAAAACACAACACCTCCAACCACCCAACACTTCAACTCCACATCTCCAATCACCCAGCACATCAACACTACACCTCCAACCACCCAGCACTTCAACACAACACCTCCAACCACCCAGCACTTCGACACCACGCCTCCAACCACCCAGCACTTCAACATCACACCTCCAACCACCCAGTGCTTTGACACCACACCTCCAACCACACAGTGCTTTGACACCATACCTCCAACCACCCAGTGCTTCAACACCACACCTCCAACCACCCAGCACTTCAACATTACTCCAACCACCCAGTGCTTTGACATCACTGCCAGCCACCCAGAGCTTTTGACTCTCTCAAGCCCGACTCATGAGGAGAAACGCTGGGTGGTTGGAGTGGAGTGGTGTTGAAGTGCTGGGTGGTTGAAGGTGTGGTGTTTTGTTGCTTGATCCTGATTTTCATGCCATTGAGCAATGAAAACTTTCTTGCACTGCAGTAGTGTTTTACAATTTATTTGCCTTTGGATCCCGAGTGTCACTTCGTTTCTCTGGAGTGAGTCGTTTCACATTATCGGGCTGTCTGCTTGTCTGGAAGTGTGCACCAGTCTGGAAGGTTAGCTCGCAGCTACAACTGAGGAGGATTTCACTATAGTACATGCCCATTGGTTGACCTGTCAACCAATGGGCATGCACTATATACTGTACAGTGCTCCTGTACAGTTTGGTCAGCGGCCGGCCTGTGCAGTGTGAGGTGTGCTGTGCCAGTCACTGGCTCTGGTTGATTTGGGGGGAACAAGGAGGTGGGTAACTGGCTAATGTGGTGGGGAGCTGTGAGGACACTAGACTACCAGAGAATGGGATCAGGTGTTTTCTTAGGATAACTGCGATCAGGCCTGGGGATGGAGGGCCACTAAACTACCAGGACAATGACTGGTAATTTTCATTTATACTATGGGCAATCAGGTATCAGGGATGGGATAAATCCACTTGACCACCAGGGCTGTCTTTCTTTGTACATCTACAGAGTTCGGGGCTTGGGGGGGACTATGTACCCAGCCCTGGACTGTGTGCAGAGCACCAACCTACCCCATGCATAGTTAAAGTAGGTTTTCATGAGCATAACTATGCACAGGCGCAGTTGACCTGTTTTACACTGGGGAGGGGGTTCTATACTGTGACGTGCAACAAATGCATGAGGGATCCCTCATTTGCATAGTCCCATAACAATACTGTGCATAGTGGCGCAGTTGGGGGTGCACAGTGCATCAGTGACCTTTGAATATAGCCATGACCCTGATGGCCGGTGCAAGTCCAGGGATGTACGGCGCATCCAGGGGTGCACCGCTCATCTTGCCTGAATATGTGTGTCTTTTAATCCAAAACAACTAATACATAACCATAATTGATTTCTAATTAATAAGTATTCAGTTATGTTTCATTGAAATTCATCCATCTAATTAAAATGACATAATGGAACTTATTTGAATGAACATTTGTTATCGCTACCTATTCCCTCTGTATTTTGCTTTTCTTATTTATCTCTTTAAAGTCTTCAACAGTATATTCTGGCTGGTGCTGTTTGGGCAGTGCTGCAGAGGAAGCACTCTGATCTCTGGGGTGAGGGTGGGGTTATCCTTGCCACCTCAGTGCCTTCTGTGGCTGGCATAGACATGGGTGATCACACATGTCCTGCCACTTTAATTCAAAATCAGCACATAGGAAGAGAAACCTTGAAGCCACCTATAGGCTGGGAGGGGAGTTGCTGGCAGTCACAGGGAAGAAAGAGACTTGGGCGTCATCATCACCGATGACCTGAAATCATCCAAGCAGACCTCTAAAGCAGTAGGTAAGGCTAGGGAGATGTTAGGGTATATTAGTAGGGGTATCACAAGTCAGAAGAGTGAGGTAATAATCCCTCTTTACAAGACCCTGGTTAGGCCCCATCTGGAGTACTGCGTGCAGTACTGGAGGCCACACCTTCACAAGGACATTAACCAAATTGAGGCAGTCCAGACAAGGGCAACCAAAATGGTGCAGGGACTACATCAGAAAACATATGAGGACAGATTAACTGAACTCAATATGTATACCCTAGAGAGAAAAGGAGGGAGAGAGGTGATATGATTGAAACATTCAAACACCTTAAGGGCATTTAACAAGGTGAAAGAGTCTAACATGTTTCAATATAAGAAAAATAGCAGGACAAGAGGACACAGCATGAGATTAGAGGGGGGCCAATTAAGGGGTAATGTAAGAAAGTTCTTTTTCACAGAAAGGGTGGTGGATGCATGGAATGGCCTACCTCAGGAAGTGGTGGATGTGAATACAGTGCAGGGCTTCAAACAGGCATGGGATAGGCATAAGGGAGCAATACAGATGAGTATTAATAGACAGGCCATTGACAGAGCAAAGGCCGATGGCACATTTATAAGGTAGAAAAAAAAGAAATGGGCAGACTGGATGGGCCTTGCGGTCCTTATCTGCCGTCAACTTCTATGTTTCTATGTTTCTATGGAGAGTGTGACTTTTGGCAGTGGATGGTGACTGAGTGGGGTTAGAATGACAGGGGGCAGAAGCTGTGGGGTTCAACACAGGCAGACAGCTGTTGCATGGAAACTGATGAAGAGTATTGGAGTGGAAGTGAGAGGAGGCAATTAATAAATAAAAGAAATGTTAATAAGCATTTGTCAATTCTGAATGTATGATTGCTTGTATTTGCTGTGTAGTTTTGGGGTACAGATAGCAAAGAGGCAAAAATTAACAAATTAATAGTAAGAGTTATAATAGTGAGATTGTCTTTATTACTGTGTCTTTTTAAATACATTTTCCTCTTTGTGATCATGAAATTGCATCCTCACTTGTGCAGGTCTCTTTAGAAATGCAATAAACAGAACAGTGGAGATATTTCAAACCCATTTTTATGCCAACCCACTTTATCTGACACAGCCATCAGGACATGCACATCAGTCCATTGTGAAGGAAGCCCCTTCATCCCATCACAGGGTATTGTCTGTTTGACACAATACTACTCAGTACCTTCCCGGGCCAAGAGCAGTGTTATTATACAACAATGTTGACCTGCATCCTTGTTCTATCTGGAGTTGTATCATACGACAGTGCTGACCTGCATCCTTGTTCTATCTGGAGTTGTATCATACGACAGTGCTGACCTGCATCCTTGTTCTAGCTGGAGTTGTATCATACGACAGTGCTGACCTGCATCCTTGTTCTAGCTGGAGTTGTATCATACGACAGTGCTGACCTGCATCCTTGTTCTATCTGGAGTTGTATCATACGACAGTGCTGACCTGTATCCAAGTGCTGCCCAGAGGTCTTTACAAGCTCATCCCTGAACTCTTGTCACTGGCATAGAAATACAACCCACTATCCACTGGGTAAATGGCTGGCCTTGCACACAACATCTTTATAACCTTTATGTTGACATTTTGATCCCAAATGTTCAACATAGTCTTTTTATGACTGCCCCTTCTGAACATGACATGTGTCATCTATAAAATATTGCCTGAAATGTCATAGTGTGCCACAAGAGCAAAAAAAAGGAAACATTTTAGCCAGGATTTTGAAAATGGCACCTGTTCCATTGATGAGGTGGTGTAAAAATGGCTATGCTGAAAATTCGGGGTCAAAATACTGAAAATTATTAAAGTTATGAGCGTTTGTTGAAAAATGTCAATATACCTTCATATCATTGGGCTTTTTTTTAAGATTTTGTTGCCAGATTTTCAACATAGTCTGTTATTTCCCCACTTCATGAGTCTGGTAGGTAAAATGTTTCAAATCCTACCTGAAAGGTGATTTCACGGAGAGACTGTGAAATCACTGTTTGAGCAGGTTTGAAAACAGTTCCTGTCACATTTATAAGGTGTGTGAAAAATGGGTATGTTGAAAGTTTAGACCCAAAATATCGAAAAGTACTGATGTTATGAGAGAATGTTGAAAGCTTTAAGTGTACTGTACCTTCATAACTTTGGTGTTTTTAAGATTTGAGGCAAAATTTTCAACATAGTCTTTTTGTAGCCCCGCTGAACCTGGTAGAGGAAGTTTTTCAAATCCTGCAAGGTATTGACTTTGCAGAGACTGCAAAATCACCTTTCAGAACAGATTTGAAAAAAATCACATACCTTGTCCATGAGTTGGGGTCCAAAAAGGCTATGTTGAAAACATGGGGCAAAAATATTAAGAAATAACAGAGTTATGCGTAAAAGTTCAAAACCCATTAAAAGCCATTAACCGAGCTTATTTTGTTTTCAGTCACTTTCTGTTGACGTTCAGAAGCAGGACCTCCAAGAAGGAGTAGCACTGGGTGAAATAGGTATGTATGCGGGGATGTGGGATGGTGGATGCTGAAAGGAGGGTTGAGGTGGAGCATGTGGGGCAGAAGTCATTGCTGGACCATTCCTTCTTTCACTGGTTTTCCAATGGTGTATGGGGAAAGATAGAGAGGTGGGTGGGATACTTGACAGTGGGGGATATTTTATTTAATTTTTAACTGTCAGTGACCACTTTTCTGAACAGTGTTAATAATATTCCAGCTCCCTGTTCTTTTCCGATACTTCCAGCTCAAATCCTATCTACACCAGTGACAGAAAGCTATCCCTAGTGATCGCTCTATCCCTCCCTGATGTCTTTAATCATCCAAAGTATTACTCTGGGAACAGTTGATTCCTAAATCTCCCACACCTATGTGGCCTTGATCTCAATTTCCAGGCAGTCTGTTAGCTGCTCCGCCACCACCTTTCCAAGAGTGGTAGTTTGCCTCTTTGCTATTGCTAGCAGAAACTAAATTAATGAATGATGATGACCTCCTGAATGTTAACGCCTGCTAAGCATAATTTCAGCCAATCAGGTGTTACTACTCAGTAAGACATCGTCATTTATTCATTCAGATGTTGTTTGTGATAGCAAAGAAATGAGCTGACCACTCCTATGAGAGAGAACATTTACATTGTACCTTTTAACTTTTTGGTGTAATAGGTGGATGCAGGAGGTTGGATGCTGTTGTGGGCTAGGCTGTGGTGTGGTTTAACAAATTATTGGACAGGGTAGGGGAGAAAGGTAGTTACTTGTTTGGAGTGTGTGGGGGATGGGATTTATTTACAGTGCTGGCTGCTACTGAACATTATTACTATTACTTCACTGTGACTGTGGAGGGAGCTGTGTCTACCAGTAGTGGGCTGGTTGGGGGAGAATTTTGAAATGTATCTGGGTGGTGGCAGGAGTGGTTTGCTGTTTAAAATGGGATATTCACAATTAGTGCAGCACTTAATACAGGGCCATATATTCAGAGCAAATGTGCAGCTTTCCTGGCTGTATCGAGTATCTCCATACTTGCAGAGGCAACCAGGGCATGGCCATATTGAAAGGCCACCCGGCGCCATGCAACTCCAACTGTGCCACTGCACACAGCATTATGATGCTCAGGACATTCAATTAGCATGTATTGTATATATTGTATGCACTCTGGTACCAGTCAGTTGGTGGCTGGCTTTGGCAGAGTGAGGAGGGCTGCGCCAGGCGCTTGCTCGGGTCAGGATGGGGGGGTTATGGGTTGGTGGTTCTCTGCCTGATGGGGTTGGAGATCACTAGACTATCAGGGCAGTGGTCTTCATTATATATTTTACAGTGATCAGTGATCATGGTGGGGGGATCAACTGCACTACCAGGGAGAAGGGGAATATATATTGTACTGAATGGGCAACTGGTGGTCAGGGGATGGGGACCATTAGACTACCAGGGAGAAGGTTATTTGTTATCATTAATGGGTGGTTGGGGATCAGGGAGGTGGGGTAACCACTATACTACCAGGGAGAAGGTTAGCTGTTATCATTAACTAGTGATCCATGAAGAGGGACCCACTATACTACCAGGGAGAAGGTTAGCTGTTATCATTAACTAGTGATCCACGAAGAGGGACCCACTATACTACCAGGGAGAAGGTTATTTGTTATCATTAATGGGTGGTTGGGGATCAGGGAGGTGGGGTAACCACTATACTACCAGGGAGAAGGTTACTGTTATCATTAACTATTGATCCATGAAGAGGGACCCACTATACTACCAGGGAGAAGGTTAGCTGTAATCATTAATGGGTGATCTGGGAGGGGACCCACTACACACACTACCAGAGAGATGGTTATTTTCTATTATTAACAGGAGTTGGAGATCAGGAAGGTAACCACTATGGCAAATGGGATAGGGTATTTTATTTTCATACAAAGCGATTGGGGATCGGGGTGGGATGGGTCTACAGGGCTGTGATGCCAGATATGTCTCTGGGACTCAGGGCTTGGGGGCTGGCCCAGCGCATTCCACCAGGCAACCATGCAAATGAGCCCATAATGGGCATGCAAAGGCCCATTGTGCTGTGCATGCACAATGTGCTCATTGGCATGTTTTTGAAGATATACCCATGGGGGCTACAGTGTATACAGGCATGTACACGATTCCCCAGTGGGTGGTCTTCAGCCCCACACACTGGATGCATTGCACCATAGCTGATGGCCCTTGCTGCATGCTATGCACCCAGGGTCTGACATTCGAACAGATTACACAGTCTGGTTGGATTGCGCAATCTGTTTGAATATTGCGTTAGAGTCGGCTGGCCCAACTTATTTGTGCAGCGCACCATTATGTTTGCTTGTCCAGCTGGGTCTCAATATGGGACTCATAGTTCTTTGCCACAGAAATGTTACTTCACCCAGCAAAAACAATATCTATGGCTCTTCACCAGCACATTCGCTGGTGAAGTTCTGCTTTCAGTTTTAGATGGTGTATTAGGAGGTTTACATTTTGACATAGCAAAGTAATAAAAGGTGGAAGGCACAGCTTTTGTGAGCTTTAAAATGTGAATCATCAATATGTAACCCTAAGTGGCGCTACCCAAGGATACTAACCCTGCCAGCGTGACTGAGAGCAGGGTGAGGGCCTGAGTTCTAGGAATGGGCGCCTCCACTGGAGGATAGGGTCAATGGTAGCATAGCTGCCATAGGTACAGCCCTCGGAACACTGTTCCCCCTTTTCCCCCTCTAGTGGCCTAAATGGTTCACTGAATACACAATTGCAAACAACACCTGACAATAGATTTAACCCTACACTTGTTGCACTTACCACCAGGGCTAGATCAGCTGGCTCAGCCCTGGAGACCCCCTGTAAAACAAGATTTACCACAACAATCAACAGTATTTCAATGCTGTTTGTACAGAGGTACATCACAAACAGTTTAAGTGCAAATAGATTCAAATCGGATTTATTTGGGGGCTTGAACAAGGAAGGGGCATAATCTTGTATTTGATTCTATTACTGATTAAATCAGGTTTAAGCATGCATGCCTCTTAGAGTCCCTCTATCACAGTTACACACACTCTGGCTTCCCAGTTGGAGTTGCAGGCTAGCCTGATGCATTGCTGGGGTAGGCTGGCATTGCAACCATTGTCGGGGCCCCTTAGGAAAAAGAAAATACAACATGCACTTTAACCCAATATTTGTATTCCGGAGCTGGAGGGCTCAGTTTGTGACAATCAACCAAAACAATTAAAACAGATGACACACTTTGATTAGGAGGTAGTTGCAGGGAGCTACCCTGTGATTTACTCATGATACCTCAATCAGGTTGCAGGAGGGATGAAGTGGAGACCTCAGGATGAAGTGCTGGTTTGCTAGAAGAAGCACGGGCCCACACAATTCACCATGGTGTTGTTCCTGTTCATTGATGTTGAGCAGAGAGCTGAATCCCCAGGCAGGTCTCTCGTCAGGTGGTTCTCTGCAGTGTCAGTGGCAATCAGGGCTGTGGTGTTGAGGCCCAGAGAGGTTGAAGGAAATGGATTCAGTCCGGTCAGAGTTACTGGATACTGCTTCCAGCAAGCGCGACACATTCAGGCAGTGGGGAAGCAAATTGCAACCCACTCTTTGCATTCAGCACACTTATAGTAAAGGCAAGGATGTACCACAGTTTCTATGACAGTCCGGTGGCAATACACAGGGTTTTCTGTACAAACTGTATGCTCTGCGGTCATCATGGAAGTCCTGACCAGTCGATCACTCAAAAGCAAGTTTTCCGTCCCTCTTCAGGTGAATTTAGTTACAATTAGATAGAAAGACACAAGTTTGGATAAAGTCCGATTCAAGTTCTCAGTTCTCTTCACTTAGGAAGATGGAAGCAGGCAGGCCAGTCACAGCCTTCCTGCCAATTTCCCCCGTGCACCATGCAGGAGCAGCTGCTTGAATCACTTGAGCAGTTGACCCTCTCAACTCCAATCTCACACTGACTTGCTGTACTCGATATTCAGAGCACAACGAACTATTTGGAGAAAAGATCAAATCAAAGTTGCATGAATCTCTCCAAGAATGAGAGTTGGAGGGACGCAGGCAGGCCAGACTCAGCCTTCCCTCTGAATCTCATTTTTACCCCGTGGGGTAGCAGCTCCACTGGCTCAAGCTGCTCACTCTCCTAGCGCCAACTCACTACTGTCTGTCTGCCTGCCTGCCTGCCTGCTGCAGGCAGCTCTGGGATTCTCAGTTATCCAAAAGATTTGGTTGGTTGATCTATCTATCTTTCAAAGCAAGGGCTCCCTGCAGGTCCATTTAGGTGCCAAAGGGAGAAAACTACAATTCCTACAGAATTTCACTCCCACAAGACCCCTGGGAGCAGGCTCTATTTTAGGGCCTTCAAAGGTTCTGATTGATGCATACTGGCAGTTCAGAAACAAGATGGTATTGTTTAACAGAAAAGTCCATGCTGCAAAGAAGGCAGGCTAGACAAACTATGACATCATCATCAAGAAAACAGACAATCAGCAAACAACCACAGTTCTTAACAGAGCTCTCTCTGCGCAATTAGCAATGGCAGAATGGAGCAATTATCTGGCAGCCCAGGCAGGACTCGAGCTTAGGAACACTCAGCCCCTACCCAGACTGATTATATACTATGAGATAGGCAGCTCTTAAAGAGATAGGCACAGAGGCTAATAGGGCACTCACATGCAATAGCTTTTAAAACTTAGAACACAGAACACCAGCCTGGCAGTGGGCATTAGACAAGCCTAGGAAGACATTTTAGGAACCCCATTTATAAGGTGGGGGTACAAAATATTTTTTGCATCCCAGTAGAAGTAAGTATATGCAGTACTATAATTCCTATGTGTCATCACTGAAATTCACTGTATAGCAAGAGCACCAGTCAAATTGAAAAGGAAGGAAAGCCAGTTTCTTTTGGGAATCAGTAGGTGCTGCAGTTGCTCAAGCCACTACCAAAGATGAGTTCTGCGTCATGTGCAATCATGAGAAAGGCATGCTGCTCTATAATTCTCAAGTGTCAGCACTGAAAATCATTGTATAGCAGTCGTGCCAGCTGGAAGTTTACAAATAAGTTGTGATAGCAGCTGTATATTAAAATGAAAACACTGGAGTTTGTTTTTTCTGCTCAGCAAAGCAGCTGTATAAGTGTCCCATTCATGAGGCGGTCCTGCGTTATGCGCATCAGCATGCAGGGCTGTAATTCTCAAGCATCGGCACTAACATGTGCTGTACAGCACAAAAATAAGCTGAAGTCATACAGGAAATATGTGTTGTACAGCTGTATGCTAAAAGGAAACAGGTTTCTTTTTGTGATCAGCCAGTAGCAGTGCAAGTGTTCAACTCACAAGGGTTCCTACATAATACGCAGCAGCACAGTTTGCAAGCAGTGCAGTAATTCAAGTGTCCCCACTGAAAATTGATGCATACGGTAGAGGTAGCCCTACTTAACATTGTACAGGAAAACTGCTGGCGCTTCATATTAAAAGGGAAAGCTTTGTTGAGTTTTAGTTATTAGCAGTAGCAGTACAAGCACTCACGCTCATAAAGAGGTCCTGTTTCCTGTGCAGTGGAAAGGTATGCATACATTGCTGTAATTCCCAATCATTAGCACTAAAATTAATGCACAGCAGGAGCACCAGCCAGAACTAAACCAGTTCTTACACTTGCATCTTTATATTAAAAGGAAAATACTGCTTCTTTCAATGACCCAATAGCAGTACAAGTGCATTACTCAAGTGAGGACCCTGCAGCATGGACAAGAGCATGGTACATACATAGCACTGTAATTCCCTGGTGACAGCATTAAATTACCATAATGCAGTAGCGCCAGCCAAAATTGTGCAGGGAAATTGTGCTAGAAGCTGTACAGGTACATTAAATGGAAAACAATGTTTTTGTTGTGTTCAGCAAGTGGCATTACAAGTGTCCCATCCAAAGGGAGATTCCCGCATTATGAATATACAAGCATACAAAAAAGGAAAGCAAAGGATGGCCTAGCAGTTTGTCAAGTCTGCTGATATTGGGCCCTATTCACAAAACTGTGCCCTGAGGGTGTGTAACCAGGTGTAGCTTGGCACCCATATGATTTCCATGTGGGCTGCATTCAAGAACACCAACCCCACCCAGCTCCCATAGGCAGCTCCACCCCCTGCACGTGGGTCCATGGGGGGCAAGCAAGTGCAGAGCATCGGATCTGGGTGGGCAGCCAATCGGCTGCCCAGGCAGGGACCCACAGTGGATCCTTGTGCCCAAGAGGTGCCATGTTGTCGGGCCGGGCGTGCACAGTGCTGACCATGCCGATGTGGGGGTACCCCATCCACCTGACTCCTGTCCTACTAGTGTGCCCTGACAGCAGGGCAACATTGTTGGGGGCCATTGCCCCATTGTGTCCACTACATTCAGCAGCATCTGCCCCAGGGGCACACAACTGGCTCTGGTGGTTACAGCTTGCCTTCCTGACATGGAGCTGGCAGCCCCCATGAATAGCACTCTGCAATGTTGTGAATGCATGGAGTGCTGGCTCTCACCTCCCCGTCACCACCCCCAGGCCTGCTGCCATGTAGAGTTCCACGATCAGACAGGGATCAGATGCATAGGGGCCATATGTAAGCAGTGAATGTGCGCGAGGTGTCGGGCAGGTATGGAGTTGGCTAAGAGCCTGAGTTGCGGTGCATAGCCTACTCCACACCTTTGTGAATAGGCCCCATTGTGAAGTCACTAGCACTTCTCCCATTCCATAACTAAGCCGGTGACTGGCTCAGCCCACTGCTTATCTCTGCAGCCAGCCTCTGACTGAGCTCTGAATTTTTATTTTATTTGTTTTTTACTTGGAAAATATTTCACCAGGAAAGACAACATGAGCTGTAAACAGTTTGTTTCCAGAAGCGTCTGGGGGGGGTTAAAAGAGTTGGGAGAACAAGCAAACACATAGCAATAACAGATCAATACAAGTACAATTACTAAGTAAGCATTAAGCCACTCAAAAGGAGGCATTTACAAGGAATTAATGCATGGTTGGAGGGGTGCACAAGGCCACCGAGGGATCCAACCACCCAACCATGCATTAATTCCTTGTAAATGCCTCCTTTTGAGTGGCTTAATGCACTTGTAACATGGCAAGTGCAAGGTGACTATTGTTTCACTGGTGTTTAAGTTATAATTACAGAAATATGTACATAAACTATTATTTTACTTGACAAACCATGCTTCACTTGGAAGCTGTATGTATTTTCTAACGTGCGCATGCACGTTATACAGCCCATATGCATTTATGTAGTGCCTAAGAATTTCTTACACTTCACTACTTTGTATAATGTTGTTAAATACACATTAAATAGTGATAACTCCTTAAACATTTACAATTCTAATCAGCAGTTCTATTGTGTTCCCCTCCGTTTGTACCTCACATTCATGTATGTCACTACTGCATTTTGGGGGAAATGTATACAATCCTTCTAACTTTACAATACATGCACACTATTCTGACCAACAGGTAGTGTGAAAAATAAATTTTATCAAAGGCAAAAGGTGCCTTACACACACAAAAGTGGACAGGACTGCTTCCTTCAATACCTTCTGGAAAACCCACCGACAGCAAATTTATGGCAATTACTACAGTGTCCACTGGGTGGGTGGGGAACAGCAACATTTTGTTTTCAGTTATGTGCACTGCACAAAATATTGTGCAATTCAAAAGTTGGGCGACTTTACAGGCTCAGGGATGCTGGCTGTACTACCTCCGTGGACATTCTCGCCGTCGCACCACCTATAGGTCGGATTCCTCAGGTGACATTACACACTGAGTGATGCTGGCTCTTCCACCTCTGAGAACATTCTCGCTATCATGCCTCCTATAGGTCAGACTCCTTCAGGACACAATATGCCACTGTGCTCATTTTCATTCTCTGTGTCTGTTCCATGCAACCGTGCTCTGACTTCAATTAAAGGTTCCTTCTGTCAGTATAGCATGCTGCCATGCATTTCTAATGCATGGCTACGTTATAGTCATACGATCTGTTTGATCCAAATAGTTCTTCAGTATAGCTGTAGTACTATACTGCTATGTTACAGCTGGTATTGCATTAGTAGTACAGGAGCTAGAGATGCATAATAGGAACTGCAGTGAAGTATGGAACTGATGCCAACCCCTCACCTGCAGAGACTGACAGGCATTGAGGTGTGCCTTTGGGTCATCAGCCATAACGCTCATGCCATTTCACCTCACCCTACCCTGCAGACTCCGACAAGTATCAAGTTGTGCCTTGGGGTCCTCAGGCCTTACACTCATCCGCTCCATAAGGAAATGTGGTTGAGATGGGTGCACTATAGGAGAATGGAGTGAACTTTGGGGCCGAAGAGTCCAAGGCACACCTTGATGCCTGTCAGTGGCTGCAGGGTGGGGGTGGAGATGGAATGGTGTGAGTATTACAGCCGACAATCCAAAGTCATACCCCTGATGCCGGTCAGTCTGTACATGGTGGGACATTATGATCAGAAACCGTAACACCCAGGGTGTTTGTTGGTATTTGCACTACAAATTTTCAACATGGGCTTTTTGTGACTCCACCTCATGAAAGCAATCGGGATCTCTGCTCATGAACAGTGGCGCTGTGATTTTGTTAATCTGTCCTGAATGTTAATTTCACACACTGACCATGCCATTCTGCGCCACATGTGCAAAAACACATTTCGGGCAGAATGTAAAAAATGACAGCTGTACTGTTCATAAGGAGGTGTGAAAAATGGCAATGTTGAAAATCTGGAGTGACAATATTAAAAATTCTTGAAGTTACGACGTGCATGGAAACTGCGCAATGCATGCTCATAACACAATTATTTTGTTAAATTTTTTCACCAGATTTTCAACATAGGCATTTGGGAGCTCTGCTTATGAACAGTGTCACTGTAATTTTCTTAATCTGTCCTGAACATTAATTTCCACAGCAACACGGCTATTGTGTGCCACATGTGCAAAACACATTTCAGGCAGGATATAAAAATGACAGCTATACTGTTCATAAGGAGGTATGAAAAAATGGCAATGTTGAAAATCTGGAGTAAAAATACTAAAATTCTCAAAGTTACGGCGTGTAGAAACTGCACAATGTATCGAACACAGTAATTTTGCAGAGTTTTTCACCAAATTTTCAACATAGGCATTTTGGACCTCCACTCATGAACAGTGTCACTGTAATGTTGTTAATCTGTCCCAACCATTGATTTCCCACAGTGACTGTGCCTTTGTGCGCCAGATGTGAAAACCACATTTTGGGCAGGATTTGAAAATGACAGCTGTACTGTTCATAAGGAGGTGTGAAAAATGACAATACTGAAGATCTGGAGTGAAAATATTAAAAATTCTCAAAGTTATAGTGCGCATGGAAACTGCATGACGCTTGTAACACAGTCATTTGTGAGAATTTTTCACCAAATTTATAACATAGGCTTTCTGGGATCCTCCTCATGAATAGTAACACTGTCATTTTCATTAATCAGTTCCGAAGGTGATTCCATGCAGTGACTGTGAAATCACCTTTCTGGACCAATAACAGCATGACAGTTACTGAGTTCATGAGGAGGGGTCCCAAGAACCCCATGTTGAAAATTGGTGCCAAAAGTTGCAAAAATTGCTGCAATATCCACCTAACTTGAAAACCCCATTTATGCCATTATACAGCTTACTGGCATTTCTTCAATTTGTGGTTAGCTTTGAAGAGTGCAGATGTGTTCCCCACTCACTGAAGATCTCTGTGCGGGCTCGGGAGGTAAGTATGGGGGGTGAGGGAAGGTGGGGTGCTCGAGAGGGTGGGTGCAGGTCAGGAGAGGGGGCACTACAGACAACAAGAGACCATTTTCTTGTTTACAGGTTAAAAAAACTTCATGGGAAGATTTTCGTTTTACAGGTACATTTGGCACACTGGGTTGGGCTCTCCAGTTGCTACCCTGATGTTTTGCGGCACTGGAGCGACTGGGATTGGGCACCCTGTCGGCAAAAAGAATGAGGTCCATGTGGTGGCACGCTTTTTCAGCGCTGTCATAGACAGCATGCTAGTTCATTGGTGCCACAGATCCCAGCTCAAAAGCAGGTGCCATTGGCAACAACACACTGCACCTCCAAAGCCTGCTACTCTGTTACTACAATATGTTGTTTGCACTTAGCACAAGACAACATAAAACAAACAGTGTAGTACACTTACAGAGCAGAAATAACTCAGACCAACCAGCCAGGGTAAACAAAACCATATTCAGTATAACATACATTGCAACAACCCAAGAGCAGGTGATCCAGTAGGAAAATGTTAGAGGATGGATAACACATTTGAAGTGCTAGAGCCAGTAGGCTGAGCACAAGATTAGAGTGCTATTTTATACCCAAAGGGAGGGCAGTTACTGTATAAGACAAGTGGGAAGTGGACAGCTGAAGGGTAGTGGGTGTGGGGATGGAAGGAAGAGAGGACAGCCAAGATCTATACCCCTTCAGGATGCTGAGAACCCTGCAAGAGGGGCAGGACCAGGCAGAAAGGGAGGGGGTAGAGAAGGGGGTTGGAGGTAGAGAAGAGAGGTGGGAAAACAGGAGGGAGGAAGGGGATAAAGAAGTAGGGACGTGGCCGGGCTATGGATTTGGAAGTGGAGGGAAAGGGAGAGGGGGAAAAGAGAGAGAGCCAATCTGCACCCCTTCAGGATGCAGAGAACCCTGCAAGCAGGTCAGGATTAGAAAGTGGGGGGAAAGGAAGTGGGGTAGAGGAGAGAGAGCCAAGATCTATTCCCCTTCAGGATGACAGAGAACCCTGCAAAGGGGACAGGACCAGGCAGAAAAGGAGGGGAGAAAAAGGGAGTCAGGGAGTATGGCAGGTGACTGGAGGGGAGGAGAGGGATGAGGCTGGAGAAAATGGGTAAACTAGTAATGGAAAAAGGGAGGACATCAGTGGGGGGAAGAGGAGGGTAGTTGGGGGAAGGACAGCAATAGAGTGTTGAAATAGCACAGTAATTTGTGAATGGTAGTAGAGTGTCAAAATGGCACAGTAGGTTGTGGTAGAAAGTGAGAGGAGGGGGTATAATTGGTGGTAGCATATGAAGTAGTAATCAGAGGAAGGGTTCATTTAGGAGCCAGGAGGTAAGTCAGGGATAGAGGAGTAGGGGATAGTGCACAAGGCTGGGGAGGGTTGTGAAGGGGGGCTAGAAACAAGTATAGTTAGGAGAATAAAAGTAAAGTAGCGCTAAAGGACAGTGTGCCAGGGTGGGGAGGATTGAAGGGGACTAAAAAACTAATCTAGGGATCAGGGCTGTGGAGGGGCACTGGACTACTGGGGAAAATTATTTACTAGCTATATACACGTATTGGGAATTGGGGATCAGGGCTGGGAGGGCCATTAGACTACTAGGGAAATTGCTATACTATATACATGTATCAGGAATTGGGGATTGGGGTTTGGGGGGGCCACTAGATCACCAGGGACACTGAAATACTATATTGATACATGTATAGGGGATCAGTGAGGGGGTCCACTAGACTACCAGGGTAAATTCTTTACTATATTTATACACGTATGGGGAATCGGCAATTGGGGGGCCACTAGACTACAGAGAGCCTGATTTACTACAGTTATACATTTATGGGGATCACGGATCAGGAGGCCCACTAGACCACCAGGTTAAAATGCAGCAGGGGCACTGTACTGCTTGTGCTGCTGCTGCTGTGTGCAGGCCCCCAGCTGCAGTTTGCCTGGACTAGGAGGACCTTTCTAGTTGCATTAATTTTCACTGTGCTGCATGTCGCACTGATGCCTGTTGTGCGGTGCTATTGTTTTAAATTTGTTAGTGCGCCTGTATGCAGTCCCAGCCCATCACTTCTGACCATGTATACATTAATTTTTAGTGCAAGTTCTAACACATTGATCTGGCGCTATTTGGACTTTTGAATATGGCAGGCTGGCACAGATGGGGTGCAATTGCAGTGCTAATGAATTGCACCCAGTGCTAAGTTTTGAATATCTGGCCCCTGGTGTCTAGTGGTCCACTCCACCCACCACCAATCGCCAGCCCCAATGTAAAATAAAAATGATCAATGAAATCCCTGGAGCTTAGTGGACCCACCACTCCCCCACCCTGTCAAGTAGTGCCCCACCTCCCCCCCCACCCTGACTCTGAGTAGGCGACCAGCACAGCCTCCACTCTCCACCATGGCTGGCCACTCTACTAACCTGGAATGAATGAATGCCTATGCAGTCATTCATTCCATGTCATTCGGACTGCCAGCTGTTGTGTAGAGTAGAGGGCTGTGCTGGTGTTTAGTGGTATGACTTTTATGAATGAAGACAGAATGAAATTGATGTGCTCTCCTCACTCTGCTGATACTTGCAGCCCCAGGCTACAGTCGAGGGGACGTGGTAGGAATCAAACAAGCCTGGCCATAGGCAACTCACAAATCAGACATCTCTGGAAGAGAAGATACATTGACTCAGTTTAAGTGATTATAGCATGTTCCCCGTGACAACGTTTTTCGATTTTTATAGTAAACATACCCTGCTTGTGTACACATACCCCATTAACAGAGATACAGCCCTATTCAACTGCCATTCCACTGTCATGAAGAAAATGTGCCTCTGGGGGTGTATTATATGTAAAGCTGGAAGCCAGGGTGACAAAATCCACATCAATGGGAGGGAGCCTCTTGATGGGCTATACTGGAATGGGGTCTCCTAGCCTGACCAAATGAGATATCCAGGGACATTCAGACTTCAGCACGGCAGGAAATACTGTTAATAGATACAATGAATAAAATTTTCCTGACTGTTTTCTGAGCTGTATATCGAAGAATGACAAATTAAAAACTCTTAAAGCATGCACTTCTGAATACTGATCAGCTACATCTCATGAGAGCCTGCACTTGCATGCTTCCATGCCTCTTCTCTGTAAAGTCAAACATAGCAGCAAGAAGTCATTCGGGCACCATACTGCCCCTGCCATGCCCATTTACCCCATAGAAACATTGCTTCATATAAGGAAATTGAATGATTATAAGCATATGACACAGTCTGCAAAACAAAACCCAGTTCACAGTGCAGATTGCTGACTGAGATTAGGCAGGCTGGTTATTCATTACTTGAGATCTGTCATCCCAGGCCACCTCCATGGCTCTCACAAATTCTGAGGCTTCCATGGGCTTGTTATAGGGTTTTGGGGAGGGGGAGTGAGCCCACACAAGTGATGTGGAGTTTAGCAGGGTACATAAGAACAAACTCCCATTCCAGCCCATGTAGCTTTATTTTCACCCCTGCAAACATTTGGCACTACAGCTGGAGCTCCCTGCTATAATCTTTAAATATATATATACTTTAGTCCCTTTGATGTCCAGTGGTCCTTGATGTCAGACTGCCCGTAACATAAGTTCTTTTTATGTGAATTTCACGTATTTGATTAGATAGTGCCGGGGTCTCTCACCATCCCAGGGTCTTGGGCCAGTCTGATTTGCCCTTTGAATCTCAAATACTACAGCACTGGGTTCCATTCACACCAAATGCTACAGCATTGGGTTCCATTCACACCAAATGCTACAGCACTGGGCTCCATTCACACCAAATGCTACAGTACTGGGCTCCATTCACACCAAATGCTACAGCACTGGGCTTCATTCACACCAAATGCTACATCATTGGGTTCCATTCACACCAAATGCTACAGCACTGGGTTCCATTCACACCAAATGCTACAGCATTGAGTTCCATTAACACCAAATGCTACAGCATTGGGCTCCATTCACACCAAATATTACAGCACTGGGCTCCATTCACACCAAATGCTATAGCACTGGGCTCCATTCACACCAAATGCTACAGTACTGGGCTCTATTCACACCAAATGTTACAGCACTGGGCTCCATTCACACCAAATGCTACAGCACTGGGCTCCATTCACACCAAATGTTACAGCACTGGGCTCCATTCACACCAAATGCTACAGCACTGGGCTCCATTCACACCAAATGCTACAGCACTGGGCTCCATTCACACCAAATGCTACAGCACTGGGCTCCATTCACACCAAATGCTACAGCACTGGGCTCCATTCACATCAAATGCTACAGCACTGGGCTCCATTCACACCAAATGCTACAGCACTGGGCTCCATTCACACCAAATGCTACAGCACTGGGCTCCATTCACACCAAATGCTACAGCACTGGGCTCCATTCACACCAAATGCTACAGCACTGGGCTCCATTCACACCAAATGCTACAGCACTGGGCTCCATTCACACCAAATGCTACAGCACTGGGCTCCATTCACACCAAATGCTACAGCACTGGGCTCCATTCACACCAAATTCTACAGCACTGGGCTCCATTTACACCAAATGCTACATCATTGGGTTCCATTCACACCAAATGCTACAGCACTGGGTTTTTTTCACACCAAATGCTACATCATTGGGTTCCATTCACACCAATTGCTACAGCACTGGGTTCCATTCACACCAAATGCTACATCATTGGGTTCCATTCACACCAATTGCTACAGCACTGGGCTCCATTCACACCAAATGCTACAGCACTGGACTCCATTCACACCAAATGCTACAGCACTGGGCTCCATTCACACCAAATGCTACAGCACTGGGCTCCATTCACACCAAATGCTACAGCACTGGGCTCCATTCACACCAAATGCTACAGCACTGGGCTTCATTCACACCAAATGCTACAGCACTGGGCTCCATTCACACCAAATGTTACAGCACTGGGCTCCATTCACACCAAATGCTACAGCTTGGGTTCCATTCACAGTTGTTCAGCTGGTATGAGCTGAACTGCTATGCCACCTTCCTTTCCTTCAGCATTCTGTGGGAGTCCAATCAGCCGGGGGGGCACTAGACACCAGGGATTTAATATATTTTGTTTACATTGGGGCAGGCAATCAATGGGGGGGGGTCATTAGACACCAGGGATTTGGACAATTTGCAATTTGTAACATTACTTTTTTTTTTTTCTTAAGTGTAATTTGCACTTAAAAATCAGAAAAGCAAGATGAAGTTACAAATGGTGAATTGTGTTTTAATGTGACAAGTTTGTGAATTGATCCACAGAGGTGAATTTGGTGACTTTGCAGAAAATTTGCAGGTGAAGTAAAACTTTACTGCATCTATATTGCCAAGTTAATCAAAGGACTGGGAGAAAGACTGCACAGGAAGTGGGGCCATGAGTTCCTCAAGTAGCTAACATGCTGGAATATGTCACTACTAATTCGAGAAATTTCTAAAGAATTTCTCTCTGTTGCCCCTACTGTGGAAATGGAGAAAGCATGAGCTATTTCTGGAACTATCACAGAAATTTCGGGAAATAGCTGTCAGTGTCTGTGGCTGCTACTGTAGCAACTGTTCAAACTGTCACCATCTGGACTAGAAATGAGCTGCTATCAGCTTACTATATCTTTCCTGGTTAAACTATTCAAATAAATAACTAAATAAATACATAGATAGGTATTTGACAAATGAAATCAAGATTTCCCTTGTGAATATCCTGTATAAAAGAAAATGAGCTGTTAAGAATTTAATTTTACCTCCCATCCCTGAGGAAAAGACTGTCACCAACATAACTGATAAATCATATATGGGTTCTCATGTATTTTAAAGAGACTGTTGGTTAATTACTTGCTACTTGCCTATAGAACATGTTTTTATGGCTTGCTGTGGGCAGAGCTCTGCAGACCTCTTGCCATGAGAGAAAAGCAGCCATGTTGCCAGATTCTGAATAGAATAACATAGGATTACAGTTGCAGCACCGTCAATCTGCCACCAGTTGAACCAGTCCACTCTCTCCATTGACCTTAGTGGCACAGCACTACTTGTCCTGTGGAGGTCATGGTAAAACACAGCACATCCCTGTTTCCAAGATGACCACCAAACAGTACTGCGCATGAGCAACTATTAGCATATGCAGCACATTGTGATAGCCATCTTAGTCATAGGGACTATGCTGTGTTCCACCATAACAACCAATTTCTTACTTATAAAATAATACACACCCCTCACCTGACCCTCCCTCTCGGTACCCCCAGAACATAATAGTGACACTGGGGTGCCTCACCTCTTAGGTGTGCCAATCAAAATCCTTGTACTGACCCCCTGTCCACTACTGTGCATTTATTATTTATTTAAATATATATTGTTTTGTCCCCCTCACCCAATCCTCTCTCTTAGCACCCCTCACCCCCCCCACACCCCCAGAAATGACCACAATGACACTGGGGTGGTGTGCAGCTGTACTTTTTTTATTTTCTCCCCCACCCAACCACCCCTCTAAACCCTCTAAACACCCCTCCCGAAAAATAACACTGCCACTGGCAGTGCCCAGTCTCTCAGTGTTGCAAATTGGAATCCTCTGTCTTTTTTTCTCTTAAACCTGAAAAATGAAAACCATGAATCTGTGTCTTTGTGGCCATTATTGACCCCACCCAGCTCTTCCATTCAGCGCCCACCACCCCATACCCCCAAGCCTCCACTTACCCACCGGAGGTCCGGTGCTGTAATCTTCTGCAGACCACAGACACAACTTCACTCTTCAAAGTCAGACCACAAACTAAGGAAACAAATAGCAGTTCAATGTATTTCAGTAGGTTTTGCACTCAGTGCCATAACTTGGGCCATTTTTGCACATTTGGCTCCAAATGTTCAACATGCCTTCTTTGTGACCCCACCTCATGAACATGGCACTGTTATTAGGCAGATCTGTCCCAAAATGTGATTTTGTGGTCCCTGCATGAAATCACCTTTTAGGCATGAGTTGAACATTTTTTCTGCCCTTGTTTATGAAGTGGGGTCATATGAAGGCTATGTTGAAAATTTGGTGTAAAAATATAAAAGAACAACCAAGTTATGAGCCTACATTGAATTTTGCAAACACAAGCTCATAATTTTTGTAATTTTCAATATTGTCTCCACAAATTCACAACATAGCCATATCTTTACAGCACCTCATGAGTATGACAGCTGCAATGTTTCAAATCCTGGACAAAATGGGTTTTTTTTTAGATCCTGAAAGGTGATTTTGCAGGTTCCTGCACAAAATCACCTTTCGGCCAGGAGTTGAAAATTTTCTCTGCCTTTGTTCATGAGGTGGTGTCATAAGAAGGCTATGCAGAAAATGTAGTGTAAAATATTAAAAAGTACTACAGTTATGAGAATACGTTGAATTTTGTGAACACGGACTCTTAATTTTCATAATTTTTAATATTTGTACCCCAAATATTCAACATAGCAATTTCTTCACAGAACCTAATGAATGTGACAGCTGTCATTTTTCAACTCCTTCCCAAAATGTGTTTTTGCATCCTGAAAGTTGATTTTGCAGTCCCTGCACAAAATCGCATTTAAGCCAGAACTTAAACATTTTCTCTGCCCTGCTTTATCAGGCAGGGTCTTAACAAGGCTTTGTTGCAAATTTGGTGTAAACATATTTAAAAATGAATTTTCTGTATTTCTACCCCAACTTCTACACTTGCAGCCTTATCAGCTCTGGCCAGACTTTGTTTTTTTTCTTTCTCTACTGCTTGTGTGAATAAATAACTGATGTTTCTGTCATTGTGTGTTATAGAAAAGCTTTTTTTTTCTTGTCTACTAGTTCTCAACCCCAAAACTCACAACAATGTTAGAATATGTAAGTCTCATGAACTGGCAATTAAGATTAGCCAAGAGCTAGTATAAAGTAAATCATGTTTGCTGCCACATGCTTGGCCTCAAAATTTGTATTGGTGTAACTTTAAAGCAGCAGTATTTCTTAGTCACCATACAGTTTTCCCACTGTAATAATGGTTTCCTGACAAAAATATCCAGATTACCCATTTTTCTTTTCATTTTCTTTTATTCTTGAACCAAGATATGGGAATTTGAAGTTTTAAAAGTTCCTAGTCCTGCACCATGCCTGCTATATATCTATATCTATATATAGAGAAAGATATCTTGGTACAGTGCTGTGTTGTTTAGCATCATAAGCATGTAGTAACACCACCCAAATACATGCACATTATGAACCTTGCATGAACATTCAAATGGTAACCTCAACAGAAGAGATTTTTTAACACTTGCATGCAGTGTCCATTTTTAACGACATGAGTCATTAATTATAACATTAGCTATAAAGGCTATTTAAAAAATAAGTGAGAAAACTGAAAATACAAAAAAGAATCTAAGGATGTCATGAATTCAGCTGTGCTAAAAAAATGATGACATGTTTTGTCTCCTAACAAGTATTGGTGCTTTAAAGCAGCAGTGCAAGAAATTGGACAAAACAACTGGCCCTACATTTTTTTTTCATTATAACAGAGTCCAAGCATATTTCATGTTGTGGTAAAACTTTCTAGTTCCACCAAATTTGAGTATTTTATAAATAATTTAATTTTGCTTTTTTTTCTCTTAAAAAAAAAAAATACAGCCGGCCCGGTGGTGCTGAGGGTTGAGGCACTGGATGCCACACCTCATGCTATGCTGGTGACCCGGGTTCAGGAACAGACTCAGGGTTGCCGGGGGCCAGTGGGGGGATGGAGGAGTGAGCATCCCAACAGATGATTTCCTCCTCCTGAGGTGGGTTACCAGGAGTGCCTCGTGCACCCGACGCTCCTGGGGCAGGTGGAAGCACTGGCTCTCAGGGGCAATGGCAGCTCTTCAGAGCTGGGGAGGGGAGGACACTCTGGGCACTTGGCAATGGTGTGCATCAGCACGACATCTGCCTGGACGTACATCCTTCATGCCAGCATCCTCAGGGGTTAAGGGCAGAAAATGGGGAGAAAATAATATACACCCCAGCCCCGAGCAACAATGAAACTGGGGAAGGGTAGCCTTGAATAGCCCAGGTGGACAGAGTAGGAGGGGGATGAGGCCTCCTCTGAAGCCGTGGGAGCCGGGCAAGTGCAAAAAAACTACATACATACATTAATAAATAAATAAATACAGACGTCTACCACATTAGGCTTAAAATTACACTGCAGACCTGGCAAGGGTTAGGATCAAGAAAATAAAAAAACCTCATGCTGCACAACATAAGGAGTACCTTGAAAAGTAGACTTGACATATATGCTAGTAATTTCTTAACTGTGATTGAAACTAGCTTTTAGACAAATGTTTTGTTGCACTGCTGATTTGAATTCTTCCTCAAATATTATCCCTAATCATTTATAGGGTAATCAATTTTCTGGTTTTTCAGTTTTTGATGTACTGTACAGGTATACTGCATAATATTTGTCTTACATAGTTTTGATTAATCTACATTTATCTTCAAGCTAACATTCTGACACATTTGCATATTTATTTAGTTGTCCTTGTAAACCAATCATGGGTAGAAGAGAGAGAGAGAAGGACTGAGTCATTACTATACATCAATAATGATATTCTTTAATCTTCAGTTTTGGTTAGCGAAGAAGTCCATAACCTACTGTAGGTTAATTATAAAATGATTAACATAAACATTTAAAATACTTAGGACAAGCATACATCCCTGTGTGGCTCTTGTTTTTACTGAGTTTTTTTTTTTTTGCATAATCTTTTTTATTTAAAATTTTCAAACAAGTACATAAAGACTAAACACAGATAACACCACTAACACAAACAGTGCATCTTAGCTATGTACATGGGTTCAATTAATTCCTAGTAAACCAACATGATAAAGAAAAATAAAATAGAAATAGGTTAAAACACATGCTAATGTGCTATGTTAGAATCACTATATTGCACAGATCTCTTTATTGCACAATGGTCTATTCTACTAGCAGGGCGTAAAGTCGTCTTTGGAAGATTGCACCACATCAGAATCATATAGGACAATCTCAGCCATTGTCCCCAGCCTCTGAGCTTGAATATAGGCCCTCCCTAAGGTATTGGGCTTTGACTGGGGACAAGGAGGACAAGAAGGGGTCCCATGTGAGGAAAGAACTTCTCTTCCCAAGAACCACATAAGACAAGCACTCAAGGGTGAGACTTTGGATGGCCAAATTGCACTACTACAGCACTGTAGGTGTAGTACCAGAGACCCAGGTGTTTAATATGCAGTGATATGCCAGTAACAGTGAACTTTCTTAGTTAACTCACACTGTACATCACACCCTTACAGTTCCTGTGACTATGTTTTTTATGATACTGCTATAAAGTTGTAAGTATATCCCAATGGGCTCATTTTTTGGGGCTTTTAATTTCTCCCATAAGATTTCTATTTGCACTCTGTTAAGAGCAGCTTTGATATCAATAAATGTCAAATATATTGTATTGTACATTTACTTGTCTGACATATTTTTCAGCTAGGTAGTGTAGTGTAAAACATTTATCCAAGGTAGGGTAACCTGAGCCAAAACCAGCTTGTTCTTCATATAAAATGTTCTTTTCTTGAATGTAAGTTTGAATTTTCTCAAGTAGATACCTTCAATGGAGTTTCCCTAAAACATCAATAAGGTTCATTAATATGTAAACAGATGGAAAATGTTTCTCACCATTTTTGTAAATCGAGGCAATACTGTTTCCTTCCCAGCCTCTGGAAATGTTGCAGTTTTCAATATAGTATTCAACACTTTTGTAATAACTTTTGTAATAACTTGCAACCACCAACTCAGTTTGATCTATATATTTCCATGGGAACCCATCTTTCCTAGTGCTTTATGCTTTGTTTTGAAATATCTTTCACTGCCTGCTCTTTTGTTATCATAGCCCACACTAGAGCACTTGAAACTGAAGTATCTATACTTTTACTTGCATAAAAATATTAAAATATGTAGTTCACTCCTATATTGTATGTGTTGTAAATCTGTACACTTCTAGGTGCTGCTATACCACATCAATGATGTTTGACTACAGCAGGTGTATCATTAGTGTGGTACACCAACATAAAATCTCAGGTCTATTAAAATGAGTCTTGTTTACCTGCACTGCAGAGTCATCATAATGAAGAAATTAATAAGTCTGATAACTCCAGCGTGAACTGTTTGTTAAAAGATGAGCTACAAAACATGTTGCCAACTCATGTAGCTATTACTTAAAGCAGCAGTGCATCCAAAATGCTTTATTTTCCTCCAAAAAGTTTGTTTCAATTACAATTAATCAAAATATTACAGTACTAATTGAATCTATTTTTAGGTACCTCCTATGTTTTGCACCATAGTTTTTATTATGTTCTTGATCCTAACCCTTACCGGGTTTACACTGGCATTTCTATGTCAAATGTGGTGGCTATCTGTTTTTTTGTTTCTTGGGAAAAAAATTAATTAAAACATTTGTAAGATACTCAAATGTTGGTGGAATTTTTTTTATCACAATTCAATGCTGAGTTAGAAAGAGGACTAACTAAATTTGAACAAATATATGATACACAAAATAGGGTATGGGCACCATACACAGCAAGGCTAATGCTGCCATCATTTATTTATTTAGTTAGTTAGTTAGTTTTTGTTGATTGGGAAAGAACTAGACAATTTTGTCTATTTTCAGCCTTGTCCTGGGGAGGGGATACAGATGGATGCCAACTGACATTGAAGCAGATTAATCTGTTAGTGGCATTTTTAGTGCATGGGAGAAATTTGGCTAAGACACAGGGGAAAGTTCCAACTTCTTCTGGCTGCAGGGGGTGCTGTCCCACCAGGGTGAGCCATGGCAGACTGCAGTGTTGGATTGACAGAGGAGGAAGGTGGACGTGTGGAGCAAGCTCTGAATGATGCAGGAGACACCAAAAAAGGAAACATTATGGCAGTAAAAGATTAGGACAAAGTCCAAAATCAGCAGGAGCAAGACCAGGAGGTTGATGACATGGAGTTCAATGAAGCGTAACAGACTTTGCATCAGGCAGTAAAAAGGAAAAAAAAATACCAGTCCCAGGAATAGCTGGAACAAGCTGAATGAGAATTTTTGGAGGTGATATCCAGTCTGGAAAAGGAAAGAAAATGGAAGAGGAGATCAGCTGGCTTGCCCAGCTCATGCACTCAGTTATACCAAGGTGTTCTTTTTCGGCCTGGGGAGCGGGGACCTGGATCAGAAGCAAGACCCAAAGAACAGAGAGTCAGCCACAGAAGTGCCTGCCAGAACCAGGGGTTGGTCTCCAGAATTGGCATTGCAGAGCATGGGGTGGGTGTACACCTTGAGGGGTTAGTGAGTACTTGACCCAAGTATTCCATTGCCGACAGGACAATCAGAGTGGTCCACAGAGACTGTGACTTCTGTAGCACCAGAAGCAGAGAGATGCAAAGTCACACAGATTGGAATGAGGTTCCAGAGGAGCAGGTAGAGCCCCCAGAATCTATTTTCATAGAAAACAAATTCACGGTTTTACAAGAGGAACATTCAGAGGAAGAGGGTCACTAGCATCCTCGCAAATGGATGTGTCGTCTGATAAAGAACAGATGAAGAAAGGTCTGAATAAGGACAAAAAGAAAAAATGGAGATTGGGAGCAAGGTCAGGTCTAAGGAAGAGTAACAGAAATTGGACTAACTGACCACTCATATCCTGTGTGATAGACAGTATGATCTTTCTATTGCAAGTTTAAATACAAACATCATACAGTCAGAAAGAAAAGGATTGGCTACTTTTGATATGCTTACCAGCTACAAGTATGACAGAGTGTTTTTCCAGGACACCAGGTTAGATTCTGTAAAGGAAATATAGGTGGCATCTGAAGGTTGGATCTGGGGCCCAAGTTATTGGTCCATGGGGGAAGCAGCTTGCTGTGGAGTGGGAATCTGTTTTACAGATCCCTCCATTAAACTGATACATATGGTGGACATTTATCCAGGGAGAGCCCTATTATTGGACATAAGGATTAACTCTGTGTTTTTTAGATTAATTAATGTTTAAGCACCACAACTTAAAACAGAAAGAATTGCATTGTTAAAAATGATATTGCCATATTTATATACAGCAAGAAATATTATTTTTGGAGGGGATTTTAACATTAGTAGAGCACAGGTGGATAGGGGTTTTAAAACCACAAAAATGTGCTGTCATGCCTCCTATTTGAATCAGGTCATAGCACACACAGGGTTGAAAGATATTTTTGCAAAACATTATCAAAAGGCCCACACACCTATTTTAGGAGTGTTATCCACAGGGATTGACTACTGGCTAATCACTCCCATACTGGAGTATAGGACAGCCACAGTCAGCCCGGTTGTCTCTTCAGATCATGGGCTTCTAGTGTAACCTTAGCTAATGTGGCTGACATGATAAAAGGCCCAGGATACTGGAGATTGAACTTTCATTGTAAGAGAACCTTTAAATGCATGAGGGCTTTAAAATGTAATTTCAGCAAGAAATTTTTTCCCTATATGATACTGAGTTGAGTGGTGGTGGAAGACAGTAAACGAGATATATGGGATTATTTCCAGACAATGGGTAAGATTAACAGGAAAATTAATAAAGACATATTGTGAATTAAGATGCCAATTATATTTGTTGCAATACCAGTATGATACAGGGATTGAAGAAGTAGTGCAGCAAATAACAGGTATAAAAGAAGAATCATAGAAATCTGCCAACAGAAAAGGACCCCATGGACCATCCAGATGGTTTGATTCTCCTGAGAGAAATAATGGAAAAGGGAAACTCAGGTGAACTCATGGGCTTTTTAGTAAATTTAGACCAAGCCAAAGCCTTTGATAGGGTGGCACATACCTATTTATGGAAATGTCGCAATTACAGCATGACAGGATGAAAACTTCAGAGATAGAACAAAGACTTGGGACCCAAGGAAGACAGGCACAGACTAACACATTTGATAGTTGTTCCAACCGAAAAGGAAAAAGATTACACAAAACAAAAACAGGATGAGTACGATCATACAGGAAGGTATGGAGGTCAGACAGGATGTGGACAGATGCATTTCACAACTATTTCAACATGAGGACACCATCTCAGATAATATATGGTTGACAGCTGGTTAGAAGCCTGTGAGTTGTCCAAGTTACCAGAGTACCACCAGATAGCTCTAGCTAGCCCAATTTCAGATGAAGAGTTCCACCGAGTAATTGAAGCAATAAGGCATGATAGGGGGTGGGTTATTGGGGGATTTACCCATGCCTTGTGTGGTGTGTCACGAGGCACAGCTCAGTGACTTAACCACACAAGAAGTGGGTAAATCCACCAATAACCCACACCCTGGAGTGCCTTATTGCGATTATACAATGGATCCATGTGTAAAATACATTTTAAATGTGTTTAAGTATGTTTTTTATAAATGTCATTTCTCAGCCGTGGGTTATTGCAGGATATATCGCAGTCATGTGATGAGTTTTGACCAATGAGGTTACAGGATTTTCATACCCCATTGCATAATAACAATTTACATTCAGAGAAGGCACCCGGACAGGATGAGTTGCCCAATGAGCTATATAAAATACTGTTTCAAGACGTGTCTAGGGAATTGGTACAGGTTTTTTATTCAGTGTTTATTTCATCAGCAGCAGATAGAGAGTATGTATAAAGGTTTAGTTATGTTGTTGCATAAATCTGGAGACGAGGAGCACCTTTCAAACTGGAGGCCAATAACATTGCTGAACTGTGATTGTAAAATATTAACAATAATTATTAGTAATAGGCTAGCCTTGGTTTTAGATAGTATTATTCATCCAGCTCAGTTTTGTGGAATTATGGGTAGGAAACTTACTGATGGGTTGCTTCTCCTGAGAGAAATAATGGAAAAGGGAAACTCAGGTGAACCCATGGGCTTTTTAGTAAGTTTAGACCAAGCCAAGGGTTTTGATAGGGTGGCACATAACTCTTTATGGAAATGTTTGGAGAAATATGGCTTTCCAGAAGTCATGATCAATGGAATTAAAACATGCTACGCTAAGGCAGTAGTGGCCCCTTATGTGAATGGATGGGTGGGATCAAAGTGTGAAGGTCAGTAGGGGGTAAGACAGGGTTGCCTATTAAGCTCCCTACTCTATATTCTCACATTGGAACCACTAATAAGACAAATACAGAATGAGGAGGGTATAAGGGGAGTTTCCTTTGCTAGTGAGGATAGTGAAGTAAAATCTGTGGCTTATACAGATGATGTCTGTCTCACGCTGGTGGATTTGCCTACAGAAGAGATTTTAAAGGAATTTTCAAGGGGAACAGGGTCAGAAATAAAGTTTACTAAAAGTAGATGTCTGTCTATAGGGATAAATGTACGGAAAGTAAAGGAGTTTATGGGAATTCTACACCAAGAAACTCTGTGTACAATTTTAGGAGTCTTTTTTGGAGAAGGTGATATGGGATTTTACAATTGGGATGGGTTATTAAAAGAAGCAAAAGGAAAAGTGGGTAGTTGGAATGCATGGAGAATGTCCAAGCAAAAAAGGGTTTATGTTGTGAAAACTTTCTTGTTAAGTATGTTCCTACATCTCAGTATTGCATTTCCTCCCCAGAAGAACCAGAGATAACTATTTACAGTTTTTTTCAAAATATATGGGGAGCAGACTGAACCCTATAAAAGGGTATTACATATCTGCTGATTAATAAAGCAGGTCTCAGGATGGATAACCACATTGTCTTTTCTTTTGTATATTTTTTATACAAACATCAAGCCTTTATTACAAAACAATAAAACCCTGGTCAGAGTGGAGCTTAAGCTGACTACAACCATGGTTACAATCATGAGACATGCATAAAGCTATACAGATGCAAAAATCTATCATGGCGCTACCAATATATTTTCAGTGTGGTCCAGGGAAACTAAAGTTGTGGGCCATTCCAAAACAATTGGTATTAAAATTAACAAGGAAAGACCTGTGTGGATGTATAATGGCAGAATACTTTCTTGAACAACCTATGTTTGGAGATAGGCCACAGAAGGATTTAGCAGCTATTGTGAAAATGATGACCCTGCATTGCACATCCATTTGTATGTGGGGTGTGCTTCGGCTGTGTGTACATTAAAAGCTTAATGTTAAATACAATCTAAAACATAAAGAACTGACTGAAAGATTTTGCCCTAGGGAGGAGTCTTGGCCAGATCAGCCAGAAACTATGGAGAATTTGTATTTTCATTGCCCATGCATATTGGCTTTTTGGGCAATAGTGTTTCCTAAATGGGGGAAGTCTCTTTTCTTATTTCTGAATGCGGACATCATATTTTTAAGTCTTTTCCCGCGAGTACTGGATCGGTATGAGAATGGTACAATTTGGATTTTCCTCTTATTTTGTAAGTGTCATATTTGGTTGAACAGATGTAAATTTACTCTACAGAAAAAAGTAACTCCCCCAGAGCAGTTGTTTGGGATTATACACAATGGGCGAGATATACAGACTGTGCCAGGCACTGGCGCAAGTGGGGGTGCAGCGCTTCCGAGATGCACCGGGCACAGACAGGTAGATATTCAAAGGCAATGTGCCATGACTCATCACCTTTGAATATGGCACAGAATGCTAGCACAATGCAGGTGCTGGTGCATTCCCAGACAGGAGGGATGACTGCTCCAGCGTAACTGTAGTTGCACTGGGAGCAGCACCCATGATATTCAAAAGTGGGCATGCAAATGGGGACATAATATATGCATGGCACAAATGGGGCCATTTGCATATCACTATGGCCCCATTTGCATGTGTTGTGCAGGGCGTCCTGATAAAATGTGCCTGGTGCCCTGCATAGCAGCTGTCATCGGGAGATGGGTCCCAGTGGGCTATTGTACCTCCTCCCCTCCTGTATGCCCAATTGCAGGCAGTTGTTGTAAGAGGCCCTCCCTGGTGGTCCAGTGGTCCCACCCTCCCACCTGTATGCCCAAACGTGGGCATTTGCTATAGAGGAACCCTCCCTGGTAGTCTAGTGGTTCCCCTTCCCTCCAGTATGCCCAATCATGGGCTTTAGTAATATAAAATAATATCCTGGTGGTCTAGTGGATTCCCCTCCAGTATGCCTGATTGTGGGCTTTTGAAAAATTATAATCTTGTGGTCCAGTGTTCCCCCCTCCCCACCCACCCACAGAGGACCTCGGCCACCCAGCACCCCCATCACCTGCAGGTGACAGCACCCCACCCGCATACTGCCCTGACATCCGAATGACAGTGTACAGTATGATCTGTATGCCTATTGGTCACAGTGTGGACCAATGGGCTACAGTCGCTGTACTACACAGAGCCTGAATATGTGAATGAACGCGTTCATTCACATATTTACTCACTGTATGTACAGTATAGTCTGTAAGCCCATTGGTCCACACTGTGGACAATAGGTGTACAGATCATACTGTACACTGGCTTTTGTGTGGTGCGGGGCATGAGGGCAGGTGCGCCCCACCGATTACGGGGGTGCTGGGTGGCCGGGGTCTCTGTGGGTAGATGGAAGGTGGTACCACTGGACCACCAGGTTATAATTTTTCTGCAAAAGCCTGAGTTCAGGCATATCAGAGGTTGGGGAAACCACTAGACCACCAGGATATTATTTTATATTACTAAAGCCCGCGATCTGGCATATGGGAGAGGAGGGGGTCCACTAGACTACCAGGGAGGGTCTGAGTGCTTGAGGATGGTGTTCCTGCTGGGCGGGTGGCCACCCACGGCTGGCAGCTGTTGGGTTGCACCTTGCACTACAGCCACCTGCCTGTGGGTGGCCAGCATTTGAGCCTTTTTTGTTTCAGCTCAACTTTGAGCACCAGTGTGTGGTGCATGTAGGGGTTGTGCCAGCATATGCATCGCACATCCCAGGCTGAATATCGGGATGTGCCACATATGCATGGGCATGCCCCCTGCAGGTGTGCCACATACATTTACACTGCTCCCTGGTGCATCGGGACTTGCACTGTGCAAGGCACCCTTTTGATATCAGGCCAGGCCACATTGTGGGGTTGCACCGGTGCAACTCGCAGTTGCACCAGGCTCAACCCTTTGAATATATCGGCCAATGCATTAAAGGCATTTCAAAGAAAGGAGAAAAAGACAGTTCAGCCACAGGTGAAGGAAGGCCAAGGGAGGGACAGGGAGGCTTTAATAAAGGGAGGGGTGGGGTGGGCAGAGGGTGACTGTCAGAAAGGCAGAGATACTGAACAAATATTTTTGCTCAGTATTCACAAATGAAGAGGGGGAGGTACCCAAACCAAACAATAGAAACACGCTGAATACGGGTTGATACTAGCCCTTTCACAGAAGAAAGGGTTGTGAAGGAACTCTTAAAACTGAAGGTGGACAAAGCAATGGGGCCTGATGGAATTCATCCCAGAATTCTAAAAGAACTAAGGGTAGAACTAGTGACACCACTGACTACCCTCTTTAATAGATCATGGGAGGATGGGGTGGTACCTGAAGACTGGAGGAGGGCAGATGTGATTCCACTTCACAAAAGTGGGAGCAGGGTTGAAGCAGGAAACTATATATAGACCTGTTAGTTTAACCTCAGTGATTGGAAAAATGATGAAATCACTTCTGAAGGAAAGAATTGTTGAATACCTAGAGGCCAGAGGAGCGCAGGACCCAAGGCAGCATGGTTTCACAGCTGGAGAGTGATGTCAGACGAATCTAATAGATTTCTTTGACTGGGTGACCAAAGTAGTAGATCAGGGAGTGGCTGTAGACATGGCCTACCTAGACTTTAGTAAGGCATTTGACACGGTCCCACACAAAAGATTAATATACAAGTTGGCCAGCCTGGGAATGGGTTCCAAGATGGTAGCCTGGGTAAAAAATTGGCTACAGAACAGGACACAGAGGGTAATAGTAAACAGAGTCCACTCTGAAGAAAGGGGGGTTACTACTGGGGTACCGCAGGGTTCAGTACTAGGACCGGTCCTCTTTAATGTCTTTATAAGTGACATTGCAGAGGGACTGGAAGGAAAAGTATGTCTCTTTGCAGACAACACAAAGATTTGCAACAGAGTTGATACACAAGGTGAGGTGGAAAGGATGAGAAGGGACTTGGCAAGGTTGGAGGAATGGTCAAATGTATGGCAGCTTAGATTCAATGCAAAGAAGTGCAAAGTAATGCACCTGGGAAACAGAAACTCAGAGGAAGAGTACACAATGGGGGGTGAGATACTAACAACAAAAATGGAAAGGGACTGGGGTAGTCATATCAGATGACCTAAATGTGAGCAAGCAATGTGAGAGGGCAGTAAGGAGGGCTGGGGGATACTGGGATGCATAGGGAGAGGCATCACCAGTAGAAAACAGGAAGTTGTTATCCCTCTGTACAGACAGCTGGTGAGACCCCATCTGAGTACTGCATGCAGTTCTGGAGACCCAATCTCCAGAAGACATAGACAGGATGGAGGCTGTCCAGAGGAGACAACTAAAATGGTGCAGGGTCATGATAGAAATTTTCAAGTACCTCAAGAGAATCAACAAAGTCCAAGAGGGTAGCATCTTCCAAAAAAAGAGGTGTGCAAGAACAAGGGGGCACAATTTGAAGCTAGAGGGGGGACGTCTCAGAGGTAATGTGAGGAAGTATATTTTCATGGAGTGGGTTGTGGATGCATGGAACAGATTTCCTGAGGAGGTTGCAGAGTCAAAAACAGTGGTGGAATTCAAGAATGCATCAGACAGACATAAGGCAATTCTAGGAGGTGGAGGTTGGAAGGCGAGGCAGCGGTTAGCTAGGATCTGCAGCTTATCCGATAGGTAGGGAAATGGGCAGACTGGGTGGGACAAGCGGCCCTTATCTGTCGTCAAATTCTATGTTTCTATGTTAGATATACCAGAAATGGTGTAGGAACTGTGCGTGGTTAGAAAAAGAAAGTAGACAATATTGCATTTCTAATTTATTTAAGAAATATGACTTTTGTATTTCCTTATTTTTGACAGTGTGCATGTTATAACTGCTTTGAGTTATTTTTTCTCTGTGTACAAGCATAGAAGGTTTTTTAGATTTCTTTTGATGATTGTCCTATGATGGGGAGGGGGAGACACTGTGGAATGAACTGTTTTAATTATTAGTTTCACATGCTGTTAATGTGTTTGACCTTCAGATTTTTTTAAAAGTATTAATAAAAAAATTCCCCTACTCTTTTTGAGAAGTGCCATGGGATCTTTAACATCCACCTGAACTACCACCAGAACAGGCAGATGGGACCTCGGTTAAACGTCTCACCCGAAAGACAGCACCTCAGGAGTGCAGCACCCCCCCTCATGCTGCACCACAGTGTCAGTATTGGGATTTGTAATCACGTGTTATGGTAACAACATAGAAACCTCTAAAGCTTCATGATCAAGGTCTATGATGTCGTTTTAATATTTGACTGAAACACAGCTTTGTTGTGTATGGTTGCCCATACATTGCTCTATACATTATCCTGAAAAATGCAGTATCTAGAAGATATTAATTCTGTACATTTTTTGTCATACACTATTTTTTCATAACCTGACTTGTAATTCCTAGTTTTCTTGGGTAATGTTTCTAAAATATGGATATATCATTGTTATCCCCCATGCTAAATTACTTTTGATACTGTACAGTATGCCTCTTTCTTGTCTTTTAGTTCTTTTACATATATGTTCTTTTCTGTGAGATAATGTTTGATTTTTCCTCCCAATATGTTCTATTTGGTCTCATTAATATTTTAATAACATTTGTAATTGCAACTTTACTCTAAGTCAGATATTCTATGACAATCCCTGTTTATGTATTAATCCTTGTTGTGCAACTGTCTGATTGTTTCTTTTCTCCCTTCAGGACATACAATTGTAACCATTGTATACTGGTTATAGAAAATCATATATTTTGGTAGGCATAGTTTGTTCTAGCAGTTGAGTGTTAAAGAAATGAGGTTATGGTCTGATTCTAAACACATTTTAACTTTATAGGCAGTATTAGCAGAGCATTTAAACATTTACTGTTAATGATCTCTGTTTGGCCCAGATTTCTATAATTTGGTTGAGTAATATATGCTTCCTCTTAACTTTTGTTCTAACACCAGACGCAAGTGATCACTCTGTACTCTGCTGAGTATCTCAAAATAATTTTCCAGGTACCAAAATTCAGGCTCACGTAAAAATACTTGATTATACATCCTGATGTAATACTTTGGTGAAAGAAATGTTATGTATGTATGTATGTATAGTGTGTATGTATTAATGTATGTATGTATGTACAGTATGTACGTATTTATGTATGTATGTGTGTATGTATTTATTTGTTCATTTATTTACCAGAAATAACATACTAAGCTTGTAACAGATTGTTTTCAGATTCATCTGGTGGTGTGTGAGTATGTGTGTGTGTGGGGGGGGTAGACAATACAATAAGGTGTAAGACTAACAATTCATTGACAATTGTGCAGGCACACTATTCTGTGTCAAGTAACTACAGTGTAAACAAAATTAGGTTAAAAAGTATGATACGTTAACAGATGTGCTAAACCAGTATTTTGTGTAAAGTAGAACTGTGCAAACAAGGTGCATGTGGTAGATAAAATTGCACTTGAATAGTAGCAGTGAACCACCTCATAACTGGAAAGGAAGGTTAGGGGAGGGACTCCCTGAACACACTTTGGTGAAAGAAAGTACAATTTCCTTCCCTGTCTTTCTTTGATCAACCAGTGCAACAAAATCCTGTTTCAAACATAATGCCATTTAGTTCTGAATCTGCTCTGCAGTTTCTGTCTTTCCTTTTGATATCTTTCTGGGACACTGAAGGCCAAAGGAATGTATTTTATTTTGAACCACTGTGCTTTGCTTTACACTGGCATTGAACCTGACAGCTATTAAGATAACAGTATATATATATATATATATATATATAGAGAGACCATATTTTTCTTGCACATTTTTTAAATAAATGATATAGTAATAGACCATATACTCTAGCTATATATTGGTTTTGGTTTACGATAAGTTTGGTAAATAAAGTTTAAAGATGACAGTATATATATATATATATATAGCCATATTCTTCTTGCACATTTTTTAAATAAATGATATAGTAATAGACCATATACTCTAGCTATATATTGGTTTTGGTGTACAATAAGTGTGGTACATAAAGTTTAAAGATGAGGTAACATTTATTTCTTGCTGCATATAGGTCCGGTTTTACATCCAAGCTAATTTAAAAGAGATTTATATGCTTTTTCATTAGTATCCTATTTGATATGTGGATGCCAGACTGTCTCCCCACATGCACATATTTCTGCCATAGACTGCTATTTTGTTTTATTTGTTGACACATTCTCAGATTACAATACCTTTGAGCACATAACAGCTCTTTTACAAAGGTTCCACATCAGTGAGAAAGGTGACAGACATACAACGAATGGTATTACATAAAATTTTGACAAGAAAGTATTTAAAATGACAATATGACATTAACATTGCAACTAAAATTTAAGTTATGAATCAGTAGGAAATCAAAAATAATCCAATAAAAGGAGGCAGCCCAAGGTACTTTGTCAAATAGATATAGGTAGATTTGGGTGAACAAAAGTTCAGGTAAGTGAAGATAAACAGTGGAAAGAAGGTGAAGAGTGACAGTGGTGAGGTGAAAGAAGGATCAGGGAAGGAGGCAGGAAATAGGCAGAGCAGTTAGGTTCTTTGCAGGTATCTTATATTTGCTATATCCTTTGACAATAAATGTATTTTCTTAGCTAATTAAAGACTCTTGTATGATATAAAAATACCATGTAAAATAAAGACATTTACAGTAAATATTCTGGATCATTCAGCTTATTTATAGCACCAGCAAACATTCCACATTAGTTTTAGTTTTGCTTTGGGGGAGTGGGGGAGGATTGGTTGGAGTTAAGCTATTTTCCCAAAGTGTGAATATTTACATATGTGATTAGCATATAAAACTACAGTTTAAAACTTCAAGCAAAAGGCATGAGTAATCGGCTCCATGGCACTATGTGGAGAGGTACCAATTGACATGCTGGTGACATGGGTTCAAACCCCAAGCCTAGAACATCAAGATTGAAGGCTGGCAGGGAGGGTGACAGAGCATCTGTGTGGGTGTTCCCCTCCTAAGTGAGGGTTGAAGTGCTGTCCTCTCTTGGAGCAGCTCCTGGTGGTAGGCATGAGGTAGTGCACATGACATGGTTGACCCTAAGTTGATTGCGCCACTGCCACAAGGCAGCATGGCGGATGCACCTTGGGGATGTGGCAGGGGCCACACATAGAACACAAGAAAAGAGACTGGCTTAGCCCTCAAACCACCAGACCCTGCTTGGTGGTGCACATGCATGCTCTCCAGCCCTGGTCTAAGGACCTCAAAGTGCTTCTCCCACCTCTCTGGTTGCTGCTGGGGGTTGCAGACCCCTGAGAATTTATGAACCAAAAATCAAAGATCATGACAGTAAGGTGGTATGTGTCATTGCCAGCAGGGTGTTTGGTGAATGTGGTATGGACTGTTAGGAGCTCTGGATGAAGAGGATCACCATGGGACCATAAGACTAAGGTGACAAATAATAACAAATATAGCATGAAGCATCATAACTATATCAATACCCACACTTACAAAAAAGCATCCCATTCAGAAGTACTGAGCATGATCCCTGAATTCAAAGCAATGGTAATAGCACCCTTTTGAGTGTTTTAATAGAAACATAGAAACATTGAAGTGGGTCAGCAGAAAAAGACTCCATCGGTCCATCTAGTCTGTCCCATCCCTTCCCCCTTCATTTATTTATTTATTTATTTATTTATTTCAAAAGTTTAACCAGGAAGGGCATACTGAGCAGACAGGCTGCTCGATTATAGATGCATCCTGGGGGAATGAGGTACATGGAGATTATGCAGATATGGCACAATTAACAACCAGACGGTAAGAACATTACAAGTGCCCAATACGGGGAAATGAGTAGTTACAATGAGAAGCAGAAAAAACATTAAAATTTTGATATTACAAAGTGCACACGTTGTACTATTAGACTCTCCCTGTGTATCATAAACAACAGATGTCTCAGTTCCTTTCATCTTTTTTCCCCACCCCAGGGCCCCCCCAAAGTAGTTACCCCTCCCACAATTCCATCCTTGTACTTAACCCACCTTTTATTACTTAATCCCATATAGTTATCCCATGCCATCTTGAACTCCCACACTGATTTTGCATCCTCCACCTCCTCTGGTAGTCTATTCCATGGTCCTTCCACCCTTGCTGTAAAGTAGTGTCCCCTTCGATTTCCTTTGAACTTTCCTCCTTCCAGTTTTAAGCTGTATCCTCTAGTTTTGTATTCTCTTATGTCTTAAGATGCTCCTTCCATCACCTTGTTTATTCCTTCAGATACTTAAACATTTCTATCTATCCCCACTCCTCCTTGATTCTATCATATCCCTTACTCCCTCCTTGTTTCCATCATATCCCATCGCTCCCCCTTGTTTCTATCATATCCCTGCTCCCTCCTTGATTCTATCATATCCCTCCACTCCCTCCTTGTTTCTTTCATATCTCCCTGCTCCCTCCTTGTTTCTATCATATCCGCCACACCCTCCTTGTTTCTATCATATCCCCTCACTCCCTCCTTGTTTCAATCATATCCCCTCACTCCCTCCTTGTTTCTATCATATCCCCTCACTCCCTCCTTGTTTCAATCATATCCCCTCACTCCCTCCTTGTTTCTATCATATCCCCTCGCTCCCTCCTTGTTTCTATCATATCCCCTCACTCCCTCCTTGTTTCTATCATACCCCCTGCTCCCTCCTTGTTTCTATCATATCCCCTACTCCCTCCTTGTTTTTATCATATCCCTCACTCCTCCATGTTTCTATCATATCCCATGCTCCTTCCTTGTTTCTATCATATCCCCTCACTCCCTCCTTCTTTCTATCATATCCCCTCGCTCCCTCCTTGTTTCTATCATATCCCCCACTCCCTCCTTGTTTCTATCATATCCCCTCGCTCCCTCCTTGTTTCAATCATATCTCCCCACTCCCTCCTTGTTTCTATCACATCCCCCTGCTCCCTCATTGTTTCTATCACATCCCCCTGCTCCCTCCTTGTTTCTATCACATCCCCCTGCTCCCTCCTTGTTTTTATCATATCCCCTCACTCCCTCCATGTTTCTATCATATCCCCATGCTCCCTCCTTGTTTCTATCATATCCCCTCACTCCCTCCTTCTTTCTATCATATCCCCTCGCTCCCTCCTTGTTTCTATCATATCCCCCACTCCCTCCTTGTTTCTATCATATCCCCTCACTCCCTCCTTGTTTCTGTCATATCCCCCACTCCCTCTTGTTTCTATCATATCCCCCACTCCTTTCTTGTTTCTATCATATCCCTCTGCTCTCTCCTTGTTTCTGTCATATCTCCCCTCCCTCCTTGTTTCTATCATATCCTCTCACTCCCTCCTTCTTTCTATCATATCCCCCTGCCCCCTGGTTTCTATCATATCTCCCTGCTCCATCCTTGTTTCTATCATTTCCCTGTTCCCCTTGTTTCCATCATATCCCCAATTCTCTCCTTGTTTCTATCATATCCCCACTCCCTACTTGTTTCTACCATATCCCCCTGCTCCCTCCTTGTTTCTATCATAACCTCTCCTCCCTCCTTGTTTCTATCATTCCCGCTCCCTCCTTGTTTCTATCATAGCCCCTGCTCCCTCCTTGTTTCTGTCATATCCCCACGCCCCTCCTTGTTTCTATTATATCCCCTGCTCTCTTCTTGTTTCTCTCCATATCCCCACCCTCCTTGTTTCTATCATATCCCCCTCTCCCTCCTTGTTTCTATCATATCCCCCTGCTCCCTCCTTGTTTCTATCATAACCTCTTGCTCCCTCCTTGTTTCTATCATTTTCCCCGCTCCCTACTTGTTTCTATCATAACCTCTCGCTCCCTCCTTGTTTCTATCATAGCCCCATGCTCCCTCCTTGTTTCTATCATATCCCCTTGCTCTCTCCTTGTTTCTATCATATCCCCCTGCTCCTTCCTTGTTTCTATCATATCCCCCACTCCCTCCTAGTTTCTATCATATCCCCTTACTCCTGCTTGTTTCTGTGATATCCCCACTCCTCCTTGTTTCCAGTGAATGCAGGTTGCATTCCTCCAAACTCTCCTTGATGTCTCTCATGCATGCCCAGCACCATTTTTTATAAACCAAACACAGACACCAGTTGTGTGTTGACAACACATTTAACCCCACCTGTTTTAGTTTAAATGGCCCAGAAATTACTGTGGGTTTGACTGTTTTGGGTCTGTTGGTCTCCAGCTGCCAGTAGTGTAAACTAAATACTGTGTGTGCAATTATGCCAGTGGTTTCTCCCATTCTGATGTTCACTGTAAGTAAAGTAGGTGATTGGTACAGGTTGTTCCGTTCATGTTTTTTGTACGTGTAGCACACAATCATAGAAACAGAAAAACAGAATTTGATAACAGCAAAAGGCACAGCGGCCCATCCAGTCTGCCCCATCTACGTAATTCTCCTGAACTAGTCCTAATGACCCTTCTTCTCCCTCAACCTTTACCCTCCTTCATCCCTCCCACCCTTGCTGTTGCCTGATGCCTACCCCATCCTTGTTTGAATCCCCTACTGTTTGGTAGCCTGTGGCAGTCCATTCAACTTGTTCACCACCCACTCCATTAAAAAGTGCTTGCAGACATCCTTTCTAAATCTGATTTTATGTGAAATGGGCAAATACAAAACAGAGGGCCCATAATCACGATGGCATGTTGGCGAGGACAGAAAAGGTGACAAAGGTTTTTTTGTAGTGGTCTCTGCCCCCACACCCACCTTACTTAAATAACCAACTCCAAAGGCATAGTACCTCGGAGAAGGAGTAAACCATTTGTCACTATTTCATCCTCGCTGAAATGCCTTTGACGACTTTTGAGGCTCACCGTTTGTATTCGCCACTTCACATGCTACCCTAAATCTTCCCTCATTAGCGAGGTGAATTCCTCTCATGCTAGTATTCATGCTTAAGATGAATAGTTATTTAGATCACATTATTTTTATTCCATGTAAGCATTTGCACATCTCAGTCATGTGTACATCTCCCTCCTACAGTAGTCTGCAGGTTGCACATATTATTGTCCCTTATTCTCTCTACATATGTCTTTTCCCATATCCCATGGATCTTCTGATTAACTTTCGGTGCACAGCCTCCATTTGTTTACAGTCATTCTGTAGGTATGGGCTCCAGAAAATTACACAGTAATCCAGATGGTGGTATACAAGGGATCTATACAGGAGAAGGATCTGCTCACTGATTCAATTACTGTTGTTCCTTCCAATGCAGCCTAGCATCCTGTTTGCCTGTTCCACTGTTTTGTTACAACAAGCAACACTAATCTAAGAAATCAGTTGTAGCGTCATCACTATGTAACATCAATCAACTGTAACATCATCAATGAAAAACTTTTTAAACTATTCTACCTCATCTTTAAAACTGTACTTTGATAAACATTTATTCTTAAATTTTGTTTTATCCTAGCAAAGCTTAATAACACACACAGACACACACGCACGCATCCATGCACACACACACACACACAGTTTTCCACAAAATATTTTAAAAACCCCTCAACCAGAAGCTGGACTTACTGTACAGGCTAAGGGCTTTCCTCACTAAAGAGGCATATGTGACAATATATATATTAATATTCTGTTCTTGGCTCTGTTGTTTGGGACACCTGTCCTCTCCTGAGGGAAACAGAGCACAGCAAGCTTAAGGTATTGCACAATTGACTGTGTTCTCTTGTAAACAGCAGGGAGCATCACAGTACTGTCCCTACTACAGTGAATTGGCTATGCCTGGAAGGAAGGCTTAATTACCCACTGCTTTGTCTTGTCTAAAAAATAATGAACACTCCCCCCTAAACTCAAGAATATTCTTGAGCAAAAACCTCAGTGGACACTTCTCTGGTTTTCCTCCCAGTCACTTGTATCGGTTCCCAGGGCATTGTCAGCCTCTGGGCAATGATTCTTTGCTTTTGAAGCCCTTAACCTGTCTAACAAGCTTCCTCCTATAAATCAAATTTAGCCAAAGCTGTGTTTCATTATTTATTTCTGCTGCCAACTGCAACATATACATGTGCATTTAGGTTAACACCTCTGTGTAGGGCCCAAAGTTCCTGGGGACCTTTCTGAGTCTGAATCTTGTGTGTTGTTCAGTACACGTGTTCCAGCCACTTATTTTTTAAACAGCACATCTCTTGCATTGAATTATTCATGCAGAGCTGTGTACTAGCATTAACTGACATTAAAGTGTTTAACTTAACTATAGCATTGTGGGGAATGTGCTGCTTGCTGGGTTGGGGGACACTTCCTCACTTGCTTTTCATTACATATATTTGATGTGATGAGATTACTATTGTGAGCAGCTCAGAGCAGGCATGGTCACTTGGTAGATGACCCTACTGGGTCTATATGTCATACGCTTAATAGCATATGAAAAAACCACATAAAAATAGCACGGTATGGGACGGCGAGAGGGTGCAGTTCTAGGAATGGTTCTGTGCGCAGTACTGCACCCTCTCACTGTGGCAGGCAGAGGATAATACCTCTCTTGGAATGGAATTTTGCTGAGCAGCTTCCATGGCTTTAAGAGATGAGCCACTGGCAGGAAAGGAAGCAGGCAGAGCATCTGGAACCGGGTTCAATTCCCGGTCTCAGATGCATGAAAATGTTCTTTTTTTTTTGTACTTTGTGTGATATTTACTGGTCCCCCTAGAGTTAGAGATGTTAGCTGAGGGGGGTTCAGTGGGCACAGCCCCTCGCATAAAAAGAGAGTTATGCTGCATGCACTATATCAACTGTATTGGCAGTGTGATATATGCATGCAGCATATTGTCTTGTGACATTATGACCCCATGCCGTAGAGGACAGCTTCCCCTGGAAATGAGCTCCAATTTTGTATGCTTATCCTAAATATCTAATCTCAGCCAAATAAATAAATACATAAACAAATTATATTTAAATCAGGGTTCAGGACAGCTCACACCCCGCTGCACTGACTATGACAATCACCCATTTTTCATGTGAATCTGCCAGATTATAATGAATTAAGCTGACACTCAAAACACAGGCACACACTGTCACTACGCAGTTATGTTTTTCTTTTGTGGCAGCTAGTGTGAGGTTAGTGGACATTTTACAGCATCAGTATTTCAGTGAGAAACCTACAATACTGATAATTAGATGAGCTCAAGGAGGAGGAAGGAGGAACACACTGGTGAGTGGATGGGTAAATAACTGGTTTTACTAGAACTGGAAAAGGTTCACTCATCCTACTTACAAGCTGAAGAACTTTTAAGTAGATATGGATTTCAAGATGCTTCTGTAATCTTCAATTGTGCCACCACTCATGCTCATTAGGTTAGAGGATCTGGCAACAGAGGACAACAGTCAACACTGCACTTTTCAAACTTCACTATGAGGACCACACTCAGAGGTCCTCAGGCACAAGTAAGCATCAGTGCTGATTGATGGAATTAACCCTGAGTATTTATAATAATAGTAATAAACTGACATATTTATTACATTATACAGTATGATACCCCCAGTTACATTAAATCTAGATCCATTTCAAGTAATTCAGTAATCATACACATGTTAATTTTTGGGTATCCAGTGATAATAGCGACTGCAAATGACTGACTCTCGAGTGAGTGACACATTTGCAGCACTGTGCATATGAGCTACCCTGTAAGGATAGTGATAGACTGGGACAGTGAGGGTAGAGATGAGTGAGGGAGGGTTACAATGGTGACCAGAAGGGGAGGGATAGGGAAGAGGGTTTGTGTGGGGAATTGTGGCTTGCTGCCACTGAGCTAGCTGTGTGGTGTGGTGGTGAGGATGGCTATCTTTGGTGGAGCAGGCACTGGGTTCAGGGCTGGGGACTGGGAACATTTGTTATTTGGCAGCCGTAATTTTTTGGGGGGACTGTCTCCCCCTTCCCGACATGCACCCCCTGGAGTTAGTAATCTAAATTCAGGGGTGTGGGGGTGAACCCCCACAAGGAGGGGGTGCACAGCCCACCCCCGCATAAATGTGTTTTGAGTTGTCGGATGTGATGTCGCCCACTACTGTTCATCACCATTTTGCTTTTTGGCTGTGTACAGTAGCTATAATGGCGATCGCTGGTTTTCAATCACCGTTATCACATGGAACCTAATGTTTGCCTGTATTTAATCTTTGTTTAATTGTATTTGTACAAATCAACCTGAAAATTCCCAGATATCTCATATTTTTATCTTTTACTTTTTAAATTTTTATGTTTTTCTTGAGCAAAAATGCTAAGCTGCTTATAACTTTTTCAAGGTATATCCTGGGTAGATGTTACATGGGACATACCAAATTACAGCATATGAAACAGTACACTGGGTCCAGTCCTTTTTAATGTCTTTATAAGTGACATTGCAGAGGGACTGGAAGGAAAAGTATGCCTCTTTGCAGAAGACACAAAGATCTGCAACAGGGTTGATACACAAGGAGGTGTGGAAAGGATGAGAAGGGACTTGGCAAGGTTGGAGGAATGGTCAGAAGTATGGCAGCTTGGATTCAATGCAAAGAAGTGCAAAATAATGCACCTGGGAAACAAAAACCTAGGGGAAGATTACACAATGGGGAGGTAGTAACAACAACAAAATGGAAAGGGACCTGGGGTAATCATATCAGCAAGCAATGTGAGAGGGCAGTAAGGAGGGATGGGGGAATACTGGGATGCATAGGGAGAGTCATCACCTGTAGAAAACAGGAAGTTGTCATCCCTCTGTACAGACAGCTGGTGAGACTCCATCTGGAGTACTGCATGTTGTTCTGGAGACCCAATCTCCGCAAGGACATAGACAGGATGGAGGCAGTCCAGAGGAGGGCAACCAAAATGGTGCAGGGTCTGCACCAGAAGACATTTAAAGAGAGACTTAAGGAGCTTAATATGTATATCCTTGAGGAAAGGAGGGAGAGGGGGGACATGATAGAAATGTTCAAGCACCTCAAGGGAATCAACAAAGTTGAAGAGGGTAGCATCTTTCAGAAAAAGAGGTGTACAAGAACAAGAGGGCACAATTTGAAGATAGAGGGGGGACAGCTCAGAGGTAATGTGAGGTAGTATTTTTTCATGGAGAGGGTTGTGGATGCATGGAATGGCTTCTTGAGCAGGTTGTGGAGTTGAAAACAGTGGGTGAATTCAAGAGTGCATGGGACAGACATAAGGCAATTCTAGGTGATGGGGTAGGAGGAAGTAGGCTGTTGGTTAACTAGGATCTGCAGCTTATCCATTAGGTAGGGAAATGGGCAGACTGGGTGGGCAAAGTGGTCCTTATCTTCCCATCAAATTCTATGTTTCTATAATGAGATATTGAAATATATATGAGCACTTCTTGCACTTTCATGTGTTTTTTTTCCACTTTTTGAAATGTGGTTTCAATGGAATAATAAATATTTAGATGTGGTGGATATTAAATGTGTTACTGTTCTGTTGCTCACACCCCTGATGAAGCCCCATATGCAGGGTGCTACGGTAGGTTAACAGTGCATTGCTGCAATGGCTCTGTTGCCAAATAAAATCTGATGGTCGCAAGCTGAACTTAGAAGGAAGGGTATAAAATATGCTGTTCTAGCACCATCCAAGATCTATTTCTTCTACGAGGCAAGATGCGATTCTGCTCGGTGCCCAAGGAGGTGTGCAAATCTCTAGAAGAATTGGACTTAGAAAAGGAATATCATCACAGATTTAATTTTTTGCAGATTAGAGACACACAATACCAGAGACCTAAGCAAGAGAAGCCCGACTACAACACACAAGCAGCAGAAGAGACCACTGCTTCTGTTTCAACATCTATATCTTCATATACTTTCTTTCTCTCTATCTCTCTCTCTCTATCTCTCTCAGTGGTCACTTTATGGACACTCTGCAATGATGATTGCATTTCAAACCCTTGTGTGGAAAATGGGGATATGCTTGTAGAGAAATCATAGATGCCATTCTATCAGTGGGATCTCCAGCAAGCCATGAGATCACAAACTCATTGATATTCATAACTCTGATAAAAATCATTTCAATAATGATGACATTTAGCCACACAAATGACAGCAGATGCAAATGATTGCAATAATTGCAACAGACTAGCTCTATAGCCTAGAGGTTAAAGTAACATACTGTGAATGAGTTTGGTATGTCCAGAAGAGCTGGGTTTGATTCCAACAAACACCATTTGCATACTGTGTGACTCAGAGCATGTAACTTAACCTTCATGTTAAGCTCCCGTGTCACTTCTGAAAACAAGAAGTTGAGCCTAGTGGGCTTACCTGGTTACCAAAGAACAAAAAAAAAAAAAGGATTATGATATGATGAAAGGAAAGCTTTATAAAAAGGAAATGGCTGACAACAGGCTGAAAGACTGATTGCTGACTGAGGGCAAAGAGCTTATAAAAAGTTTTAAAAATAGGCTGAGAAAAGTTGGGAGAGATCTTCAGAATCTGTAAGCAGCTGTATGCTGTTTATTACAGCAGAAACGATTTATAGATTACAGTTTACTAATACAGTTCATCCAGTGCAAACATTCTTCCCCAAGAACTGAAATGTCCTTATAGGCTGATATTATTTCAAATATATCTGGATTTATTTCATTTAATGTATGAATCATTATGCCTGGATGTATCCCACTTTTTGGGAGGTTAACCCCTTCCCTCTCAGTGCATAAGAAGAATAGGCTCCTGTCTCTACACAGAAATTGGACTATAAATTGTCCATAAATTCATAGAACGAGAACTGTAAATGGCTCACAGATCTAATATTAAGTGATGCCCAGGTTAGGGACTTGGGTAACCCAGGTATCCTTTTCTGACCATCTAGGAATGGGGTAAATGGATAAAACACCTCTATAAATTTCATATAGAGTCAAGAAGTCATTACTGCAATATTTCACTTTAATAAGGAACATGGAATTATATTTTGGGCACCAATTTATATGATGTATTCTCTTTTTCTTTCCCGTGGAAAATACTATAATTTGAATGTTTCAAAGAGTCCAATATTTTTCTCTCATGGGCACAAGTACTTGATGAAAATGTAAGATCACTTTTCTTAATGGGTCTAGGATAAGAGTACTTTATCTGCACTGCATATAGTCACTGTTACATCTTTATATATAATTATCCACTCAGCATGGATAACTTGCACTGGTAGCCCAGTGACATTAAGGGTAATGCTCTCCTAGTTTCCTTCAAATCAGGCTTAGTTGACACATTTTTGGATTGGATAAAAGTGTGCTGGAGCAAGGGTTATCTAGGTTTCTTAGGTTAATGGGTGGGGCATGGCACCAGACCATGAGGTGCACAAGTAGGGAAGGATACAATAAAAATTGGCAGGATCAATAATGTAGAAAGGATATGGAAGTCAGCTTTGTATTTAGTAATTATATACAGCATATATATATACAGTAAATATCATTTCAACTCACAGTCAATAACATGGCAAAGTTAAATGTCCTATCTTGGAATATACAGGGAATGGAAGACCATAATAAAAGCAAAAGAATGTTTGATTATAAGAGATGCGGTGAGGCTTCTTTTTGATCATGAGGTTCCAGTGAAGTCTACGGCTTTAACACATTGAAGCACTTCGTGAAGTTGGCCATGTGGGGGATCCCATATTGGACTTTGTGTGTTTGCTGCCAGGATGGTAGTCAACTGCCCTTGGATTGATCCTGTGGTTTGCCCCAATTATTATGCCATTTCCTTTGGGTTGATGGCCCCTTCATGCCTTTATACCCATGTTGGAGATGGTTCACAGCACAACATGGGGTAGACTCAATACTGATGTTTTTGGGATTATTTGGACATGTCTCATGTTATCACTGCTTATGCTAGGAGTACCATGGAGGCAGTGGAGGTTTTACATAATAACATCCTGACTTTTGTTGATGCACTAGTGCCAGTCCATTGCCAGCTCCTCAATCAAGAGGAGAATTACACTTTAGTTTAATGATGGACTCCATTTTCTTAGAGTGAGGGATCAGAGGTTAGAGTGCAAATGGAGGAAATCCAGTCTGGATTCCAATGGTCTTGTCCTGTCTGTTCATTATAGAGAATACCTAAAGGTGATTATAGCTATGAATAGAACTTTCTTCCTGTGCATCCTTGCAGCTGAGAGAAATAGACCCACAACCCTCTTTACAATAGTGGATTGTATTCTTCATCCCAAATCTCTCACTCAAAATTTGGGAGAGATGTCTCAGGAGTGTGTGTGGTGGTCATGAGCGGGGTTGGAGGAAACTCTGGTTGTCTGGGATGCATTTCACCCTATTGATTTGATGGAGATTTGCCAGGTGCTGTCCAAGTTGTGCCCCAGCCTGTGTGTGCCAGATCTTGTTCCCAATCTCTCTAATTAAGGCTGGAGAGGCACAGATCAGTCCAGTCCTCATGGAAGTTGTCAATGCCTCTCTGAGGGAGGGTGTTTTCCTACTCTCCTGAAAGAGGCATTGATTTGACATCTCTAAAGAAGGCTAATTTAAATCTGGACAGCTTCACAAGTTATAGACATGTCTCTAACTTACCCTTTTTGGTAAAGTTATTGAGAAATTGGTGGTGGCATGGCTTAGGAGCACCTCAAGAATTCTACATCTATGAGCTGTTCCAGTCTGGTTTCTGTTCTTGGCACAGCTCAGAGGCAGCCCTTGTTGCAGTTTTAAATGATCTGCTCCTTGTGAGGGATCATGAAGAAGTTTCTCTTTTGGTCCTTTTGGATATATCATCTACATTTGACAATGTGGAACATGTGGAGCTGTTGAAGCATATGAGGAGGCTCATTGTGGTGGTAGGGACAGTCTTTGACTGGTTCCCATCCTACCTTAGGATCACCATTAGTCAGTGATTTTAGGAAAGTTTGATCGTGTTCCTCCATAGTCAATTGTGGTGTTCCTCAGGGTTCCAGCTTGTCTCTTCTTTTATTCAGTGTTTATGCTCCCACTCAGTGGTGTGATCTAGAAGTATATCTTGTGTTTTTACTGCTATGTGGATTATACCTACATAGCTATATCTTTCATTTAAACCTAGACAGTGCTCCTCAGTGAGGGTACTTGAGAATACTGTATTGGAGATCAGTGAGTGGATGGATAACAGTGGACCAAAGCTTAATCCCAGAAAGACCAAACTGTTGCTGGTGGGATATGATTGCCCTAGGTCTTCTACTTTGGAAATCATGGGTCTCCCCCAGATTTGGGGGAGATAGACTCCAAGCTAGGTAGATACAGTAGTTTGTTATCTGGGGGGGGCATTCTTGACCAGAGATTGACCCTTGTGCCTCAGGTGTCAGCATGGTCAGGAATGACTTCTATCATTTAAAGAATACTGCAGGATTGCAACCTTACCTTGCCCAAGATGATCTGTTAACACTAGTGCATGCTTTTGTTGTCTCATGCCTTGACTACTGCAATGTTCTCTACCAGGGCCTTCCAGCAGGTCAAGTCTGCCACGTCCAGTTAGTGCAGAATGCAGAACCTAGACTTGTCATATCTGTAAAGAGGAGTGATCATATCACTCCAGCACTGCACTCTCTGCACTGGCTTCCTGTGAGATGGCAAACTGACCTTAACATTTTTTTGCTTACATATACAGCCCTAAACAGACTGGGAACACAGTGCCTTAGTGAGCTTCTTGCAACCTGCCCAGATATCCAGGAGCTACGCTCCACTGGTTCTGGCCATTGGTGGTTCCAAAATCAAGATGAAAGTCTGATGGAAACAAAGCATTCCTGTAATTGCCTACTGCTATGGAATGGTTTACTCTCAGATGTTTGTATTGCCCCTTTGGTTGCCATCTTTAAAAGTAAACTTATGACATGGTTGTTTTCTCAAGTTTTTGTAGGAGACTGACTAGCTATGTGGTGCACAGTGTTCTTACCTCTGTTACAGTTTTGTTTATTACTACTGCATGTTGGATTTGTTATACAATTTTATGTAAAGTGCCTTGTTTTTTAGAAAGGTATTTTAAAAAAGTGTCTGTCTGTCTGTCTGTCTGTCTATCTATCTTATTTATTTATTTATTTTATCTATTTTTTATTTATTTCTGATCTCGGATTAACCATTTGAGCTCAGAGCTCTTTACGTAGGTTCTATGTTAGTACATTTACAACAAGTAGGTGATTATACAGAGCATTGAGAGAAACAAGACAATAGAATTAGAATGAGAACATTTAGGTACATTTGGTCTTTAAACAAAGGAATGCAAAAAATACAGCGAAAACTAAAACTGGAATAAGTAAACACAGTCAGATACATACAGGAACAGACTAAATAACTGTGCCCAACAGGGAACATGTTAGTTGTCAGCAACACAAGGGGGTTAGTGCATAGAAGTGCTGGAGAGATGGGGTGGAGGGGTTGAGCCCCAAGTGCAGGGTGTCTGAGAGAGAGAGAGAGAGAGAGAGAGATCTGTTTGGCAGAAGGGCAGATGGTAGGACATGCCTTTGCTAAGTGATAGCGATGGCAGACACATTGAGATTCCTGTATTAAGTAGTTCTTTAGGTTCTTTTTGAAGGTCCACGGAGTTGTCAGGCTAATACTGTTCTCATGGAAGGAGTTGAACTAACGGAAAGTTCATAGGCAAAGGACCCTTGTCCTGAGATGTCTGACATTTTGGAGTCAGGAAGAACTGCAGTTCCAAATTTCAGGCGGGCCTGGGATTAGTGCTGGGAACTAGGAATTGTTGGACCACAGTCAGGAGCTGACCAAGGCAGATCTTTTTGGCCAGGAGGCAGGATTGATATTTTAAGCAACCAAAGAGTGTTAGCCATTGAGCCTTTACATAGAGATTGCAGGTGTGGGTTAGTTGGTGTGCCCCTTAGGTGTGCCTGTAGGCATTGTTAAGGGCAGTTTTTATACATTGGAGGGCAGTATCTGTGGCAGAGCCATATATCGGCAGTCCATAGTCCACTAGAAACTCACTGAACTGTGGACTGCTATGCTGAGTGCTTCAGGGCTCAGGATCTGCCTATGGCAATAAAGTAGCCCTAAGCGTTTGTTGATTGCTTTAGCTGTGATGTCTATGTGGAGAGTATATGAGAGTGAATTGTCAAGAGTGATTCCGAGATATTTGAAGTGATGAACACGTTCAAGAGGAACACCACCCCTATCATATATTGATAGCGGGTAGTTTTTGTGCTAGTTGTTAAGGCTGGTGAACAACATGATTTATGTTTTTTTGTAGTTCACTATCAAGTTATGATTTTTGAACCATGACTCAACACTGGTGAAGTCACGTTGTAGCTGTTGCTCAAGAGCAGTGGGGTCAGAGCCATTACAAAAGATAACTGCATCATCTGCATAGGGGAGGATACGGCACTGACTGGCTAGGGGGAGGCAATTCAGAAATAGGCTAAAGAGGAGAGGGCCCAGTATTGACCCCTGTAGAACGCCTGAGTGCACAGGCTTGGTGTCAGAGAGAAAGGTATCTATCCTGACTTATCTGTCTATCTACTGTATCTATCTATCTATCTATCTATCTATCTATCTATCTATCTATCTATCTATCTATCTATCTATCCATCTATCTATATTTCTCTATATTTTATGGCAACTTTGACTTTGAAAAACTTCTCTGGCACTTTACATGCAACTTTGCCCTAGACGTTTCAGGTGAAGTTTCCTCTGAAAGAGGCTGTAGGTCAAATGCAAACGTTCCTGCAGATCTCATGATACAGTTCTCTTTGCACATCATCCTTCAGTGTCACTTTGCATTATGTGTGAGTGAGTGGAGGGCGAGATCTGCTGCTTTTGAGCATTGGAAAAGAGTTTTATAAACAACCTCTTTCAGCTTTCTTTTGTATTTTCTACATCTTCTCATTGCTTAGTTTCTTAGGAAGGCTTTTCTGTGGTTTAGGTCTTATTTTCTTTATGTTTCCATTCTTTTTTCTACAGCCTTCTACAGGTATGTCTATTTTCCTTTCACTTCTGTGTTCAGACACTGTGTTTCTGTAGTTGTTATTTATATTTGTTTTTTTTCCATATGTCTACCTTTTCTAAATTCATTTTTTGTGTGTTATTTTTACTTTTTATATCTTTTCTTCTAATAAAAAATGATTACAGTTGGAGAGAAGAGTGAGAGGAATGACAGTCAAAGTAAGGAGAGGCAGGAGTGTTATTTTCAATAATTTCATCTCCTGATTTTCAACATAGCCTTCTTATGACCCCATCTCATGAACAATATGATTGTCTTTCCACAAATCCAACCGGAAAGGTGATATCATCAACTGACCACAAAATCATCTTTCTCATGGGAGTTGCCTAACAACAGTCATATTGTCCATGAGGTGTGGTCCCCAAAAGGCCATGTTGAAAATATGGGGTCAAAATCACCAAAATTGGCTGAGTTATGTATCAACGATGAAACCCCCATTGAAATAAATTGAAGCACATTTGCCTTAGTTTCTCATCCAGTTCCAGCAGCAAGATGCATCTTCAGTCAGCAGAGTGGATCTCAAACCTGAGGCTTTTTCAGGTGAGTGAGGGTCTTTGGCAGTGTCATGGGGGTGTGGGAAGGTGGGTGCACAGTAGGAGGCCAGGTGGAGAGTGCGGGCATGATCGTCGATTGGACTTTTTTTTTACAGGTAAAAAACATATTAAAAGACATCTTTTGCAGGTGTACAAGGATCAGGGGGGATTGCCACTAGACACCAGGTATATTAAAACTAATGGGGGCAGCAATGGAAGGGTGGGGGGGTGCCACTAGACACCAGGGATTTTAAAATAAATAAGAATGGGGATGTGATCAGAGGGTGGGGGTGCCACTAGACACCAGAGAATAAAGCATAATGGGGATTGGATTGGAGGGTGGGGGTACCATTAGACATCAGTGATTAAAAAAAATAACAGGGATGGGATCAGAGGGTGGGGGTGCCACCTAGACACCAGGGATGACACCATAACAGGAACAAGATCAGAGGCCGGGGGGGTGCCACTATACACCAGGGATGAAAACAAAATATAACTGGAATGGGCTCAGAAGGGGGGCCACTAGACACCAGGGATGAACACAAAACATTATGGGATGGGATCGAGGGTATGGGGTACCACTAGACACCAGGGATTAAAAGGAACCATAACGGGGGTTGCATCAGAGGGTGGTGAGTACCACTAGACACCAAGGAAAATGAAATTGAAATACAGAGAGGAGGAGTGGGGTGCCTCTAGACACCACAGAAAACTTGTTGATGGGGGGAAAAGGAAATTTGACTAAGCAAAACAAAAATATCCCCACCCCGAGAGTCATCATATGGAAAATAATTTTTTTTCGTATCACGACTCATGAAAAAAGTTAAAAGAAATATCAATATCTGGAGAAAGGAGTAACATTTTTTTTCACCAAACCAGCAAAAGTCACATCTGTGTCCCAGATCCTTTTTACTCTGACAATTTCAGCCTAAAATTCTAAATAGTGTGTCAGCTAAGTCAGTTGACATGAAACAAATAAGGCAATCAGGAACCACTGGACAAATAGAAGAATCTTTTTTTGTATTAAGCGAGTGACGAAAAAAGATTTTAAATGTAAAAATTAAAAAAAAATTTGAGGCCATTTATCAAACAGTTTACTGAATAAGGTAGCTAATGGGGTCCAGATAAGCAACATACATGTGTTAATTGCACTGCAGAATGTCATTTTATAGCTTTTAAATTTAAATGTCATGTTAAAACTGAAAACAAGATGCTTGCCAAATGAAACAAGCATTTGTCAATGCCAAGTGTTGCTTGCTGCCATTAGCAGTAGAAGTGCAAAAGTTAGATAGATGCAGTATAGGAATGGCAGTGAAGTATTGAACTGATGCCAACTCCACCCTCACCCTGCAGAGATGGACAGGCATTGGGGTGTGCCTTTGGGTCATCGCCCACAACGGTCACAACATTTCACCTCACCCTACCCTGCAGACACTTACAAGTGTCAACATGTGCTTTAGAGTGTTCAGGCTTTACACTCACCTCATTCCATAAAGAAATACAATGAAATGGGTGCAGTATAGGAGAATGGGGTGAACTCTGGGGCCAAAAGGTCCAAGGCACACACCTCGATGCCTGCCACTGGCTGTAGGGTGGGGGTGGAATGGCATGAGCATAACTGTCTACAATCCCAAATCACACCCCTGATGCCTGTCAGTCCCTACAGGGTAGGGCGTTATGGTCAAAAATCCTAACACCCAGGGCCTTTCTTGGTATTTTTACTCCAGGTTTTCAACATGGGCTTTTTGTGACCCCACTGCATGAACAGTGATACTATCAGCTTGTCAGCCAAAAGGTGATTTTGCACAGTGACTGTGCCACTTGGCACCACAGGTGCAAAAACACATTTCGAACAGGATGTGAAAAAATGACACCTGTACTGTTTATGAAGAGGTGTATAAAAATGACAATGTTGAAAATCTGGAGTGAAACTGTAAAAAAAACTGGTGAAGTCATGAGTGTGTGTAGAAACTGCACAACGCGCACCCGTAATGTAATTAGTCTGGGGATATTTTACAGCAGATTTTCAACACAGGCATTTTGGAACCTCCGTTCATGAACACTGTTACTGTGATTTTTCTTAATCTGTCCCGAACACTGATTTCCCACAGCGACCGTGCTATTCTCGCAGGAAGTGTGAAACACATTTCAGCCAGGGTGTGAAAAATGATAACAGTACTGTTCATAAAGGGTGTGGAAAATGCCAATGTTGAAAATCTGGACTGAAAATATTAAATTCGTGAACTTATGAGGGTGCATGAAAATTGCACAATGCACACTCAGAACACAATCATTTTATGGGTATTTGTCACCAAATTTTCAGCATAGCCAGTTTAAGACCTCTGCTCATGAACAGTGTCAATGTGATTTTCTTAATCTGTCCTGAACATTGATTCTGCACATTGACTGCACCACTGTGCACCACATGTGCGAAAACACATTCTGGGCAAGATGTGAAAATGACAGCTATACTGTTCATAAGGAGGTGTGGTAAAATGGCAATGTTGAAAATCTGGAGTAAAAATATTAAAAATGCTCAAAGTTATGAGCGTATATAGGAGCTGCGCAATGCATGCTCATAAAACAGTCATTTTGGGGAATTTTTTCACCAAATATTCAACATAGGGTTTTTTTTGGGGGGGGGCACTACCTCATGAAAATCATCACTGTGATTTTCTTAATTTGTCTCAAACATTGATTTTGCACACTGACTGCACCATTGTGCACTACATGTGTGAAAACACATTTCAGGTGAGATGTGAAAAGTGACAGCTATACTGTTCATAAGAAGGTGTGGTAAAATGGCAGTGTTTAAAATCTGGAGTGAAAATATTAAAAATGCTCGAAGTTACAAGCATGCGTAGGAACTGTGCAACACATGCTCATAAAACAGTCATTTTGGGAATTTTTATATCAAATTTTCAACATAGGGTTTTTGGGGACCTACCTCATGAACTGTGACACTGTCATTTCATTAATCCGTCCCAAAAGGTGGTTCCACGAGTGACCGAGAAATCACCTTTCAGGACTGAATAACAAATGTGCCTTCCTTTTGCTTGTTTTTGAACAAAAAATCAGTGACTGAGTTCATGAGGTGGGGTCCCAAGAACCCCATGTTGGAAATTTGGTGAAATAATTCCCCAAAATGGCTGCAATATGCACCAAACTTGAAAAAAAAACATTTATGCCATTATGCAGCTTACCGGCATTTCTTCAGTTCACGGTCAGCTTTGAAGAGTGCAGACGTGTTCCCAGCCCACTGAAAATCATTGCACTAGACTCCAGAGGTAAGTGTGGGGTAGGGTGGGGATGTGGGATGGTGGGGTACGCAGAAGGTGGGCACAGGTTGGGGCAAGAGAATCAACGAGGGACCGTTTTGTCTTCTAGGTCTTTTTTTTTAACACAGACAATGGGGGACTTTTGCTACACTGGGGTGGGCTCCCAGCGTGGCACCAGGCAGTTTATTTGGGGGGCATTGGAGCTGATGGGGGATTGGGCATCCCCGTTGGCCAAAGAGATGTTTTCCATGCTGGGGTGGGCTCCCAGCATGGCAGATGGAAGTTTGTTTGGGGGCAGTAGAGGCGATGGGGATTGGGCTCCCCATCAGCCATACAGTGTGCTGGGGGATGCAAGACTGAGGGGGATTGGGCACTTTGGTAAACAATAAATGGGGGGAGGAGCATTATGTCGATGGGGATTAGGCTACTCCATCAGCAGATGAACTGGGAGGGGGTCATGCTGATGGGGATTGGGCACCCCGTCAGCTTTTTTTAAAATATTTATTGCAATGTTACACCAGGAAAGCACACTGAACAGCGGGCAGCAGCTTTCTGTCAGCTTCCTGGGAACTATGAGAGGCTGATGGAGAAGTCATCGCTGTGGGGACACCATGCAATCAGCTGTTTTGGTAGCTTGTAATGCACCTATACAGCTGATTGCGTGGGGACGTGGCCGAATTTCTTTATGCATTGTGGCATGCTCCTTAACTGCTGACACAATGTGTTTCTTGCACATGCATGCAAGCAACACAAAAAGACTTTCCCCAAATGAAAAAGGATGATGTCAATATGCAAAAAGAATTCTTTTTTTGTTTCATAGAGGTATTTTTTGCTGCTTACTGAGCATGCTCAGAACCACTTATTCAAAATTTCAGAATTAAATAACAATGGAACCAATTAATGTTTTTTCACCAAACACGCAAAAGGCACATCTGTGAGCCAGCCCCTTTCTACACAGACAATTTCAGACCAAAATTCCAAACCATCTGGGCGCCAGCTGTTGAAGAATCCCATTCAAACCCATTGGAAAAAATCTCAAAAATGTATTTTGTCCACTATCTGTATCTCAAATTCTGCAGATACAACCAGAACAAAACTTGATAACTCCAGAGAACTACCAGGCAAGACTGAGCATGCAAAATTTCATGCAAATCTGTTGAATGACTGCAAAGTTATTAAAGTGCAAAAAGTGGTGTTTAACATTAAAGTGCCCATACAACCCTAACTATAGATATATATATACATATACACACACATACGCTACCTTAAACAGAATGACACCCAGTATTAAAGCATGAGACACTCCAGAGACAAAGAAAACAACGGTAGATGAAAACAAGAAATAACACCTTGAGAATGAAACAGGGTTGATGATATACAAAGAATAATGTACTGGCAGCTGAGTGTTATGAAGTTTTTTTTATATACCTGAGGTGTGTGATGTCCCATAAAACCTGACATCAAAGCTTGAAAGGTCTATAAACACATCGTGTACTGAGGTCTATAAAAAGTACTTCATAGGCACTGAGTCGCTTAGTTTTTTTTTTACAATGATTGCTTCAGGAGATAAATACAAAAAGATGACCAGGAAGACCCATACAAGTCAGATTTCATGCTGTTGAATGCTAGAAAGGAAAGTGAAGTGAAAGTGTTCCAAACACCAATAATGGGATATGATGTCGACCCTGTTATTAAGCCATTTGACCACCCTGATAATCAATGTGATAAACTAGATCACCAATTATTATATAATTTTAATCAATGGATAAATTACTGTATGTAACAAGCAAATTTGACAGGTGTTTCCTTGTGAAATGATTGAAATAAATGAATACTGGTTCATGTGTCAAGATCTACACTGATATCTTGAAAACCCAGAGCAGATAATGTGCTGGCTTGATATTGAACCCAGCAGTAAACCACTTGGCTACTCTGAGAAGAGCTATTTATAGCTATATTCTGAAGTTAGATTAGAACATCTTAATTTTTATAGGTTTTGTAGGTGGACATTTGCAACAGATGTAAGCCTTGCAACTGTGTAATAGTTGGGATTCAAGGAAGACTTTTAGAAGTAGGATAATTAGAGTTGCCTTATAGGACAGCAAGGCAATATTCAGAAAAATAAATGTGAATCGACAATATTGAGAAAAAGGGCTGTCTGACATCAACAAACAGAAATGCTAAGGCACATCACAAGTTGAAGATACTATGTGTGAAATTTCCTTGACCAAAGAAAGAGTAACCAGGACAATTGATTCTTAGAGCCCGATGCTGCATGCTATTAAAAACAAAGGCAGGTACATTATCTTGGAAGCAGCTGGTTAAGTCTGGGGCCTGAATAAACAGATTATTGTCCAAGTAAATCAGGAGCTCTCTGCATTTCTTGGATGGCAACCCTACAAAACATGGTCACTATGGAGTTATTTGAAATGAAGGCAGTGAATGTATTATGTACTGATTTTTATACTAAAGTGCTTTACAAGCCACGAACAGTCAGAGTGGTTTTTTGTAACTACATGTAGGGAGGTTAATAAACTGGGGGGAGTGTTAATAAAGCTCAAGGGAGTTAAACAGAGAAGATAATGACTTTCTGAAAGATCATTATATACAATGCCCTGGTTTTGCAATATGCTTCTGTTTATATAATGCAACAGTAATTGTGGCAGAAATGAAAATGCTTTTGTTAGTTTGCATTACAACAAAGTTTAGGTAATTTAGAAAACAATGCTTTGGTAATATAAACTGTCAGATTACTAAATACTAAATGCAACACTCTTATTGGTCCACTACCAGTCCTTGTGTTGCTGGAATGGATCACTAGTAGTAAACACAGAATACAGGGCCCCACCCATTATGAGAAGAGGCGTCGGCATGTTCCACTGTGCAATAGCTTTTAAACGAAAATAATGTTCCATTAGCATTGTCTTACTTTAAAAACTCAAACACAGTTTACAATAACAAAAATGCCCTATGTGTTGGTCCTTTATCATCAGTACCAGTCGAATGCTGCTGCTTCTGGTTTCACTTCATGCTGTTACTATCCCAACTGGTTCTTATTCCACTGGCAAAGGACTATTAAGCCAGTCCTTCCTGCTTAAATAATTAAGTGAAGAGCCGGTCATTCTAAATTCACACATCGCAAGGGCTAGTGAACTTTGATAGCTTGAGTAGCACTGTTGGATTATAGGCCAATGAATTGATACATACAGCACTTGAATTGTTAATTTATTTATTTATTAGAAAAGTTGGATTTACAACCTTTGAGTCATGGACTCATTTACAAAGGCACCTCATCGCAGTGAGGTAGACACAGTTACATAGTGTGGTTACAACACTGAGAACAGTACAGGTACAGAACATTAAACATAGAGTACAAATAGGTTACATAATAATGTTACTTATAATAGGTTACAGTCATATACAAGGTACCCAAGGGTTACATTGGGGGTACAGCCCTGGACATACCTAGATAATACCTGGAGAGGGTGGAGGTAGGGATGGGGAGTGGGGAGGGGATGGGGAGAGGATAGGCTGCCCGGAGGATGTTGTCAAGTCAGGGAGGACTGACAGGAGGATCCCACAGTGGGATTAATTAGGTGCATCTACAGCAATGAATGTCGAAGAGATGGTTCTGGAGGGTGATTTTGAAGGGACCAAATTTGGCAATGTCTGTGATGCAGGATGAGAGGGAGTTGAACCAAGCAGGGGCTCAGTAATGGAAGGACCTCTGGGCTAGTGAGGTCTCAGTTCTGGGCACCAGAAAGATGGCCTTGACAGAGCTACAGGTGGCAACAGACGAGGATGCATGCCATAGGGAAGCAGAGACCCCTGGTGGGGGGAAGAGCCCTAGAAGGAATTTTTACTGAGCAGGCAGGTCTGGTAGTGCAGACACTCCTCAAAAGTGAGCAGGTTGGCAGTGGAGTAGAGCAGACAAGTGTGAGTGTGGCTAGGGGCTCCGGTCAGGAGCCTGCAGGCCTTATTGATTGAGAGCTGGATTTAGTCAAGGCTGTATTGTCCACCACAGCATAAATGGGCAAGCCATAGTCCACTAGTGACAGGACGGAAGAGGTGATGGCCAGACAGAGGGCAACTTAGGGAGGCAATCTCTATGATGGTATAGTAGGCCTATCTGAGAATTTATGGTGAAGGATAGGGCATTGATGTGGGTTTGGAAGGTGAGAGCCGAGTTGAAAGTGATGCCTAGATATTTGTAAGAGGTCACTTGCTCCAGCTGGTGCAGAGTGCTGGGGAAAATGAAGAGTGGAGCATTCTTGGCCTTGTTTTGGTGATGGGAGAAGAGCATTGACTTGGCCTTCTTTAGGTTAATGACAAGTCGGTGGTCAAGGAACCACTTTTCAGCTTGGTTGTAGGTGTGCTGGAGGGATACCTGGAAAGAGGAGGGATCGGGGTGGAAGGCAAAGAGAACCGCATCGTCAGCATAGAGGAGCATTTTTCCTGTGCAGGAACTGGAAAGAGTGTTGAGGTAGAGGCTGAAAAGTACAGGGCCCAGAATGGATCCCTGGGGCACCCCGGAATGAATGGGCCAGGTATTGGACAGGGAGTCATTTATCTTCACATGCTGGGACCTAACAGAGAGGTAGGCGGAGAACCAGGCAAGGGGACCAGTGGAAAAGCCAAGTTGGTGGAGGGAGTCGAGCACAAGGGAGTGACAAACAGTGTCAAAAGCCATGGAGAGCTCTTTTAATGCAGCAGGCACCCTGGCTCACCCCATGAGGCTGAGGTGCCAGTAGACCACAATGTCACCTATGGTTTGTAGCTCTCACATCTTAGAAACGCATATGAGACCACTCTTAGCTATAAGAGTGTGCTCCCTCACTGAAGTAGCACACATAACGACTTTTCTACTATTTAGGGATATTGATTTATTTTTTTTGTTAAAAGAAAAATCTATTCAGAGACATGTAGCCAGCCAGACAAACAGAGCAACAGATAGTTCAGGAACAAACTTTTTTATAAAAATGGCCTCAGAAGTGCTGAAATCTGATTGACTTCTAGGATTCCAACAGCCTTACATTAATCCATGTTATACCGCCATGAATAGCCTGATCACCATGGCACATGGATTCTTCCTGTCAGCATTCCATCCTCTAGCACTGCTGAATGTGTGGAATTATGCATTCTGATTTTGAACCAGCATTCTTAAACTGTTGGTGGAAAAACTATTTTATTAAAAATCTCCCACTAAATAAGGAAAACATTTAAAAAGTATACTTTTAACAATTTTCTTTTGGAATCATTTTTTATAATAGCAATAAGGCACTCCCAGGAGTTAGATTAACAGTTAGTTAATCACCCCTAGGGGCAGTATGGCTTCGGCTGCCTCGTGCCACATTACACTTTTAGGGGTGATTAACAGACTGTTAATCTAACTCTGGTCATGCCTTATTGCTTAAATATTCCCCTTTTAACTTGAACAGACAATATCTTCCTACATCCAAAATGTAATGCAATCCTCAGGTTCTTCATGAATAGTGGTGTATTTTTGGTACTTTTTATCAGAGTTCTCAATTATCCCAGCCTATTACAGTCTGAAACCAAACAAAGGAAAGACAGCACTGATTTCTTGTATAATTTTTTACCTGTAGTTTTTTTTTTCCAAAATCATTTGATAAAAGAGTAGTAATCACACTGTTCACAGTAGGGAGATTAGTCAGTCTGGACAGTGACGGAAGAACTCATTAATCTTCAGTTGATCTGTTGAGGTAGTCATCTAAGCTTTATCACTGTATGACTAGAAGCACTTTTTCCTCCCAGGGACAGAAATTTAAGTGCTCACGTCCCACACAATGACATGAAGTCATTTACATGACTGACACAGTACAATGAAATGGGGGGGGGGGTAGTACTTTATGTATATGTATAATACTAAACAAGTCACCTTCTGACCATCACTTGGCATTTCAGAGGAAACTTAAAGCCCATAAAACAATTCAAAATGAGCAGGTGATAACTGGTGTCAAAGCAATCACTTACTGTCTCAGAAGAAGGAAATGTTTTGCAATTACTGTTTCTGTGGCTAATTGTGGGACATTACTGGCACAAGGTAATAGCCCTCAGATAGTCACACTATTAAAGACAATTAAAACAGCTTCACAATTACAGGGATGCTGTCAACCCCTTTTGGCCTCAAAATGTGCCCAGTTTAAAAACCACATGCTATGCCTGGTCACATTCTGTAGATACTGCTGATGTAGCTGACAGTTTGACTCTGATTCCTTTTTCTTTTTAAAAATGCAAAGCAGAATACTCACCACACTGGTGTTGCCACACAACAATGTGTTTGTTTGCAATCCTTGATCAACTCTCACTGCATCTTTCCTGAACTTGGGAACACCCCCTTCACTGTCCAGATACTCATGATGCAGTGGTAAGAGTGGAGACTACTGTTTCATGAGTGACTGAACTGGCTGGGGGTGTTCCTAATGTTCAGGAACTATGCAATAAGATTACATCAATGATTTGAAACAAAGCTTGGTATAATTCACCATTAGCATGCATGTCAGTGCTACTAAGAACAGAAGCATGTAAAACAGCCAATACTATCAATTAATTTTAGAGAAAGTAAGCAGTCATATGATGTGGGGTTTCATCTAGAAATTATATGATGCAAAAATGGTTGACAGTGTCCCTCTAACATGCATGGCAAGTGCATGAACTGTTATAAGTACAGTAGGTTGTTGCTACTGTTTGTGGGATTTTAACCAGACTCTGGAAATATCCAACATGATTTATACACACAAAAGTCAATCTTAAGGACAAACTCCTGTAATGACTGAAATACAGTCTCTGCTTTATCAAGATTGTACAGTGTGTGACAGGGAGCTCCTGCCACTCTTGAGGACCGACCTTTCCTTAAATCTGTTGCATCAGTTCTTCTATTTCTTAGCCTAATCTATCCTTTACAATTTCTAGTCCATAAGGTTGGTCACCTATGGGCACCCCCTTCCCTTTCTTGACTGTGCTATAGTGTCCTCTTTAATTTTCCTTTTCCTTCTCAGGTCCTCATACAGGAGGCTATTGTGGTGCCCTCCAAACATATGTAAAACAGGTTGTGTTTATCATTGTTGATTTTGCATGTAATAGCACTGTGTCATAAAATACCTTGATATATATACCTTATGTTTATGAAACTTGTACTTAAAAAGTACTAAGTGACTATTACAAAAATTAAGTTAGTTGTGCTATTCAAAATGCATGTAAATTGCTATAAAGTGAACAAGTCTGACATTTCATGGTGATTTGCAGATATCCAATGGTGCTTTGCATTATGGAAGTATGTGTGATTTTGTGTTTCTTTGAAACTGAACTTATTCTCAAAGCCCTTTGGGGTAACCCTTTTTTCAGTGCTTCTGCACTGAGGTTCTTTGTTTTTAGCTTTTTTTTTGTTGAGCCCCCATTATCCAAGCAAATGTGGCCCACATAGGGATGAAGGGTTTTCACTAAACATTTTTAGACCAGAAATCAGTGTAAGCAGATGCTGGCTAAGTACAGAGAACGGACATTCATAGTCTGTTGCTGCAAACTGATGTACTGAAGAAGGAATATGCCATTTCTGAAGGTTATTTTCTGTACTTTGAATAAACAACACACAAAGATTGTGTGCTGAACTTGAAGTTTGGTGTCTGGTCCATCTGTTATCCCACAACCCCTCCATACAGAGCCTTTGAGACAGCAAAAAGTGCTGTATTATTATATATGTTTAAAAAAAAAACAAATACTGTAATAGAGAAATGTTTTTGTCTTTGAAGTAGGGCAATATTGTTTCAAATATAAAATGCTAATATTTTCTTCCTAATAAGTTTGCTCCATAAGGTGACTGCTTTTACAGAATTTTGTTCTTCAGGTTTCACATTGTCACGGTTATTTTGTGACCCTGCCAATTTCCATGGTGGAATGTGCTAATGGTGAATTTTTGTTGAAATAGTCACCTGTTTGTTACAATTATGTAGCTGAAAATCAAGCGTTTCTTTCCTAATTGGTATCTGAGTCATACAGAGGCAATGCGGTGACTGCAACCATACGGGCTCATCTGCAAGTTCACCTGTGGCTAACATGATTAAATTATTCCTTCTGCTGGTAACAGAATCCTCTTTCAAGTAGAATTTTATTAAATGTTTATTCCAAATTGTTTCTGGAGTTAATCTGTTGGTTGCTTGATTAAACTCAGATCAAAACATAAACAAGCTCTGCAAAGCTAGAACCTAAGGGATTTGTGATATTGTAGTAATCTAATTCTTGGTTGAGTTCCTGTATGATGTTTGAGTTAATGTTCTTAGTATGCTCTAATTACAGTTAATAAAATGAATGGGGTTCCTGCAATCTGACTGGTGGAGAACTATTGTATATTAAGCACAACACCTCAGTTCAATATTGTTTCAAGGACTGCCAACCAAATTATGCTATTAAATCACTTCACTTGTTCCACTGTTTCAAGACAACCCAAGCAAAGCAGCATGAATAATATGTAATGTTTCATAGAAGAGACCAGCTAACCAAATGATGCTGCTAAATCACTTCACATTGTTCCACTGTTTCAAGACAACCCAAGCACAGCAGCAGCATGAAAAATATGTAATATTTCATAGAAACATAGAAAATGTTAACCAATAAAGGTCTATCGCCCATCTAGTCTGGCCAAGCCTGCCTGGTTCATTTTCATTTTATTTCGGGATAATACCATTGAGCATTGTTCATTCACAGTGGTGTCCCAGTTAGAAAATGTATGCAAATACAAGTTACACAAAGACATTATAGCACAATTAGATAATTTATACATTTTAAAATTTTAAGGAACTTAACAAACATGGTACATTCATATGCATCAGAAATTTCTAGCAGTTATGGGACTGTGCCCTGTTAGTCCTCAGTTCTTTCTCCTCTTAACAACTGCTTTATATGTACTTTCCCATGTGTTTTTCTTTTGCCTCTCTTTGAACCCCCCACACTATCTCATCAATATGACCTGTTCTGGTCATTTGTTCCAGTTTGCCACCACTCTTTCTATGTGAAACTAGTTCCTGTCATCCTTTAGAACCATCCCCTTCACCAATTTCACGGAGTTTCTGCTGGTGCCTGTGTCATCACACATTGTAAACAACTCACTGCTGTCAATTTGTTCATCCCGTGGAGACACTTAAATGTCTCGATCATGTCTGCCCTCATCCTCCTGTCTTTTGGCATGTTCATATTTAGATTCTTCAAGTCATCATCACAAGTTTGCCATTATTGCCCCTGTATCATTTTGGTCGAACCACCAATCTATACAGGGGCAGTATTACTTCCACTTTTCACACTTCTCATACATCACAGCATCCATTCTGCTTTTACCACAGTCCTATTACACTGTGCAGATGCCTCACGTTCTCCATTATTGCCACCCCAGGTCCTTGTTCTCAATTGTCCTGTCTACTAGCACCCCATCCATCCTGTATTTTGTTCTTGAGTTCTTTACCTCAATATGCATTACCTTGTACTTTTGTGCATAAAATGTGTCCTCAACTACCTTTCTGGTCTTTCCAGAGCTTCTGTATGGCCCTGTCACCTCCCTCTGTGTCCACTCTATCAGAGGTCTTGATGGTGTCTGTGAAATAGCATATTTTACCCCTGGCCCCTCCTGTATCACAAACAAAATGTTTAAAGGTACTCAAACAAGCAGTTTTTAAAACTGCAATCTCCAAAATCTGTCTTCATAGCAAGGTAAAGTAAAGGCTGCTGTTTACATTTATGCTAAAACTGCATTTATGTAAATAACATAAATGCAGTTTCATAGCTTTGAAAATGCAAACATCAGCCTTTCACTTTCAAAAACAGCCTTGGTTCCAAGATGTCTGCCAAGTGTGTTAAGGATGAGTCATGATGACATCATAGGAGCCAGAAACAGAGATCCACATATATTTCTATAGTGCTAACTAGTCCTTCTTTCCCTCTTTATTTTGAATTGTTGTACCAGAATGATCAACACCATGTATTAACTCGTGGATTATTTTGAGCATTACAAATGTTAGGCTATGATTTTGTTCATTTTGTTTATTTTAACTTGCAGAAAAATGTTTTGCAATCCAGCTGGCTTTTTCTTTGGCAAACTGCATTACAGTACACTTCAAATACATGATGATCTAGTGGTTATATAATGCACTGAATTTTGTTTTTGTTAACCAGGAGAGACACACTAAGCTGAAAGCTTGTTTACAGGTGTGGCCTGGGAGCACAAGGAAGTTTAGTGACTTGCTCAGGGTCACACAGCAAGTACCAGTCTTGTTCAGTTCCAAAGCTCATGCTTTCTTGTTAATCCACAATAAGGCTTTCTTTTCCATGTGAACCACCTGCACCTAACATGCCTTCTGTTGAACACCCCACCATCCATACCCTGTCCTTAGTAATGCCTGGGGCTGCATATGAGCTTGCGGTCTCATCAAGAGAATTATCAAGCCTCAGATTGTAATCTTGTACCTCAGAGAGTTGTGCACACCTATACTGATACGCATCATCAGCCGGCACTATTAAAAATGCCTCCCAAATCACTCTCCAGTCCATATTCTCAATGTTTAACTTCTGCTCCCACAGTAAACATTGAGTGGATCACCACTCTTCTGCACAGTGAAGGTAGTATGTACAGTTCCCTGTTGTGTTTTTCTCCCACCTCATTAACCAATAACTAGGTCTTCCTGGAGGGCCAAGCAATAAGCATCATGACCCACCAGAAAAAACTGCTGTTCATGCCCACATAAGGGCTGCACTTACAATGGATAACAGTATTATTAGCAGGAGAGGCATATTCATACCTTGAGTGACTCCACCTGACTGCCAGTGTCAGTCTACTCCTTTACCTGTGATCTGCAGAACCTCAAAGGACAGTTCCCAGCAATTCTTTTCCAGAACTTTTCTGTGCTCTACTCCACAATGCGAGTTGGCTGGCTACCACTCTTCCAAATCTTAAATGAGCTATACACAACTCCCTCAATACTGTCCTAAGAAACATCAACATCCCCCCCACACAAGAATAATCTCCCTACACTGAATTCAAGTAACAGTTTAGGTGCAGCCTTGCCACTCTGAGTATTTGTCATCGCTGGCTACTCTCATCCACGTTCAGGTAGTCATCACAATGCTGGCAGCCCCGCATTTCAGATCTTACAGTGATCTGTTCAGCGTCCTCCTTCATGTCTTCAGCTAACCTGAATATAGCTGTACCCTACTGGAAAGGCCTCTTCAGTACCTCTCTGGCATTCATTCTTCTCACCTGCTTCCCACACCAAAAACTGGTGAGTTCACTACCCTTCTGCATCACGAATGTGTTTAGTACAGTCTCCTGTGTTATATTTACATATTAATAATAAACATGATCTTCTGGTAAGCCAGGCTGATACAGGTAGCAGCATGGCACAAGCGGAGAAATAGGCTTTCCTACCCATATTAGATCTAAGCCACCTATGATTAGGCACTATTAAATGATATGCATAATGATGTGCACACCCATCATTTAGCAGTGCCTAATCAAAGGTAGCTTAGATCTTAGAATGATAGGAAAGCCTGTCATTCCCCTTGTTCCCTGCTGCTATGAGCCTGACTTACTGGAAACACATGTTTATATTTGTTATGTCAAAAATAAAACAGGGACTGTACTACTTGCATTCATGATGCAGATGGGTGATGAGCTCACCTGTTTTCGGTGTGAGGAGGAATAGTGAAGAATAAATACCAGAGGGGGACTGAGAAGACCACTCTTGCAAGGTACTGCTATATTCAGGGAAGGGGAAGACAGAACGAGAGAAATATGAGCAGATTACTGTGAGAAATAAGATGTGGGGCTGCCAGCACATTGATCACTACCTGACCCCATTGTCCTGGCCAACATTCCCCTTCCCATAAAACCAGTTCATGCACTTGTCCAAGGTTGTGTGTGGATATTAATGTATGAAATGGCTGCCACTACACGTTCAGTCACTTCTCTACCAGTCTAGTATTGCTTGTACTGCAATTTGGGATACAATGTGTATGAAAACCACTATATAAATGCAGATTCTTCTTCTTATTATTGTTATTATTTCCCATGGAAAAAGAAAACAAAGACAAGCATATATTTGAGTTTTGAGAAAGTATGAACTCTAACACTGGACCACACAAGAACTTTGCTACAAAAAAGTGGTGGCTCTAGGGTGGTGAAGGTGTATGCTTCCCCACATAGTAACATACTTTCCTACTGCTGCTGCATTTCAGTTTGTTGAATAAGTCTGATTTATTGATTGCACAAATATTTGCATTCAAACTATGGATTACATTTGTAGGTTCTGTCAAAACAGTACTAGAAAAGAATAATAGCAGAAAATATAAAGGTTTAATAAAATGTAAAAGTGCATATTAAGCATGCACATCACCCCAGCACCCCTATTGTAGCATCCTGGATCCACCATAACCACTAGACCACCAGGTTTTTCAAGATTTGTACTGCACTGTGGTTTGCCACAGAGAAAGTCGGTTGGATTAAAACACATTTTCAGCATGTTAAAGTAAACAAAATGAACAGAACCATAGCCTAACACGTGCATTATACAAAATAATGCACATGGTTTTGACCATTTGGGTGAAATAATTCTATACAAAGGGAAAAATAACTAGTTAGCACTGTACAGAGCCATATATCTCTCTCACTTTGGCTCCAATGATGTCATCACATAACACATTTGGTGGCCATTTTAGGAAGCAGGTAAGACAGTTTTTTTGAAATTGGAAGGCTGATTTTACAATCTTCAAATGCTCTGGAACCACATTTAGGTAAATTATGTAAATGTAATTTTAGCATTAATGAATACAACACCTACAGAGTCAGATTTTTGAATAGTTTGTTGTCAAAATCTTGTTTAGGTATCCTTTAAGAAGACCATCCATAAAACCAATCCCTGGAGCATCATGCTTGTGGCTTCCTTTAGCTCTGAGTGCTCTTTATTTAGGACTACCCTCTGGGCCCTCTCACACAGCCATTTTCTTATCAAGCTTGTTGCCTTTTCACCCACACCCAGGCTTCCCAGTTTCTTCACCAACCACTCATGTGGGATGGAGTTGAAGACATTGCTGAAATTTATATTTAAGTCATCTAAATTTCTCAGAAGTGCTGCCAGTGTGGGATAAAGGAAAAGCACCAAGCAAGTCAGAAAGATTGAAGTAGGTAAATCAACTAATAGTTGCATGACTGGTGCCGAGATGAGGATACCACTACATAGGAACTGGCACAACGTTTGGGAAAGAGATTTTTAAATACAATGGATTGCTCCTAAACAGAGAAGGTGTGCAGCACTTGGACAAAAATTTAATATCTATACAGGTAGTTTAAACTAAATAAAGGGAGGATACAGCTCACACCCCTGCTATTGGTGGGCTGCTCATCACTTCCCAAAATGCCAAATGCACGATACTTGCCCAGAAACAAATAAGAGCCAACATCCACCCAAACCAGCAACCTCCATTATCTCTTGGCTGGAAAGAGCACACTGGGGTGATCCTGGAACAGGGTACAACCTCATACCAAAGAGGATGTACATTCCTGAAAGGCAATCATTGCAAATAATAGAGCCTAACCAACAAACATCCCAAACTCACAGCCATCCTGGAAACAGAAAGGTTGGACTGGGTGGCTGTAACAGAACCATGGTTCAAGGAAAACCATGGATGGGATACGGCCATTCCCAGTTACAATCTGTTCAGGGAAGATAGGCAGCACAAAGGAGGGGGGTGGTGTAGCCATTTACATTCAGGAGGAAATAAATGCCACAGAAGTAAAAGGTAACCTGGGGACCTTGAGTCACTGTGGCTAACGGTAGACATGGGCATAGGAAAACCCTTCAGAACTGGTGTCATGTACAGACCCCCAAGTCAAGGAGATAAAGATGACAAAGACCTAATAGGCAAAATCCATAAAATATCTAACAAAGGTGAAGTAATACTGGTGGGGGACTTCAACCTACCAGATATTAAGTGGAACACACTAGCAGCTGCAACAACAAGAAGTAGGGACTTCTTATTGTCACTACAAGGTGCGGGACTGAGACAACTTGTTAAAACCCCAACTAGGGGAGATGCCATTCTTAATCTAGTCCTCACAAACTTGGAAAGAATCTAGGATATTGAAGTGGGAAGCCATATGGGCAACAGCAACCATTGCATGGTAAGCTTTAAGGTAAACATAACACAGGACACCAGCCACTCAAAGATTAAGATGCTAGATTTCAGAAAGGCTGACTTTCAAAAAATGAGGACCAACATTAGTATCCAGTTAATGGAACTAGAGGCTGGGGAGGTGGAGATCATGTGGGGGGGGAGGGACTCAAAAGAGCAATAAAGAGTGCCAGAGATTAATGTGCCAGATGGGTCAGCAAAGCAAAAAGAAATCATCTATGGTTTTCAAGGAAGTGGCTACCACAGTCAAAGAAAAGAAGAAGCCGCAAGCATATACCAGGAAGCCAAAACTGAGAAAGACTGGGAGTTGTACAAGGAAATAATGTGAGTCTAACAAACACATTAGAAAGGCAAATGCCCAGAAATGAAAAAGACAGCAGAAGGGGCAAAGAGAGGAGGCAAATCATTTTTAGATACATTAGGAAATGAAGGAAAGAAAAAGAGAAGATAGTAAAGATTGCTTTGGGAGAAGGGAAATGCACCAAACACAACCCAGTGAAAGCCGAAATCCTCAACAAATATTTCTGCTCAGTGTTTACCAAAGAGAACCCATGGGATGGCCCAGCCCTGAAAAAAGCATAACACCCCAGGATCAAGGGATAGACACAAGTCCCTTCACAGAAGCCGAAGTATGGGATGCGCTAAATAAACTAAAAGCAGACATAGCAATGGGACCAGAAGAGATGTACCCTAGAACCCTTAAGGAGCTGGGGGAAGAACTGGCAGCCCCTCTGGCACTTCTATTCACAAAATCCTTGAAGAGCAGAGTGCTACCCAAACACTGGAAAAAAAAACAATAGTGGTTTCACTTCACAAATCAGGCAGTTGCAAAGAGGCTAGTAATTACAGACTGGTGAGCCTCATGTCTATAGTAGGGAAACTAATGGAGACACTACTCAAACAGAGGATCACAGCATTCCTTGAAACTAGCAGCCAACAAGACCCTAAATAGCATGGTTCACAAGAGGTAGGTCATGCCAGACAAATCTGCTTGAGTTTTTTGATTACACTACAAAGATAGCGGACAACAGTGGGGCAGTAGATGTGGTCTGCCTAGACTTTAGTAAGGCCTTCAACTCAGTTCCACACAGAAAGCTGGTAAAGAAGCTTGACCACACAGGGGTTGGTCCAAAAGTAGTCAGATGGGTACAAACTGGTCAAAAGGCAGAAACCAGGGTACAGGTAAATGGAACAGAATCAATGGAAGCAGGGTGACTAGTAGGGTGCCCCTGAGATTAAGTGCTGGGGCCTCTGCTATTCAATGTTTTTATAACAGACATCACTGATGGATTGGAAGGGAAGGTGTGTCTGTTCACAGTCAACACCAAGACATGTAACAGGGTGGACATCTCAGATGGAATGAGCAAGATGGAAGCTGACCTCAAGAAACTATAAGAATGGTCTGGAGTGTAGCAGCTGAGATTTAATGCCAAAAGGTGCAAGGTCATTCTCACAGGAAAGAAAAATCCAGAAAGGAGCATTACCTAGGAGACAAAAGACTGGTGGCCTCAAACCAGGAACGATATCTGGGAATCATAATCTCAGATGACCTGAATGTTAGAAAGCAGTGTGAGATGGCAACATTAAAGGCCAACAGAATGCTGGGTTGCATTGGGAGGGGAATCATAAGCAGGAGAAGGGAGGTGGTACTACCACTGTATAGATCACTGATCAGGCCTCACCTTGAATACAGAGTCCAGTTCTGAGGCCCACCCAGGAAGGACATTGACTGGGTGTAAACAGTACAGAGAGAAAGGCAAAAAAAATGATTCTGGGTCTACAGTACATGTCCTATAAGGAAATACTTAGGGAAGTGAATATGTACTCCCTGAAGCAGAGAAAAGAGAGAGAGGGGACATGACTGAAACATTCAAGTGCATAAAAGGCATTAACAAGGTACAGGCACAGGAACTTTTCACTTCAAGAAGGGCTCCAGGACCAGGGGACATGATCTTAGCCTGCAAGGAGAGAGATTCTTTACCAACACCAGGAAGTTTTTCTTCACAGAAAGAGTGGTGGATGCCTGGAACAGCCTGCCCCAAGAGGCTGTGGGGGGATTCAGAAATGCATGGAATAGACACAAGGGAGCCCTGATTACAAAGGGCAACTAGAGTTTCAAAATATGTGTAAAACGAATGGGCAGGCTAGATGGATCTAGTGTTCTCCTTCTGCCATCATCTTCTATATTTCTGTGTTACTGTCTGACTCTATTCATGTCCTTTGTCACTAAATTGAAAAATCCAGCCTGGTTTACCTGGCATTACCACTCACTGATAAATTCATGCTGTCTGGAGTCCTGCAGGGAGCTGGCATCACTAAATCTTAGTATCGTCTCCATTATAACTGATTCCAGTAGACTGCAGTTGCATAATAACTAATACATGAAAACTGCTAGTTGCTATAAGCAAGTACAGTTACACTATAAATTTATTTATTTAGTTAATTTTTATTTACCAGGTGAGTGTGCTAGACAATAGCAGTTGCCTATTTTCGGGCATGACCTTGAAAAGTACAACCTAGAAACAATATTAACATAAGAACAATATAATAGAGGAAGTGAAATTTGGTTTGATGAGAATACACTGTACTGTACAACACTGAAACAAAAACACTAACAAAAAATGGATTACAGGAAGTGGTAAACACACATTGGGCAAAAGCCATCTAGCACATAAGCCAGAGAGAACAATCAACTAAGTCATATCATAGAATACATGTTCATTTTAACAAAACCAAAAAAGTTGAGCACTCGCCAACCTCAGACCAACAAGGGCACAAGTCTTTTGTAAAAAAATATTTCATTACAACATATCAAAAGTATGTAGCATAAAAAATGCTTGATACATTTTGGACAGATACTACCATCCTTTCTCAAAGGCTAATACAAACAAGTGTAGCAGTAGTTAATAAGGTGAATTCAAAAAAAAAGTCACACATCAAAGCAGCATTCTGATTGGTTGGAATGTCACAGTTCATTCTAAGGTTCCACCAATCACCAAACAACAATCCTTATGACCCAAAGTGTTTAACAGTAAAATCCACATTTAAATACACAATGGATCAACATGATCAATTCCATAGAATGCTAAAAAATCACAGTGGGATAATAGGGAAACAGGGAAGGTGGGGAGGAGTGGGTAAGGTGAAAATAATTAAAAGGGGGAACTGGGAGAGGGGGAACCACATAGATTCGAGCAGCATTGTCTAATAAATAACAATATAGTAACTCCTTAGTATCATATATTTATTTATTTAGATCTAGGATTACATTTACCTTTGAGCCAAGGCTTTTTTACCAAGGTTCCACATCAGGAGAGTACATACATGTTAAACAAGGGCATATAACATTAAAGAGAGCATACAATCATATTCATCAGTTCAGGTGCGGCATCATGGTAAACAGGATACATAAATAACACATACAAAGAATAATTTCAGAAAACTAGAAGAAATTAGGAGGAAGAGTGAGTGGATAGGGAGTGGCAGCTGAAAAAGAGACTAGAGCAGCTCACAGCATTGTCAAAGAACATCAGAGGGGATGGTTGATCTCAATGGGGAAGGGAAGTTACATAAATAACAGAAGCAAATCCTAATAACAGCAACAGAGTACGTGGCTTAAAAATATGAGGGATATAAATTCATGTCTCTTGCTTAAAAAATGGCTTCAGTTCAAACCCATAGTTCAGCCCTTGTTCTCTATCTGCATTCAGATTTATAATCCAAAAGGCTTCACATGTCAATAGTAGATCATTAAAGTTGCCACCTCTTGGTTTAGGGAATACTTCATCTATGCCAATAAAGCTAAAATGTGGTCATTGGGTTTGTTAGAATTTGTTACGTGTGCTACTGTGGCATATGTTAAGTCACTATGTTTAATAGCCCTGACATGTTCACCCACTCACTCTTTTAGACTTCTTTTGGTTTTTCCTATGTAGATCTTACCACAGCTACAATATACCAAATAAATCAGTCCCCTTGTGTCACATGTAATGATCCAACAGATTTCAAACTTCTGTTCTGTAGTTTCATTCAGAAAAAAAATCTCTTTCTTAATCACTGGACATACTGAGCATTTTTATCAAGGGTGACACCCCCTTGCATGAACATGAAGTTGGGTTCTATTCCTGCCAGTCCGATTTTTAAAATGACTGCAAACTAATTTGTTGCCTATAGTAGGTGCTTTTTTAAAAGTAATCTGTGATGGGGTTGCTGCTATAGCTCTCAGGCCAGGATCACTGGCAAGAATGTTTCAATGCTTTATAGCAATGTTTTCAATATCCCTAGCTTGTGCAGGATAAGTAAGAACAAAAGCGAAATCTGTTTTTCTTGTGTGTAACTGGCATCATTTCTCTCATAAGCATCAAGCAGTGACTCTATCTTGTTCTGCTGCAAAATCATAACTAATCTTAATATCTCTGTTGCTGTAAAAATGCTGTAACAACTGACTACTTAAGGATGCTGCACTAGGCTGCCCACCCGATGGCACTGATGGTTGGCGTGCTGGACACCACACCACGCGCCATGCTGGTGACCCAGGTTTAGGAGCAGACTCAGGTGGCTGGGAGCTGGCTGGGAGAGAGAGGATTGAGCATCTGACGGACTGCTCTCCCCTCCCAGGTGGTATCCGGGGCTTGCTTGGTGCAGCAGTGACCTCTGGTGGAGACCAGTGGTACCACTTCTGCTGAGCCGTATGAATGGGGTGGAGTGGCGGTGGATATCAGTGGCTTGACCACATGGATGTCATTGCATGTCCACACTCCAGAAGGAAACTATATGTAAAAAATCCCCATCCTCGGGGATAGGCAAAGGCACCTCTGTCCCTACCGGGCCACACTCCCGGCTACAGGGCACTCTCCTCTCCAGGGCTGATCACCCAGCCCAGCATACTAGATTATAGATAGAGCACATTGGGTAAATAGGGTGGCCACATCTTGGGGGTTCAGAGCTGGGGGTCCATCAGGCTGGTGCGAGGAGAAGAAGGTGTCTCAAGTGGGAGGTAGAGCTCGGATTGAGGTGATGGCTGCTGGAGAGAGTTTCCTGAAGGATGGTGCATAAAGAAAAGATACAAAAAAAAAGGATGCTGCACTAGCCTCAAATCTAGCATTGGTACTGCAAAGTCCCCAAGGCATATTATGTCATTTTACCAGTCACAGATATCAAATATTCCATGAGCTCCCCAAGTCCCAGTCTTGAGTTTCTCAGCCGGTATATACACACAGCAAATATGGAGTTTCTTAACACCCCCAAGCAGTAGGAGGGAATGAATAACCTCACAGTTTGTGAGAGGGGGATCCTGCACTAAGGTGATGTTCAGATGAGCTTTATAGTATAGAGATAAGCCTCTGTCTCTTTTAGCACCGGTCTGATCTGCCCTAAGCATTTTATAACCATGAAGGGAGCACTGGGAATCAAGAACGGAGGGCTTAAGCCACGTTTCAGATATGGCTAAGATATCAGGGCTGTTCACTCTAATCCATGCCACCAGGTCAGGAGAATTGGCCAATAGACTCCTAATATAGGAAAACAAACTGAACTTACAAGCTCAAATGGGCAGACTAGGTGGGCCATAGGCCCTTATCTGCCGACACTGTCTATGTATCTATGTATCTATGTAACTGACAGGGTGTTCCATGCAGGTCAGAGTACCATGAGGCAAGTGGTGCTGAGTAGAGATGTGCAAGTGGGAAAATTCTCTCCAATGAGATATTTTGCAGATCGTCCCCACTTCACAGAGTGGATCACTGTGCGAAGTCCAGCTTGCCTCCAAACAAACTCCGCTACATGTGGATTTGGCAACTCCACTGACTTCATTTTGCAGAGTAATAGTGTTTGTTGTTAAATCATCCTTTCTAGTGGACCTTCCACCCCCACACCATCAGGTAAGGCCCCACTGACTCCCCAATCAGACCCTGATGTAAGAATAATTGTGTACATCCTCATGTCTAGAAGACCCCCACCACATACAATATGTCACATTAGTCTTTCACAAGCCACAGTCTGAATAGTGCAGGATTGCAGGTGAAAGCAGAGGACAGATTTTATTTTTGTTCTTGCATCCAGGGTTGTGGTGCATATGGGTCCAGAGCTCCAAGGTGCCGAACTAAGGTAGAGGACTGGGAACCAGTGACGTATGTAGCGTAGGGGGTCAGTGCAGGCAAGTGAGATAGGGTCATGGTAGGAGAAGGCCACATTCTCCACCATATGTGCTGTTTTGGTGTTGGTCTGCCACTAGGACTCTTACATTCACTTCAGGTCTTCTATGACCATCTCTCGCTGCTCTGGCAGACATCTTGCTGAACCGTACAAATGACTGAGTCGAACACAAAATAAAAGCATAAAAAATTTTCTTCAACACAGGAGTCACATGACACAATGAGGCTACACCTCAGAGTGAGGGGTTTCCCAGACTGCCTCTGCAATCACATGGCACTACCAGGCAGTGCAACATTTTGTTATCAACAACACTGTTCTGAGTGTTCTTAAGGGGCAGCAGCTAAACATTAAGCCCTGTATGTAATTGTGTACTTTACATTATCTAATTCCTCCCCCTGTGCTGAAGGGCTGTAGATCACTCCAGTACAAATAGTGGCTCTGTTCCCCATCCCAAGGGTGACCTACAGTACTGCTGCCTTCCCCTGTATCTGTCGCTTTTATGCTTTCCCTCACACAAAGTACAACACTCCCTCCTTTCCCTCCCACCCTGTCCTTTCAGAACAGAGCATAGCCTTGTATGGCCTTGTCCCAGTCATGGTTTCCAGTGCACCGTATCTCAGTAATAACCACAATATCCAAACTAGCCTCTGCCATGATGGCCTTTAGGTCTGGATTCTTTTTTCCTAGACTTCTAGATTCACTCGCATGCCCTTTCAGATGTTGTTTCCACTCTGCTTCTTATCCTCTTTTCTCCTTTTTGCCCTCCCCCCTAGTTTAATACTCCCATTACCTTCCCTCTTTGTTTCTACCATCCTGCTTCCTTTATTAATTTGCACACTGGAGGGTTCCTCACCCCTCAGGTTCTCCTTATTCTTTCTTCAGTCTGTGGAGGAGCAATTTTTGCTTCCTTGATTCCTTTAGCCACCCCATTCGATAGTTTAAATGTTCATCAAAATAACATTTAAACTGTCCACTATTTACTGCAGTTCCCTCACAGATGGATGCAGACCATCGCCATGAATTCCTAGGTGGGCCCCCAGTCCCCTTAACGCAGCTGAACCTCTCTGCAACATTCCTTCAGCCATTAGTTGAAGTTCTTGGCAGAGAGATCCCTTTTCTCTCCCCTGTCATAGACAGGTAACACCCATTTGAAACCCTGCACTATTCCAGCCCCATACCTAGCCAGCTATTTAATAAAGAGATGCATAATTAATCTGAAAAAGAACAATTCTAATCCTAATTCAGTAGTTAATAGACTCTGCAAATATGCATGTGTATACTCCCATTATTTGCCCATAATTATACAATGGCAAAGAAAATCCCAGGCTCCGATTGGTCACTTGGGACTGGACCCATGATGTTATCCCAGTCCAACATCACGGCTCTAGTTCCAGCACACACACGACCACATCAACCAGCATGAAAATTACTCCATGCAGCCTGCATAAGTGATCCCACTCTGCCGCCGCAAGCTGCATTACCAACTCTCGAGTCCCGACTCTTTCACTAGTCAAAGTAAGATAGCCCCTCTTAACACTCCCCAGCACTGACCATTCTCTAAAGAAAACCTCACCTTTTTTTTTTCTTCACACACCAGTAGCACCCACTTCACTTTCGTCACACAGGCACAGCGTTACAACGGAGCACGAGGTCAGCCGCTCTCTCACAGCAGCAGACAGTGGCTGGCACTGAAAAGCGGCAAACTTTATTTAATTTGGCCGTGTTCCTCATAGCGCCCTCTAACACCTGATCCAGAACCCAAAACCTCACCCATCCCAACAGCTGCTCCACGAGTCAAGATGACTTACCATTCACAGAAATGTGAAAGTTTCCACAACTCACGCTTCCTTCACATCACGGTTTCTTACAAGAAAAAAAAACAAGACAAACTTAATTACATCGAGGAGCAGTAGTGCTGGGGGGCAGACTACAACACAAAGAAAAACGTCTTTTCACAAAGAATAGGCAGGAGAGCAAACCCACAACAGCAAAAAGTAGCTCTCTAGCAGTAGCATCACCTGCTGCACATAAAATTGGACTTTTTGTTACAAAGTATACCTCCTCATACAAAAAATCAATTAAAACTTAAACAAAGATATATTTTTTATTTTTTTTTTATTTTCACAAAAGAGCTTCATTGTATAATAGCAATGATACACTCCAGGGTGTGTGTTGTGCTGGGATAACATCACTTCTGGGGTAATTGGATGTGCTCGGCCTATGGCCTCATGCCCAATCACCCCAGGCGTGACGCTATCCCCGCACAACACACACCCTGGCATGCATTATTGCTTAAACAAACCATTTCCCAGTCAAACCTTCAATGTCCACTGAGACTAGGCAAGAAAACTGAGTACACACACTCACGCTGAAGAACTCCAGAAGAACCAAACTTGGAAGTAAATAGTACTTTATTCAGCCACAGAGGACCAAACACAGGTGAACCACCAACCCAGCAAAGAGACCTCCTCAATGTTTTACGCTTGTATGCTTTGTCAAGGGGAATGATTAGCACCCCTCACCTGAGCAATAAATAGAGATCCCTTAAAGACACAGTGCAAATTTGCATTCACAAATGTGATAAGTGTGAGAATGCTCAATAGGATAAAAACATGGAAAAACAGAGATGTTTAAAACAAAAACACTTGTAAATTCATATATAATGAATCCCCAACATTTCTATATGTAATAATATTATTAATGACATTTGCAATACTTAAATTTCAACATTTTCATTATTTAGCATTGAATCCTAGAATTCATAAATACAGTGCAAATTCTGTTTTATCATTTAAACCTGAGGGACCTTTTGCTCTTCTCCTAAAGATCTAGTACTGTTCAAGTTGTGCTAACCTATTCTCCAGGTCCCTTCCTTGTGGTCCTATTTTTACCTTTTCAGTTGCTACAAAGGACCACACTTGAGCTGAACTATCCTGAAACAGGCTAGAATGTAATGCTGTAGCATATTCAGTACTGCCTGACTTAATGGCATGAACATGCTCCCCCACATGTTCCTTGTACTTCCTTTTGGTGTGACCGATGTAGTATGCACCACACGAACAACCTGCCATATATATAACATGCGTACTATCGCAATTAATAAAATCAGTGATGGTCATAGTAGCATTGTCACTTATTTTGATCGTGTTAGTGCATAAACACCCACACAATATTTACACCTCAGGCAACGATAGACACTTTTGGGGCAAAAGATGGTAACTAATTACCAGACAGTTTTGGTGCTCTTTGATAACTGTGAACAAGATGATCACCAAGATTGTGAACAGACTTAAAAACATCCTGGGAGTTGTTTGCACAAATTCTCTATTTGGATTCAGTTTTAGACTATCCCAATGGTGCCTAATGATCTTTTCAACTTGTCCAGCTTCAGTACTGTAGACTACTGTTTACTTCCAAGTTTGGTTCTACTGGAGTTCTTCAGCATGAGTGTGTACTCAGTTTTCTTGCTTTGCTACATTGTTGTTACTGCTGGCACCATGAACTGTGAGCTGCTCTGGACTTTGTTTCTATCCAGTGAGACTAGTTTGTCTCCTGCCTCAGTAATCTAACTAGGATTCATTATTTTAAAATATTCAAAATATTTCTAAAGTCTTGAACTAAGGGAAAACCCCAGAGCAGTGTCCCAGGAGCAGAAGTTGCCAGTCATAATGGCAAACCTCATATGATAGGATCACAAGCAGAGGGCCTAAAATTCAATATACTGCAGGTGTAACAAAAGCCACGCAGCATAAGGAATGGTGTTGCTTCATCTCTGTAGCCTCCACATGCTCATCCACCTGGAAATGCTCACGGTGCTGCTGCTAAGAGTCGACTGTCGCTCAGCTTAACACTGTGGGTACATTAATTCACTAAGAAACAAAGCTTATAGCAAACAAAGGTTTTGTTTTATAAAAGGTTATAAAAGTACAAAAAATGCAAGCGAGCTGAGCAGCAGGGTAGAGCAACCATGTGGCCATCTTGCAGCCCCCAATCCACTGGATTCGACATATTAGTAGATAATATAACCAGATGAAATATGAGCAAATAACATAACATAATCAAATATATTATATAAATATAATGCAATACAATCATTTTATTATATTGCATGTATTAATTTTATTTGTTATTGTTTTTATGTGCCAAGAAAACATGAATTATGAAACCGAACTCAAGAGTTGGGCTTGCCACTTGAATCCTGCCCTTCATGCTGTTTCAAATGCCTCTAGTGAAATGGGATGGGTGCTTTTGAAATGGACAATGATCAAAACATGATTTTTTGGGGGGTGTTAGAATTACATTTCTAGATGGATTACTGTTATTTCAAATAGGGGAATAGAAGCACTTGAAGGAAATGAGAGAAACTGGCACACTTCTGGATTGCTGAGGACGATTTCATCAGCAGGTGCACTGGGCGACTGGCAGGGACTGCTGCTTTTCGGTGCAATCGGGGCGGAACCAGTGGACTTCTGGGGACTAATGAACTCTGGTTTCTTTGGCTGTATTAGGATGCACCTCACAGCCCTTGTTCTCACAACCCACGACTATGACTCTAAGTCCCTTTTCTATCATGACTAACTCCAGTCTCCATCACCACCACTAGCAGAACTTGTACGTGATGACACTGATATGGTGGACTATTTATCTGCCCTTTCTCTTTCTGCCTACCTTTCTCCTCCTGTTCTTCTCTTCATGTTTTCTACATGCAGCAACAACACATGTATGGCAGGTGATGACATGAGACAGACACTATCAGATGCTTACAATGGTGACTCACATTAGTCATTGATGATTTTAAGATGCTTATGTGATACACATGCCCAACACATGGACAAGTCACAGTGCTGTACAACTTGTGAAGTGATAGGGAAGAGCAGTACACATACCTTCCCAAGTCGCAGACCACACCCCATCCCACCCCGCTAAGAAATCTTGTTACCTTATGTCTCACACTGTTTCAGTGTACTGTACTTATCACTCACTGACTGGCTGGCAGGATCACACACAGACAAAAAGATGTATGTGCCCTGCTGCACCACCATTCGTCCCCAACAAAAAAATGTCAAATAATTCCTTCCAAATCCCAGGCACCTTTTTTAGTTTGTTAAATTCAATGTATGCTACTCCTGCTGAAGATGGAAAACATTCAATAAAAAGATAAATATGGATTTCTATGCCCTCCACATCACCAGAACTCAGTAAATATGTATTTTTTTTCCCTGTCTGGTTATTAGAATCTGCTCTGATCCTGCTGCATGCAAGACCTGCAGCTCCAAATGCAGTCTTACACTGTGCATGCTCTCCATTCCTCTCCAACATGATTTCACAAGCCTGGTTGCCCGAAACTTCAGTTTAATATAATGAGAATTTGCATACTGGAATGATAACACATGTTTCTCTGATGATTGCAATGGTTTTCTGGTCAAAAGCCACACTTTTTCATATAAATGCAGTTCCACCCTGCCACAGATCCATCCCTGTGGAAAACAGCTGGAAATACCATGCAGCACACAGAGTGCTCAGTCTCAAGCATCACTGCCTGTCTGCTGCAAGTCAAGTGGCTTGCCAACAACTTGAAAATGCTCAATGTAAGTGTTGCATCATAACATCACTGTGCAGAAATGCTGAAGGGAAATCGCATTCCTTCAGTCCAACTTCACCATTGTCCAAACTGTTAGATTTTGGCATATTCACTGAATATAAATTTGTCATCAGCTCATCTTTAACTTTTGGTGGTATGACAGAGACTGCAACCCACTCAGACAACTCCAGTCCAGCCTGGGGCTACAGTAATAGTTATTATTCATTGCAGAGCTCAAACATTATACCCCCTGCCATCCCTTTCTTTTAACTCCAGGAGTCTGCAGGGGAGGACAAAGATCGAGCATTCAAAGGACTGATCTTCTTCTCTGGGAAGGGGGGCTCACCAGAAGTTGGTGCTTCACTGTCCTCTAGTGGTGGCTGGGAGACAGCCCACTGACACTCCAGAATGGGGAGGAGAGGAAGCAGACACTTGGAGGACCACGTGCAGATCTGTGAGCGCTCTCTCCATAGGGCATCATTGCACACCTCCTCTCCCAAGGAGGAGAAAATGGAGGAAAAAGTGTCCCAGGCATGGCAGGATGAATGCTGATCCTCATAGGCCCCGCTCCCATGAACATGCAGTAACCTCCACACCAGATCCACTCTGGCGGGATGAAGGATCCCTGTTGCCACACCATGGGGGGCAAGCCATGGATGAAAGCAGAAGGTAGGCTGTGAGCTGGAGACAGGGCTGGGGATCAGGCATGGTGGAAAGCTGCCTGGGGACAGTGGAGAAAAGAAACCAACTGTAAAAAGATTTATAAGTTTTAGTAATATTATTTGTAATCTGAATGTTTTCTGTATTATAAAGCACTTTGAGCCATGGAAAGGCACTATAAAAGTTCCTATCCCATCCTATCCTGTCCTGTCCTATCCTATCCTATCCTATCCTATCCTATCCTATCATATAAATAATGGGGTGTCAGAAGGTGAACAAGAACTAGAGAACATGATCTGAAGCTGAAAGGTGGTACAGTAGAATCAGGGTAACATGAGGAAGTACTTCTTTACAGAAAAGGGTGGTGGATACTTGGAACAACCTCCCACCCCCAGGATAGTTGGAGCAAAAATGGTAAAGTAATTCAAACATGCGGTCGACCACAAGGGTACCTAGTGACAGGAAAGAGGAGGAAAGCCACAGATTATCTATAATCTACGTAAATTAATGATAGCAAAAATGGGCAGATTAGATGTGCCTGGAGGTCCTTATCTGCTGACAAATTCTATGTAGCTATGTGTTTGGCAGTCAAGTAGAATTTTCATGAGGACCATGCTAAGGGTTGTTGATTCTGCACTAAAATATTTGGATGCCTGTTTATTTGGTTGCAGAAGTGGAATGAGGTTTCATAAACAACACCGCTGTGGCCATGACAGACAACCCCACAGGCCACATCCTCAGATTTCATAGCCTGGAACCCAGATTCCTCTTCCATGAATCTCACCATCATATAAAAGATGGAATTCTACAGTGTGGAAATGTCTTTAATTAAGTAATACTGATGAATATTGTGTTTCTACTGGTGACGGCAAAAGGGCTCAGCATTTTTGTGGCAACAATGGACATTTTATTTATTAATTTTGGTAACTAGGTAGGCCAACAGGGATATTGCTGTCCCTTTTCTGGGTGACCTTAATTAATTACATATAACAATCAAACAGCACATTGTCAAAGTACAGGTTCAGAGCACAGTCAAATCATGGTATAATCAGAAGTGCAAGATCAGTGAAACAAAACATACGTTTGGCCAAACATGTGGCAAATATCAAGTGATGTATGCATATCAAGTTTTTCTTTTAACTCTGCATGTTTGTAAAGCAAGTGCCTCACTACCAGAATTAGTGCATGTGCAAAACAAGCTGCATAACAGAAATCCCCATCATTGATAGCTTTCACCATGTTACTGTCTCTGTCTGTCACAGACATCTCTACCTTCAGAAGGTATTCAGAAGTCTAGCCATAACTGGATAAAATGTAAAATGTTTTCTCTGTTGTGTTGCCCTTCCATGACTGACCCATTAAGTCCTCTACTACTTTGCCTCTTTGAAAATGTTTGCTTCAATATAATTCCAGCAGGAGCTATTGGTGGTGGAGGCAAGATGGAAATGGCAGACTGCTCCAGATTTATGTAGTGAAATGCACAAAACCCTTCTGCCTCCTTCAGATGTGTCACCATCTGCATGTGCACCACCTGATACACAATTGGGAGAACATACTAAGAAAATGTGAAGCGTTATGAGATGTTGAACTTGGTTGTCACTTCATTCAAGAGTCTTCAACAGCCAGTGTCTTCTGCCATTGAGAATGGCAAGTGATCAAGGGCCATATTCTCCCAAATGAGTTGTGTGATGATTGGTACAGAACACTGATTCTCAAAGTTCGAGTATACTGATCCCAAATGATCATTCTAAAACACTGATTACAACATGCTTTCAGTTGATCTGTGGTGACCATCTGTAAAATACACACTTTAAATTATCACTTGTTTTTTTAGCTACAGTAGACTGGTGTTGGTGCTTAGGGTGAAACTGGGCATTGATTGAATGGTCCTGCAAAATTATGTGGCTTGGGATGGACCTGCCAGGTATGCTTCACCTGATACAGTGCAGAAGAAACAGCGCTACAGAAAGCGCTAATCCTCCTACAGCAAGAGGTTGGTTAGCATACATGGAAAACTTGCACACTCTGTTGCTGTGTGTCATATGAAGTGAGAAAGACACTGCTGGGGTGGTACCTGGTTGGTGCCTGGTTGAGCCGCTCCTGTGAAGGAGTGGCTAAGGCGCCAGCACCCAGTGGCATGGGGTACCTAGGTGTGTGTTCGATTCCTGCAGGTCCCATGCTGTTGTGCTTTTTTTTGAATGGGAATTTCCTCCAACATTTTGCCCCATCCCCAAATCCACACCTCCTTGGAGTTAGTTATCCAAATTCCTGGGGTGGGGAGCGAAGATCCCCATGTCAGGTGTGCTGGGGCAAGCCCCCACATTAAAACACAAATTTGTAGTTTTTCATGGTTACTGTTGCAGTTGGCGTTATATGCAGACAGTGTTTATGCATACACTGTTGTTTGTGCAGCATTCTGCTGTGCGCTATTTCAGGTGTGGCATTATGACCTTGTGCCAACAGATCAGGCAGCAGAACAGCAGGTACTACAGGGCTAATCATACTGTAATAGCTGGAGTAGGGCTTGTCTTTGGATTGTCTTTAGACACCACTGCCTAAGACACTTGCTTTCTTGCTGTTCTGTTTTTCTCTTTATAGTTTTGCCATCTCTCTTGTGATGCCCTTTGGTCTTCAGTATCAAACTCATCACCAAGTCATTGGTATAACTAACATCTGACTTTCAAAATCCCTCATTGCTCATCCTTCATTTTTATTCTGGTCCTACTCATGCTTCTTCCACCAGCTCCTCCTCTAATAATTCTTCCCTCCCTCCCTTCCTTCTGTCAAATCATTGCTATCTCTTTTCCCCTTCTCTTGTGGTCCTTGTTCCTCCTTCTGCTCCTTCTCTTCTTATAGGCCATGGTTTTCCCTGCTCTTTTACCTCTTCCTCTTATGTTTCCTCCTCCAATATCAGCTCAGACTCATGCTCCTGCTCTGACAGTGTCATATCTCTCTCACACTGGCACTATCGATTACACTTTACTTTTGAATAAGTGCTAAGTACTGGCTATTGTAGAATTGTGGGGTCTGTACACTTTACCCCCCACTCCCACGAACACCTGCACTTTTACCACTGTTCACTAGATAACAATATTGTCGGTGCCACACTTCATGGTAAACTTCCTCACGCAGTGCTCAGCAACAGCATTTGGTTATGTGCTGCTGCTGCTGTTGAATGAGTTTGGGGCTGGGGGGCATCTGACCGGTCTGTGGCTGACTGGAAATTATCCGTGTTGTGATGATTCACACCCAGGTGGCTGTGACAGCAGCTGCCATGTTGTTTGCATGAGATAAGCAAGGGGAAGGCTTGCCTTTACATTTCAAGATGGCTCACCTCAGTTCCTGACAGCAGAATTAGAACTGTAAGTCCTTGGAGAAAGAAGAGAGGAAAACTGTTGTCCTTCTGGAATGCACAGGGTGGCTTCATCACAGAGTGCACTAAATGAACAACTGGGAAGGCTGCTTGCAGTTGAAATGGAACCAATGGATGCATGGGAACTAAAGAACCATGGTTTCTTTAGCTGTACTGTCATATTCCCATCCCTAGTCCTTACAACTCAATGAATATGACTTCCCATCCCTGTCCTACCATTACTAACTCCTTCTCCACCACCATTGCTTAGAGAACCTCTTGGTGGAACTGGTATCATATATTCTTTTTTCTTGACCTTAACCAGCATCTCTTTCTTCTCCTGCTTTCTCCATACTGTACCCCAGGTCATATCTGTAAGCACGATTTTTTTAAGTATCTCTATATGTTTACCTGGTGAAACATTTTCAGTAAAGTAATACGTTCCACAGTTGTCAACAACACACACGCACACACACACACACCATATTATGACACAACACACACACACGCACACACACCATATTATGACACGACACATCCACAGCTGAATGCTATCATGTCACATAATTGTTGCCGACACATTTTAGATGTTGTTGTGATATGCATGGTGCAAGCACACAATGAAGTTCCACACAACTTGCAGGGTGACAGGGAACTGGGGAGATGAGCCAGAGCAACGCCACCAGGCCTCACACCCACACTGCAATGAGACCCCTTGTAACCTCAATGAGACCCGCTTGTAACCTCAATGAGACCCCTTGTAACCTCACTGAAACGCTGTGGGACCTACTGTAATGTCTCACAGTAATCTACTTCCTCACTCACTTACAAGATAACAGGCAAAATAAAATAAAAGATGGATTTCAGTACCCTTCACCACCAAAGGTCAGTAAAATGAAAATTATTTGTCAAATATTATGTGCAAGACACACATCACTATCAACTTTATTTATTATTGGTTTCTTTTGAGGGTACTGTATTTACTTTAGATTATTTTCTTTGATATTTCTGAAGGCCCCATTTTGTTTTCTTTTAAAGAACAAGATAGACAACAGAATTCAGTTATGTTACCAGATCTCAAAAGGCTACTGGTAAGCTTCTTTTACATCACACAGCATCTGCTCCAAGGGCCATTTATTGGCAAACTGATTTCTGAACGTAATAATTTGCCTGCTCATTTACATCAACCAAAGTCCTACTTGTCTTTTAAAAACAAAGTTTAAAAATATTGTTTTGAAAAAATGTTCTGTACCTGTACTTAGTGCATTTCTGTACTTGTTGTACTCTGTTAATTGTATTGATTTTTGTGTGTTTATGTCTGAGTCATCAATGTAAATGAGCATTTTATGCTTATGGAGTTCACCTGACTAACACATTTTAAATAACATAAATAAATAAATCCGTCAATCCTCGGCCCTGCCGCTTGTCCGATGCTAAAGTAACTGCCTTGCTTCAAGTCTGCAGCTCTAAAAATCACACATACTGCATGATGCTATCCTCTGCAGGAACAGCAGCAGCAGGATTTCTCTGGCTACCTACCTCTAACTAAACTTCAGTATTGCTAACTAGCTAACTTGAATGTCAGGACCTTCTCCACAGAGGAAAAGAGAGCTGGAAGTGACAAAGAGATGTGCACAGTGCAGAGTAATTGCTCTCTAGCTAGCTTGCTTTTTGTTGATCTTTCTAAATCATACACATAGGGCCCAATTTTAGAAAGGGTAACATCTGGTGTGAAGTAACTTGCTCCCCCCAAAATGGGCTGGCAGTATAGCCTAGAGGTTAGAGGAATGAGGTGTGAACGAGCTTGGTACACCCAACAGTCTAGACCTGAGTTTGATTCTCACAACCTCCACTTGCATACCGTGGACTCTGAGCAAGTCACTTAACCACCCAGTGCTCCCAAGTCGCTCTGAAAACAGGCACCTGTGCCTAGTGGGCCTACCCAGTTACCAAAGACTAAAAATAAAAATGGCTCAAGTAGCACTTTATGCCATGAATTGAGACATTGGAATTATGCAAAGCAGCGTGTGACATGTCGCAGGCTGTTCACATTAAAGTGACTTACGCTTATCAGTTATGCCATAAACCCTCTGACATGGTGCAAGGGGGTTTATAGCAGCAGTTGCAACCTATTCTGAAAGGGCAGCTGGCAGATCCCTCAGAATTGCTATTCTGGAACATCCCCAGAGGGACATCTGTCAGCACAGTTACACCAGCTATTTACTGGTGTAAGTGTGTTTTGCATTCACTGGGGGTTGCGTTAATGTGCCCCAGTCCATCCCCATGACATGTACCCCACACCTCATGGCCTGATCCCCCAAAGTTTTGTCATAAAAGCCCCATAGGGTTATCAATCCCTCATGCCCCAATCTCCACTTTTCTTAAAGAAAGCCCACAGAGATATGAGACTTCATGCCCCTATCCCCATTGAAGTATGGAATGCTCTCAGGGCTATAGATCTCTCCATGTTCCTAAATTTGACTTCCTACTCTCTATACTTCAAAAGTAAGTGCCTGGTGCAAATGGTACCACCAATAGAGATAATATTGCTTCCTTTGGAAGCCTAGTTATTTTTATCTAGTGTTAGATTACTGTTTTTCTTGATTTATTTTTTGGTGATTGGTATAGTTTACTTCATTAGATGGTTAGTACATTGATTGGAGTTTGTGGCGGAAGGTATATTACTGTAAATAGTATGCTCTGAATGAATGACAGCTTCATTCATTGAGCGTGTACTATTTACTGTAGGATGCTGTCATACAGAGTTCAGTCAATGGCTGGCCATGGTGGTGAGTGGTAGTGTGCCAGTCACCGCTGGGTATGGATCAGGGGAGAGCGTGGTCTGGCACTGCCGGGTTGGGGAGTGGGGTCCACTAGACTACCAGGGATTACAGGGATTTTTTTGGTGGGACAACACCAATTACCACACAGACTTGGGACAAGGATCGGGGCTTGGGGGGAGGGGTGCTAGCTCTGTAGGGCTTATGTAATTGAATTTTGGGGAGTTTGGGGCATGGAGGGATCAGTAACCCTGTGGGAATTTTTTTAACTGTATATCTGGGGGATCACGGCATTGGGGGCGTCAGCAAGCCCAATGGGGCTTTTTTCCGCATATCAGAAGTTTGGGGCATGGGGGGTGGGCTCTTGTGCCCTTCTGCAGTGGTTTCCGTGACTTGAGCCAACCTGACTGGGTACACACTCTCCCTTTGGCATACAGTTCAGGTAGGTGTAAGTCACATGACCTAGCAGCCGGGACCCTACCCGATAGATAATCGGGTGCAGGGTCCCTGGCGCAACAGCATTTGGCGCGAGTCACCTTTGGCGTGACTTGCACCAGCCCTTGTAGAATCAGACCCATAGTCTCAACTAGAGCCTGGTATGTCAGGTCAGCTCACTTTGTAATGAACTTTACAGAATTCCCCTGACATCACTGACCCACCACTTTTGTGTAGTTTTCACCTGGTGAAATGCCCACCTTTGCCCAGGCACTCCTCTGGCAAAATGATGATGCAACACCACTACTCATATTTTTCACCAGGCAAATAGCACTTTGCCAGCAGAATTACATAAATTTTTTTTTAACAAAAGCAATTTAAATAAGGAACCCATTCTCACTCCACTGTGGCATAGATTACCCACCCTTTCCCACCACCCAGACCCTTTAGAACAAAGTACCTCAACTGCACTCTATAGCACCCAGCTCCATCCCCTCACAATCACAGCAAAGTTTATCAGTTTTACAAATGCCATCCGACTTCCCATCTGCACACATCATGTACCATCCAGAACCAATGCACCCAACTCTGTTTCTGCCTCCAAGGCATACAATTTGCCAAACACACCTACCCTACCACCATCTAGAACCCAACATCCCTCCTCCCCCCAAATCCCCATGAAAATAATGGATACTGCCACCAGTAATACCTGTAAAGAAGAACCATTGTTTCATGCTGTTCAGTGTCCTGCCACAGAATGAATTGATGATTACATCTTCACCTATATGAACACCCAATTCACCACTTGCCAGGCAAAAGAACACCCAGAGTGAGCTTACCGGAGAGGCAGTATGCAGTAACAGCTGTACATGGGATATGTAGTATTATACAATGGGACCTAAAAATTAACTATATTGATTGGTTGGTTGCTCATTATATACATGGGGTAATTTTTGCATAACCACCGCACAAATTACCCACTAACAGCACATCAAAAATCACTCCACATTGAACCCTCAACCTTCTAAAACTGTTTTGCAAAACTGCAATTTTTTTATCCCACAAAGCGCCCCATTCTGCAAAATCAAATGCAGTTCTGGAAAACAATAAAAAAAGTTAGATTTAAGCTGCAGTTTTTGAAGTGAGAGACAAGCGAGAGCTAACCGGCACATTTTTCATTTTAATCACTGTCTCCCTGATCTCATCTCATTCACCCTGCTGACAGTTATCTTCAGGGGCACAAGAGGGCTTCGGCCCAGCAACAACTAACTATTTAGTGTAAAGGGAAGGATATTTTATTAATATCAGCATAAAACTAACAAAAAATAAAGTTTTTTCTTCCTTTTCTTTGTGCAATTTTCATGTTTATTAATTGTATAATCAGAATAACTCATGATGGGATGTGGGTTGAGCTGGAATTAACCCATGGCTGACATGGTTGGTCACCCGGGTTGTGCCCTCGAGATCAAATCACGCCAGCCATGGGTAAATCCCAGCGCAGCCCACACCCCATTGTGGATTATTCCTTAAGGATATTAGGATAGAATAAATATCTGAATAGCTTGGTTGTTGGGCATGTCGCCAAACAATATACATTCTCTTAAGACTCATTCCCAGCTCAAGCATCATAGGCAAGAAAATCCTTGTGGAAGACAGACTGACAAGGCTTTGCCAGAACAGATGTCACCTTTCAAACAACCGATTTCATGCCTGTTTAAATCATATGTACAAGCTTGTTTAAATGCTTGACTTGTACAAGGATTTGCATACATGATGCCTCACTAGGAAATGCAGTTACCCCCACCGACAGTGACAGTTCACCAGCGAGGTCCTCCTGACAGCGACTACAGTGACATGCCACTGTGGGAAACCCGCTGGAACCTGGCTCTGTCTGTCGGGGTCCTGCACCCCCAATCAGTTCCGACTCGAGTTGATAATCTTATGGGGGGTGTAGGGCAGCCCTCCACATGGTGGGGTCTGGGGCAATGCCCCAGAGGAAAACAAAGACGATAGTGTGAACCAGCAGCCAACTGCAGAATGCGGTCGACCTGCTGGTGTCGCTGACACGGCATTGAACAAAAATTTTCTCGAGCTCCTGTCGTGGATCCCAGGAAATGCAGCTTGACAGTAATAGTATGGTTTGGAAAGATGAGAAAAACCGATTTAGATTGTTTATCTCTCATGATATCCTATTACTGATCCCATGTGCTACTTTCCTAGCAAACTGCTTCTGGTATGTTCTCTCTGAGGGTTCTAAATGAATGTGCTATTGTTCTCCAGTAGAGAGATTGTGACATAAAACTTTGCTGGTGAAGTTCACACAAAGTGGCAAAAATCTGCACTTTGCGGAAGCATAGCTTCCCTACACCCGGAAAAACTTTGACTTTGCCGAAATCGTAAAGTTTTAACTGTGCATTGTGGAATTTCACTGCGAAGCACGGAATTCGCAGGCGAAATTCCGCACTTCATGATCTGTGAATTTGAGACATCTGCATTTCATTAATTCCATGAAATTTGTGGATTAACTCGCAAAGTGAATTTGCAGACTCCACCCATCTCTACTCTCCAGTATCTCTGATTGGTTGCTACAGGTCATGTGGCTTGCTGCTAAGTTGCACATGCTTAGTGTTTGCTTCTGTAAAAGTTGCTGTATAGCGGTGTCAACTAAGATATAGAGCATTAAATGCAGTATATCAAGAAAGGCTGCACAATACTGAAGGGAACAGTGTTATTCAATGGCAATTAAACCCTTTTGTCATGCGGTGTTTGGTGGTATGCCATGTACTGCAAGTTATTGTGTTGCATCATGGTTGGCTTGACAGGAAATCAAGTCCCTTTGAAACAGCTTCATTGGTGGCCAAAGTGCTGTACTTGTCATTTACCAAATGCTTATTTGACATCAGCTTAACCTTACTCTCCAGTGACATGGAATGCCAGTGGAAGGAACTTCAAGATGCAATGCAACAACTTCAGCAGAGGATCCAGTACAGATTTCAACATCTTACTACTTAAACCATGTATGATGACAAGACCTTCCAATCTGACTGCAAAAGATGCAGTTTTTGAGTATTTGTCTCTGACATCTAGCCAGGGGCAGTTGCTGGTAATATAAGTTGCCCACATCTTTGCTAAAGCTTCCATTGGACACTTTCTTGAACTGTGAATATTTTGGTTAGGAAGAGATAAATTCATGAAGCTTGATCATTGTCATGAGTTTTGTGTGTGCATGTGTGCACCTGCACATTGTGGCTTCCTCAATAAGTCTACTAATATACAGTATGCTTAATGCTTTTTATATACAGTAGTTCCTTCTGTCCTCCACACCTGACACTCCATCAGAGCTCTGACAACCCAGACCTGTTACTACTCACTGATATATCTCCTCCTAGATATGACCCTTGTGGCTAGGCTGTTGGGGTACGGCATCTTTTAACTCTCTGTCCACTTCTGGTGGGGAATCTGGGTCATCATACAGGAGGTGAATGTGCAATACCATCATATAGATAATACATGGGATTTTTTTTTCTTCTACTTAGTCTGAACATATGTATGCTTAAACAAACCATCTGGCTAACCCTGGTGCATGCTGCATGTTGGTGCAGAGTACAGTCCAAGCAAAGGATCTCACACACATGCAGGGATAGTATGAGGGACCACTCCAAACAAGGAAGCTTGCTCCCTTGCCCATCAAAAGGGGTTGCTATGGTAGCAGGTGGTGGTTCCTACCTTCCTGTGCAACAACACCATGAAGTCACTAAAACTCTATCCAGCCTTGGATGACCCAGCATTGGTCTCCAAGTCCACCTATTATTAAGTTGCCTACTTGAAGAACAATGCACTACCATAAGGTTACCTGGAAGCCTCATCTGTACAAGCTTCTTTGTTTTTAAATGTAAGTTTTATTCCTCCCTGTGGCTGGGCAGGCTCGATTCCCATCTGCTCTGCCTCCTGACCCCCACTGTCCTGAATCTTCTCAATACTTATCCCTTAATGACCAGATTTACCCTATGAATTCACCCCCATGGCAGGGTCAGAGGGAAGGGCTGTTCTCCGCCAAAGCACAAGTCCAGCTTCTAGTCCCCTGGGTCCTTGGTGGTCTGGCAGCTGGGGTATCATCAGGCAGGTATGATACATGCCTGTCCTGCAACCATTTTCCTCCATTTTTTGTCCCTATCCCCACACTGGAGTATAGTCGTCAACATGCACATGTGGAGGCAGCGCACACTGTGCAGTTCTGCAGCACCTCCCTTCTTTCTGCTGCTCCAAACCCGCACTGCCCCAAGGCCAACACCTGGAGGCAGTCACTAGGCAAAGCAAGCAGTCATTCCCTCCCGGGAGAGGACAGCAGCCCTCAAATGCTCAGTCCACTCCCCCCATCAAATACCTGGCAACCCGTTCTCATTTCTGAACATGGGTCACCAGTGTTAAATGAGGTGTGGCGTCTAGTGCTTCAACCCTCGGCCAAGTTTCTAAAGAAATTCTGTTGGCTCCATTTTACTTTTAGCCATTTGCAGTAGTGCTCCTTTTCTTCTCAGTTAATCACCCACGTTACTGTTTTGTAACACTCATAGTTATTCCTTTTCTGGTCTGCTGCTAATTATGCTGAATAAAGTATTAAAACATCTCATTTTAGTTGCTTCCATGGTAATGTTTTGTACTGGAATGCTATTTTCTCCTGCTATTTTTGAGGCATTACTTGCCTGCTGAAGTTTTTCTGTTTTGTTCATAAATGTAAATGTTGGCTTGTGACTCATGCAACAATTAATGACTGACAGAAGACTAAAGCCTCTATTGTAATGAGCAACACTATTAATGACTTTGTGAAAATACAGCCAATTTATTTCTGGGGTACATTATGCTTCAAAAATAATGACACCAAGTAATTATGCATTATCTACCCACCTTTTAGATTTACTTATCTTTCTTGAATATATCTATCTATATATTATTTTTTTTCATTTCTATAAGGCATCACCTAAAAACAGAATTAGCATTCATCATAACCAGAGCCTTTATTTCTCTTAAATAAACAACAACAATATTAGCCCCAACAGGACATATGAAATAGTATGTTGCTATGGAAACAAGAAATGCCATTTGTTATTCTTTACTCTTTAGAGTATTGGAGGTGAATTTATGTGGAAAAACAGCCTTCTAAATCAATGATGGTCATCTAATAAAATGTTACTTATTTTATTAAAGTGGTATTTTGTGGTTTTCATTAAAATGGCATCTTATGGTAATTTATCATGTGCAAAACAAGCCAAATAGTGACCTTAAACAGATAGCAAGATGGCATAAACAGAATATTTTTAAATTATGAATGCAAGAAAATACAAAACAATGGAGAATGGGTGCTTGTAGCTTATAGTTCAGTACAGAAACTATTTCTCAGTGTAACTAACAAGAAATAATAAAGAGAGTTTCTGGCAGGGTCATTATTAGACCCCAAATGATTGAGTGGAAAAGATGAACATAACAAATTCACAAAACAGATACACTGTACTATTGAACATGATAATTGCCAAGTGTTGCTAAGAGAAGACTAAATGATGTGTTCAGTACAGTGTTTATACAGAAAAACGTAGAAAATTTCAGAGTGCTTGCCTGTTTCTGAATTTGGATTGGGACTAAAGGCCCCATATTCATAGCCAGGAAGATGCACACACAGAAGATGCGTCATGCAAAAAAAAAAAAAAGCACCGGCTGGCCCTGGAGCCACATTCAAACAGATGGCGCGATCGCACATTCTGTTTGAATATTGGGCCCTGGATGTGTGGTGCACAGCAGTGGCTGCCATGTATGTAGTGGCACATCCAGGGTGCAGGGCTGAAGACTACTCATAGGGGAATATGTGTCACATACCTATATGTGACGTAGCCCCCATGGGTGATATTCAGCCCACATATGCAGATGAGTCCATTAGTCATGCATGGTGCAATGAGACCATTTGCATGCCCATTTTGGGCTCATCTGCATTGCTGCATGGCCATGATTTTGTGCCAGGCCAGCCCTCCATGCCCTGATCACCTGTGAATGAATCAATGACAAGCCCTCCTCCCAGAGCCCTGAGCACTCATAAAATGACACCCCCGAGCCACAATCACATTTTGTAAAAGATCCCCCGTCTCTGATCACTGTTACTATTAAAATATGCCCCAGTCCCCTTTTCAGCAGTGTAGTGTAGTGTAGTGGCCCCCCTGCCCCGAAAACTGTGCATAATAAAACTTACTCAATCCCCTGTTCCATATTTTAGTGGCCCCTTCCCCTGCCTCGAGCACTGTAAATAATAAAACATACCCCAATCTCCTTTTCTCTAGTGTGGTGGCCCCTCTCTCCAGCCCTGAGCACTGTACATAATAAAACATGCCCCTATCCCCTGTTCCATAGTGCAGTGGCCCACCTCCCCCACCCCAAGCACTGTAAATAATAAAACATGCCTCACCCGGGGGCGGGGCGCGTGGCCAGTTGCTGAGCTTAATGGATGCCTGAACCCTGAGCTCTCATAATCCCCACTGCATAACCTTGTGATATTCATTTCTTTCCTGTGCTCTGACATGTTTTTCTGCCGCTAAGCTAACATGAGCACTTACTCCCTCATGGGTCTGCGTGTTCTGATCTCATACACGTGCAGAAATACCCGCTACACCCATTGCCCGCTTTTCTGTCCCAGCCTGGCCTACAGCACACATGGAGCCTTCTCCTCTCTCTCACACCCGGATGGTGGCCTGACAGAAATTCACCAAATGTTTGCAGAAGTTCTTCACCGTATGGATAATTTAGACCTAGCTACCAGGAAAACACTGCTGATATTGTGGATTTATCCCAGCGAGCATGCATTGCTGGACACAGACTTGCTGAGGCCGAAGATAGCTGTCATCATGTTGGGATGCGGCTGCCGGACCAAGATCGGCTGATTCACCAGTTGTGGGTCAGGGTGAAAGACTCAGAGAGTCACAGCAGGCGGAACAACCTAAGGTTCGTGGGATTCCCAGAAGGTTGTGAAGGGACCGATACCATCTTATTCCTGCAAAAGGAGCTTCCCCCACTGCTGGGGTGGCATTCTGATACACTGCCAGAGATTGACTAGGCTCACAGAACTTTGGTACCATGTCCTGGCCCTGGTGATTGCCCTTGCACCATTTTGGCCCACTTTCTCTGGTTCCAAGACCAGGAATCCATTACTAGATTGGCTCACCAAAAGAAAGAACTTCTGTGGAAGGGGCACAGGATTCAGATTTTTGTGGACTACTCCCAGGAGCTGACAGCACGTCACAGGGCATTCACTACAGCATGCTGGGCCTGCGCTGAATTGGGGCTAGACTATTATCTACGTTATCCAGCTTGTTTCCACATTATATTGAATGGATCCCCATGGCTATTTGACAATCCGTCAGCCACAGAGAAGTTCCTGGCAACCCAGACCCCCATGAGTAATCGGGACATACCTAAGGTAATGCATAAACCTGGGGCCACAGATATGGAGACCTCCTCACCGGTGCATACAGTTTCTCCTCCTGCGCCTACCCAGCACACAGCCCCGCAGCCCAAGACCCAGGCCTGCCGTGTTCCTCAGAAATCCCCAGGGAACGAAACGAAGAACAGAAGGAGGGCCCATATTGATGAGGCATGCATAGACAAGACTCCCCAGCTCTGTTCTTGGAGTTGTAGTGCAAGCCCTAAATCTATAACCTCCCATTCCAACTGGACATGAGCAACAACCAATTTCGGGCCTTGATGGACCTTTTGATGGATGGTACTCTACAAGATCCTCCTTTGCCTCCTAGGCTGCATTCCAAGAACAACAAGTCTCATCCAGCGCATTCTCTCTCCTGGGCTGATGCCGCTGATGCATCTCTTCCAGAGATTCCCACCTCCATGGATTTTGCTCCTATCCAGCCATCATCTACCTGCCCCTCAGTGGCTCCTTCCCCCACCTCTAAATCTGCGGGCTGACTTTGTTTGGATCTGCCTCCTGGTGTACCTATCTCTCAAATGAACTCCCCCAGTCTGCTATTATCATCTGTGGGACTGAGCCCCCCCCCGGTCCTATGGACTATATTCCCCCCATTTATGCTAGTCTAAATATGGGCATCTTGGTTTGCAGACGGGGAGGTACTGCTTTCTTTGGTGTTGTAGGCTCCTGTCTGCCTGGGCTTGTACCTTACTTCTCTCATTTAGGTCTTTCCGAGGTAGGCAAAGTTAGGAGTCCACTTTGTGTGGGGCAGCAAAGCAAAGCCCCTCCCTAGCAGCCCCCCCCCCAGTTCCATAGGGGTAACCTCTCATTGGAATGATAGTAAGGGTTTGGGGCTGTCTCCTTAGTCTTCTTTGTGCAGAGCAAAGCCAATGGGCATGCAGCTCATGAGCCATAGTATGACAGTCCAGTTTTGTGAATGAATCATTCACAAATCTGGACTGTCATGGTGGCTGGCTGCACGCCCATTGGCTCTTGCTCTGCACCAATGGGCATGCAGCCATACCGGGCTGTCGGTCGGCGGGCGCGGGCAGCAGGCGGGGGATGCTGCCGCCTGCCAGCTGACGGGGAGCGGGTGGTGGGGCTTCGTGGGTGGGTAGGGTGGGGCCGTAGCCACCAGGGCTATGTTCGGGGAGGTTTTAAAGATACCGCCGCATCGGGCAATTCGTCCACTGACCACCAGGGAATATGAACGGGAGGGGGGTTAAAGATACCGCCCACGATCGGGCATTTCGTCCACTGGACCACCAGGGAAATGAACGGGGGTGTTTCTAAACATACCGCCAACGATCGGGCACTCGTCCACTGGACCACCAGGGAATATGAACGGAGGGGTGTTTCTAAACATACCACCCGCGATCGGGCAATTCGTCCACTGACCACCAGGGAATATGAAGGGGAGCTACATTGATGCCCGTGGATCGGGCTGGTGAGGGGGACACTATGCCTGCGATCGGCTAAGGCGCCGGTCCCCGATGGCTGCTGCCTGGCAGGGGCCAGGCGCAAGTCCTCGGATCAGCGCCACTACATGCTAATGGCATGCAAATGGTTATAATGACATGCAAATGGCCCCTGCGCCTTGCATGTATTATAGCCCCATTTGCATGTCACCTTTTGAATATCATGGATTTGCGATGGCGATTGGCTTTGGTGCGCCACCGCAGTTGACTGCTCCACTCTGTCAACTTGCGCTTGCGCAAGTTCCACTGCGCCATGCACAGTGGCTGTGGCTGGGGATCGATATTCAAAGGAGTTGCTCAATAGCGCAACTCCTTTGAATATCGCCCGGGACACACCCCTGCGTATCTATTTTGAGCAGCGCAAGGACTTGCGCCTTTGAATGGCGCAGTTTGAATATCCAGCCCCACAGGTACAATTGGAAAATTACAATTGTCTATCAAATTTATACAAATTGTTTCTGGAGTCTTACAACCCCCCCCCCCCCAAATTATTATTTTTTTTTATCAAGTAATGTGAGGCAAATGTCGGGTTCCAAAATTCAGCCAGCCGTTATGTGAGACAGATGTGTAAACATTAAGGATTTCAAAACCAAATCTGAATTAGACACTGAGTTTATGGAAGACAGAAAGGAACAAAAGGGACTCAGTGAGATTCTTGCCTTTCCATAAGACTCCAGCATAGGTATCTATCTTTTTAGGATTTGATTGGACATGCTGAGACTGTTTCTTATAAACCATTTTTTTAAAGGAGTTAATAAATGAGCCTGCTGTGGTTCCGTGTTTTACATGTATTGTTTTAGGCCTTAAGACAAATACATTTATTTTTCGTTAGTATTAAGCTAGTGATAACACATGACAGGGACCGGGTGTGCATTACGCTAGATTGCTGCATGCCCCAGATGCGTTGTGAGGTATGAGGTCACAGGCCTAGTGCTTTCAATGACCCAGCAAGTATGGCGCTCTAACACAATGCTCATCCTGGAGTTTTATTACACTTATAAAATGGGTGTTTACTGTTTAAAATGTATAACTGTTAGAAAAAAAATCTTAAATATAAAAGTTGTAATTAATGTGGGAATTTTATGTAAATAGTCCTTCAATCTGCTGGGACCTCTTTGCATTTACAGGTTTGACTTGTGTATTTTGCCCCAGTGGTGAGGGGGGAAATTAGTGAGTTTATGTTTTTTTCCACTAACTGAATATCAGAACAGGAGACAGACACTGACAGAGAGCGAGTCACCTGGGAGCTTTCTGAAAGTGGCTATGTAGAGCCACATTGTAGATCTGTAGCGGGATTGATGCTGGGACTCCACCCCCCCCCAACACACACTCGCAGTCACTACCATGGTTAATTGGAAGGAAAAATACTAACTTTAGAGATTAAAAAAAAAACTAAATGTAAAATGCCAGCCAAGGAAGAATGAGTGGAATGTCATGAGAGTGAGGCAAACAGGTGGGCAAACCGTGGCTTTTAAAACTGAAGGAAAAAAACTGCTGTAACATGGCTTTCAAAAATGAAGAAAGATTCTGCTGCAGAAAATAGAACTGAATATCATTTATTTCAGGTATGCTCAGCTTTGCCTTGGTTGGTGGCTTTGCTGGCAGGCGAGTGGGGTTGTGGTTGATATATTGTTATGACGTGGGTAATGGCTACAATCCTACAGTGACTGGTCAGTGAGGGAAAAAATGGCTGCCACAGAAGTTTTTAAAAATATAATGGCGTAGTGATTTGTGATAAGGCTAAGTACAAGGATGACCATGCAGTGAGCTATATCACTGCATAGTCATGTGATTGGTCTCAGCCAATCACAAGTCTTTATTTTAGGTCCCCATTTTATTAGTAAGCAATAATATCCTCCATGGTGAGCAGTACAGGGCTATACCAGTCCTCTCAGGGGTGTAATGAGGCCCAATGCCACAGGCAGAGGGCCTTATAGCCCCTCGATGGTCCAGTATAGCCCAATACTGCCCACCCTGAGGGGTATCATTGTGCTTAGGAAAATAGGCTATAGGTAACAGTTCTATAAAATATTTTAAAAAATAAAGAAATTAAAAAGAGGTAAAAATGAATGAAAAGTCAGTTTTGTTGTAAAGTAGTTCCTTTAGTAGTGCCAGCAGAGGGCACTGCTGCTATTTAGACTTGATAGTTTTTTTCCACTTTTCTTTTGTTTCTTAGATTAGGGGGGCGGATTTCTTGGATTTCTTAGATTGGGGGGGCGGATTTCAAGGAAATGGGAAGGATCCTTAAGGAACACTTGGATGGGATTGGGCCAGACATGGACGCTGATAGTAGGTGGGAAATCATCAGGAGGGGGGTGCAGGATGCTACCAGCACCTGTGCAAGAGTAAGACAAAAATGTGGTAGGGCCCAAAAACCCTGCTGGTGGACCAGAGAGGTTCAGGAGGTGGTGAAGGGAAATAAGGTGGCCTATAGGCAATTCAGGTGCTCAAGGAGTGAAAGGGACCTAGGGGAGTATGAGCTGATGGCCAGAAGGGCCACTAGGGTGGTGAGGGCGGCTAAGGCAAGGAAGGAACAGAACTTGGCCAGGGGAAATTAGGAGAGGGAACAAGAGGTTCTTTAGATACTTTGGGAAAAACAAAGGGTGAAGGGGCAGATTAGCAGGATTAAAACGGGGAGGGATGGGCACAAGACCCGGAAGAGCAGGCTGAGGTACTAAATGAATACTTTGCCTCAGTTTTCACCAAGGAAAATGGGGGAGCTGCATCATACATGGCAGGAGACAGTGAAACTGAGGAGGGGGGACCCTTACCGATCGGTGGGTCTGTGGAGGGGGGCAGCACTGGCAGGTGATGGGAAGGCAAAGCAGGGGGACGAGGTAGCAGAGGTGGATATCATGGCAGAGAGAGTGAGGGAAGCCCTCAGGTGCCTTAAGATGGGAGAAGGCACCAGGGCTGGATAAATTACATCCCAGAGTGCTGAAGGAACGGCAGATGTCCTGGCGAAACCCCTGGCAGAGCTCTTCAGCATCTCTCTGAGGACAGGGTGGGTGCCCCAGGACTGGAAGGTGGTACATATAGTGCCTATCCACAAGGGGGGATCAAGGAAGGTGGCAGAGACCTACAGACCCATCAGCCTGACATCAGTGGTGGGCAAGGTGATGGAGGGCATTGTCAAGGAGAGACTGGGGGGGATCTGGAAAAGTTGGGGTGCCTGGATGATAGACAGCATGAATTTGTCCCGGGAAAATTGTGTCAGACAAACCTTGTGGAATTCTATGACTGGGTGATGAGTGCCTTGGACCTGGGTAGACCAGTGGACATCCTCTTTCTTGACTTCAGCAAGGCATTTGACTCTGTTCCTCATGGGGGCCTGTTGGATAATCTGGGACAAATGGGGGTGGGGAACCAGATGATCAGATGGATAGGAAATTGGCTCCAGAACCGGGATGTGTGTGAAACTTGCAGACTGCATTGATTTTCCTGAAGTCAATACAAAACTGAGTGGACCCATCTGGTTTTTGAACTAAAATAATAAGGCTAGACCAGTCACTCTGGGATATCTCAATGACTCCCAGTTCAGACATAATAATAATAATAATAATAATGTTTATTTATACCGCGCCTTACAAAAGGTAAAACCAAACATTAAAACACAGTTAAAAACAGCTGCTTACAGAAAGCAAGCATCAATGAAATCAGAGTAGGCTAAACACCATAAGTGGGTTTTTAGGGCCTGTTTAAATCTCTCCACAATCACACACTCCCGAAGCTGGCAGAGTGGAGAATTCCAAAGTGCAAGGGCTGTGTACATGAATGCATGGGCCCCTGATGATTTTAAAGATACCCTTGGAATCTCTAGCAACCTCTCGTCAGCAGAGCGGAGTGATCACCTGGGGTGATAAGGAACCAGAAGATCTTTCAGTTAGTCCAGGCCCTGTCCATGTAGGGCTTTATAAGTCAGAAGTCCGACTTTAAAGGTGATCCACTACTGAACCAGCAGCCAGTGCAGTTCACACAGCACTGGAGAGATGTGACAAGTCCGGGGGGTTCCAGTCAATAACCGGGCTGCAGCATTCTGCACCAGCTGTAAGCGGTGGATATCAACCCCAGATAGCTCTAGGTAAAGGGAGTTGCAATAATCAAGGTGCGAGGTCACAAAGGCATGGACCAGTGTAGCAAGATCAGTGGACAGAACCATGTGCTTGACCCTAGTGATGTTCCTCAGGTGGTAAAAAGAGGATCTGATGACTGCTGACACCGGTGATCATACTGTCAGACTGTCGTCAAAATCTCCCCTAGGTTTTGCACCCATTCAAAGGTGGGCAACTGGGAGCCTCCAAGAAGGAGATTGGAAAGTTAACCTGCTCCCAACCCCCCTATCCAGTGACCCGGGTCCATGTCCATCACCTCAGTGCTTTCCGAGTTTAACCTCAGCCAGCTCAAATTCATCCAACCCTGGATTTCAGTGAAGCAGTTATTGAATACCAAGAGAGCTCTATCCTGGTCAAGTGTGAAAGACAGGTAGAGCTGGGTATCAGCATAGCAGTGAAACCTCAGCCTATACCATCTTACAATGTCTCTGAGGGGAAGCATGTACACTGTGAACAACATGGGGGACAGAATCAAACCCTAAGGGCCCCCACATGACAGAGAGACTGGGTAGGAGGAATAAATCCCCGACACTACCCTCTGAGTTCTGCCAGTGAGGAAAGATCTAAGCCACTTGAGGACTGTACCCAACTGGCTACAGATGAACCTCATGCATCCGAGAAGAACCCCATGGTCCACAGTATCCAATGCTGAAGTGAGATCCAGAAGAACCAAGATGGAATGTTTTTTTTGATCTCTCGCTATCAGAAGATCATTGAGTACCAGAACCAGTGCAGTCTTGGTGCTATGCCTGTTTCAGAAGCCGGATTGGAGAGGTTCATAGATGTCATGGATGGTCAAATGGTTCTCCAGTTGAAGCACCACTACTTTCTCAATCACCTTCCCCACAAAGGGGAGGTTAGAGATTGGTCTGTAGTTGGCAGGGCAGTCTGAGTCCAGAGCAGCTTTCTTTAGGAGGGGTGTCACCACCGCCTCTTTCAGGGAGCTGGGATACTCACCTGACTCAAGGGAGCACCAGACTATCCGTGCTAGGACCGGCCCAATGATATCACAACAACCCATAATTAGGCTGGTTGGGCCCGGGTCCAAACTACAGCATGAAGGGCGCATACCCTGGACAATCTGCACGACATCGATGAGCTCTGGCTTGCGGAAGGTGCTCCATGAAAACTGAGGGAAAGTGACCGGGTGCCAATCAATAGCATCTCCCATAGAGTGTGCTGATTGGAGTCCTGCCCTGATGTCAGCCACCTTAGCCGCAAAGAATCATGCAAGCTCATCACACTCCACTTGTGAAAAAGTTCTTCGAATCTGCAGGCAGGCTGGGTTGCACAGTCTGTGTACAGTTCAAAAGAGCTGGGCCGGTTGGTTCTGAGCAGCCACAGTCTCCCCAGACAGGAACTCTGCCTTCTTGCAGGTGATTGCAGATTGATAGGCTTGGTAATGCTCCATCAATCTAAGATGGTTGGCCTCCAGGACAGCTCTCCAACCAGCAATGCTCTAACCTTCATCCTAGTCACTGCATCTCCCTCAAAGTCCCACTAAACCAAGGGGACCGAGGGTGAAGGGAGAGAGGGTGAACATGGACAGGAGCTGTGTAGCTGTGTGTCACTGTGTAGCAGGCTGCATTTGTAGAGGCCTATCTTTTCTGATTTAAAACTTATTTGGTGTGATTTAACTGGGTCTGTTTCTTTGAACTGGAGGCATATATCTTCTAATTTCAAGCCTATTTTGATGTGCTGTTAGTGAAGCTGTCTGATTTGGAGTCCTGTTTCTTTGGGTAGCAAACCTATTTGGGGGGCTTTGAGTAGAATTGTGACTAATTTTTGCTGGCTTCACTAGCTGCAATGTTTAGTGCAGAGTGGGGGAAATGGTCTGACCAGGGGCCTCAGCTACTTCTCTTACTGGAAGACTTGGGCTGGTCCCAACCCCTCACTCCAGGTCCATTATTTCCTTTACACCAGGGGTTCTGACATCACTTCCTCAAACCGGCAAAGGATATGCACCTATCACAGCAGAAGCAGACATCCAGGAAAGGAACAGCAGCAAGTGAAGAGGTGACTGCTATCTCAGTGGAAGGGAAGTAACTGCAAATCAAGGAGCTTTCATTGTTACTTCTTTGCATTGCTATTGCACTGGGGAAAAGAGGAGTAGGAGTTTGAAGAAGGTTGTGCAATAGCTACTTAAAGTCTCTTTTTGAGTTTGGATAGGCAGGATAGGAATATAAAAAGCAGTTGCTCAATCTATCAAAACGTGTACAACAAAGGGGGTTAGGGAAATAAAGAAAATAATGCTTTGCACTGATAAAGGGGGGAGGGGGAGACTTGGGGGAGTGTTTGGTATCCTGCATCTGGAAGGGTGGGGGGGTCACTGGTGGGCAACGACAGCAATGGGTAGGGTGGTAGGCTGCAACAACTGCAGTGCACCAATCTTTCTAAAAATTGCCTGGAGTGTGGGAAGATATTTAGTGTGCAAACACATAGAGAAACTTAGAAAGGAGATTGAGGGTCTGCAGGAGGAACTAAGACAGGCAAGGCAGATTGGGGGTGGGTTTAGCCCAGTACTGGAGGAAGGAAGAAGGGGAGATGAGGGAAGGCGATTTAAGCCAACAGTGGAGAGGAGAGGGTCAGAAGAAGGGAAGCAGAGGCAAAGGGGCCCAGGCCAGGAAGAACGATTGCCGGGGAAACCAGGTCAGGAGACAAAAGACAAATGGAAGGAGGAGATAGGGACTTGTGAGGGGAGGAGAAGAAGTGACAAAAGTCATGGAGTGGAAAGGAAAGAACAGGTTACTATGCAGAGAGAGGGAGTGGGCATTTGTGAAGGGTCTTCAGAAAATAGTTTTTCACTATTAGAGAGGAAGAAGGTGGAGGAGGGAAATGATGAAATTAGAGGAGTAATTGATAAATGCCTGGACCAAACTGGAGCGGGGGGAAGTTCTGCTGGGAGAATTGCAACAATGGCAAAAGGGGGAAATAATGTGCAGGAGGATGAAGAGGAGCTGGAAATGGGAGAGGGAGATGAATGGAAGCAAGCAGGGAGTAAGAGTGGTGGAATCTTAGTGCTGGGGGACTCAATACTAAGAGGAGTCAGGTGGGGTAGCAAGGGGGAGAGACAGTCACATTTGGGTGGAGGCCATTCCAGGAATGACAGCTGAAAGGGTGGGACAATCTGTTCTGAAATATGCTAGAAGGGGTAGGGACAAGCCTCATTTAATTATACATCTTGGGACAAATGACCTGGCTGACAAGACAGTAGATATAGTCCAGAGGAGGTTTGAGGAACTAGCACAATTATGTGAGGGGGCGGGAAGACCAGTAACTTTTTCAGAGATACTTCCAGTGCCAAAGGCAAGCACAACAAGAAAGCTGAGAATAGAGGAATTTAACGGATGGCTAAGAACCTGGTAATTGTGCTAAAGGGTATGGGCTGTTGGGGGTGGGAAGGGACCTGGGATGACAGTAGTCTCTATCCCAAGGACAGACTACACTTGAGTGAAGAGGGAAAGAAAGTGTTGAAACAGAGGATGGAGGAGTACAAAGAGGAAGTTGAGAATTTCAACTAGGAGTGGGGGGTGGTAATTGGGCAAGAGATATGCAGAGACCACAGGTTGGGAAACCATATGAGCTTACCCTCGATAACCGTGACAAAGGACAAATGGCAAGTACTATTGGTGACGCTAGTAAAGGAGGGCAGGATGGGGGGGAGGGTGGAAGGTGGTTACTCTTAATGCTAGGAGCCTTGGGAGGAAAACTGCAGAGTTACAGGTGCTCATGGCAGAGGGAGAGGTGCACATTGCAGCCATCACAGAAACATAGGCCACCCAATACAATGACTGGAACCTGTCTGTACCAGGGTACAGGTTATTTCGTAGGGACAGGGTGATTGGGAAAGGAGGGGTGTGGCACTATATGTGAAGGAAGGACTGAAGTGTGTAAGGGAGGAAGGGGAGGAGGGTAGTATGGAGTCACTTTGGATGCAAATCCAGGATTCCAAGAATAGGATTCTTAGAATGGAAGTGGTGTACAGGCCGCCATCTCAGATGGAGTAGTTAGACAGGGAACTAGCGGGACAGATCAGGAGGACCTGCAAGAAGGGTAGTGTGGTGATTGTGGGAGACTTCAACATACCAGGATTGGAATGGAGTACCTCAAAAACCAGGAACAGAAGGGAGCAGGTACTGCTGGATGCCTTCCAGGACAGCTTCCTTCTGCAAATGGTCAGTGAACCACCCAGGTTAGGGAATGCCCTTGACTTTGTGCTGGCAAATGGGGACTTTGTTAGAGAACTTACAGTGGAGGAACTGCTATCAGGGAGTGACCACCACTCAGTATGGCTCACATTGGATATGGGCAAGGAAGGAGTGGAATCTGGCACAAGTGTGCTGGACTTCAGGAGGGATGATTTTGTGAGGATGGGGGAAGTGGTAAAAGGGTACCTGGCCAGAATTCAATCTAGTATGGACACTAACCAGAGGTGGGAGCTCATAAAGCTGGGGATAGTGGAGACAACCAAAACCAGCTGCAAGGCCCAGAGCAAGAAGGCTAGGGCTAAGAAACCGAGCTGGTTGAGCAAGGAGGTCATGGAAAAGGTAAGGAGGAAAAGAGCTGCCTTTAGGAAGTACAAGAAAACAGGGTGGGTGAGGACACGGAGGAGTACTTGACAGAATCGAAGGAGGTGACAAGGTCTGTAAGAGGAGCCAAAGCATTTATGGAACTCAGGCTGGCACAAGGCATTAAGAAGGGGAAGAAGAACTTCTTTAGGTACATCAGAAAGGAAAGAAGCTGTAAGGACCACATAGTAAATATTAGGAAGGAGGGGGGTTGGGTGGAAGCAGGGTGCGATAAGGCAGAAGCACTAAATGAGTACTTCTGCTCAGCATTTACTAAAGAGAAGGGGGGTGACACCCAAGGGGGGGGAGAAATGGCAGAAACAGGGGGGGGGAAGGGGTGACAGATGGGAAAATCGTGGAGGGCAGAGTTTGGGAGGGTTTGAAGGCACTGAGAGTGTACAAGGTGCCAGGCCCAGATGGCATCCGCCCCAGGGTACTGAAGGAGCTGGCAGAGGTCCTTGTAGGACCTTTGGCAGACCTATTTAATGCCTCACTACAGTCAGGGTGTGTACCTCAGAACTGGAGGATGGCTCATGTAGTGCCCATCCACAAGAGTGGCCCCAAGGATGAACCGGGAAACTACAGACCAGTGAGTCTCACATCCATCATGGGTATGCTAATGGAGACTATCCTGAAGGAGAGGCTGGTGGCCCTCCTAGAGGCCAAAGGACTACAGAACAGCAGACAGCATGGCTTCATACAGGGCAGATCCTGCCAAACCAACCTGGTGGAGTTCTATGACTGGGTAACTAGGCAACTGGACAGGAGCCATGCAGTGGATGTCCTGTATATCTGGACTTCAGTAAGACATTCGACTCAGTGCCGCATGGAAGGCTGGGAAGTAAGCTAGTAGGCACAGTGATGGGTGCAAAGCTGGTGAGATGGGTAGAAAATTTGCTTCAGGGAAGACAACAGAGGGTGGTGGTGGATGGGGAGCTCTCACACCCAAGGGTAGTGACGAGCGGTGTTCCACAGGGCTCGGTGTTGGGACCAGTGTTGTTTGGGATATTCATTGCAGGCATATCATAGGACATCAAGAGCAAGATCAGTCTCTTTGCTGATGATACCAAGGTAGGAGCAGTGGTGGATGACCTAGGGGGAAGGCAGCAGTTGCAGGATGATCTGGCAAAGCTTGAAACCTGGTCAGACACATGGTAACTGGGGTTTAATGTCAAAAAGTGCAAGGTGCTGCATTTTGGGATGAAGAACCCAAGGAGGCATTACCAGTTGGGGGGGAGTGCAGCTAGCCCAGACAGAGGAGGAGAAGGATCTGGATGTGCTCAATATAGGGTCAATGGACAACTCGGCACAATGTAGGAAGGCAGCTGCAAAGGCCAACAAAATGCTGGGTTGTATTGCAAGGGGTATATCCTTGAGGAGGGAGGAGGTGACTCTGCCACTGTATAGGTCATTAGTTAGCCCACACCTGGAGTACTGCGTGCAGTATTGGTGCCCGTATCTGAAGAGGGACATTAAGTTACTGGAGGGGGTGCAGCACAGGGTGACAAAGATGATCAAGGGGCTGGGGGTCTTATCATACGAGAGGAAGTTGAAGGAGTTGAACATGTACTCACTGGAGGAGAGGAGAGACAGGGGTGACATGATTGAAACCTTTAAATACATGAAAGGAATAAACAAGATGGGTACAGAGGGGCTGTTCAAAGTAAGGGAGGGGAGGGCCACCAGGGGCCATGATATGATACTGGAGCAAGGAAGGTTCAGGAGGGAGATGAGGAGACACTTTATTACAGAGAGGGTAGTGGCTGGGTGGAATGCGTTACCTGCTGAAGTGGTATGCAGTAGAACAGTGGACTGCTTCAGAAGGGGATGGGACAGGACAAGGAGGAGGGTTAATGCAGGGGAAGGGTGGAAGGGAGGGGCAGCTGCAGAATAAGGGGTGCTAGCTGCGCATTCGAGCAGACTTGAGAGACCTCTAGGCCTTTATCTGCTGGCAAATTTTGTATGTTCGTATAAGAGCTGACACAAGGATTATAAAATTGGCCACAGAAACCCAGCCTCCTTACTGACTGTGGTGAATGTTAATACCAAATTGCATTCACTCGGGTTTTGCACACTGCCATTGCATGAGTTAAGTGCATGCACATGGAAGCTCATAGTGTTATTTTTTTTTTTTAAATAACAAGTATAACTAAAACTCTTTACCATGTTTCATAATAACAGTAAGGCAACTCTGGGGGTAGGTTACAGATAAGTAATCCCACTGCCATGATGAATCACACTTGCCTTCAATTTGGGTCATTTGGTGCATGGGTGGGTTCTCCATATGGATCAACTACAAGATCTCGACAAACACTTTCCCAGCAAACAACTGCCCAGCTTCACAGTCCCGACAATCACTAAACCGACAACCACATTATCCCCACAAACAAGCAGTTGCTGGAGAATCCACCTCCTCCACCCCCTGGACTAAATATAAGAAAAACTCTAGGTCACTGGCATTCCAGCCAATGTTAGGGATTATAAACTTGTCAGACAACTGCACGTCGGGAAAAAGATGTCAGGAGTCGCCTGTCAGGCATGTGTTTGTCAGGCTATTGTAGGACTCCGCTCCACAATAATCCCCAATCATACTCTAAAACTCAATAACCAAAAGCCACTGAAGCAAAGCTTGGGATATAACAATTAGAATTTATAGCTCCAGTTAACCCTTGTCTTAAACAAGTGCAGAAGATAATGGCTCACATATTCAGACAAGATGCAAGGTGCATCCCTTGATGCAGCACGCATCTCCCGACTTGCACGGCCATCAGGGGTGTGGCCATATTCAAAGGCCACCAATGTGCCCGCACCCTCAACTGTGCTGCCATGCATAACACTGTGAAGTGCCTATGCAGATGAGGAGATTCCCATACATAAGCCATGCATCACATTATTGGGACTGGATTGTTATTTTTTTATTATGAGCACTGTGATCAGGGCTGGGGAGGGGGTTGACACTAGATTGCTAGGGAGATGAGGGAGTTTTGTTGATTTTCTGGAGATGGGGCTGGGGGGGAGGGCCTGGCACATTCGGACAGATACAGCCATGCAAATGAGCCCATAATGGGCATGCAAAAGGCACCATTGCACCATGCATGCCCAATGGGCTTATTTGCATGCTTGGACTGAATATCGACCATGGAGGCTGCAGAGCATACAGGTATGTACCACGCATTTCCCTATGTATGGACTTTAGTCCCCGCACCCTGGATGTGCCACACCATACCTGCTGGCTGCTTGCTGTGCGCTGAACATCCAGGGTCCGATATTCAAACAGATTGCATGGTCTGTTCCAATCACGCACTCTGTATGAATATTGCACCCGAGTCAGATGGTCCATCTTATTTGTGTGGAGCACCATTATGCACCTGCATCTGGCCGACTCTGAATATGGGGGCCAATATCTACAAATAGGTCAGCAGGTTGCACCTTTGTAAAAAATGTTGAATTATATCATTAATCAACTATTGTGCTAGTGTGACCATTTGAGACAGGATCACAGGTTTCATTTTTTGAACTAGAAGATGGAGTCACTGACTTGTATGGGAACGTAGTCGCTAATTTGCATGAGAACCTAGTCACTGATTTATATGGGAACCTAGTCACTGAGTTGTATGGAGATCTAGTCACTGACTTGTAGGGAACCTAGTCACTGACTTGTATGGGAACCTAGTCAATGACTTGTATGGCAACCTGGTCACTGATTTGTATGGGTACCAAGTCACTGATTTGTATGGGTACTTAGTCACTGACTTGAATGGGAACCTAGGCACTGATTTGTATGGGTACCTAGTCACTGATTTGTATGGGTACCTAGTCACTGACTTGTATGGGTACCTAGTCACTGATTAGTATGGGGACCTAGTCAGTGATTTGTATGGGAACCTAGTCACTGATTTGAATGGGTACATAGTCACTGACTTGAATGGGAACCTAGTCGCTGATTTGTATGGGTACCTATTCACTGACTTGTATGGGAACCTAGTCACTGACTTGTATGGTAACCTAGTCACTGACTTGTATGGCAACCTAGTCACTAATTTGTATGGGTACCAAGTCACTGATTTGTATGGGTACATAGTCACTGACTTGAATGGGAACCTAGTCACTGATTTGTATGGGTACCTAGTTACTGATTTGTATGGGTACCTAGTCACTGACTAGTATGGGTACCTAGTCACTGATTAGTATGGGGACCTAGTCAGTGATTTGTATGGGAACCTAGTCACTGATTTGTATGGGTAACTAGTCACTGATTTGTATGGGAACCTAGTCACTGATTAGTATGGGTACCTAGTCACTGATTTGTATGGGTACCTAGTCACTGACTTGTGTGGGTACCTAGTCACTGATTTGTATGGGAACCTAGTCACTGATTAGTATGGGTACCTCATCACTGATTTGTATGGGTACCTAGTCACTGACTTGTATGGGTACCTAGTCAGTGATTAGTATGGGGACCTAGTCAGTGATTTGTATGAGTACCTAGACACTGATTTGTATGGGAACCTAGTCACTGACTTGTATGGGAACCTAGGCACTGATTTGTATGGGTACCTAGTCAGTGATTTGTATGGATACCTAGACACTGATTTGTATGGGAACCTAGTCACTGACTTGTATGGGTACCTAGTCGCTGATTTATATGGGGACCTAGTCACTGATTTGTATGGGAACCTAGTCACTCATTTGTATGGGAACCTAGTCACTGATTACTATGGGAACCTAGTCACTGATTAGTATGGGAATCTAGTCACTGATTTTTATAGGTACCTAGTCACTGATTTGTATGAGAACCTAGTCACTGACTTATATGGGAACCTAGCCACTGATATGTATGGGTACCTAGTCACTGATTTGAATGAGAACCTAGTCACTGATTAGTATGGGAACCTAGTCACTGATTTGTATGGGCACCTAGTCTCTGATTTGTCTGAGAACCTAGTCACTGACTTGTATGGGAACCTAGTCACTGATTAGTATGGGAACCTAGTCACTGATTTGTATGGGTGCCTAGTCACTGACTTGTATGGGAACCCAGTCACTGATTTGTATGGGTACCTAGTCACTGATTTGTATGGGAACCTAGTCACTGATTTGTATGGGTACCTAGTCACTGATTCGTTTGGTTACCTAGTTACTGATTTGTATGGGTACCTAGTCAGTGATTTGTATGGGAACCTAGTCACTGATTTGTATGGGCACCTAGTCTCTGATTTGTCTGAGAACCTAGTCACTGACTTGTATGGGAACCTAGTCACTGATTTGTATGGGAACCTAGTCACTGATTAGTATGGGAACCTAGTCACTGATTTGTATGGGTGCCTAGTCACTGACTTGTATGGGAACCCAGTCACTGATTTGTATGGGTACCTAGTCACTGATTTGTATGGGTACCTAGTCAGTGATTTGTATGGAAACCTAGTCACTGATTAGTATGGTACCTAGTCACTGATTTGTATAGGTACCTAGTCACTGATTTGTATGGGAACCTAGTCACTGATTAGAATAGGTACCTAGTCACTGATTTGTATGGGTACCTAGTCACTGATTTGTATGAGTACCTAGTCACTGACGTGTATGGGTACCTAGTCTCTGATTAGTATGGAGACCTAGTCAGTGATTTGTATGGCAACCTAGTCACTGATTTGTATGGGAATCTAGTCACTGATTTGTATAGGGACCTAGTCACTGACTTGTATGGGAACCTAGTCACTGATTTGCATGGGAATCTAGTCACTGACTTGTATGGGAACCTAGTCAGTGACTTGTATGGGAACCTAGTCACTAATTTGTATGAGAACCTTGTCACTGATTAGTATGGGAACCTAGTCACTGACTTGTATGGGTACCTAGTCACTGATTTGTATGGGAACGTAGTCACTGATTAGTATGGGAAACTAGTCACTGATTTGTATGGGTACCTAGTCACTGATTTGTATGAGAACCTAGTCATTGACTTGTATGGGAACCTAGTCACTGATCTGTATGGGTACCTAGTCACTGATTTGTATGAGAACCTACTCACTGATTAGTATGGGAACCTAGTCACTGATTTGTATGGGTACCTAGTCACTGATTTGTTTGAGAACCTAGTCACTGACTAGTATGGGAACCCAGTCACTGATTTGTATGGGTACCTAGTCACTGATTTGTATGAGAACCTAGTCACTGATTAGTATGGGAACCAAGTCACTGACTTGTATGGGAACCTAGTCACCGATTAGTATGGGAACCTAGTCACTGATTAGTATGGGAACCTAGTCACTGATTAGTATGGGTACCTAGTCAGTGACTTGTATGGGAACCTAGTCACTGATTAGTACGGGAACCTAGTCACTGATTTGTATTGGAACCTAGTCACTGATTTGTGTGGGAACCTTGTCCTTGATTAGTTTGGGAACCTAGTCACTGATTTGTATGGGTGCCTAGTCACTGACTTGTATAGGAACCTAGTCACTGATTAGTATGGGTACCAAGTCACTGATTAGTATGGGAACCTAGTCACTGATTTGTATGGGTACCTAGTCACTGACTTGTATGGGAACCTAGTCACTGATTAGTATTGGGACCTAGTCACTGATTTGTATGGGGACCTAGACACTGATTTGTATGGGGACCTAGTCACTGATTTGTATGGGAACCTAGTCACTGATTTGTATGGGGACCTAGTCACTCATATGTATGGGGATCTAGTCACTGACTTGTATGGGAACCTAGTCACTGATTTGTATGGGAACCTAGTCACTGATTTGTATGGGAATCTAGTCACTGATTTTTATAGGTACCTAGTCACTGATTTGTATGAGAACCTAGTCACTGACTTATATGGGAACCTAGCCACAGATATGTATGGGTACCTAGTCACTGATTTGTATGAGAACCTAGTCACTGATTAGTATGGGAACCTAGTCACTGATTTGTATGGGCACCTAGTCTCTGATTTGTCTGAGAACCTAGTCACTGACTTGTATGGGAACCTAGTCACTGATTTGTATGGGAACCTAGTCACTGATTTGTATGGGAACCTAGTCACTGATTTGTATGGGTGCCTAGTCACTGACTTGTATGGGAACCCAGTCACTGATTTGTATGGGTACCTAGTCACTGATTTGTATGGGGACCTAGTCACCGACTTGTATGGGAACCTAGTCATTGACTTGTTTGGCAACCTAGTCACTAATTTGTATGGGTACCAAGTCACTGATTTGTATGGGTACATAGTCACTGACTTGTATGGGAACCTTGTCACTGATTTGTATGGGTACCTAGTCACTGATTTGTATGGGTACCTAGTCAGTGATTTGTATGGAAACCTAGTCACTGATTAGTATGGTACCTAGTCACTGATTTGTATAGGTACCTAGTCACTGATTTGTATGGGAACCTAGTCACTGATTAGAATAGGTACCTAGTCACTGATTTGTATGGGAACCTAGTCACTGAATTGTATGGGTACCTAGTCACTGATTTGTATGATTACCTAGTCACTGACGTGTATGGGTACTTAGTCACTGATTAGTATGGAGACCTAGTCAGTGATTTGTATGGGAAACTAGTCACTGATTTGTATGGGAATCTAGTCACTGATTTGTATAGGGACCTAGTCACTGACTTGTATGGGAACCTAGTCACTGATTTGCATGGGAACCTAGTCACTGACTTGTATGGGAACCTAGTCAGTGACTTGTATGGGAACCTAGTCACTAATTTGTATGAGAACCTAGTCACTGATTAGTATGGGAACCTAGTCACTGACTTGTAAGGGTACCTAGTCACTGATTTGTATGGGAACGTAGTCACTGATTAGTATGGGAAACTAGTCACTGATTTGTATGGGTACCTAGTCACTGATTTGTATGAGAACCTAGTCATTGACTTGTATGGGAACCTAGTCACTGATCTGTATGGGTACCTAGTCACTGATTTGTATGAGAACCTACTCACTGATTAGTATGGGAACCTAGTCACTGATTTGTATGGGTACCTAGTCACTGAGTTGTTTGAGAACCTAGTCACTGACTAGTATGGGAACCCAGTCACTGATTTGTATGGGTACCTAGTCACTGATTTGTATGAGAACCTAGTCACTGATTAGTATAGGAACCAAGTCACTGACTTGTATGGGAACCTAGTCACCAATTAGTATGGGAACCTAGTCACTGATTAGTATGGGTACCTAGTCAGTGACTTGTATGGGAACCTAGTCACTGATTAGTACGGGAACCTAGTCACTGATTTGTATTGGAACCTAGTCACTGATTTGTGTGGGAACCTTTGTCACTGATTAGTATGGGAACCTAGTCACTGATTTGTATGGGTGCCTAGTCACTGACTTGTATAGGAACCTAGTCACTGATTTGTATGGGTACCTAGTCACTGTTTAGTATGGGTACCAAGTCACTGATTAGTATGGGAACCTATTCACTGATTAGTATGGGAACCTAGTCACTGATTAGTATGGGAACCTAGTCACTGACTTGTATGGGAACCTAGTCACTGATTTGTATGGGTACCTAGTCACTGACTTGTATGGGAACCTAGTCACTGATTTGTATGAGGACCTAGTCACTGATTAGTATAGGAACCTAGTCACTGATTTGTATGGGGACCTAGTCACTCATTTGTATGGGGATCTAGTCACTGACTTGTATGGGAACCTAGTCACTGATTTGTATGGGAACCTAGTCACTGATTTGTATGGGTACCTAGTCACTGACTTGTATGGGAACCTAATCACTGATTAGTATGGGAACCTAGTCACTGATTTGTATGTGTACCTAGTCACTGATTTGTTTGGGTATCTAGTCACTGACTTGTATGGGAACCTAGTCACTGATTAGTATGGGAACCTAGTCACTGATTTGTATGGGCACCTAGTCTCTGATTTGTCTGAGAACCTAGTCACTGACTTGTATGGGAACCTAGTCACTGATTTGTATGGGAACCTAGTCACTGATTAGTATGGGAACCTAGTCACTGATTTGTATGGGTGCCTAGTCACTGACTTGTATGGGAACCCAGTCACTGATTTGTATGGGTACCTAGTCACTGATTTGTATGGGGACCTAGTCACCGACTTGTATGGGAACCTAGTCATTGACTTGTATGGCAACCTAGTCACTAATTTGTATGGGTACCAAGTCACTGATTTGTATGGGTACATAGTCACTGACTTGTATGGGAACCTTGTCACTGATTTGTATGGGTACCTAGTCACTGATTTGTATGGGTACCTAGTCAGTGATTTGTATGGAAACCTAGTCACTGATTAGTATGGTACCTAGTCACTGATTAGTATAGGTACCTAGTCACTGATTTGTATGGGAACCTAGTCACTGATTAGAATAGGTACCTAGTCACTGATTTGTATGGGTACCTAGTCACTGAATTGTATGGGTACCTAGTCACTGATTTGTATGAGTACCTAGTCACTGACGTGTATGGGTACTTAGTCACTGATTAGTATGGAGACCTAGTCAGTGATTTGTATGGGAAACTAGTCACTGATTTGTATGGGAATCTAGTCACTGATTTGTATAGGGACCTAGTCACTGACTTGTATGGGAACCTAGTCACTGATTTGCATGGGAACCTAGTCACTGACTTGTATGGGAACCTAGTCAGTGACTTGTATGGGAACCTAGTCACTAATTTGTATGAGAACCTAGTCACTGATTAGTATGGGAACCTAGTCACTGACTTGTAAGGGTACCTAGTCACTGATTTGTATGGGAACGTAGTCACTGATTAGTATGGAAACTAGTCACTGATTTGTATGGGTGCCTAGTCACTGATTTGAAGTGAGAACCTAGTCATTGACTTGTATGGGAACCTAGTCACTGATCTGTATGGGTACCTAGTCACTGATTTGTGAGAACCTACTCACTGATTAGTATGGGAACCTCAGTCACTGATTTGTATGGGTACCTAGTCACTGATTTGTTTGAGAAACCTAGTCACTGACTAGTATGGGAACCAGTCACTGATTTGTATGGGTGATCCTAGTCACTGATTTGTATGAGAACCTAGTCACTGATTAGTATAGGAACCAAGTCACTGACTTGTATGGGAACCTAGTCACCAATTAGTATGGGAACCTAGTCACTGATTAGTATGGGTACCTAGTCAGTGACTTGTATGGGAACCTAGTCACTGATTAGTACGGGAACCTAGTCACTGATTTGTATTGGAACCTAGTCACTGATTTGTGTGGGAACCTTGTCACTGATTAGTATGGGAACCTAGTCACTGATTTGTATGGGTGCCTAGTCACTGACTTGTATAGGAACCTAGTCACTGATTTGTATGGGTACCTAGTCACTGATTAGTATGGGTACCAAGTCACTGATTAGTATGGGAACCTATTCACTGATTAGTATGGGAACCTAGTCACTGATTAGTATGGGAACCTAGTCACTGACTTGTATGGGAACCTAGTCACTGATTTGTATGGTACCTAGTCACAGACTTGTATGGGAACCTAGTCACTGATTTGTATGGGGACCTAGTCACTGATTAGTGATAGGAACCTAGTCACTGATTTGTATGGGGACCTAGTCACTCATTTGTATGGGGATCTAGTCACTGACTTGTATGGGAACCTAGTCACTGATTTGTATGGGAACCTAGTCACTGATTTGTATGGGTACCTAGTCACTGACTTGTATGGGAACCTAATCCCTGATTAGTATGGGAACCTAGTCACTGATTTGTATGTGTACCTAGTTACTGATTTGTTTGGGTATCTAGTCACTGACTTGTATGGGAACCTAGTCACTGACTTGTATGGGAACCTAGTCACTGATTTGTATGGGAACCTAGTCACTGATTTGTATGGGTACCTAGTCACTGACTTGTATGGGTACCTAGTCACTGACTTGTATGGGAACCTAGTCACTGATTTATACGGGACCTAGTCACTGACTTGTATGGGTGCCTAGTCACTGATTTGTCCGAGAACCTAGTCGCTGACTTGTATCGGTACCTAGTCACTGATTTGTTTGGGAACCTAGTCACTGATTAGTATGGGCACCTTGTCACTGACTTGTATGGGAACCTAGTCACTGATTTGTATGGGAACCTAGTCACTGACTTGTATGGGTACCTAGTCACTGATTTGTATGGGAACCTAGTCCCTGATTAGTATTGGTACCTAGTCACTGACTTATATGGGTACCTAGTCACTGATTTGTATGGGAACCTAGTCACTGACTTGTATGGGAACCTAGTCACTGACTTGTATTGGAACCTAGTCACTGAATTGTTTGGGTACCTAGTCACTGATTAGTATGGGAACCTAGTCACTCATTTGTATGGGAACCTAGTCACTGATTACTATGGGAACCTAATCACTGATTAGTATGGGAATCTAGTCACTGATTTTTATAGGTACCTAGTCACTGATTTGTATGAGAACCTAGTCACTGACTTATATGGGAACCTAGCCACTGATATGTGTGGGTACCTAGTCACTGATTTGTATGAGAACCTAGTCACTGATTAGTATGGGAACCTAGTCACTGATTTGTATGGGCACCTAGTCTCTGATTTGTCTGAGAACCTAGTCACTGACTTGTATGGGAACCTAGTCACTGATTTGTATGGGAACCTAGTCACTGATTTGTATGGGAACCTAGTCACTGATTAGTATGGGTACCTAGTCACTGACTTGTATGGGAACCTAGTCACCGACTTGTATGGGAACCTAGTCATTGACTTGTATGGCAACCTAGTCACTAATTTGTATGGGTACCAAGTCACTGATTTGTATGGGAACCTTTTCACTGATTTGTATGGGTACCTAGTCACTGATTTGTATGGGGACCTAGTCACAGATTTGTATGGGAACCTAGTCACTGATTTGTATGGGTACCTAGTCACTGATTCGTATGGTTACCTAGTTACTGATTTGTATGGGTACCTAGTCAGTGATTTGTATGGGAACCTAGTCACTGATTTGTATGGGTACCTAGTCACTGATTTGTATGGGAACCTAGTCACTGACTTGTATGTGCACCTAGTCACTGACTTGTATAGGTACCTAGTCAGTGATTTGAATGGGAAACTAGTCACTGATTTGTATGGGTACCTAGTCACTGATTTGTATGGGTACCTAGTCACTGATTTGTATGGGTACCTAGTCAGTGATTTGTGGAAACCTAGTCATGATTAGTATGGTACCTAGTCACTGGATTTGTATGGGTACCTAGTCACTGATTGTATGAGGAACCTAGTCACTGATTAGAATGGGTACCTGAGTCACTGATTTGTATGAATTACCAAGTCACTCGACACGTATGGGTACCTAGTCACACAGATTTGTATGAGTACCTAGTCACCGACGTGTATGGGCACCTAGTCCCTGATTAGTATGGAGACCTAGTCAGGGTGATTTGTATGGCAACCTCAGTCACCGGATGTCCATGGGAATCTAGCGTCACTGATTTTGTATAGGGACCTAGTCACTGACTTGTATGAGAACCTTGTCACTGATTAGTATGGGTGCCTGATCCACTGACTTGTATGGTAGCCTAATCACTGATTTGTAGGGGAAACGTAGTCACTGAATCAGTATGGGAAACTAGTCACCGATTTGTATGGGTACCTAGTCACTGATTTGTATGAGAACCTAGTCATTGACTTGTATGGAACCTAGTCACTGATCTGTATGGGTACCCTAGTCACTGATTTGTATGAGAACCTACTCACTGATTAGTATAGGAAACCTAGTCACTGATTTGTATGGGTACCTAGTCACTGATTTGTTTGAGAACCTAGTCACGCAACTAGTATGGGAACTGATCACTGATTTGTATGGGTACCTAGTCACTGATTTGTGTGAACCTAGTCACTGATTGGTAGCAGAACCAAGTCACTGACTTGCATGGGAATCTAGTCACCGATTAGTATGGGAAACCTGAGTCACTGATTAGCATGGGAACCTAGTCACTGATTAGTATGAGTACCTAGTCAGTGACTTGTATGAGACCTAGTCACTGCACATTAGTACAGGGAACCTAGTCACTGATTTGTATTGGAACCTAGTCACTGATTTGTGTGGGAACCTTGTCCTTGATTAGTATGGGAACCTAGTCACTGATTTGTATGGGTGCCTAGTCACTGACTTGTATAGGAACCTAGTCACTGATTTGTATGGGTACCTAGTCACTGATTAGTATGGGTACCAAGTCACTGATTAGTATGGGAACCTATTCACTGATTAGTATGGGAACCTAGTCACTGATTATTATGGGAACCTAGTCACTGACTTGTATGGGAACTTAGTCACTGATTTGTATGGGTACCTAGTCACTGACTTGTATGGGAACCTAGTCACTGATTAGTATGGGGACCTAGTCACTGATTTGTAGGGGGACCTAGACACTGCTTTGTATGGGGACCTAGTCACTGATTTGTATGGGGACCTAGTCACTGATTTTTATGGGAACCTAGTCACTGACTTGTATGGGTACCTTGTCACTGACTTATATGGGAACCTAGTCACTGATTTGTATGTGTACCTAGTCACTGATTTGTTTGGGTATCTAGTCACTGACTTGTATGGGAACCTAGTCACTGACTTGTATCAGAACCTAGTCACTGATTTGTATTGGAACCTAGTCACTGATTTGTATGGGTACCTAGTCACTGACTTGTATGGGTACCTAGTCACTGACTTGTATGGGAACCTAGTCACTGATTTGTACGGGACCTAGTCACTGACTTGTATGGGTGCCTAGTCACTGGTTGTCCGAGAACCTAGTCACGACTTGTATTGGTACCTAGTCACTGATTTGTTTGGGAACCTAGTCACTGATTAGTATGGGCTACCTTGTCACTGACTTGTATGGGAACCTAGTCACTGATTTGTATGGGAACCTAGTCACTGACTTGTATGGGTACCTAGTCACTGATTTGTATGGGAACCTGGTCCTGATTAGTATGGGTACCTAGTCACACTGACTTGTAGGGTACCTGGTCACTGATTTGTATGGAACCTAGTCACTTGACTTGTGCAGAGAACCTAGTCACTGACTTGTGCTGGAACCTAGTCCTGCAGATTGTTTGGGTGCCTGGTCACTGATTAGTATGAAACTGGTCACTGATTAGTATGGGAACCTAGTCACTGATTTGTATGGCAACCTAGTCACTGATTAGTATGTGTGCCTGGTCACTGACTTGCATGGGAACCTAGTCACTGATTAGTATGGGAACCTAGTCACTGATTTGTACACAAAAGCTAGTCACTGATTTGTATGGGTACCTAGTCACTGATTTGTATGGGTACCTGAGTCACTTTGACTTGTATGGGATCGTAGTCACTGACGTGTAGAGACCCTAATCACTGATTTGTATGGGTGCCTGGTCACTGACTTGTGGGGGATCATAGTCACTGACTTTTATGGTGACCTAGTCACTGATTTGTATGGGTGCCCTGGTCACTGACTTGTATGGGACCCAGTCACTGACTTTTATGGAAACCTAGTCACTGACTTGTATGGGTACTAGTCACTGACCTGTATGAACCTAGTCCCACTGATTTGCAGAACCTAGTCACTGACTTGTGGGTGCCCTATTAGTCGCACAATTTGTATGGGAAGCTAGTAACTGAGTTGTACAGGAACCTAGTCACTGTGGGAACCTAGTCACTGATTGTATATACCAGTCACTGACCTGTATGGGAACCTAGTCACTGATTTGTATGGAACCTAGTCACTGACTTGTATGGTACCGGTCACTGATTTGTATGGGAAGCTAGTAACTGATTTGTAGAGGAACCTAGTCACTGACTTGTATGGGTACCTAGTCACTGATTTTTGTGGAACCAGTTACTGATATGTATGGAACCAGTCACTGATTTGTATGGAACCTCACTGATTTGTGTGGAACCTGTCACTGACTTAAGGGTACCTAGTCACTGACCTGTGGGAACCTAGTCACTGATTTGTGTGGGGACCCAGTCACTGACTTGTGTGGGTGCCTAGTCACTGATGTCCGGAACCTTGTCGCCATTTGTATTGGTACCAGTCACTGATTTGTTTGGAACCAGTCACTGATTAGTAGGGATTTTGTCACTGACTTGTATGGGTGCTAGTCACTGATTTGTCTGGGAACCTTGTCGCGACTTGAGGTACCTAGTCACTGATTTGTTGGGAACCTAGTCCTGATTATATGGGTACCTAGTCACTGACTCTGTATGGTACCAGTCTCGATTTGTATGGACCCTAGTCTGACTTGTATGGGGAACCCAGTCACGATTTGTATTGGAACCGGTCAATGAATTGTTTGGGTACCTAGTCACTGATTAGTATGAGAACCTAGTCACTGATTAGTATGGGAACCTAGTCGATTTGTATGGCAACCCAGTCACTGATTAGTATGTGTACCTAGTCATACTGACTTGCATGGGAACCTTAGTCACTGATTAGTATGGGAACCTAGTCACTGATTTGTTTTGGGCACCTAGTCTGATTTGTTTGAGAACCTAGTCACTGACTTGTATGGGAACCTAGTCACTGATTTGTTATGGGAACCTAGTCACTGATTAGTATGGGAACCTAGTCACTGATTTGGTATGCGTTGTCACTGACTTCTGTATGGAACCAGTCACCGATTTGTATGGGTACCTAGTCACTGATTTGTATGGGTACCCAGTCATGACTTGTATGGGAACCCAGTCATTGACTTGTATGGCAACCTAGTCACTTGATTTGTATGGGTACCTAGTCACTGATTTGTATGGGGCACATAGTCACTGACTGATGCGGAACCTTGTACTGATTCTGTAATGGTACCTAGTCACTGATTTGTATGGGTACCTAGTCAGTGATTTGTATGGAAACCCAGTCACTGGATTAGCATGGTACCCAGTCACTGATTGGTATGGTACCTAATACTGATTTGTATGGGAACCTAGTCACTGATTAGAATAGGTACCTAGTCACTGATTTGTATGGGTACCTAGTCACTGAATTGTATGGGTACTCTAGTCACTGATTTGTATGAGTACCTAGTCACTGATGTGTATGGGTACTAGTCACTGATTAGTATGGAGACCTAGTCAGTGATTTGTATGGGAACCTAGTCACTCGATTTGTATGGGAATCTAGTCAATGATTTGTGTTAGGGGACCCAGTCACCGACTCTGTATGGGAACCCAGTCACTGGGATTTGCATGGGAACCTAGTCACTGACTTGTATGGGAACCTAGACACTGAGGGCGGGGAACCCAGTCACAATTTGTATGAGAACCCAGTCACTGATTAGTATAGGAACTCAGTCACTGACTTGTAAGGGTACCTAGTCACTGATTTGTATGAACGTAGTCACTGATTAGTATGGGAAACTAGTCACTGATTTGTAAGGGTACCTAGTCACTGATTTGTATGAGAACCTTAGTCATTGACTTGTATGGGAACCTAGTCACTGATCTGTATGGGTACTCTAGTCATTGATTTGTATGAGAACCTACTCACTGATTAGTATGGAACCTAGTCACTGATTTGTATGGGTACCTAGTCACTGATTTGTTTGGAGAACCTAGTCACTGATTTGTATGGGGAACCCAGTCACTGATTTGTATGGGTACCTTAGTCACTGATTTGTATGAGAACCTAGTCACTGATTAGTATAGAACCAAGTCACTGACTTGTATGGGAACCTAGTCACCAATTAGTATGGGAACCTGTCACTGATTAGTATTGGTACCTAGTCAGTGACTTGTATGGGAACCTAGTCACTGATTAGTACGGGAACCTAGTCACTGATTTGTATTGGAACCTAGTCACTGATTTGTATTGGGAACCTTGTCACTGATTAGTATGGGAACCTAGTCACTGATTAGTATGGGTGTCTAGTCACTGACTTTTATAGGTACCTAGTCACTGATTTGTATGGGCATCCAGTCACTGATTAGTATGGGTACCAAGTCACTGATTAGTATAGGTAACCTATTCACTGATTTAGTATGGAACCTAGTCACTGATTAGTATGGGAACCTAGTCACTGACTTGTATGGGAACCTAGTCACTGATTTGTATGGGTACCTAGTCACTGACTTGTATGGGAACCTAGTCACTGATTTGTATGGGGACCTAGTCACTGATTAGTATGAAACCTAGTCACTGATTTGTATGGGGACCTAGTCACTGATTTGTATGGGATCTCAGTCACTGACTTGTATGGGAACCTAGTCACTGATTTGTATGGAAACCTAGTCACTGATTTGTATGGCACTAGTCACTGACTTGTATGGGGAACCTAATCACTGATTAGTAAGTATGGGAACCTAGTCACTGATTTGTATGTAGTACCTAGTTACTGATTTGTTTGGGTATCTAGTCACTGACTTGTATGGGGAAACCTAGTCACTGATTTGTATGGGGAACCTAGTCACTGATTTGTATGGGAACCTAGTCACTGATTTGTATGGGTACCTAGTCACTGACTTGTATGGGTACCTAGTCACTGACTTGTATGGGAACCTAGTCACTGATTTATATGGGACCTAGTCACTGACTTGTATGGGTGCTAGTCACCTGATTTTATCCGAGAACCTATGTCGCTGACTTGTATGGGTACCTAGTCACTGATTTGTTTGGGACCTAGTCACTGATTAGTATGGGCACCTTGTCACTGACTTGTGGGGAACCTAGTCACTGATTTGTATGGGAACCTAGTCACTGACTTGTAAGGGTACCCTAGTCACTGATTTGTATGGGAACCTAGTCCCGATTAAGTATTGGTACCTAGTCATTGATTTGTATGGGTACTCTAGTCACTGATTTGTATGGGGACCTCAGTCACTGACTTGTATAGGAACCTAGTCACTGACTTGTATTGGAACCTAGTCACTGAATTGTTTGGGTACCTAGTCACTGATTAGTATGGGAACCTAGTCACTCATTTGTATGGGAACCTAGTCACTGATTACTATGGGGACCTAATCACTGATTAGTATGGGAATCTAGTCACTGATTTTTATAGGTACCTAGTCACTGATTTGTATGAGAACCTAGTCACTGACTTATATGGGAACCTAGCCACTGATATGTGTGGGTACCTAGTCACTGATTTGTATGAGAACCTAGTCACTGATTAGTATGGGAACCTAGTCACTGATTTGTATGGGCACCTAGTCTCTGATTTGTCTGAGAACCTAGTCACTGACTTGTATAGGGAACCTAGTCACTGATTTGTATGGGAACCTAGTCACTGATTTGTATGGGAACCTAGTCACTGATTAGTATGGGTACCTAGTCACTGATTTGTATGGGAACCTAGTCACCGACTTGTATGGGAACCTAGTCATTGACTGTGTATGGTAAACCTAGTCACTAATTTGTATGGGTACCAAGTCACTGATTTGTATGGGAACCTTTTCACTGATTTGTATGGGTACCTAGTCACTGATTTGTATGGGGACCTAGTCACAGATTTGTATGGGAACCTAGTCACTGATTTGTATGGGTACCTAGTCACTGATTCGTATGGTTACCTAGTTACTGATTTGTATGGGTACCTAGTCAGTGATTTGTATGGGAACCTAGTCACTGATTTGTATGGGTACCTAGTCACTGATTTGTATGGGAACCTAGTCACTGACTCGTATGTGTACCTAGTCACTGACTTGTATAGGTACCTAGTCAGTGATTTGAATGGGAAACTAGTCACTGATTTGTATGGGTACCTAGTCACTGATTTGTATGGGTACCTAGTCACTGATTTGTATGGGTACCTAGTCAGTGATTTGTATGGAAACCTAGTCACTGATTAGTATGGTACCTAGTCACTGATTTGTATAGGTACCTAGTCACTGATTTGTATGGGAACCTAGTCACTGATTAGAATAGGTACCTAGTCACTGATTTGTATGGGTACCTAGTCACTGATTTGTATGGGTACCTAGTCACTGATTTGTATGAGTACCTAGTCACCGACGGTATGGGTACCCCAGTCTCTGATTAGTATGGAGACCTAGTCAGTGATTTGTATGGCAACCTAGTCACTGATTTGTATGGGAATCTAGTCACTGATTTGTATAGGGACCTAGTCACTGACTTGTATGGGAACCTAGTCACTGATTTGCATGGGAATCTAGGCACTGACTTGTATGGGAACCTAGTCAGTGACTTGTATGGGAACCTAGTCACTAATTTGTATGAGAACCTTGTCACTGATTAGTATGGGTACCTAGTCACTGACTTGTATGGGTACCTAGTCACTGATTTGTATGGGAACGTAGTCACTGATTAGTATGGGAAACTAGTCACTGATTTGTATGGGTACCTAGTCACTGATTTGTATGAGAACCTAGTCATTGACTTGTATGGGAACCTAGTCACTGATCTGTATGGGTACCTAGTCACTGATTTGTATGAGAACCTACTCTCTGATTAGTATAGGAACCTAGTCACTGATTTGTATGGGTACCTAGTCACTGATTTGTTTGAGAACCTAGTCACTGACTAGTATGGGAACCCAGTCACTGATTTGTAAGGGTACTCTTAGTCACTGATTTGTATGAGAACCTAGTCACTGATTAGTATGGGAACCAAGTCACTGACTTGTATGGGAATCTAGTCACCGATTAGTATGGGAACCTAGTCACTGATTAGTATGGGAACCTAGTCACTGATTAGTATGGGTACCTAGTCAGTGACTTGTATGGGAACCTAGTCACTGATTAGTACGGGAACCTAGTCACTGATTTGTATTGGAACCTAGTCACTGATTTGTGTGGGAACCTTGTCCTTGATTAGTATGGGAACCTAGTCACTGATTTGTATGGGTGCCTAGTCACTGACTTGTATAGGAACTTAGTCACTGATTTGTATGGGTACCTAGTCACTGATTAGTATGGGTACCAAGTCACTGATTAGTATGGGAACCTATTCACTGATTAGTATGGGAACCTAGTCACTGATTATTATAGAACCTAGTCACTGACTTGTATGGGAACTTAGTCACTGATTTTATGGGTACCTAGTCACTGACTTGGTATGGGAACCTAGTCACTGATTAGTATGGGACCTAGTCACTGATTTGTAGGGGACCTAGACACTGGCTTTGTATGGGGACCTAGTCACTGATTTTGTATGGGGACCTAGTCACTGATTAGTATAGAACCAGTCACTGATTTGTATGGGGACCCAGTCACTCACTTTGTATGGGGACCTAGTCACTGACTTGTATGGGTACCTAGTCACTGATTTGTATGGAACCTAGTCACTGATTTGTATGGGTACCTAGTCACTGACTTGTATGGGAACCTAATCACTGATTAGTATGGGAACCTAGTCACTGATTTGTATGTGTACCTAGTCACTGATTTGTTTGGGTATCTAGTCACTGACTTGTATGGGAACCTAGTCACTGACTTGTATCAGAACCTAGTCACTGATTTGTATTGGAACCTAGTCACTGATTTGTATGGGTACCTAGTCACTGACTTGTAAGGTACCTAGTCACTGACTTGTATGGAACCTAGTCACTGATTTGTACGACCTAGTCACTGACTTTGTGGGTGCCTAGTCACTCGATTTGTCCGAGAACCTAGTCGCTGACTTGTATTGGTACCTAGTCACTGATTTGTTTGGGAACCTAGTCACTGATTAGTATGGGCACCTTGTCACTGACTTGTATGGGAACCTAGTCACTGATTTGTATGGGAACCTAGTCACTGACTTGTATGGGTACCTAGTCACTGATTTGTATGGGAACCTAGTCCCTGATTAGTATGGGTACCTAGTCACTGACTTGTATGGGTACCTAGTCACTGATTTGTATGGGAACCTAGTCACTGACTTGTATGGGAACCTAGTCACTGACTTGTATTGGAACCTAGTCACTGAATTGTTTGGGTACCTAGTCACTGATTAGTATGAGAACCTAGTCACTGATTAGTATGGGAACCTAGTCACTGATTTGTATGGCAACCTAGTCACTGATTAGTATGTGTACCTAGTCACTGACTTGCTATGGGAACCTAGTCACTGATTAGTATGGGAACCTAGTCACTGATTTGTATAGAAAGCTAGTCACTGATTTGTATGGGTACCTAGTCACTGATTTGTATGGGTACCTAGTCACTGACTTGTATGGGATCGTAGTCACTGACATGTATGGGAACCTAATCACTGATTTGTATGGGTACCTAGTCACTGACTTGTATGGGATCATAGTCACTGACTTTTATGGTAACCTAGTCACTGATTTGTATGGGTACCTAGTCACTGACTTGTATGGGACCCAGTCACTGACTTTTATGGAAACCTAGTCACTGACTTGTATGGGTACCTAGTCACTGACCTGTATGGGAACCTAGTCACTGATTTGTACGGGAACCTAGTCACTGACTTGTATGGGTACCTAGTCACTGATTTGTATGGGAAGCTAGTAACTGATTTGTACAGGAACCTAGTCACTGACTTGTATGGGTACCTAGTCACTGATTTTTATGGGAACCTAGTCACTGATATGTATGGGAACCTAGTCACTGATTTGTATGGGAACCTAGTCACTGATTTGTATGGGAACCTAGTCACTGACTTGTATGGGTACCTAGTCACTGACTTGTATGGGAACCTAGTCACTGATTTGTATGGGACCTAGTCACTGACTTGTATGGGTGCCTAGTCACTGATTTGTCCGAGAACCTTGTCGCTTACTTGTATTGGTACCTAGTCACTGATTTGTTTGGGAACCTAGTCACTGATTAGTATGGGTACCTTGTCACTGACTTATATGGGAACCTAGTCACTGATTTGTATGGGAACCTAGTCACTGACTTGTATGGGTACCTAGTCACTGATTTGTATGGGAACCTAGTCCCTGATTAGTATGGGTACCTAGTCACTGACTTGTATGGGTACCTAGTCTCTGATTTGTATGGGAACCTAGTCACTGACTTGTATGGGAACCTAGTCACTGACTTGTATTGGAACCTAGTCACTGAATTGTTTGGGTACCTAGTCACTGATTAGTATGAGAACCTAGTCACTGATTAGTATGGGAACCTAGTCACTGATTTGTATGGCAACCTAGTCACTGATTAGTATGTGTACCTAGTCACTGACTTGCATGGGAACCTAGTCACTGATTAGTATGGGAACCTAGTCACTGATTTGTGTAGAAAGCTAGTCACTGATTAGTATGGGTACCTAGTCACTGATTTGTATGGGTACCTAGTCACTGACTTGTATGGGATCGTAGTCACTGACATGTTTGGGAACCTAATCACTGATTTGTATGGGTACCTAGTCACTGACTTGTATGGGATTGTAGTCACTGACTTTTATGGGAACCTAGTCACTGATTTGTATGGGTACCTAGTCACTGACTTGTATGGGTACCCAGTCACTGACTTTTATGGAAACCTAGTCACTGACCTGTATGGGAACCTAGTCACTGATTTGTATGGGAACCTAGTCACTGACTTGTATGGGTACCTAGTCACTGATTTGTATGGGAAGCTAGTCACTGATTTGTACAGGAACCTAGTCACTGACTTGTATGGGTACCTGGTCACTGATTTGTATGGGAACCTAGTCACTGATTTGTACGGGAACCTAGTCACTGACTTGTATGGGAACCTAGTCACTGATTTGTATGGGAACCTAGTCACTGATTAGTATGGGTACCTAGTCACTGACTTGTATGGGTACCTAGTCACTGACTTGTATGAGTACCTAGTCACTGATTTGTATATGAAGCTAGTCACTGATTTGTATGGGAACCTAGTCACTGACTTGCATGGGTACCTAGTCACTGATTTGTATGGGAACCTAGTCACTGATTAGTATGGGTACCTAGTCACTGACTTGTATGGGTACCTAGTCACTAATATGTATGGGAACCTAGTCACTGACTTGTATTGGAACCTAGTCACTGACTTGTATGAGTACCTAGTCACTGACTTGTATCGGTACTTAGTCACTGATTTGTATGGGAACCTAGTCACTGACTTGTATTGGAACCTATTCACTGACGTGTATGGGAACCTAGTCACTGACTTGTTTGGGAACCTAGTTACTGATTTGTATGGGTACCTATGTTTGAACACTATTTTTAAAAACTTATGTTAAGAGACAGTTTAAAATTCAAAATATGACTTAGAGTACTCCATGGCTAATCATATCAAGAGTTGAAGTGCAGGGTTGTTATACATGTGCCACCAGTTGGATACCCACAGTCCTTTGACATAAAAACTATTCATTTAGGCCCAGGAATAATTAACTTTTTGGCCAACTGTCATCTGTATTTTAAGCTGCATGACAAACTGCTTAGCTGAACCTTACAAAAATGTTAGCTAAGAATATTCAGCCTGTAGAATAGCAACGTTGCTACATTAACACACATGCAAAGATGGAGGGCCAAGGCATGGTGCCTTATTGCCGAATGTCAAAACCACACAGCAACAAATGCTGAAAGCACAAACTAAGGCGTGCACCTCAATGTCATTGGGTGAAACACAGACCCGACATGAACAGCGCTTGCCGTTTCCAACAATAGGCTTCTGTCTTTTGTTATGGGGGTCTTCACCCCCTCTCCAAAATTAATATAACAAACTCTGGGGGCGGGGGGGACTTCAGTGATGGGGACTAAGTCAGGAGGTGGGGAAAAGTGTTTTCTAAGAAAAAAAAACATGCGGCAAAAAGTTGCAACACACAGAGACCTGTTAGGAATCAAATCATGGTCCCAAGTCTCTGTTTCCTCCCATGTGTTGGTGCCTTAGCCACTCCACCACAGGAGCAGCTCAATCAGCACCCCAGCACATGGCAGCTTAATACCTGCACAGCTATATACAGCGACAGGGGTAGTAGTAATTCCCTATCACTGTTCTACCCCTGTCGCTGTAATTGCAGGCGCATTATGCACAGTGCGATATTAACTATGCTGTCTTTCTTGTGCAATTATGACCTGGTGCCTTGGCCAAGTGTTCCTTTTCTACTGACAAATTTCGTGTTTCTACTTGTAACCCCCATGTTCCCAGGGGTTACTAGAATCCCAGTTAGAATTAGTGGTAGGCATGGAAGACAGCTAGTGAAATGCCAGCTAAATGGATTTCACTCTGCCTCCCTTTCTGCTGTCAGTCACAGCTGAGAGCTGGGGAGGTGATGTCATTCTGAACTCTTGCAGCTGCATGAGCCACAGTCCAGTAGCTGTGAATGAGGGAGACAGAATGTTCAAGTCCGTCTGATGAGGGAGTCTGAAGTGGGAACCTGCAGAGTGTAGCTGCAGCTCCTGAAGCAGCTCTGACTTAGAGCTGCAGTTTTTCCTGTTTGTTTTCTTTTCTCACCCTAGTGGAGGATAGCTTTGCCAGCTTGTTGAAGTGGTGGAAACTGTCTCCCTTTGGATTTCCCTGTGCTTCATCCCAGGAGGGAGGGATGGAGCAGGACTCCAGGATTTCAGGGGCAATCCCCTCATCCTCCCAGGACTTTGGAAGCTGTCTTTGTTATGACAACTATCTGTGAATATATTTGTTTGATTGAAGTTTGCCCAGGAGTGCCTGCAGTTTTTAAAGGTGGATTCTCTGACAAAGGAACCCTGTCACCTTAGACTTTTCTTTAAAAGTTGTCTGCCCACAGTGGAGTCCAGTATGTGACCATCCATGTGACACAACTTTTACTTCTGACACCCCTGAGGTGTTTTGTATGCAGTTAAGTGTGACATACATTTCAAGACTGCATCTACAGTTTTTACAGTGTGTGAGGTGTATTTACCAGATGAATAGCTGAGTATGAACTAGGAAACGAAAGGTGGGAGATCCCCCATCTGGAGTGACCAGTTTACCTCTATGGGTTCTGAAGAGCACCTGTGTTTTCTATCAGTGCATGTGACCAATGCCTGATGAAACAGTTTTACCCCAGTGAGTGGGATTGTTCTCCAGTTTACCCCTTGTATGTGGGTTCTGTGCCTGTGGAGCCTTTTGTGATCTTTTGTGGTTTATGTGCCACAACTTATCCTATGCCATATGGGAAGTGACCAAGTACTGGCCATGTATTCCATATCCAGAGAAGCCAGTGTGTTCACCAGTAGCTAGTTCCACATTTTTATGTTTGCTTGCGCAAAGTGCAAGAAACATATTTCGGCAGCTTGGTGCTGAAGCATGTTCTGGAGGTGCGGCACTGTTGAGGCCAATACCTGCACAGCATTTTGGGGCGTGTGTGATGTCCACCAATAATGGGGGACACAGCTAGTGACACTAGTTTGGAATATTGTCATCAACTTGAGAAAAAATAGCCATTGCAATTAGGTGGCTCTGCCATTGCAGCGTTGAAGCTATCGCTGCAAGTCAATGAGGGAGCTAACGTCATTGCAGGGTGGATGAACACACTGATATTGTTTAGAACATGGCGCAGTTTGCCACCTGTTCACAAACAACATAACCCCTCCCCGTCAAGGGGGTGCCCAATCCCACTGGCAGCATGCCCCCCACCGCTTGTTTGCCGATGGGGCCCCAATCCCCGTCGGCTGCAGTGGCCCAGATGTATGTTGCCGACGGGGGAGCCCACTCCCCATCAGCAGTATGTAATGCCCCCCTCACTTTTCTTGTCTGCCTACGGGGTGCCCAATCCCCTGTCAGCTACAGCAGCCCCCCAAAAAAAGACTCAATTGGCACGCCACCCCAGCGTGCCACATTGCCCTGCAAATAAAAACCATCCCGCGATGTCTTTTTTTTTTTTGCACTACTTGTAATGAAGGAAACGGTCCCCCAGCAGTCTCCCTGGCCCCCTCACAACCTGCACCCACCCACTGTGCACCCTGCCTCCCCACACGCCCCCACCCCATACTTACCTCCGGAGTCTGGCGCGGATGATCTCGTGGACCAGGAACACGTCTGCACTCTTCAAAGCTGACTGCGAACTGAGGAAATGCCGGTAAGCTGTATAATGGAATAAATAGGGTTTTTTCAACTTTGCTGCATATCTCAGGCATTTTTTGGAATTTTGCCACCAAATTTTCAACATGGGGTTTTTGGGACTGTCATGGCGTTAATCGGCCCTGAAAGGTGATTTTGCAGTCACTGCGCGGAATCACCTTTTAGGACCGATTAACAAAACGACAGTGCCAGTGTTTATGAGGTGGGCTCTCAAAAAGCCTATGTTGCAAATTTGGTGAGAAAATTAAAAAAAAAAAAAGACTCTTTTATGAGTGTGCTTTGCTCAGTTGCTATGCACGTTCATAACTTTACAAATTTGCAATATTTTCACCCCAGATTTTCAACATTGGCATTTTTTCAGACCTCCTTGTGAACAGTACAGCTGTCATTTTTTACACCCTAGACAAAATGTGTTTTTGCACATGTGGCGCTGAATAGCGTGGTTGGTGTGGGAAATCAGTGTTCTGCACAGATTAAGAAATTGGCAGTGGCACTGTTCATGAGCAGAGGTCCTAAAATGCCTATGTTGAAAATTTGGTGACAATACTCCATAAAATAACTGTGTTACGAACATGCATTGTGCTGTTCCTACGCACGCTCATCAGTTCGCGAATTTTCAAAATTTTTACTCCAGATTTTCAACATTGCCATTTTACCACACCTCCTTATGAGCAGTATAGCTGTCATTTTTCACATTTCACCCAAAATGTGTTTCCGTGCATGTAGCTCACAATGGCGCAGTCGATGTGCGAAATCAATGTTTGGGACAGATTAAGAAAATCACAGTGACAATGGTCATGAGCAGAAGTGTTAAAATGGTTATGTTAAAATTTGTGGAAAGATTCTCCAAAATGACTATTTTACGAGCATGCGTTGTGCTGTTCCTACGCACGCTCGTACATTCATGAATTTTCACTATTTTCGATCCAGATTTTCAACATTGCCATTTTACCACACCTTCTTATGAGCAGTACAGCTGTCATTTTTCACATCTCGCCCAAAACATTTTTCCACGCAGGTAGCGCACAATGGCGCAGTCGGTGTGCGGCATCAATGTTTGGGACAGATTAAGAAAATCACAGTGACACCGTTCATGAGCAGAGGTGTTACAATGGCTATATTAATAATTTGGTGAAAAAAGTCCATAAAATGACTGTTATGAGCGACCATTGCGCAGTTTCCATGCACCCTCGTAAGTTCATGGATTTCTAATATTTTCAGTCCAGATTTTCACCACTGGCATTTTTCCACACTTTGTTATGAACAGTACAGCTGTCATTTTTCACTTCATGGCTGAAATGTGTTTTCGCACATCCAGTGCAGAAATGCATGGTTGCTGTGGGAAATCACTGTTCGGGACAGATTAAGAAAATCACAGTGACACTGTTCATGAGCGGAGGTTCCAACATGCCTGTGCTGACAATCTGCTGTAAAACATTCCCAAACTAATTGCATCATGGGTGTGCATTGCCCAGTTTCTACACCCGCTCTTGACTTCACCAGTTTTTTTAATATTTTCACTGCAGATTTTCAACATTGCCATTTTTCCACCTCCCCATGAACAGTACAGCTGTCATTTTTCACATCCTGTTCGAAATGTGTTTTCACACCTGTGGTGCCAAATGGCATAGTTGCTGTGCAAAATCAGCTTTTGGCTAACAAACTGATATTACCATTGTTCATAAGGTGGGGGTCACAAAAAAAACCATGTTGAAAATTTGGAGTGAAAATGCCACCAAACGCCTGAGACGTTAGGGTTTCCGACCATAACGCCCCACCCTGTAGAGACTGACAGGCTTCAGGGGTGTGACTTGGGATTCTCGCCTGTAATTCTCATACCATTCCACACCCTGCAGCCAGTGAGAGGCATCGAGGTGTGCCTTGGACTCTTCGGCTCAAAAATTTGCCCCATTCTCCTATACAGCACCCATCTCACTATATTTCCTGATGGAATGGGGTGAGCATGAGGGCCAAAGACCCCAAGGCACACCGTGACACTTGTTTGTTTCTGCAGGGTAGGGTGTGGTGAAATGGTGTGGCCGTTATGCCTGATGACCCAACGGCACACCCCAATGCCTGTCAGTCTCTGCAGGGTGGTGACGGGGTTGGCTTCAGTTCAATACTTCACTGCCATTCCTATTATGCAGCTCTCTAACTCCTACACTACCAATGCCAATGCCAGCAAGCAAACATTCGGCATTGACAAATGTTTGTTTCTTCAGTTATCTCATGCCATATGAGACTACCAAGTAGGCTGTGTGTGCCTAGTTGAGGGAAATCTGCTTGTGTGTGTTCTACAGGTGGCTAGTCCACAAGTTCTACAGTTATCCTATGCTAAATAGGAATTTTTTAGTTCTGTACCTTAGATGTCTGCATTTACAGTGTGTGTAATCCTTGGGTGCCCATTTTCACTTTATGTTGTTATTACTGTGTTATGGAATACAACCACACTCTAGAATCCCATCCTGATATGGACATTCTTGTTATTGCTCCCCGTGTGAAATTTCTTTGGGTACCCCTGACCAGAAGTGAAAACCTAGCATAGCCCTGAGCAAATGTTTTCTCCCCAGGACCTGGGTTGTTGGCCATGCATTGTTCCCACCAGGTGTGCACCAAGTATTTTGTGCCACACCTGGTTGTGGTCTGCATTGGTCCCATCTTGTCTACGGTGGGCAATCAGACACAGTTTTTTAGTTTGTGTATCTGCTGTTTAAATCGTATGTAACTCCGACCCCTCTCTGTTTCTATCCCTAGACCTGTTTTGGAGGTGAGAGGTGTGCCTTATAGTTAAATAAGAGGGCTGGTGGGGGTTACATACATTCCTATGAGTGCAGAGGGATTGTCATCAGCTTGGGATGCCACATTTTATACTAGGCAAATAAGCTCACTGAAGAGGTAGCTCAGCTGTTTAACATAGGGAATACAATATATATTTCCTTCTCTGTCAATATTTCAAGTATTATGCAATTGAAAGGGTACTGTATGAGCACCAGTGAATGAATATGTGAAAGTGTATGTGTCTGTGGGGGAAACAGTAGATTGGGGACATTCCTTTCTCATAAACACTGAGAAAAAATGACACACACTTGATTGGAGAAGATGTAGAGAGAATTCCACAGGAAGAATAACTCCCTCCTTGTACTTACTAAAGACTGCCCTTTAGAAAGTGGCCCTGAGCCCTGCTGGACTTCACAGCCAGGGGTGTGCCCTTTCCCTCTGTCTCAGCAATAATCCTTCCACTGAGCTATGTGAACTCCTTGGGCACTAGAGACTGACAGTGCCTTTTCTGTCTCTGTCTCGCCCCCTCCACCCCCGTCCTACCAGCCTGTCAATCCGTATAATTTCACAACCTAATAAGAAACACTGTTGCACATTTCAAAATCTGCCACCAAGCTGATGGGAACAAAACTGAACTCAAAGGGCTGCTTCTCAGATTTGCACTCGCCTATTAAATCCTTGACAGTTATCCTGGACTCCAGGAACTTTAAAAAAATGAAATCTTGGCTCTTTTTTTTTTTCTTTTGTTTACAGTGAGGGGTTATCGAGGTGGAAAAAGCTATTACAGCCCAACGGGGGAGGTCTGCTTGCCTCTTACTTATTCCACAGGGCCTCGACAGCAGCTGATTCATAGTCTAGTGGATTGGCCTTTTGTGACCAGCTGAAAAGCCATAAAGCCGCTGACAGCAAGAGTGACTGCATCACAAATGCGCCCTTTTCTCATTTCCATCCCAGCTCTTCTCAGAGACCAACTTTATTAGAAAGTCAATTACGGTGTGTGTGTGTATATTCTTTCTCTCGCTCTCTTTCTTTCTCACTGTGTGCCAGTCAGTGTATTCCCAAGTGACTAAATAAAGCTCTCCCTGTGATTTTAGTATTTATATTGTCACAGGTTTCCTTGGGGTGGGGGGAGGGCTCATGCTTTCAGTACACTTAAAGAGACACCGTCAACTCATTTTGAATCTAATATTTCAAGTTGAAAACCCACATTTTATGATTGTGCACCTTTCATAAAATGTATTGCTGTTGCTGGTTGTTTTATCTGCTTACTTTCTTAGCAGACCTGAAAGGCATGGTAAGGGTGCATTTATACCCAACCTGGTATTGTTTCAAATTCTTGGTCAACTCTTATTGCATACTTTCTGAATATTACAGACACCCTCAAACAGTGCAGCCACTCATGAGGCAACATCTTCATCTCTCCCACTGCATCATGAGTGTCTAAACTGTGTGAGGTCTGACCAAGTCCAGGAAAGATGCAGTGGAATTGATCAAGGAATGTAAACAAACATGTTTTTGTGTGGTGACACCAGTGTGGTTGGCAGTCAGTTTTTTCACTTTTAAAAGGAAAAAAAAGGAATTAGAATCAAATTACCAGCTACATCAACAATCTTTAGATAATGTGAGCAACCACAAAATGAGGTCTTTAAACTTGGGACAATTTGAGGTCTAAGGTGGTTAACAGTGTTCCATTAAGTCCTGAACTTCTGTAGACTATGAGTTGATTTCCTACTCTTACACAGCCACAGAAGACTTTTTTTTAAACATTGTATGTTTGAGTCAGTAGGACTTTATATTTGAATGAATACATATATAGAATTTGGCTAGGGTCTGAGACTAATAGCTGCTGTTGCTTTGTGAACTCTTAAAGGGTTTGGTTGTGTTATTTATTTATTTAAAAGTCAGTTACTGGGAGAGGCACAATAAGTCAGGGCTCATTTCCAGTATGACCTAGGGGAGAAGGAAAAAGGAGAGTACAAAGTTCATGTGATAACAATGTAAATGTAACATACAGGCAAATAAAATGAGATCATAATGAGATAACTAGGTGCCTTGAGTTTGCGATTATGGTAATTACGAATTGAGAGAGAAAAAATGGAGAAGACAGAGGTGTGCAAATAGCAAGAACACTGGTGAGTGGGGTTTTAGGAGCAGTTCCCTGAGCTACAGGAAGGAGGAGGGACAGAAGCGGGAGGGGGGGGTTTGGGAGAGGGTGCATTTTAAGCAGTGCAGTATGGAGATAGTCTAAGAGTTCTAGGGAGACAGTTCCAGAGAGAGGGTGATCAGTGAGAGATGGCTGCCTGCACGGAACAGGATGTAGGATGGGGAAGAGAGAAGGTGCAGGGGTCTCTGGAGCATAGAGGGCAGGAGGGGGATGAGGGAGAGATAAGAGAGGTGAGATAGGAGGGACAGGAACCAAGCCAGAATTTGGAGATGAGATTGGTGGTGTGGTGCTGACAGCATCGGAGGAGAGAGGAATGGGAGAGGGAGGAGTAGAGGGAGCAGTGGCAAGTGCGGGAAGGGGGCATTTAGGGCAAAATGCCAAAAGGGAGTCCAGTCTAGATAGGGAAGAGGCTGGGACAGAGCCAAAAACTACGCCAGTATAACTGAAGACTGGAAGGATCATTTTTGTGAGTAGTTCCTCGTGGACAAGGGGGAGGAAGGAGTCTTTGTTTCTATACCCTTTTAACAAATCATGGGAGGATGGTGTGGTACCTGAGGACTGGAAGAAGGCAGATGAGATTCCTCTTCACAAAAGTGGGACCAAGACAGAGGCAGGAAACTACAGACCTGTCAGTTTGACCTCTGTGGTGGGGAAAATGATGGAGTCACTTCTGAAGGAAAGAACTGTTGAGTACCTAGAGGCCAGTGGGGCACAGGACCCAAGGCAGCATGGGTTCACAGCGGGAAGGTCATGTCAGATAAATCTGGGTGACAAAAGTGGTAGACCACGGAGGGGCTATGGACATGGCCTACCTAGACATTAGCAAGGCATTTGGCACAGTCCCCCACAAAAGATTAATAATCAAATTAACCAGCCTGGGAGTGGTCCCAGGGTGGTAGCCTGGGTAAAACATTGGCTGGACAACAGGACACTGAAAGTAATTGTAAATGGAGTCCACTCTGAAGAAAGAGGGGTTACTAGTGGGGTACCAGTTCAGTACTGGGTTCAGTCCTTTTTAATGTCTTTATAAATGACATTGCAGAGGGACTGGAAGGAAAAGTATGCCTCTTTGCAGATAACACAAAGATCTGCAACAGGACTGACACACAAGGAGGTGTGGAAAGGATGAGAAGAACCTTGGCAAGGTTGGAGGAATGGTCAGAAGTATGGCAGCTTGGATTCAATGCAAAGAACTGCAAAATAATGCACCAGGGAAACAAAAACCAAGGGGAAGATTACACAATGGGGGGGAGGTAGTAACAACAACAAAAATGGAAAGGGACCTGGGGTAATCTTATCATATGACCTTTAGGTTGGCAAGCAATGTGAGAAGGTGGTTGGGAGGGCTGGGGGGATACTGGGATGTATAGGCAGAGTCATCACCAGCAGAAAACAAGAAGTTGTTATCCCCCTGTACAGACAGTTGGTGAGATCTCATCTGGAGTAGTGCGTCCAGTTCTGGAGACCTCATCTCCGCAAGGACATAGACAGGATGGAGGCAGTTCAGAGGAGGAAAACTAAAATGGTGCAGGGTCTGTAAGAGAAGCCATAGGAGGAGACACTAAAGGAGCTTAATACGTAAACCCTTGAGGAAAGGAGGGAGAGGGGGACATGATAGAAATGTTTTAAGTACCTCAATGGAATCAACAAAATCCAAGAGGGTGGCATCTTTCAGAAAAAGAGATGAGCAAGAATAAGGGGACACAATTTGAAGACAGAGGGGGGAACGGCTCAGGGGCAATGTGAAGAAGTATTTTTTCACAGAGAGGGTGGTGGATACGTGGAACAGCCTTCCTGAGGAGGTTATGGGGTCTAAAACTGTGGGAGAATTCAAGAATGCATGGGACAAACATAAGGCAATTTTTGTGGGGGAAGGAAGACAAAGGCTGTTGGTTAAATATGATCTACAGCTTATCCTCTAGGTAGGGAAATGGGCAGACTGTTCAGAGAAATGTTTGCTAAGATTCAAACCATGCTGATTCATCAAAACATGTACAAATGTTTGATTCTTTAGTGAATCATTCATAGCAGAAAAAAATAGAAACATTTTTTAAATGGATTTTTTTGGGGGTTAGACAGCTGTTTACTCAGTGCTAGTAGTTGGATTGCCATGTTTGATGACTGCACCAAAATGGGAGGAGTTAGTACATAGCAAGCATGACAACTGAAATGCAGAACTCTCGGGACAGACTCTAGCAGTGGTTGGGAAAACAAAAGAACTTCAATGATAGAAAAAAAATTGTAACATATTGCGCATAGAAGAACGTAAAGGCAAAATAATACTTAAACAGTATGGAGATTACTGAAACCAGGCAGGAAAATGACCTGAAAGAATTGATCAGCAGCAACTTTATACAGAGCAACAATGAGAAGCAGTAGCTAGTGAGGCAAATACGGTAAAATCAAATCATAAGACGAACAAAGAACAATCATACATGCAGCTACACCCTCCCCAAGTAGAAGAATTTGTGCTGAGAAAAATGTTTTCCTTACTTTGCAGCTGATAATGTACATACTCCAGCATATCCCAGAACCCCCCACCCCATGACCGAGGTCAGATTTGTAGTTGCCGCAAATATTGTATTGGAGCTGTGTTAAAACTCTAGTTCATTGATCGCCAGTCCTGTTATACAGTTGAGGTTAAGCCTCACCTGGTTAAATAACTAAAAATTAAAAATTAAAAAAAAAAATTAAAAAATTAAATACAGGTCACGCAGTATGTGCTTAAACTCAGGACTACAACAGGAATGATGACCAACAAAACAATGCTTTACAAACTCCTTTAGACATTTTCAGCAATTGAATCTACCATGACTGCAGCCCATGGCCGACGTCAGCTTCGAGGGTTCTGGGAAACATGAGCTGAATGTAGCATGCTGGTAGGGGGGATACAGGATGGTAGGATAAATCAGATTATGTTGAAATAGCTGTGAAGTAAGGAAAAAGATTTTTCACAAACTATCGACCATAGCTTGGGAAGTCCCAGCTAGAGATGGGCGAAGTGGCTCCAATTCACTCCGCGAAGTGATTCGTGGAATGAAGGCGAATTCACGGAGTACTTTGCATTATAATGGGTAGCAAGAAGTCCATTGAAAACAATGACTTCGCGTTACACTGCCTTCACAAACCAATACTCCACCAATTCTTAAGGTGAAGTACATTGAAAACAATGTACTTCGCCTCACTTCGTCTGGTTTTTATGCTCCAAAGGTGAATTTTGCAGTGATTCATGGGATTTCGGGTCACATGGGCTCTAGATTGTTCTGCACAGCCTCAGTTTGGGGTAGTTTGTGTAGGAAGCTGTAGGAGACAATCTGCTCTGAGAGCTCTCTGTGATTCAAACCTTCTAAAAGCTGTTAAAAAAGCCTTCTTGGGTCATTTTTTTTGCTGAAACTTTAATTCATCGATTATATAGGAAACCCTCCTGTGCTCATATCATCAATCGTTTATTGTTTGTGTGTGGATTTTGAATATTAATGTACAACATTCAGTCTGTATACTGAGAGACAGTGGAAGTGTGCTTTGGGGGAGGGGCGTATCTGTGGTGTAGGTAGATTAACTTGGAGAAAAAGACAGTGCTTTCTGTTTTGGTGATATTTTTCTTGTATTTATTTATTTTATTTATTTCAGTCTAGGATTACAACAATACCTTTGAGCCGGGGCTCTTTTACAAAAGTTCCATGTCAGAGAGTACAGTATAGATCTTTTCAGTTACAGACAAATGCATTTAACAAGACATATTGCATCATGGCACAAAGGAGAGGAGGGATTAGAGTCAGAGGCGAGACTGGGGAAAAGGGGAGGAGTGAATAGGAGAAAGAAATGTGGGTGCGGTTGGAAATCGGAAAGAGGGAGGAGGTGCTAGAAGTGTGGGAGAGTACGACAGGTGGGGTGGAAGGTGGGGGCAGGAGGAGTGAATGGAGGGGAGGTGAACGAAGGTGGGTGACAGTGCAGCCCGGGGGCCTTGTCATGAAATAGGCTGGTGCAAGCGCTAGGGAGAGGCAGAGATTGTTGTAAGTGCTATGTGAGGAGGCATGGGCAGCAGGATGAGGGTGCTACTAGGCTAAGCAGCCACAGGAGCCAGAGGCAAGCAGTGAGAGGCGCAGCTCGGACTCGAATAGGCCGTGTGTGGGAGCAGTGGCTATGTCGCTGCCAAGGGAGTTGAGTCAGCTGGTTGCCCGATAGGCAAATGATCTTTACCCTTGGGTTGTGCGACACTGGGGGATTTGCAGAGAGTGAGGTTTGGACCTCCTTGCAATGACATTGCTGTGTCTAGGTGTAAGGAGGGCACAGACTCCAGGCGGAGCAAGCCCCACTGTAATTTTCTTGGCTGTGATGCAGGTTTGGTATTTTATGAGACTGTCTAGTTGTAGCGACCCAGTTTGAGAGTAAAGGTCACGTGTGGGTGTGATGATGGGATCCAGTGATGAGTCAACAGGCTTTATTTAGGGAGGTCACACTACGTTTGAGAGAGGTGGCAGTGGCAGAGCCATAGATGATAAGTCTGTAGTCGATAATGCTTACGATGGAGCTTTGGATGGTGACTGATAGTGCTTCAGGGGTTAGGTGTTTCCTGTGCCAGAACAGTAGGCCTAACCAGGTATTGGCAGACTTTGCAACATTGTTGATATGGGCAGCGTACGAGAGGTGGGAGCTGAGGGTGATGCTAAGGTACTTGAAAGATTGTGTTTGTTCTAGGGTGATTCCTTGCTTGGTTTCAATGGAGAGGTGGTATTGCTTGTTTTTGTTGTGGGGGCTGCTGAAGACCATAGACTTGTTTTTTTTTTGATTGAGGATCAGTTTATGACTTAGGAACCAGGATTCAATGGAGGAGAAACCCTGTTGGAGTTTATTTCGCAATAGTTTTGGGTCATGGTGTGAGGCAAGGATTACAGCATCATCTGCGTAGAGTATTATTTTTTCAGGGCAGCAGTCCGGTAGTGAGTTTAGGAACAGGCTGAAGAGGAGGGGTCCCAGGATGAAGCCCTGGGGGACTCCAGAGCAGACCAGTCTTGGGTCAGAGATCATTTCAGCAGTTCTTACTGTTTGGGTCCTATCTTCAAGGTAGCTCTTAAACCAACCAATGGAGTCAGGTGAGAGCCCAGCATTTTGGAGCTGGATTAGCAGGAGGCGATGATTGTCGGTGTCAAAGGCTTTTGTTAAGTCGATGAAAATAGAGCCTGTTTGCTGACCAGAGTCTAGTGAGTTATGGATTGTGCCGGTGAATTTGAGTAGAGCCCTGGAGGTGCTGTGACCCTTTCTGAACCCATTCTGTTGTTTGCACAGGATGTTGTGTTTATCCAGGAAATCAATAAGCTGGTCCGAAACAATGCGTTCTGGTGCCTTGGAGAGGGGGGGTAGTAAGGAGATTGGTCTGAAATTCTCGTGGCCAGTTTTTTCACCACCTTTGTGTATAGGGGTGACAGTGGCCGATTTCCACCTGTCTGGGACCTGGCTAAGGCTGAGAGAGAGGTTGAAAATTCTGGTCAGAGGCCCAAGCACCTCTTCTAGTGTGTGGGACAGGAGTTTTAGATCAAGGGAGTCATTGTTAAATCTGGATTTACCAATGGCTTTGGTGACATATTTGCGTACCTGAGGAGCCTTGACTGCTTTGAAGTAGAAGTGTGGTTGGCTATAAGGAGTAGTGTTCTTTGAGGATATTGGAGCATCATCTTCTTTGAAGAAATCTGGAGGTAGGACAGAGTTGTATAACTGTGTTAATGTACACACAGTAATGTTTTCAATAATTCTTGCCATTTCTTTGCTGATTGTTGTGGTGCAGCAGTGTATAATTTTAGGTTGTTTAAAATATGTGATTATATTACTGAAGTTTTCAATTTGCTACGCATTACTTAGTGTGTGTGTGAGTATGTGTGTGACGATTGTCATCAAATTAGACACCTTTTATTGTGCCACATAATAATTTCAGCAATGTGAAAATGCTATCCACTGCAGCTGTATGATTTTTGTACTTCTTTGTGGTATCTTTACTGGTACTAGTACTAGTGACTGTTACTGCAGCAGTGCAGTACACTGCCCCCACCCCCCGTGGCCTGCCCCAATCGGCAAAGGTATTCTTTTCCTGATTTGAATTTCTGATGGTGAGGACTGATTAGGTGTTGTGCCTTTGCATCTGCATCTCTTCAGTGCACAGCGCAATCTTAATCTGTCTGTGCATTTGCATCTTTTTAGGGCCCAATCTCCATCTGTAACTTAAGTCACAGTTGTTTCTTTGGCTTCCCTTCAGAGTACTGGACAGGTGTGGTGCATATCTCTGCATGAACATTGTACTCATTAATATGCGTTTTTAAGTCAGGACCATCATCACGAGTTACTCATGATACAAATCACGTTCTTCATCATCACGGTCACAAATGCAGTCACAAATCATGATTCACGATCATGTCATGAATCACAACACACATTTTGACTAGTTACTTGGATGTATCATAAGCCTGTTTTGTAGTATCTCTCCAGGCTTCACCACCCCATCATTGTACTCATTAATGAATGTTTTTAAGTCGGGGGGGTTTTGTGCCACACCTCATCGGGGCCTGGGGAAGTACAGCTGTAGGCATTCACGTTTCTTCATCATCACGGTCACAAATGCAGTCACAAATCATGATTTACGATCACATCACGGATCACAAAATTAATTTTTTTACTAGTTACTTGGATGTATTGTAAGCCTGTTTTGTAGTATCTCTCCATGCTTCACCACCCCACCATTGTGACTGTGACAAGGTACCTTTCTGTGATGAGGTATCTTTGTAAATGAGCCTCTGGCTCAAAGGTTGTTAAACTGATGTTCTAATAAATAAATAAATAAATTGTACTTATTAGTGAGCATTTTTAAGTCAGGGAGTTTGTGCTACAGCTCATCGGGGAAGTACAGCTGTTGGCATTCGCGTTCCCAATACAGTTCCATATTGTTTATCTCACACTGTCGACACTGAATCACGTTCTTCATCATCACAGTCACAAATGCCATCACAAATCATGATTCATGATCATGTCATGAATCAGAACATTCATTTTTTTACTAGTTACTTGGATGTATTGTAAGCATGTTTTATTGTATCTCTCCAGGTTTCACCACTCCACCATTATACTCATTAATAAACATTTTTAAGTCGGGGAGTTTTGTGCTACAGCTCATCAGGGAAGTACAGCCATAGGCATTTGCATTCCTTCCAGTACAGCATGTGAGTTACAGTACTGTAAGTAGTTGTGGTCGAAGTGGCTCCAATTTGCTCCGTTAAGTGATTCACTGAGTAAAGCGGAATCTGCAGAGAACTCCACAATGTGAAGCGAGTACTTTGCTTCATAATGAAACCAATGACTGCGTTATTCTGCCTTCCCCAAACCACTTCTCCATCAATTTTAAGGCAAAGTACATTGAAATCAATGTAATTCACCTCACTTCGCCTTGTAATTGAACTCCAAATGAAATTCTGCAGTTATTCATGGGATTGCAGGTCACATGTGCTCTAGGTTGTTTGGCACAGCCTCAGTTCTGGCCTGGGTAGTGTGTGTGCAGTGGTAGCTGGAGACAGTTTGCTCTCAGAGCTCTGCAATTCAAAACCTCTAAAAGCTGTTTAAAATCCCATTTTGAGTAATATTATTAGTTCAAAATTTAGTACATCAATTCTAGGAAACCCTTCTCAGCTCATATCATCGAGTGTTTATTGTTGTGTGTGGATTTTGAATGTTAATTTAGAACAGTCAGTCTGTGTACTGTGAAGTGTGCTTTGGGGGAGGGGCATATTTGTGGTGTAGGTAGATTAAGTGGGAGAAAAAGGCAGTCTTTCTGTTTTGGTTATATTTTTCTTGTATAACTGTGTTAATGTACACACAGTAATATTTTCAGTAATTCTTGATTTCTTTTGATGATTGTTGTGGTGCAGCAGTGTACAATTTGTCTGTTTAAAACATTTGGTTATATTACTAAAGGTTTTCAATTTGCTACACATTACTTGAGTGTGCGTGTGAGTGTGTGTGCCATTAAATTAGACACCTTTTATTATGTTACAGAGTAACTGCAGCAGTGTGAACCTTATATCCACCTCCCCTGCATTAATTTTTTATACTGCTTGGTGGTATCTTTACTGGTAGTGGATTGTTACTGCCATGCACTAATCCCCCAACTGGCAAAATGTATTCCTTTCCAGATTTGGATTTGTGACTTCTGAGTACCGGTTAGGTGTTGTTATGCCTTTTCGTATGCATCCCTTTAGTGTGCAGTGCAATCTTAATCTGTCTGTGCATTTGCATGGTTACATTAATTCTGGGAGACTGCATTTCTTGTTATGCTCCCATTTCACTTCATCTGCAATGAGGAATTTTCTGGACACAAGACAGTAGCATTTTGGGAATGCACATTAATTCTGCTGACTCTGTGTGTGACCTGATCACTGCGCGCATGACTGAGTGCACCATTAATTCTGGGAGACTTTTCATTTCTTGTTACACTCTCATTTCACTTCATCAGCACTGCAGAGTTTTCTGAACACAAGACAGTAGCACTTTGGGGATGCACATTCATTCTGGTGACTATGTGGGTGGGATGCTGCCAATATTGTTGTCACTTCGCCTTACTTCGCACTTAAGGTGGAATGACAACATGAAGTAATAATAACAAGGCGAAGTGAGCTTTTCCTATGGGGCACTCTGCGTAGCAAAGTGCCAATATGAAATGGCCACTTCACGGTCACTTCACTGGCAAATTTTAAATTCGCTGCATCTCTAGTCCCAGCACACAAATTCTCCTAACTGGAGATATCCCCAGCCTTCAGTGTGGAGATATCTAGATGAAATTTCCCCTGTATAAGAAATTTCAAAAGTAGGTTAAGTGACTTTATAATTCCGCCTCAACAGATCCTTTGTCAGGTTTCACCTTAAATATGTTGTGCAGTTCTAGACCACATACAGTATCTGTGGAAGTACATTCCAGTGACTGAGAAAGTAAAGAGAAGAGAGAGCAATGTACTTGAAGGTTTGGGAAATACACGTTATAAGGACGAGCTGACAGAACTGAAGCTATTTTCCATTAAAAAAGGAAAAATTGGAGGAGTCATGATATAGATTTATGGTGTTTTAATACCGGAGTGGAATAACAATGTCAGACTCCATGCAGCTCTTCATGAGGGAAAACTGCTGTATGAGAGAAGAAATAGATACATACAGGGTACACCATGCATGGGAGAGATATGGTTAAGGGAAAAGAAGGTGGGGCACGGAGATGGGCTGGATAGGGAACTAGGGACACTGGCTGATAAGAGGACCTCAAAGAGGGAAACAGTAGTTGTGGGTGATCTTAATCCAACAGACATAGACTGGACATTCTAACAGCTGAGAGCACCAGAAGTCAGACTCTGCAAGATACGTTGCAGGACTATCTGCTGGTGCAGCTGGTCAAGGAATTAACTCCCATTTTTGATGTAGTACTTACCAACTCAGAAGGGGTAGGTGGAGTGCAGGTTGGGGAACCACTGGGTTTCAATGACCATAACACCATATGGTTTCAACTGAGGTAGGTATCAGTACACGCTTGTCAAAAGCTGTGGTTTGGGATTTCAAATGAGCAGACCATCACAAGAGGGAATGGAGCGGCTGAGCTATTGAGCAGTCTATCAGCTGAAAGCGTGGGGCCAAAAACCATTAATTGGTTCAAGCATAGTTGTTATAGAGTAAGAGGATTAGTAGTTAATCAAGACGGTAGCAGTAAGATGGGGGGGTAGGGCAAAAACCCCATCAGGACAATAGGACACAAGGTAGAGTAGGTTAAAACTGGACAGATTGGATTGACCAATGATCTTTTTCTGCAGACACTGTCTATATTTCTATGGTTCTATGACTTAATGACATATAATAATTAAACATTCCAACCCTAACCAAGATGGCTGCCTATTTCTGGACCGCTTTGTCTAAACAAAAATTCCTCACCATTTTCTATCGAACGACTGAATAAGCCTTTCTCATTTGGTGCAGTGCACTTCCCTACTTATCTGGCCTCTGTAGCATCTTTAATTTACCATTTTAACACCATCCATTGGAGTGGTTGCCCAGGAAAGCATTCTGACCCAGGGCCTACTGCACGACTTATCTTCCCACCTCTTGCACTCACCAACCTGATGTCTTCACCAGGATGACAGTGGCCTCTTCTCCAGCCATTGATCTGATAATATAATAGAACTCTTGGAACAAATCCTCAAAGACATTGCTGAATTGAAGATAACAGTGGCAAGTAAAGCTAAGGCTACGGCTGTCCTGGGCTACTGCATGATGGCATCAGAATCAAAACTGCAGGCCAGGGAGACTTTACTCTGTGAGCAGATGGACATAATTAGATACCATCTGGGCAAGGCTGATGAGCTACAAAACTGAGCCCAAAGAACAATGTGTGCATAGTGGGGTTCCTGCAGGTAGTGGCAGGAAATTATACGGCAAGGTTCCTGTGACACATGATTCCACAGTTCCTCATGATTCTGACTGTCCTCCCATAGAAATTGAGAGGGTCCACATTTCCCTGGCAGCAAAACCTAAGCCAGAGAAGTGCCCTCAGCCTATATTGGTGAAACTATTCTGTTACCCTGTCAAAAAGAAAATCCTTACACTGGTCAGAGAGAGAGAGACAGCCTCTGCAGTGACAGGGTCACACCATCCATTTGTTTCAGGACTTCTTGGTGGAACTGTTCCAGTGACACAGAACATTTACACCAGGCAGGACCTGCCTAGCACAACTGGAAATGCAATAAGCCATTTGCTACCTGGCCCAACTCCAAGTTATCCATAATGCAGTCCCACTTACCTTCTCTACCCCAGAAGCCATGCACCAGTTTCTTTACACTCAATGTCCTCACCACAACCTCAGCCCAATGCCTCTGGAACTCTTCGGGACTACCCACAGAAAATGGAAACAGACCCTCATCTTGTAGCTCCCCCACAGCAAGTAACACCTCCTCAGTCTCCATAGGACTCCTAGGCATTAGTAAAGTGAGGATGAAGAAGATGCTGCCTTTATCAGAACCCCAAAAAGCTGTCGGATGCTACAGCTGGTCCAACCTGCAGCTGCTCCAGGGAGTCTCACTCTCACTCTCTCTCTCTCTCTCTGTCTCTCTCTCTCTCTCTCCCCAAACATTGTCTGAAGAAACCAGTATGTCAATGTCTCCAAACAAATTTGGAGACAGCAGACAAGCCTTTCTAGTGCCAGATTCAGACCCTGTACCTGCTGTTATTGGTTCTGTACCACCTGACAAGGATCACCCCCTCACCTGGGCAGAAATATTGGCCTCCACACTGTTCCCAACATGGCTTTTCTGAGGTCCTCACTGTGTGGAATAGGTGGAATGGGAATGATAGTGTAAAGAAGGAAGAGACTGAGGAATTTAATGGGTGGTTGAAGGGATGGTTTCAGGAGGAGGGATACTAACATGGGAGGGACTGGGGGAACTTCTGGGACAGAATGCTCTTCAAGGGTGATTTACTTGATGAGAGAGGGGGTTAGTGCTCTGGGGCAGATTTTTAACATCTACATTGTATAATTAAAACTTGACTGCAGGGAAGAAGGAAGCTAGGGAACCACTGAAAGGGAGAGCAGGTGGGGGTCCTAGATAGGGCTTCTCCAGGACAGGGGACTAGTAGCAGCAACATGGGTAACAGTAAGGGTGAACTTCAAATTATGTTAGGGGAAGAGGCCAGTGAGGGAGAGCTGACAAATCCTACATTCAGCAAGATAAAAAAAAAAGCCACTATGATTCTCAAAAGAGGTGGCTGGGAAAGTCAGGGAGAAAAAGATAGCATTCCGGAAGTATAAGGAAACACAGAAGGAGCAGGACAGAGAGCTGTACCAGTTAAGGCAGAAGGAAGCAGGGAGGGAAGTCAGAATAGCAAAGGCCCAAACTGAGGAAAAGATAGCCAACTCGGTTAAGAGGGGGGATAAAACCTTTTATAGGTACATCAGAGAGTGTAGAAAGACAAAGGGAGGGATAGTGAGGCTGAATAATATGAACGGTGGGTGCACAGAGGGGGACAGTGAAAAAGCAGGGATACTGAATGAATATTTCTGCTCAGTATTCACAAAAGAGGAGGGGGAAGTGCCTAATCCAATTAACAGAAACACTCTTGATAGGGGGGTCGATCCCAGTCCTTTCACATAAGAAAGGGTTCTGCAAGAACTCCTAAAACTGAAGGTGGACAAAGCAATGGGGCCTGATGGAATTCACCCCAGAATTCTAAAAGAATTAAGAGGGGAACTAGTGAAACCACTGGCTACTCTTTTTAATAAATCATGGGAGGATGGTGTGGTACCCGAGGACTGGAGGAAGGAAGATGTGATTCCCCTTCACAAAAGTGGGACCAAGACAGAGGCAGGAAACTACAGAGCTGTCAGTTTGACCTCTGTGGTAGGGAAAGTGATGGAGTCACTTCTGAAGGAAAGAATTGTTGAGTACCTAGAGGCCAGTGGGGCACAGGACCCAAGGCAGCATGGATTCACAGCGGAAAGGTCATGTCAGATGAATCTAATAGATTTCTTTGACTGGGTGACCAAAGCAGTAGATCAGGGAGGGGCTGTGGACATGGCCTACCTAGACTTTAGCAAGGCATTTGGCACAGTCCCACACAAAAGATTAATAGTCAAATTAACCAGCCCGGGAGTGGGTCCCAGAGTGGTAGCCTGGGTAAAACATTGGCTGGACAACAGGACACAGAAGGTAATTGTAAATGGAGTCCACTCTGAAGAAAGAGGGGCTACTAGTGGGGTACCGCAGGGTTCAGTACTGGGTCTAGTCCTTTTTAATGTCTTTATAAGTGACATATCAGAGGGACTGGAAGGAAAAGTATGCCTCTTTGCAGATGACACAAAGATCTGCAACATGGTTGATACACAAGGAGGCGTGAAAAGGATGAGAAGGGACTTGGCAAGGTTGGAGGAATGGTCAGAAGTATGGCAGCTAGGATTCAGTGCAAAGAAGTGCAAAATAATGCACCTGGGAAACAAGAACCCAGGGGAAGATTACACAATGGGGGGGAGGTAGTAACAACAACAAAAAAGGAAAGGGACCTGGGGGTAATCATATCAGATGACCTAAAGGTTAGCAAGCAATGTGAGAAGGCAGTAGGGAGGGCTGGGGGTATACTGGGATGCATAGGGAAAGGCATCACCAGCAGAGAACAGGAAGTAGTTATCCCTCTGTACAGACAGTTGGTGAGACCCCACTGGAGTACTGTGTCCAGTTCTGGAGACCCCATCTCCGCAAGGACATAGACAGGATAGAGACAGTCCAGAGGAGGGCAACTAAAATGGTGCAGGGTCTGCAAGAGAAGCCGTATGAGGAGAGACTAAAGGAGCTTAATATGTATATCCTTGAGGAAAGAAGGGAGAGGGGGGACATGATAGAAACTTTTAAGTACCTCAGTGGAGTCAACAAAGTCCAAGAGGTTAGCATCTTTCAGAAAAAGAGACATGCAAGAACAAGAGGACACAATTTGAAGATGGGGGAGCAGTTCAGGGGCAATGTGAGGAAGTATTTTTTCACAGAGAGGGTAGTGGATGCATGGAGCAGCCTTCCTGAGGAGGTTGTGGGGTCTAAAACTGTGGGAGAATTCAAGAATGCAAGGGACAGACATAAGGCAATTCTTGTGGGGGGAGGGTAGGAAGAAATAGGCTGTTGGTTAACTAGGTTCTGCAGCCTATCCTGTAGGTAGGGAAATGGGCAGACTAGATGGGCCAAGTGGTCCTTATCTGCTGTCAAAGTCTATGTTTCTATGTTTCTATGTTAAGCAGAAATGGGCAAGAACAAGGGAGAAGAAATTGGAAAAATAACGAGAGGATCAGAAGAAAAATGGAACAGGGTTTCCCTTAATGCTGGGAATCTGGGGGGAAAACAACATTAGTGAGCTCCAGGCAATGGTGGCAGATACTGTAATGGACCTAGTAGCCATCAGAGAAACTTGGATCACAGAGGATAATGATTGGGAAGTGACAGTCTCAGGCTACACTATATTTAGACATGATAGAAGAAACGATAAGGGAGGAGGTGTAGCCCTTATGACATGGAAGGTATATAGGCAGTGAAGGATGGAAACATCAGGGACAGTAATGGAAAAACAGAATCCCTGTGGGTTCAGCTCAAAGCATCCTCAGGCAAGAAACTACAGATAGGGATGCTCTATAGGCCTCCAGGACAAAGGGACGAGAGAGATAAGGATCTAGAGGCAGAACTAGAAATGGTGGTGGCAACCATCAACAGTTGCCAATCTCCTAAATAAATATTTCACTACCTACGCACTCCCTGACAACCCTCCAAATACCACAACTGCAAGTCCCCCTCCCCCCAGCCTTACAGTTTCCACTTCTCCTCTGTTTTCCAACTTGAAGTCTATCGGGCAATCATGCCCCTAAATGCAGCCAAGCCCAGCCTAGATGGACTTCACCCAAAACTACTCATTGTCTCTGCCCCCTCAATTTTAATCCCCATTACTCACCTCCAGAACCTTTCTTGCTCCTCATCCTTAGTCCCAACTGCTTGGAAATTCACCAGAGTGATTCACTTCCACAAGGGTGGTGACTCATCCTCCCAAGGTAACTACCGGCCCTTCTCCCTACTCCCCTCCCTGGCCAAAATCCAAAACTCCATTGCCACTCTAGACTCAATGATTTCCTTACAGCAACAAACACCCTCTCCCTATCAAGTCAGGGTTCAAATTATCTCATGCCACCATTTCCTCCCTACTATGCTTCACCACCTCTCTACTCTCAGCTACTGATCTAGGTCACTCTACCTCAGCTATTTTCATTGACCTCACTAAAGCTTTTGACTCTGTCTCTCTCCCCCTTCTCATAAACAAACTCCAGGCAGCTGGACTGTCTCCCCCAGCAGTAAACTGGTTAAACTCCTATCTAACTGGGAGACAGCAGGCTGTATAAATTGGTAATGTCCTGTTCTTCATACTGTCTGCCTGTCTGATGTTCCCCAGGGTTCCATCCTTGGACCTGTCCTCTTTTCACACTTTATTAATGATCTTCCTTCAGTCTGCTCCCATTCCCACATACATATGTATGCCAATGGCACTGTCATCTACATGTCGGGCCCCACTATTTCAGATGTCCAGGTTCCCCTTCAACAAGACTTTCATGCAGTTATAAGGTGGTTCCAAGACCATCAGCTTAAAATGAAAACTAGACAATCAGTCATCATGACCTTTGGCTCAAGGCAGAAACTAACCAGACTGTCACCTCCTCCAGTCTTCACCACAATCCTAGGCACATCCCTCAAAATGGTTCCTACTTCAAATACCTAGGTGTCTGTCTTGATCCTTAGAGTTCTCAACCAACATATCTGTTATGCATTCAAAACTTCACCCAAAACTAGGCCTACTATACAGACACAAGGACAACCTCTCCATACCAGTCCATCGTGAATTTATTACCAAATGGATTCTTTTGGTTTTTCACTATGATGACATCATCTACAGTTCAGCACCCACTTCCTCCCTTTCAAAGCTTGATGTTATTTTCAATGCCTTCTATCATTTTGTCTCAAATTCTCCTCCACTCACTCACCATTGTAACCTCTACTCCCTTCTGTCTCTCCCCTCCATTCAGCAGAGATGTCTGGCTCATAGTCTTACTTTTATCTCTTAATTCTGGTTCAACACTCTCCCATTATATCTCTCCTCACTTGCTCTTCTCTGCCATCCCCCACCTCTCCACTTCTGTCACTCCTGTGCTTGTTGCATCTCCTGCATGCGCACTTCAACAGGCCAATGAGCTTTCTCCTTTATACTGCGATACCTATGGAATTCCCTATGGAATAAACTCCCCTCTACTATTTGCCTCACCCCCACTTTCCCAGCCCTAAAGCATCTGCTGAGGCTGCCTCCAGTAATTTCCTGCTGCGGTTCCTGAGGCCCTATGAACCATACCTCCTATACTATAAAATTTCACAAGATTGTTCTATACATGCTCTTTCACACCTTACTATATCACACCTCACTCTGCTATCAGTTATCTGTCAATTTATGTTAAACTAATTTATTATGTTCACTTTTAGTACCTGGTATTTCAAATTTAACTACAAGGAAAACTGTTCACTACTACTATGTATATATTATTGCACTACCTAATAATGTACTTTGTATCTCATATGAAACTGTCACTTTTGTATTATAACTCCTATTCCCCCTCTCCTCGGCTCACACCTGGAAACGAGACTTGGATTAGTGTGCCTTTCCTGGCTGCCAATCTTTCGGTAAATAAATAAAGGAGGAGATGGTAGTGGTGGAAGAGCTAAACCTGCAGAATATTGGTTGGGTCATTCCAGTGGCCATGAGCTCCAGAGGTCAGGCCCTGTGGGATACGTTGAAAGACTGCTTGTTGCTGCAACTGGTTAAAGAATCCAATAGGCAGGCTTCCATTCTTGATGTGGTGCTCACTGACTTGGAAGTGGTAGGACGACTGAGGAAAGCGGGAAATTAGGATCCAGCAACCATAACTCTATATTTTTCCACCTAGCCTATGGGACAAGTAAGTCCTCATCAAAAGATGAAGTCCTAGATTTCAGAAGGGCAGACTTTAGCAGGATGATGGAGCTGGTCTGGGACAAGTTAGTAGGAACTGACAATATCAGTGATGCGAAGGAAAGATGGGGGAGATCAAGGGGGCCATTCTCGAGGCAAGAAAGTCTTGCATGAGAACAGTAATCAAAATAAACAGATACAAGAGAGCAATATAATTCTCAGGAAAGGTCAGGCAAGGAGTGACAGGTACGAGGAAAACAAGGGAAAGATGATTGGGAAGAGCTACAAATGAGAGAAGCAAGGGCAGACACAGAGCTGCATATTGGAGAGAGGGTCAAGAGATGGGGAAAAACAGGTCTTTAGATGTATTAGAGAAAAATGAAAGAAGGGAAGAGGAACTGATACTCTAACAGAGGGTGGTAGGGTAACTGAAGAGGACAGGCATTAAGCAGCCATTTTTAATGACTACGTCTGCTCTGTATTCACAAAGGAAGATAGACGTGCTTCTGCCAGAAACTGGCATTAAGGCATTTGAAAGAGGGACCTTTGAGATGAAGCTGCAAGTATTTACCACTGAAAGGGTTTCGAAAGGGCTAGCAGTGCCAAAGATAGATAAGGCCCTGGGGCCAGATGGGATGCATCAGAGGGTGCACAAGGAATTTGCAAAAGAACTAACTGAACCCCTAGTAGAGTTATTCAATAGCTCTATTGAGACAGGGATAGCTCCAAAAGACTGGAGTGTAGCAACATAGCCCTGCTCCATAAGGGGGAGGACAAGGAGCAACCGGGTAACTACTGTACAGACCTATCAGTCTTACCTCTTTTGTGGATAAACAGATGGAGGCACTAGTCAAAGAGAACCTCATAGACTACCCAGAAAGTGATGGACTCCAGGATAGTAAGCAGCATGGGTTCATGGCAAGGAAGTCTTGTCAGACCAACCTAGTAGTATTCTTTGACTTGGTAAGGAGGGTAGTGGAAATGGGCCATGCTGTGTAGTTCCGCTACTCTGAATTCAAAAAGGCTTTTGACTCAATGCCTCACAATAGAATTCTGAAGGAGTTAAAGGATCTGGCTAAAAAAGGATACAGATGGGCAAGAAACTGGTTGGAAGGGAAATAGCAGAGGGTTGTGCTTAACAGAGTCAAATCAGAACAGAGAGAGGTTACCAGTGGGATGCTACAAGAATCGATCATGCGTCAAGTCCTTTTCAATATGTCCATCAGCAACATGGGAGAAGGGATCCAGGGCAAGACATGTCTCTTCACAGAAAACGCTGAGCTCTGAGGCAGGATAGACAATGAAGAGGGGGTTAGGGTGATGCAAAGAGACTTGCAAAGGCTACAGAGTTTGTCAGTGGTTTGGCAGTTGAAATTCAGTGCCAAAAATTGCAAGGTGATGGACATAGGGATCAAAAACTCCAGGACAGTGTACTAGATGGTGGGGCAGTAAAGCTGGGCACAGCCTCTGGGGAAGGATTCCTTGGGGTCATCATCAATGACTCTAAAATAATTGAACCAGTATAACAAGAACTACAGTAAGGCAAACGTGATGCTGGGGTGTATAGAAAGGTGTACTGGCAGCAGAAAGAAGAAAATATTACTGCCTCTCTACAGATCACTGGTGAGGTCCTACCTGGAACACTGTGCCAAGTTTTGGGGTCCTCACCTAAGGAAAGATATGAACAGGCTGGAAATGGTAACCCATCAAAACAGCAAATGAAATTGAGTGACTCTAATATGAGCGACTCAGTTTCAGCGCTCATCATGTGAGCTACACTGAAAGGGTAGTGAGGGGTGAACAACAAGGTGACCAGAAGAACAGGAGGAGGAATGGAACAGGATGGAAGGTATGAGGGAGATAGTGCAGTGAGAGGCTGCTGAGCTGGCAGTGTGGTGTGGTGGTGGTGAGGGTGGCTGGCTACAGTGGGGAGGGTCCAGGTTTCAGGGCTGGGGAGGTGCACAGTATTTTGTGTTTTAAGGGCAGGAGTATTTTTTTACAAGTTTCTCTCCCTTCCCGACATGCACCCCCCTGTTGTTGAGCATCTTTATTAAGGTGGCATTTATTTCCACCTGCATGTCTTCGCTGGGAGTGTACATCACCATTTTGGTTTTTCAGCAATGTACACTCACTATAACATCGATCTCCAAATGGCGATTGCCGTTATGACATGGAACCACTGAAGACAGTGCAATGCAGGGTGACCAAAATGATTCAAGGTCAGCAGGGCAGATCTGACGACGATCAGGTCAATACACTGAAAATGAGCTTGTTGGAGGTCAGATGGGAGAGGGGAGATATGATAGCGACCTTTAAGTGCCAGAAAGGAATAAACAAAGTAAACTGTGAGGAACTATTTAGCATACGCAGGGGATCAAGGAAATAGGAGCACAAGTTGAAAGTGACAAGAGAAAGTTCAAGAAGGAAAGTTTATTTTACAGAATGGTTGGCGGAGCCATGGAACAATCTGCCAGCTGATGTGGAAGATGCCCAAACTATTGATGGTTTCAAACATTGTTAGGATAGAGTGAAGGGTGTGATGGTTGCTCAAGGTGGTAGTGGTTAGAGCAGGGAGCACGACGGTGGATAGTGTTGGTGAAAACCCTATATAGACAGTAAGTCCAGGGCTTGTTTGAGTTTCATAGGCAGACTGGATGGACCAATGGTCTTCTTTGCCATCATTGTGTTTTTATGTTTCTACATGTCTCCTTCATCCCAGATGAAGGAGGAGGTTCACTACAAAAGATCCAGCCCAATCATCAGGTGGCAATCTTTGAAACACCAACAGTCACTGAATGTACACTTGTTCCTTGATTCTGGCAAACCAGAGCAGCTGCAAAGCTTTGGTGTCCTGGCAGCCACTGATGATTGTTCCCTCAGAATGGGTTGTATTTTACCTGTTGCCCCCCTGGGCTGGCTCCCCTGTTTTGTGACATTTGTATTCTAGTTACTCAGGACTTGATTTCCACATGAACATGCTGCTTCTCTGATTGGTCCTTGGGCCTGTTGAGAAATTAGTCTTTCCTGCCTTGATTGGGTGGACTATGCTCATGACTTTCTGTAACCCTTTTAAATTTCTACAGGTTGTTTCTGTTGTTCTTTAATAAATTGTCACTGCACTGTATGGGTGTGGTTAGCCTATGGACATCCTCCAAGGTCCCCCCTTTCATGGTCTCACAATGAACATGGCTGACGTCCCTGTGTCTCATGGAATGCCAAGGATTTAAATTTGCCGATTAAGCACAACAGTTTTGGCACATTTAAAGATATTACAGGGGAAGGATGCTTTCCTCCAAGAGACATTGATCTGTGTAGAGGCTGCCAAGCTCTGCAGAAAATAGGTTGAGATGGACGCCCACAGCTGTACACGTACTGCTAACTTGGGCATCCCACCAATCCTTCATAAATCCCTGCATTGGACTATTGCCTGTATGGTCATTGATTCTGAAGGGTATCGTGTTCTGCTATCTCTGAGTATCCCAGAGAGACATCAGATGGTGGGCTCAGTGTATGGGCCAAATGTAGATACCCCTGAGTTTTTCCATTCCCTGGCCCAGGCACTGTTAGAACTCACTGAAGGGTACAACCACTGCCACATTCAGGAAGAATTTAATCTCAACTTTGAACCCCACAATGGACAGATCTCCTGGCATGTTGGAGTCCCACTTGCGGGAAGTCAAGGCACTCAGGACCTGATGACAGACCTCACCATTGTTGATTTGTGGCACCTATTGAACCCATCAGTAAGGGATTATGCCTATAGGTCACTGGTCCATGGCTCTGTTAGTCATCTGGACATAAGGCTGACATCTACCCACATTATAGAGGGCACTCTGCATTCCATAATTGAACTGATGATCATTTCCAATCATGCTCTTGTGTAACTCCTTTTAGTGTGGATTCCACACTAACCTCAGTCACTCATTTAGAGGCTGCACCCCTTATTGTTGCACGACAGAGTTTCTACAATGGGTGTTGAAAGAAACTCCTCCTTTCACCAGTTTGGTGACTCTGGTGAAATTCCTATCTCTATTATTTGAAAGGCAAATAAGGCCTCTATGTGGGCTCTCATTATGAGATATGTGTATAGATGTAGGAAAGTCAAAGAGGCTGAGCTAAAAGATTGAGAGGGACAACTGAAAGTCACAGAGATGGAATTAAAAATGTGTTTGCTCAGGACCAGATACAGAGCATTGAGGGCTACTATGGCAGAGCTCCAGTTAAAAATCAGTGAACTGCTGTCATGCACAGACCAGTAAGTCTCACATCCATCATGAGTAAGCTGATGGAGACAATCCTGAAGGAGAGGCTGGTGTCCCTTCTGGAGACCAATGGGCTGTGAGACAGTAGACAGCATGGGTTTGTTGCAGGCAGATCCTGTCAGACCAACCTGGTGGAGTACTATGACTGGGTAACTAGACAACTGGACAAGGGCCAAGCAGTGGATGTCTTATATTTGGACTTCAGTAAGGCATTCAACTCTGTGCCACACAGGAGGCTAGGAAGTAAGCTGACGGGCACAGGAGTGGGGGCAAAGATGGCTGGATGGGTAGTGAACTGGCTGCAAGGGAGACAGAGAAGGTGGTAGTGGGAAGGGAGCGCTCATCTCTGAGGGCAGTTACAAGCGGGCTACCGCAGGGCTCAGTACTGGGGCCGGTGTTGTCTGGGATATTCATAGCAGACATCTCGATGGACATCAAGAGCAAGATTAGTCTGTTTGCAGATGACACCAAGATGTGAGCAGTAGTGGATGACCTAGGAGGGTGGCAGGGGTTACAAGAGGATCTATCAAAATTGGAGACCTGTTCGGACACCTGGCAGTGGGGGTTCATTGCCAAAAAGTGCAAGGTGCTACACTGGGGCATGAAAAACCCAAGGAGGAGCTACCAGCTTGGGGGGGTTAAGCTAGCCGCGACTGAGGAGGAGAAGGATATGGGGCTAATCATTATGGGATCAATGAATAATTCAACACAATGTAGGAAGGCAGCTGCAAAGGCCAAGAAGATGCTGGGTTGTATTGCCAGGGGTATATCTTCCAGGAGAGCGGAGGTGATCCTGCTGCTGTATAGGTCACTGGTTAGGCCACATCTGGAGTACTGCATGCAGCACTGGCTCCCATACCTGAAGAAAGATATTAAGTCACTGGAGGGGGTGCAACGCAGGGCAGCAATGATGATCCAGGAGCTAGGGGACATACCCTATGAGAGCAAGCAGAGGGAGTTGAACATGTACTCACTAGAGGAAAGGAGGGACGGGGATGTAATTAAAACCTTCAAGTACATGAAAGGAATAAACAAGACAGGCATGGAGGGGATTTTCAAGTTAAGGGGGAGGGACACTCGAGGACATGATCTGAGATTGGAGGGGGGAAGGTTCAGGAGGGAGAGAGAAGACACTGTTTCATGGAGAGGGTGGTGTCCATGTGGAATGCATTGCTCATGGGAAGTAGTATCCTATAAGATGGTGGATGGCCTCAAAAGGGGATGGGACGGGGTAAGGGGTAGGGTCACAGGAGTGGGGGGAGGGAAGGGAGGGGCAGCTGCAATATAGCGGCTGTTAGCTACACAATCAAGCAGACTCAATAGACCATAAGGCCTTTATCTGTCGGCAATTTTCATATGTTCGTATGTAAAGCAGAATTAGTTCTTCTCCAGTCCAAACATATTTTCTGGGAGAGGGACATTCTGGCCACTTGCTGTCATATTGCCTCCACAAACAACAGAGAGAGAGAGAGAGAGAGAGGAGAGAGGAGAGAGAGAGGGGAGGGAGAGGGAGAGGAGAGAGAGAGAGGAGAGACACAAAGGCAAGAGGAAAAAGACACCACTATGGTTCTTGAAAGAGGTGGCAGAAAAGGTAAAAGCTGAAAAGGTATCATTCAGAAGGTATTAGGAGACACAGAAGAACAAAGCTAGGCAGGTGTATCAGGGCAAATACAGGGAATCAGGGAGAATAGTAAGGAGCCCAAAGTTGCAAACCGAAGAGAAAATAGCACAGGCAGTGATGTAGGGGTACAAGACATTTTTTAGGTATATACAGTATGTGAAAGGAGGAAGATTAAGAGTGTGATCAAAGATTAAAAAGGGAAGGGGGGACTGTGCAGAGGGGGACCTGGAAAAGGCACACATTCTGAACAAATATGTTTGTTCAGTGTTTTTGTTCAGTGTTCACAAAGAAATGAGAAGGGAAGGGGCCACAAAACAACAGGAGAATTGCAGGGGCCACAAAATAACAGGAGCGTTAGAGGGAGGGCGATGGACACTACTCCATTTTCAGAGGAGAGAGTCCTGAAGGGACTTGCAAATCTGAAAGTGGACAAAGCAATGGGGCTGGACGGCTACTAATATAGTGCGGGGTCCACATCAGAAGCCCTATGAAGAGAGACTTGGGGACCTCAATATGTACACCCTGGAAGAGAAGAGGGAGAGAGGGGGATATAATTGAGACCTTTAAATATCTCATGGGGGTAAATAAGGTACAGAAGGGAAGTATTTTTCAGAAAAAGGTGCTCAAGGACAAGGGGACATGATAAAAACCTTTGTTTTTTGCCCCCTGCTGGGGAATCCATCTCTCCGGTATACTGTAAGTCGATCACTGGGCCTTGTGAAAAGCAGCTGGAATCTAACTGGTTAAGGATTTGTTTGAACCGAATTAGGGATACTGTACCTAGATTCATCTGAGGGCTTTCACTACTGTTCCCCAAAAAGACTTGTGGAGATTTTTTCAGCTCTTTAGCCTATTAACTCCCAAATCGTCCCCAGCCCCCCAACGTCATCGACTAGCTCTCTAGGGTTTCCATTAAAGGTCTGGTGCCATGCAAAAGGGTGAAGTTAGTAAAATATACCACTGCATCACACAGATATCACTGACCAAACTGTATTGGCTCATTTAGGGTAGTGTCTCTGCAGATAACAGATTCAGAATGGCAAAGTTTCTAATGGGTGGCCTGTGAGGTATGTATAGATAGCAAGAATCTTCTCAGATAGAACAAGGTATTGTGCCAGTGGTACACAATACTGGACAAACTAAAAAGCATGGGTGTGCAACAGGAAGACACATACTGGTGTTGTTTGAAATGCAGAAAGGCCTATATGGTATACCACATTTTCTGGTCCTGTCAGGCCATGGCAATTATTTTGACTGCAATTGCAAATGAGTGTGCCAGAGTCTCTGGCACCAGTTTCCATCTGGCCCCATGGCTGTTACTACTTGGTGTGCAACTTCCGGTAAGCATTGGTTGCATCTCCACCTTATTTGGGTGCTGGCTGCCAGCGCTGAAGTTAAATGGCTCATCTTGCAGAGGTGGAGGACTCAGGCTATTCCTAGAGTAGGTGAATGGCTTATAGTAGCTAGCTCATTGGCAGTTCTTTGGAGGGTGACACACTTGGCCAAGGGTACTCTTGTCCGATTTTAACTAGTGTGCCCACATACGTACACTCTTCCCTATGGGCCAGTGATCTAAATGCCCCATTCAGTGTGAGCAAGGACCTTCTTTGTTCCCCTTGAGGAGTTTGGGAGTCTCCAGAAAATACCCAGTAAGTCTTGGCAGGGGCCTAGTGCAACCTGGGAACACCCCCCCATCCCTGTCTCCATTATTAGCTGCTTGATTTGAAGTTAAAGATTTTATTATTATTTCACAAAGAACGCACCAGACAGAAGTCTAATATTGAATGGTTACATACAACCATAACCATAACGCAATCTTAATACACCCATTCAGGATATTACATGCAACATATACATGAGGAAGGAAGAAAAAGGAGAAAATAAGGAGCACTGATGAGCTGCTTGATTTGAATTGCACGTTAATATTAGTTACAGTTAGAACTTGTACGCTGACCAAAATGCTACAGATGAGGTGGTTTTGATAGTACTGGATGGTATTAATGGCAATTATGGTGGTCTTGCACGGTGGCATTGTGCAGCATCCTGTGGCAAAGAACAGGAGTTGAGCCTCTGCCTTAGGAGCATCTGCAGGGTGTTCTCAGGGAGACTTCAGGCTGGAGGAGACTCTGCAAGTGGGACACTTAGATAAGGTAGGAGGTACCACATAACTACTCTTAAATAACTGCTCTTATATACTGTGAAAACCAGATAAGAGGCAGGTAGCTAAACTTGTAGGCATATTATAAGTGTGTAAGGAATAGACACCCAGAAAAAAGGTAGGTCAGAGGATAAAACAAGGGGAAAGCAAGAGACACCCTATCTAGGGTAGTGTAGCAAACCAGTTTCAGGGAAGAGTAATGAACCAGCTGCATGTAAGGAAAAGGGAGAGGTAGGAGTACCAAGGGAGTAAGAAGGGGGTAGAAGGGTACAGTGCAGCTTGAATACACACTAGGCAAAGGAAGAAGAAATCTTTGGGATGGTGGAGTGTAGTAGGTGTGGGGTCACAGTCTTTTGGGACATGTTCTGGAGACTGAGGTACTTCCCTACATGTGCTCAACTCTCTGACTTGCAAGCAGAGGTTGCTGGACTACACAGGCCAAACTGGCAAGAATACAGAGGATCTTCTGCCCCACCCAAGGGCCACAATGTCTGTCACTGATCCCCAAGATGATGCCTAAGGAAAGGCATAGTGGATGGACCATGATGGACTCATTGAGTATTGGGGCATCCAAAAGGGCGCACAGTCCTCCATCTATAACTTTGCAGAATTCCTTCACCATACTGGCAGGACAGGGCAGCTGAGAGGAGGCACCCATCGCAGTGGGAAGGGAAGAGGTGGGGATCTTCAGAGGTGGATGTCCCAAGGAGGGAGGGAGAGACCCCAGCCCAGGAGGAAGCAGCCTGTGGTGGGATACTGTATTGTCAGGAGGATGGATTTGGGAGCAAAGGGAGGGAGGAATAGTGAGGTGGCATACCTGAAGGGTGCTTCAGTTTGGAGGGATGAACAGCATATTCAGAAGATCACTTGGGCAGCAGGAGCTTGGAGGGAGCCAGACATCATTGTCAATCTGGGGATGAATGATGTGACAAGGGTAGTAGGGATAGTGCAGGACAACTCAGGGAGCTGGAGAGGGGCCTTATGCAGGTGGCACACATAGAGACTTTTTTAGAGTTGTTACCTGCATACCTTTGGGGAGATGCAAGGGTACTCAGCAACTGTGGGATATAATTACTGGTTGAAGGCATGGTGCATGGAGAAAAGCTTTAGCTATATTGGGGCTGGTTGCCAGCCTGAATGAATATGGGCATCTATAAGGGAGACAGACTGCATCCTTCCAGGAAGGGGATACCAGTCCTTCTTGGGAGTTTAAAATGCTATTTGAATTAGCATTTATAGTAGCCAAGATGAGAGGCAGTAAAACCAATGGAGAAAACAATTGCCCACTCAAAAGAGGGAGCAGCAGTACAAAGGGACCAAGGGGGGAGAAATCTTCCCCGGGGCAGGGGCACAGAAAGGCAGGCATGTGGTCCAGACAGAAAAAAAAGGGGTGGTAAAACTCAGTTAAATGATGACAGAGGATTGAAGGAGACAAGTAAATAGGGAAGGTAAGAAGTGAAGAGGAGAGTCAGTGGGAGCTACAGGGAAAACAGGAATAGGAGAGGGAAGCAGGGCAGCAGGCATGGGAAAGGAAGGGGTGGAAAGCCATGTGCAGCAATGCAAGGAGTCTTGGAAACAACATTTTGGACCTGGAAGCCATAATGGCATAGGGTGACTTGGATGTAATGATCATAACAGAGTAATGGTGCACTGAGCACCCGGACTGGAACATGGGCATACCAAGGCTACTCTATGCTAAAGAAAGGCAGAGCAGGTGGAGGGAAGGAACAGTTGTTTTATATGCGAGGGAGGGAATTAAGGCCATGTAGGCACAGGGGCACTATGAGGAAAAGAAGGGTCTGGAGGTGCTGTGGGTCACCCTGGAGACAGGATCTGGGGGCGCTATCCTTTCCAAGGTAGTGTACTGACCACTAATACAGGGAGAGGCACTTGGAGAAGCCATCATTTTTGTCAACTTTGTCAAGTTCTCCAAGGCCATTGACACAGTTCACCACCAAGTTCTAGTGCACAGGCTCTATAAAATGGGGTTGAGCAGGGATGCATTGAATTATTTATGCTCTTATTTGGGCCATAGACATCAAATAACAACAGTCAATGTGAAGGAGTCCTCCCTACTGCCAGTTGCTAAAAGTGTGCCCTAGGGCTCTGTCCTGCTGAGACCACTCCATTTTTGATTTATTTGAATGAGTTGGGGGCAAATGTGTGAGACTTATAGTACCATTTATATGCCGATGATACAATAGTGTATACATCTAGCTTCTTAGTACCTGAGTTTCAAGCAACATTGCAAAGCAGTTTTGATAAGCTTCAGGCCTTCTTCACTAGTTCTAAGTTACAACTCAGTTCATCTAAAACTAAATCTATGCTATTTGGCCCTGCTTCCAAACCGAAACAATGTAAATGTGACCCTGGCATCGTTATACCAAAGGCCACTATCCCTGCCTTGCAGGCCTGAACAAGGCTGAGGGGCCTGGGTTCCTAAGATTACCTGTAAACTGGTTATTCCCAAGATAATAAAATTGTACAGTGCCTCCACCAGGAGTATGCTTTTCGGTGGGCTAGCTTTAACCTGGTACAACCCTCTGGGATGTTGCACCCAACAACCCGAAGGCAAAATACTAACTGGAAGGGGAGGAGATTGAGGAGACAGAGCAGGATAGGGACCTGGGGATTACCATCTCAGACAACCTGAAAGTCCGTGGTCAGTGTGACAGGGCAGCAGGAACGGCACTGAGTATCCTGGCATGCATAGGCAGGGGTTTCATAAGCAAGAGAAGGGAGGTGATCCTGCCACCGTACAAAACCATGGTCAGACCACACATTGAATATGGAGTCCAGTTCTGGAGGCCATACAGGAAAGGGGACATGGACCAGCTGGAAAGGGTCCAGAGAAGAGCAACCAAAATGGTGTGGGGGATGCAGGGGAGGCCATATGAGGAGAGGCTGGGGGAGCTGGATCTGTACTCGCTGGAGGAGAGGAAGGAGAGGGGGCTATGGTGGAGACTTTCAAATACCTGAAGGGCATAAACAGGGTGAGGGTTGACAGCATCTTCAAATTGAGTAAGAACAATTCCATGAGGGGACATACCCACAAGCTGGAGGGAGGCAGGTTCAAAGGGGACATCAGGGGCAGGTTCTTCACCAAGATGGTGGTGCAGCCATGGAATAAGCTGCGGGAGTGGGTGGTGGGGGTGGATACAGTGGAGAACGTCAAAAGGGCCTGGGACATGCACATGGGACTGGCGAGCAGAGTGCAGGCCACAAAGGGATGGAGGAAATCTTCCTGTGAGGGAGGGGTTATGGGCAGACTAGATGGACCTAGAGATCCTTATCTGCTGACAGCCTTCTATGATTCTATGATTACCAAGATGCCAACCCAAACATGACCCAATAACATTTTCCCATAATAAAGATATTGTGCACTTACTGACTGTCTATAATAATATGCTCATGAGACAGGATTATGCAAAAACTTCAAACAACAATTTATTTACATGGTGAAGGGCTAGGATGGGTGAACTGGAATAGAGGTTAAGCCATGTACAACATTTACACCTGGCAATTGGTTTGATTGGTTTGGTTGGTATAAATCACACAATCATTAGCAATATTCACTTTACCTTTAAGTATCAATCACAGAAGCACCCACCAACCTCTGAGGTAGTAAGATCCCTGGCTATCTATCTCGCTGGCTGCAATTAGAAAGTTAACACAGTTAGAAACACCCACTCTGGCACCAGTCCTCAGAATCACATAGAACCCCGCAATTCTACATTTATAACCTGGGTACCCCGTAACTAAAGTTCTCCAGGTGCAGGCCTGATATTTGGTGCAGCTGGACGTTGGCCGGCTAGTTGGGGACCTTAAAGGAAGCAAGCAGATTAACATATGCAACACACTGATGAAACCCAAACAATTGTATCCCTAGTTGGATGGCCTAGTCCATTCAAACACTTAGGTATGTACATTCCCTTTTACTTTGGTGGCAGGGCATTGGCCCTGCATACTCACAGACCAAAGTTACATTCGGTTGTCACAATCTGGCTGTGTCGGAAACAAAGGTGATCATAGCGGGCAGAACACTGATTCCTGAGGCTAAACTGCTTCAAAGGCTTCCTGTCAGGTAACTCACTTTCTGACTGTAGAGATCTTACAGTTTTTGCAGGTGGAACACTTTAGCTCCTGAATGCAATGCTCTCTCTGGGCTGAAATCACTTCACTGGATAGGCAAGGCTGGGACCTTTGGGGGAAATGCATACGGGAGTGCCAAGGTGGCACACTCCCAAGCTTTTTCCCAAACCCACTCCAATGGTTGCGGAGCATTTAGCACATTTATTTTTATTTCTTTATTGAAATCTCAGAATTAAAACCTTTGAGTCAGAAACTCTTTTATGAAGGCTCCATGCGAATAGTGCAGAATAGACAACAGTTCAGATACAGCAAATTTACAATTAAATATGGGAAGTAGCACAGCAAGCACACAATGCTGGAATACAAGAGATCATGGTAGACACGCCTGGAATAAGAGATACTACAGTCAGCATTGTATAGGAGTGACTACAAAACATGTGCAGTGCAGAAACAACAGGGAATTACAACAACGGCGAAAAATAGAACAAATAGGCAACAAATAAATTGCATTGTAGAAACAGGAATGGGGTATGTGCAAAATAAGATCGCAAATTCTAGATGGAGTAGAAAACATGGACAGAGACAATTACATAAGGAAGCTGACCAGAGGACATTGTCAAACCTTGTAATAGATAATACAAAAAACTGGAGTGGGGGCACCAGAGAATCAGAGAGGTAGGACTAAGAGGAGATAAGAATGGAAAGGTCAACAGGAACAGGGGGAGGAAAGATGGAAGAAAGGAGAGGAGAGGAAGGAAAAACAGAAGCCATCTGAGAGACATTGCCGGGGGGTGCTAAAGTCTGAGGCAGAGTAGAACTGTTAAAGAAAGTGAAAGGACGGAAGTAATGCTAAGAGCAGTCATGGCTATTTGAAGCAATGAGGTGCTGCCAGAGTTTAGTTTTAAAGGGTCCAATCATATTTTCAGAGAGAACCTCAGGAGGCAGATCATTTAACCAGACGGGAGCCCTGTACATGAAAACCCTCTGCCACAGGGTCCTACAGAAAGGGACAAGGAAGGAGGCCTTGGAGGAGGTTCTGGTTGTCCTGGGGTGGTGGTGGTGGTAAGAAGATGGTGGGTAGCGGGAGGAGAGAGACCAGAGGCAATCTTTTTCGCTAGCAAACAGGTCTGGTAGGAAAGCGTACCATTGAAGTTTATCCAGTTTGCTTGGTTGTAGAGGTTGTAGGAGTGGGTCAGCCTGTGCCCACCCACCACAAGGTGACAGGTTTTTTTAAGTGCAACCATTAGTCTGCTTAAGGCAGTATTGGTCACAGAGCCAGAAATAACAATGCCATAGTCAACTATAGCCAGGACTGAACTGTTAAAGGCTAGGTGAAGCGCAACAGTTGTCAAGCATAACCTGTGTCTGTAGAGTAGCCCAATCCTGGAATACACAGTTTTACAGACCAGATTAATATATTGGTGGTAGGAGAGGGAGGAATCAAGGGTGATACCGAGGTACTTGAAGCTACTGACTTTCTCCAGTGGTTGGCATTGACTATTGAGTATATTTAGTGGCAGACCTTTGTTATTGTTTTGTGGGTTGGCAAACAACATCATTTTAGTCTTTCTGTAGTTTAAAACAAGTTTGTGTTGGGAGAGCCATGATTCAGTTTCAGCAAAATGCCTTTGAAGATTACATTCCCGTGGGGGTGGGGGTAGGGTCTGGGTGACTAGTGTAGATGACTGCATCATCCACGAAGAGCAGAAGATGACTAGGGCAGGATCGGGCAGGATAGGTGGAGGGTAGTGAGGAAGGGACTGAAGTGGAGTGGGACAAGTATTGAATCCTGGGGAACTCCTGAGTGTATTGGTAGGCTGGAGGAGAGGGTATTAAGGATTTTCACTTGTTGAGTCCTCCCACTAAGGTAGCTGGAGAACCAGGTGGTGGCTTTTTGTGAAAGACCCAAGGACTGGAAGGAAGCATTGAGGAGTGCATGATTTACCATAGCGAAAGCTTTTGGAAGGTCTATGTACACAGACCCTACCAGATGGCCACGGCCAAGAGCTTTATGTAAGAAGTCAGTAAACTCCAGAAGGGCTGTGGTGGTACTACGAGCATTCCTGAAGCCACGCTGCTGGTGGCATTATAGATTATGTTTTGTGAGTTAATCAGATAATTGGTCAGATACTATCCATTCAAGGGCCTTGGATATGGGGGGAGGATAGAGATGGGCCGATAGCTACTATGAGAGGGTCTGTCACCACTCTTGAGTATAGGGTTGTCTACTGCTGATTTCCACTGAGTGAGGACTTGGTCTAAACAGAGGGAGAGATTAAGTATTTTAGTGAGGGGGAGAGGACAACATCAAGGGCCAGTTGAAGAAGTTTTAGGTCAAGTGAATCACCACTGTACCTGGATTTTACACATGTAAGGTAGCATTTGGCTTCTCTGGGAGCGACAATCCTAAAGCAAAAATGGGGGGTATCAGTGTTGCAGGGGGGAGTAGGTGGGGTGTTGGATGACCTATTGAAGAAATCCATGAGGAGTACCCCACTAAGATCTGTAAATGCATTGTTGAAGGTATCTGCGATGAGCTGCCGGTCCTGGGTAGTGACTCCATGGATATTTATGAAGGAAGGGGGGTGTTGGATTTACCACTCAGGTCCTTTATATTGTCCCAAAATGTCCTCCCATTTCCCCAGGTGGATGAGAGGTGAATTTTAAAGTAGGCAGTCTTTGCAAGCCGAATTTCCCAAGTGCACACATTTCAGGCAGCCCTATTCTAACATACTAAAAAGCCAGCAGATTGGGCCCTATGGTCTATCGAGTTTGCTCAGGGATTAGTGCCCACCCAGGGCACTGTTATAGCCTCCCCACCCTCCCCCACAAGGTCCCCACCCCATACCTCAACTGGGCTTTTGGATGCACCCTCCCCTATACCTATCACAGCCTCTCTTGAACCCCTCCACAGTTGTAACAGCCACCAGTTCAAGATGCAGCACATTCCAGGGCTTCACTACCCTCTCAGTGAAATAGCATCTCCTTGTTTTCCCCCTTAGTCTCCCACTGACCAGCCTCATTGAGTGCCCCTTGTTGGCCCCCACTCCCCTCAGCTGAAGCACCTCATCTAGGTTTACCCTATTCATTCCCTTGAGATTATTGAAGACCTCGATCATGTCCCCTCTTTCCCTCCTCTCCTCCAGCGAGTAGAGGTTGAGCTCCTCAAGTCTCTCCCCATAGGACTTTACCCCTAGATCTGTATCATCTGGGTCACCCTCCTCTGGACCCTTTCCAGAAGAGCAATATCCCTTTTTAAGTAAGGACGCCAAAACTGTACACAGTATTCAAGGTGTGGTCTAACCAGGCAATTATACAGCAGAAGGAGCACATCTCAGCTCCTTGAGGTTATCCCCCTCTCTATGCACCCCTCCATTTTATTTGCTTGGACCGCAGTCCTTCTACACTGCTCTGAGTTATTCATTTTGGCATCCACCACAACCCTGAGGTCCCTCTCCCCCCTAGAAACCTGCACTCTCCTCTCCTCTCCCAAGGTGTACACATGAGCCAGGTTTTTTGCTCCCCGGTGAAGAACCCTGCATTTCCCAGTATTAAACTTTAGTTTATAGGTGCATGACCACCTCCCCAGAGTCTCCAGGTCCTCCTGGAGGGCCAACTTCCCCTCCTCTCCATCCACCACAGCCCACAGCTTTGAGTCATCGGCAAAGAGACTCATCTAGCTGCTGATGCCACTTCTGATGTCTGAGATATAGGCATTAAACAGGAGTGGGTCCAGCACCGATTCCTGTGGGACCCTACTAATGACTCTCCAGGAAGATGAGACCTCTCCTTCAACCATCACCTCCTGTACACGCCCTGCTAGCCAGTTTGCTATCAACCTGATCATATGCCCCCAATCCCATATCCCCAGCTTCTCCAGCAGCCCAGGATGCTGCACTGAGTCAAACAACGTGCTGAAGTCTAGAAAGAGGACATCCACTGGCCTGCCATGATCCAGCTCTCTTGTCACCCCTTCATAGAACTCCACCAGGCTGGTCTGACATGATCTGCCCTTAACAAAGCTATGCTGGTGATCATCTAGGTGACACCGTGCCTTCAAAAACCCATCCAGCCTCTTTTTCAAGATGACCTTCATCACTTTGCCAACTGCCAATGTCAGGCTAACTGGCCTATAATTTCCTAGCTCCTCTTGCGAGCCACCCTTGTGTATAGGCATGATATGGGCCATCTTCCAGTCTTGAGACACCCACCATTGCCTGTCCTCAGGGAGACAAGACACCAAGACCTTATGCCAGAGGTTATTGTGTGACCATGAGATTTAAGAGTGTATTGTAGTAGCTGCATTAGTAGTCACAGTTCCTTTTTCAGGTGCCCCACATGGCAGACATAGACCCTTGTCCAGTTGACTGGAACTTCAGAACCATGGCACGTTCCTAATGATTTTAGGGGCAAGCACCCACACTCCTGCATGGAGTGTGCAACCAGAACCCAGTTTATGGCTCCCACATGGATTACAAGACATAGTCTCTTAGGCAAAGTCTCATCTTTCTGGATAGCTGAAACTGAAGTTTAAAGCACAACGATCATTACCACACTACACTGAGTTTGATGCTTTGGATCACTACACTTTCACAGACTTTGCTCATTAGCAAACAGACTTAGTAGACTCTTTCAATGCAAACACTTGCACTTGGCAGTAAACTTGTTTACTATGGTTATCTCAGGCCCAACAATACAACATGCAGTCCCTTGTGGCCTTCGCTGGCACTTGCAGCTCCCACGGAAAAAATACTGGACCTCCCAGGCAATATCAGGAAGAGTCCTGGCTCTGAGTACTCCCCTTCCAGTCCTGTCAGCACATAACAAATCAGACACATGTATAGACTTTACTGGACCCTTCTCTGGTCACTAGGCAATGTCCACCCTTTGGGCATGTTATTTAAAGCTTGGGGAATAGACAAACATTTGCTTTCAGTACATTCTAGGCTTTGCTGCTTCTTCAAAGGTTCCTCACATTTGCACTTGGCACATCCGACACATTAAAATACGTAAACTGACCCTTTCCTGGTCAAAAGGCATTGTCCACCCTCCTTGCACTTTAGTTAAAGCTTAGGGTGCAGACAGACAGTCACATCTAAAAATTGTTGGGCTTCTCTGCCCCTTGCCGATTCTTAAACTTGTACTTGTTAGACACAGATTTACTCATTCAGGTACTGTAGCTTGCAGAAAAGGCTTTCTTTTCCCTGAAGTTTCAGGCTTGTTCCAGTGCTCTTACTGCTGAGGTCAGACATTTGTGCAGCTCTCTCACAGCTGAAGAATCAGGTTGCCCACATTTTCCCTGAAATGTAGAAAGGTACTGGCCAGCCCTGGAGGACAATCTGGCAACCCCCAGGCTAGTAACTTCTGTTGCCTGCAGCCACTTGTTGTTTCTGGCAGAAGAAATCCCCTTCCTCTGTGGAGGGGCTTGCACTGGATTACTAGGTCCATTCTGGAGCAAAGGGCCTGAGCCAGCACCCCTGTGGGGGGCCCGTGCTTGAACACTGATTTTCAGCCTGAAGCACTGTCTTTTATGGAGCTCCTCTGAGGCTCTCAATTGGCTGAAGCTATTTGCTGCTCCCACATTGATTTGCTGATCCTGCTTGTCAGTCCTTAAAATGAATATTCATTAGCCTCACTCACACAATAGGTTCCCTGTTTTGGCACCTAAAATTAGGTCCCTGCAGTTTCCCCATAAGTACTTTGCAATGTCCCATGAGCTCTGGCAAAAGTCCCACAAGTCCTGGCTGGAAATCCTGGCTTTCCAATTGGCTGTTGCTGTACTAAAGTGGCTGTTAAACACACAGTCCCAAGGCAGATTTGGTAAAGTCCCAAATAAAAGTTCTGTTGCAGCCATATCGATTACAGTACTTTATTTTTTCCCTTGCCTCAAAGTTCAGTAGCCCTTGGTGTGCCCTCAGAAGCGCTGCCCAGTTTAAACATTTTGTTTCAGTCTCTTGCCTGTCGCTGGTGCCATAATCAAGTGCCCCCAGGGCAGCAGGCAGCCTCTCATCTGAGGCCCAACTTTAACGGGTACAGCCCGGATAAAATACATCTTTATTTTAAACTTTTCCCCCTTCCTATTTATTGTCCCCCATCTAGTGTCCATTGGTCATGCTGCCATTGCTTTATTTATTTACAATTCTTTACAATAGCAGGCATGGCCAAAAAACTGTAGCCCAAGGAACCTAGGTAAACATGCTTGTGAATATTAATAGCAACCCATTAACATTCATCAAGCAGTGACCAGGATTTTTACCATGCACCACGCTATCTTTTTAAATAATTTATCGTCTGTCTCTGGTGGGTTTCAAGTCACCGACTTCTGCCCAGATCCCATGGTGATGGAGACCACCACAGAAACTACCAGATGACCGCAGGTGAGGTCCAAAGTCAAAGCACACCTTGTCTGCGCTCTGTTGTGACCACCAGCTGGTCTGAATGCTGGTGGCCCACAATCCTGGTTTGCGAGCCACTGGAGGGGCTAAGGAGGCACAGAAGACATGGGAAAGAGTGCAAGACACAATCAGAGCACAGGAGTTATCCACTGAGCCTTGAAGAGGAGGAGGAGGATGGAAAAGATGGTGGCTCTGTGGCAGCTACGAACAGCCCATGGAGGGCAAACAAATCTGGGGCCATCGCAGTGAATTTGGCGGAAAAGATCAGGGAACCTGGCTAGCAACAGGACGTGCTCCATCGACGGAAACATGGGAGAACAGACCAAAGGTAAGCCCCCAATTTGAGGAGGGCTACATAAAGAAATATTGGTAACAGATCAATATGGAACTGCTTTGGAACATGCGAACTTATATAAATATCTGGGTTTCTGGATGGAACCGACAGTAACAGGTAACATGCATGTAGATAAAGTGATTGCCCAGGTGGGTAAAAGAGTAGGCCTGTTACATAAGAACCATTATTGTTTAGACTCATTTATGTTTAAAACAATAGTCCAGCTACAGATGTTTCCATTATTTGATTTTGCAAATATTCTTTATGACTGTGCTTCAAGTGATAGGTTACATAAATTAGAGGTATTGTACAATCGCATTGCTAGATTCATTCTTAGGTATCCTAGGGAGGTCCATCACTGTGAACCTTATTCCAGATTGGATTGGCTCTCCCTGTCTAAAGAGATGGATTTGCACAAGAGTGTGTTAGGTTACAAAAGTGCCTTGGGCCTAGTCCCGGATTATGTAAGTAAAAGGTTGCTTCATAGGAAAATTGATCCCTCATTGAGGAATTCATATTTGTGTGAAACAGTGGTACCTAACACTAAAACTAAAGATCCATGCACTTTTTATGCGAGCTTGTGCCTACTTACTGGAATAAACTCACGCTGAATTTAGTTTGCTAGACTCAGCCCCCCCCCACCCAGTTTTAACTTTGAAACACTGGGTTTTGCACAACAGTTCTATCCCAAAAATACTTGCTCATGTTTTGTATAAATTGTTTAGTATTGTTATTATGTGTATAACTTTTGCACAACTTTTGTTTAACTATGTATATACTGTAACTGGTTGTATACCGTTCATACTGCTTATTTTGTTTCTTATGTATTGTAAGACTGTTTCACAAAGGTCATCACTATAAATGAGCTTTGCTCAATGGTTACAATCTTAAATGAATGAAATGAAAATGAAAAATCATCAGAATTGCGAGTAAGGGGGAGGTGCTGCTAATTGATGGTTTACCCGTATAGGTGCAACAGTCATTTTGTCGATACTGACTAGGGCATAGGCAATATGCCATCTGGCTAAACAGGGCCATGCCATGTGCCTTCCTGGAGTCAGAGCACCAAAGCAGCATTCTAGGAAACAGTACAGTTTTGTAGGGGTGGGTGTCACCCTCTGAACCCCACACAACTACAGATAACTACCTCTGGGGCGGGCATCCTTCGAAGGGGAGAGAAACTTTGTAGGCACTGAACACGGTGTGAGTGAGGAGTGATCTAAAATCAAGGTCGCCCTTGTCACTCTCACTCTTGTTGCAGCATCCTAATTGTGGCACCAAAATGAAGTCGCTGCACTAGTGGTATACCCTAGTTAATGACCTCAATCTGCCTGACAGAGAATGACACCTTCTAATTGGAGCTTCAGCAAGGAGTAGGGCCATCCTTGACTCCCTTCATGGGACTTTTATCAGTAAGCTAGTCAAAGAACACACTACGGAAGTGGCAGTACTGGATCTGGAGCTTACAAATGGAGACAATGTAGCAAACATCACCGTGGGCAGTCCCCTGAGTACCATACCAGTAATCACTGTAAAATGTGACATAACGTAAAGACAACATCAGAGGCTAACCACATGAGGATGATGGTCCTGGACTTTATCAGAGCAGATTTTAAAGAAATTGGGAACTGTCTCAGAAACTCCCTTGAAGGGGGGTGGATTGCCAAGGAGGATGAGGAGAGGCACACTGGGGAAAAATAAGCAAAGACATAATTCAACCAGCCAACCTCTGCATGAAGAAAGTGAGTGAAAGCAGAAGGAAAAATAGAACATTATGGTTCTCAAATGGAGTGGCAAAGGTGGTAAAGGAAACAAAGGTGACTTTCAAGCAGTATAAAGAAACAGAAAGAGAAGAGGACAGGGATGTACACCTAGTAAATCTGAGGGAAGCTGGTAATACAGTAAGCAGCGCAAGACGCAGACATAGGAAAGGCTCCTTAAAGGGGTCACTAAAATGGTAAAACTTTCTTCAGAATTTCAGATACATAAGTGAGAAAAGGAAAACAAGGGGAGGGATAGCAAGGATTAGATAGGTGTAGAGGAGGCTGTGTAGAACAGGACCAAGAATAAACTGACATCATAAGCAGGTACTTCTGCTCAGTCTTGACAGTGGAAAGATGGGGCAGGCCACCAGGGAATGGCAGGAATGGTGGATGGTGGACACAAGTCTATTTTTGGAGTAAAAAAATGCAGAAGGAACTTACAGCTCTTAAAGTGGACAAAGCTATGGGACCAGACAGGATTTACCCAAGAGTTCCAGAAGAACTAAGGGAGATGCTAGCTGCTCCACTGACAGCCTTGTTTAACAGGTCACTGGAAATAGATGTAGGTCTGGAGGACTTGAGAAGAGTTTTGATGTGGTCCATCCACATAATAGGGGTAGCAATTTGCTGTCTGACAACCATGAGCCAGCTAGTCTTACTTCAGTGGCAGGGAAATTAATGGAAACCATACTAAAGGAAAGACTAGTATGCATCTTGAACCCAGTGTGCTGCAACACCACAGACAGCATGGATTCATGATGGGGGAGGGGTTTATACAAAACATATCTAATAGATTTCTTTTACTAGGTAAGCAAGGAACTAGATCAGGGGTGGGGGAGTGAACAGTGGACGTTTCCTGGACTTTAGCAAGGCCTTCAACACAGGAGGCTTATAAAGGAACTGAGTAGCCTGGGATCTAAAGTGGTGAAGTGGGTTAGAAACTGGTTAACGGATAGGAGATAGATCTTGATAAACTCAAGGAGCTGGCAAAAGTGTGGCAGTTGTGGTTCAATGCCAAAAAGTGGAAAATCCAGAACCTAAAGCATACAAACCCAGGAGCTGAATATAGGTTGGGGGGTTGATGACAGTTACTAAACAGGAAAAGAACCTTGGCTTTATCATATCTGATTACCTTAAGTGGCAGGGTTGTGTGACAAAGCAGTGGTTTGGGCTAGTGGGATGCTGGGGTGCATAGGAAGGGGTACAGTATCTCCAGCAGGAGAAGAGAAGTTGTGTTGCCACTCTATCACTCACTGGAAAGACCCTACCTGAAGTACTATGTAAAGTTTGTAAGGCCTCACTTCAGAATGATCATATACAGGATGGAGACAATCCAGAGGAGGGCAACTAAAATGGTACAGGTATTGCACGACAAGCCCTACAAGAAAAGAGTGAGGAATCTCAACATGTACACTCTAGAAAAGAGGAGGGCAAGATATGACAAGATAGAGACCTACAAGCACCTCAGAGAGGTAAATAGGGTGCAGGAGGGGAGTATCTTTCAAATGACAAAGAACACCAGGACCAGGGGCCATGTGATGAGGCTGGTGGGGTTAAGAGAGATGTGAGAAAATATTTTTTAACTGAAAGGGTGGTATACACCTTGAATGGATTGCCAGAAGAAGTGGCAAGGCAAAAACAGTTGTTGGGAGGAGGCTTCAATCATCTGTACAAGAGACACAAGGTTATATTTGAAAATAGACAGGGAAGAGGAAGGGTCACTGGAGACCAGTTTGGATCTGCTGAGACAGATTAGGCAGAAAACATCTGGGCAGATGAGTAGGCCAAGCAGCCCTTTTCTGCTGACAAATTCTATATCTGTGTGCTATGATGCCATACTGGGCATTCAAATGGTCCTCAGTGGGACGGCCCAGTGGCACTGAGGGTTGAGGCGCGGGACGCCACACCTTGCACCACACCAGCGACCCAGGTTCAGGAATGAACTTGAGTTGCCAGGGGTCAGTAGGGAGAAGGAGGACTGAGTGTCCCAGTGGATGCTCTCCTCCTTCGGGGTGGATTACCAGAGGTGCTCTATGCACCTGATGTCCCTAAGGATCGGTGGCAGCACTGGCTTTCAGGGCTCTGGCGGCTCCCTTTGGACAGAGTCAGGGAAGGGGAGGACATTGTAAGGCACTTGGTGGTAACGTGCATCAGCATGTTGTCAACCCATGCCGTGTCCTCAGGGGAGGTAGGGGTCCACAGAAAAGACACCCTTGCCCATCCTAGGTGATGACCACTCCCTACCCAGCAACCGATATACCGGCAGACCCCGATGTGCAGGTGCTCCTCCTTAGAGGTTGAGGAAAGGTAAGGGCAGACCTTCCTCACCCCACCTGGGGGGGTTAACTTGGAATCTACAGAATATACAGTGAGTATCCTGACACTCATGGGGCAGACTCTAAGGTGATGGCTCGGGGGATTGAGTTGTCTGAAAGAGTGGATGGACGGGGGCAGTTTGGAGGAATAAATAAAAAGTTAAAAAAATGGCCCCCAGTGCCTTGCATGCCTAACTGGCTCATTAGCAGGGGTCAATTTCAACATTGTTTTACTAGCCTAAGACCTAGTGCCAATTGACTAGGGCTAGTGCAGCTAACTCTCTACTTGTCCATCTTAACTAGTGCAAGTTTTCCATGGCTGTTAATGAAGTTAAAAATGACCCTACTATAGCAGGATCTTTTCATCATGAAAATCTCTTTCAGTGTTCTGGATGGCCTGGTGTGATTAACAGCTCATTAAGAGCTGCAGTTAATTGGCAGGTCAAGAGGGGGATCTGACAAAAGACTCAATGTGCGTCATTATCATTCCACTGTTAGGACTTTCAGCTAGAATCTAGGCTGTGATCAAGAGCAGAGTGCTGTTAAGTCACTAGCTTCCAATTTTCTGAATGTCAATTTGTCTGTTGATTTGTCCCACATTATTAAGACCAGTACCCCTCATCTCCCTACATTTTGAGTGTCTGTATGCACAGTGCTCCCAGATCTACAGGGATTCCTGTATTTTAAGGGATTTTTACTACAAAAACAGGATACGGGAAGGAAATCTTTTATTTTTAAAATATCAGGGGAAATGGACAAACACTACGGGAAAATGCCCACTATGAATCTCATGGCTGCCAAGATCCAGACAGAGCCCTCCAATTGGTGCTCAGTTTGCTGACTTTGCTACACTAAGCAATTCTGTTGGTCCATTTGTAGCCTGTGTTTCTCTGGGGTAGTAAGGTAATATGCTGGCAGTGCATCTCTTTGAGGATGAATTCAGATCTTCTGATCAGGAACCAGTGAGCTGCTGCATGATCCAAACACCTGCCGTGTGGCCCCATTCAAAACAGCAACACTGTTGAGTCAGCTGAGCTGCATCTCAAATGCCACTGCTCTGGACTAGCAGAGCCTAAGCCACTGAAGTAAACAATCCTTCTTGTGGGCAGCCTCAGGTTAGTCTATTTTAAACTCATTTTAAGTGCAAAATGAGTCAGACAAAAGACTGACCACTTGAAGGTGTTATGCTTTGGGAAGGGTGCAAGAAAGAGTCCTTAAGTGTTGTTTGAGGAAGCAACGCCCTGAACCACCAAGGCAAACAAACCTTCTGTTTTGCAATTTGTCTATTTTAAACACATGAAGTACAAAAAGTAAGCCAGACAAAAGAGACTCGATAATGGTGGGCTTTAAAGGGTGATGGGAACACAAAGAGTGCTTAAGTGCTACTTGTTTGTTTGGCAACAGAGCAGAGTTGTGTTTTAAAAAGATCACTAAGGCAGCACTTCTTCTGACCAGCCTAGAGGTTGAGGTTATTTGAAAAAAATTTGACAATGTTTCTATTTAATTGTGAACCTAGGAAAGGTATGGTGGTGTCTTCATCAAGATAAGCAGGAGTTATGAATTATATGTGTGAGATCAGAAGGGACCCATAGACCCTGGTCTGGCCTAAGGTTAATAAAATAAATGAAGAAAAAGGGAATGTTTGTTTTTACCTCAGAGTTTGGTGCACAAAGCTGTGTGTGTGTGTGTGTGTGTGTGTGTGTGTAGAGGGACGCTTCAGTGTGCTAATGAAAAACACAACAATACACTGAAATAATGTTTATTAATGGAGCACTACAGGTACACAGAGCTATAGGCCCAATGCATGACTGGTGTGGAGTGGCTATGCACGCATATCTGGGGTGAGTAGCTACTCCACACCCCCTGTGCCCCCTGCATGGCATGCATGAAGGGGGTATATGCAGACCCACTGCACCCGATCCCCCATGTCTGCAGACAGCTCTGCGATGGGGACATTCTGGGGGGCGTGCCAGCACTACGCGTATTCACTAACCCATGTAGTGCTGGCCGCATGGGCAGAGGGTGGTGCATGGTACACTAGGGAGACCCTGCCATAACCCGCAGCATGCCTCCATGAACACAGGCATTCGGTGACCGGGGGACCAGGACAGGGCACACTGTGCTGCTCCCAACTGCTGAGCAGCAGGAGGTGGCAGGGGCAGCTGGATGGGCGAGTGCCCAGAAAGTTTATGTGAGGCAGCACTAGGACTGGAGGGTGCCGCACTGGTCTGGGTGCATGCTATCAGCATGCACAGCCCCAGACTCATGCCACCCTACGTGCGGAATCCACTATGGGTCCAGGGGACATCCCATTGGATGTCTGCCTGGGACGACTCCTCCTCCGGTCACCCTGCAGAGTCCTGTGCATTGAGGGAGAAGTCATGGATAGGTGATCAGCACTGGTGAATGCCGGTATAGGTGCACCTGTCTGTGGGCTGCAGGGGCGAGGGTAGGGTATGCGCATTTTGTGCATCCCTATGCCCCATTAATGCATTGTGAGCAGAACACAAAATGTATCAGTCTGTGATTAAGGTATAAATTTGAAGTTAAGGCATTTCATACTATAAACAGAATATTGTATAAGGGACTGTATTATTACAGAGTTATAATACCTTCAGGAGGTTCTGGAGACATGTGAACCTTGAGAACTGAGCTTTATAGGTTCCAGCATTTCCCCAGAACCTCAAGTTGGTATTATATTGTTACATATAAAGTTCTTATAGTTGTAGAGTAGTTATGTGGTATGTTGTAGGTGATTTTTTTATATTTAAAATAAATAAGAACACATAAAACAGCCTGAACATTTGTCCTAGTGATTTTATTGACTGGCACAATGACACCAATTACGTACTTACATTGATTTGTGCATACAGGAAAATCTACAGGAATTTCATCCCAGTTTTACAGTGAAAATACAGGGAAAATTAGGGTGCACTACAGGAAAATGCTTTGCCTGATCTGGGAGCACTGGTATGCAACATTTCAGTGACAGAGGTATAGAGGGTGTGCCCTGCAGGTGGTGGGTTTTATCCTAGTTTCACCATAGCTGCTCCCTCTACCCTCCACATTTCTCAGCGCTGTACTTTTCTTAGATACCACTGTGGACCAGACTCTGAAATGACTATCCAAAGATCCATAGCTGCCATTACTGGCAGGTGTAGGGGGACGGGGTCCCCAACTCCTCTAAATGGACCATGCCAGCCAAAGCCATCCATATAGTCCCACCCTTATCCCACCAAGCATGTCCTTTCATCCTAAAAACAAAGCTTTGGAGTATGCATGGTATAAAATAAACCTTAATAAAATATGTTATTTGAAAGGTTAAAATAAGCATTCCTGCAGTTCATAGTTCTATATAGAAACAGAGGTAGTATTGCGTCATGCCTGCATACTGGGCTGAAGAAAAGACAAATGATTAAAACAATCAGTTATTAATGGGGAAGAGCATGTTAAAATCAATGAGTTTAAAAAATAAATGTCATAAAGATGTATATTTCTCAAGCTCCTTAGATTTGTATAGCCTCCAACCCAAAGAAATCCTAGATGTGTTCCTGGCTCACATGATACTGTATGAAAACTTCCAGAACTGTAGGTCTCTGGTTGATCACAGGGTGGGGATTGAGATGGTCTTTCTCTGCCTGACTCTGTTCACTGCCCTGTGGGTGATGGTGACAGAGTAGTGGGGTGCATATGATGTTGGTTGTTGTGTGCAGAGACAGTACTGCTTGATTAAACATTTGCTGTTATGCTATTCTCTGGTTTGGGGGTTACTGGAGAAAAGAGGAAGGGAGGGAGCCATGGCACAAAATAATGGGGGCACACTAAGTGTGATGGCATTGCAGTCTTCTGTCTACTGGGGCAGGAAGCATTGTGGGAACAGCATTAACGTGTAATAATCAGTGTAGTTCTTAGCTTGAATTTTTTTTGCTAAATAAGTGATCAAAATTTACCATTATACAGTAATTGTAGGCTAGTGCAACCACCTGAGGGCAAATGCAATTTTGAATCAGCTTGTCCTGCTGGCTAGTGCCAAAGCAGGTTAAGTTTGATCCCTGGATTCCCTGCTCATTAGAATGGTTGGGCTGCATACATCTCCCAGGAGAGCTGGCACTGTCGTGCTTAGAACACATTATCTCCATTCTGCTCCTGTGGGCCATGTTTAGGCAGGGGCTTTGTCGGCACAGTGCGGTGCTGATACAGCCCCATATATAGACAGCTTGCATGCTCCAGTCAGAGAGTTTTGAGTGCTGTCTTCCCACTTGTGTGTGTGTGTGTGTGTGTGTGTGTGTGTTGTCTGTCTCTGTGTGTCTGTATGAGACTCATGGTTGACTTTGAATATAAGGCCTTGCATATTTCCAGTATTCTAAGTATATACAGTATCTCCTTGACATAGGGCATGGATTCTAAGCACTATTCCACATTGCCCACGTAAGTGACAGCTGGGCCACACCATACACATTGCTCTTTCGAGAAAACATTACTTATTTTCTTTAAAATTCATCGATATTGCTGTTTTATCTGCTTCCTTTTTTACCAGAACTGAGATGCATGCTAGTGATGTAATTATACCCAACCTTGTTCTGTTTCAAATACTTGATCTACTCTCATTGCATGCTTCCTGAAAGTTAGGGACACCCCAAAAATGGTGCAGTCACTCATGATGCAATAGTCTCTTTTCCTCCAAGTGTATCTTGAGCGGACAGACTGTGTTGGGGTATTCTGAAGTCCAGGAAAGATGCAGTGGGAACTGATCAAGGATTGTAAACAAACACATTTTTGTGTGGTAACACCAGTATGCTGGGCAGCCATTTTTAAAAAGAAAAAAGGAATCAGAGAATCAAACTACCAGCTACATCAGCAGATTTTACAGAATGTGAGCAATCATAAATTGTGTTTTTTAAACTGGGGAAAATGTGAGGCCAAAGGGGGTTGACAGCATCCCTTTCAGAGTAACACACCCACCACCTACATCAAGGAGCTGCACTCCCACCATCCACACCAGGGAACACTGCACCCCACAAGCAGGACCAGGGAGCAATATCTTCCCCAGCCTGGTTCAGAAAAGTATTCCTTAATTTGTATTCCTATTTTTGCAGGCATGGAGAGTCCATTTATTAGATAAGCAACAGCAACACTAAGAAGTACAGTAGTACACCCCACTGACAATGACAAGGAACATTATACAACCACCAGTAGAACCAAGGAGCAGAGCACCCCATTGGCATCACCCACGAAGGAGCATAGCACCCCACCAGCACCATCAAGGAGCACATCACCCAACTAGCAGCATCAGATAGTAGCATATTCTCCTGCCAGCACCAAGTAATACATGTATTTTTTTCTTTTGCAGGCTTGAAGTGTCTTGTTTCTTTACTAAATAAGCATAAGTCTTGAGGAACATCCCACCCCATTGACAGCAACAAGGAACAGTGTTCCCCACCAGTAGCGCCAAGGAGCAGAATACCCAACCAGCAGAGCATGACAGCAGTGCATCAACACCAACAGAGAGCAGTGTATCCCCACCAGCTACACTAAGGAGCCTTACGTTTCACTAACAGAAGCAGGAGTGATACATCCCATTGACAGCAACAGGGAGTGGCCCACTCATCTGCTTAACTGACTTTTTTTTTTTTTTTGCAGGTTTGGAGTATTCTTTTTGTTTATCAGAAAAGTTGAAGCACCACAAAGCAGTGTACCCCAATGGCAGCAACAAGAAGATGACCAACTCACTTCATTAGCAGCACCAGGGAATTGCACACCCTGTTGGAAACATAAAGCAGTAGCATGCTCCATCAGCAACACTGAGGGGCAGCACTCACTACCAACAGCACCAAGGAGCCTTATAACCCACCAGTAGCATGAAGGAGTGCTTCCTCTAGAGGTGTGTGAAAAAATCTTCCTCTGGCGGAATTTCCGTGACAGTTGGATTTTCGTTTCCTCGAAAGTGCAGAAATCAAATTAGCAACCTTCCCAGAAATTCCAACTTAGAACAAGGAATACATGTATGTGTAATGTGTAATGATAACCATGACTGGGAGATGGCCATTCCTGGCTACAACATATTCAGAAGAGACCGGGCAGGTAGGAAGGGAGGAGGACTGGTACTGTATGTGAAAAATGACATAAGGGCCACAGAGATCCAGGAGGAACAAAATGGGGGGAGAGATACTGTGGGTTAAGCTGGAAAGGAAAATGGGGCCAGACAGCTGCACAGGTGCAATCTATAGACCACCAACCCAGGAGGAAGAAACAGATAGGGAGCTGATGCTAGCCATCCAAAGGATGGCAGACAAGGGTGAGGTAGTACTGGTTGGAGACTTCAATATTCCAGATGTGTACTGGAGCATCCCAGCACCAGCATAAACTAGGAGCAGATTCTGGGTGCCTTCCTCAAACAACTGGTCATGGAACCAACTCGGCAGAAGGCAATACTGGACCTTGTGCTCACAAACAGGGACAGTGTGATGGAGGTAACAGTGGGGGAGCACCTGGAGAACAGTGACCACCAGTCATTGTGGTTTGAAATCACAGAAAGAGCAGAACCAAACCACACAAAAACACGTATCCTGGATTTTAGGGGGGAAGACTTTGGGAAAATGGGGAGATACTTGAAAGAGGCATTAAGGGGAATGGGGCAGGAATCAGGGGTTAAGGAACAGTGGGCAGTATTTAAAATGGGGATTACAAGAGCAACAGAATTATGCATTAAGCAAGTTAGCAAGAGGAAAAGGAAGAGGAGACCATTATGGTTTTCCAACCAGGTAGCAAAGAAAGTGAAAGCCAAAAATATTGCATTCAGGCAATACAAAAAGACACAGGCAGAAGGGGATAGGGAGAAGTATCAGGAGAAGCAAAGGGAGGCAGGGAGGTCAGTAAGGGAAGCCAAAGCTCAGACAGAAGAGCACATTGCAAAATCAGTGGGTAGAGGGGACAAAACCTTTTACAGGTACATAAGTGAAAAAAGAAAGGCAAAGGGAGGGATAGTGAGACTGAAGGGGGAGGATAGGGAGCCACATGGAGGATGACAGCAGTAAAGCTGACATATTGAACAGGTATTTCTGCTCAGTCTTTACTGAGGAAGAGGAGGGTAATGGGTCTGAAGGGAGTACAAGGGGTGAGAATGGTGTAGAAATGGATACAAGTCCCTTTACACGAGAAAGGGTCCTGAAGGAACTAGAAGTAATAACAGTTGATAAAGCAATGGGGCCAGATGGGGTGCACCCCAGGGTCCTTAAAGAATTAAGAGAGGTAATGGCTGAACCTCTGGCTATCCTGTTTAGCTGATCACTGGAAACAGGGGAGGTACCCAAAGACTGGAGGACAGCAGATGTAGTCCTCTTGTACAAAAGAGGGAACAAGGAGGAAGCGGGGAACTACAGACCAGTCAGCCTCACCTCAGTAGTGGGAAAGATCATGAAAGCACTACTGAAGGAGAGATTGGTGGAACATTTGGTTGTCAATGGACTGCAGGACCCAAGGCAGCATGGTTTCACCAGGGGGAGGTCATGTCAGACCAACCTTGTTGAATTTTTCGACTGGGTGACTAGGGAGGTGGATCAGGGGAGGGCAGTGGACATTGCCTATCTGGACTGCAAGGCCTTTGACACTGTGCCACATAGAAGACTATTACACAAACTAGGGAATATGGGTGTGGGCAGGAAAGTAGTGTGGTGGGTAGGTAACTGGCTGGGTGGCAGGACATAGAGGGTGGTGGTAAATGGCTATCACTCCACAGAGGGAAGAGTGACCAGTGGGGTACCACAGGGATCAGTGCTGGAACCAGTCCTATTCAACATCTTCATCAGTGACATTGCGCAGGACCTAGAAGGCAGGATTTCACTGTTCGTCAATGACACAAAGCTCTGTAACAGAGTAGACACACCAGAGGGTGTAGACAGAATGAGATGGGACCTGCAGAAACTTGAAGAATGGTCAGGGGTTTGGCAGTTGAAATTCAGTGCAAAGAAGTGCAAGATAATGCATATGGGGCATAAAAACCCTAGCACAATATATCAGTTGGGGGGTGAGGATATAGCATGCACCAAGCTGGAAAGAGATCTTGGGGTTATCATCTCTGATGACCTCAAGGAAGGGAAACAATGTGACAAGGCAGCAGGTAAAGCAAATAGTATGCTGGGATGCATAGGCAGGGGCATCACCAGCAGGAAAAGGGAGATCATAATTCACTATACAAGACACTAGTGAGGCTCCAACTGGAGAACAGTGTACAGTTCTGGAGACCTTACCTACGTAAGGACATAGACAGTGTAGAGAAGGTTCAGAGGAGGGCAACAAAGATGGTACATGGATTGCATCACAAGTCCTATGAGGACAGGTTGAAGGAACTGAATATGTACTCCCTGGAGGAGTGGAGGGAGAGAGGGGACATGAAAGAGACATACAAGTATCTTACAGGGAGGAACGGGGTGCAGAAATACACTATTTTTAAGTGAAAAGATGTTCCAGGACTAGAGGGCATGGGATGAAGTTGGAGGAGGACAATTCAGAGGAAATGTGAAGAAGAATTTCTTCACAGAACGGGTAGTGGACAAGTGGAACACCCTGCCAGAGGAAGTGGTGGGGGCTGAAACAATCACGGGATTTATGAATGCATGGGATAGACATAAAGGAATTCTGGAGGTCAGGGGTAAGGGGCAACAGAGTTCTAGAAAAACATAAACTGAATTTACAAACTCAAATGGGCAGACTGCGTAGGCCATAGGCCCTTATCTGCTGACACTGTCTATGTATCTATGTATAAATTGCACATTATTGTATTAAACTGTGGAGAAAAAAGTCAGCTGAACTGATCACTGAACTGCAGCATAATTACATGCACTAAGGAATAATTAATTAAACTGCAGAAAATAATTTCTCAGGACTGTTATTCTGCAGTTCATGTGTATTATTCCACTGTTCAGCCAACGAATTATGCAGAACAGGGTGAAAATCCACCAAACACATTCAGAAGATTCTGATCTTGCCAATAACAGAAGTTTGGAAAATTCTGCGAAATTTCTGAATTTTTGCGAAAGTTCAGCGAAAGAGGAATTCTCAGCTTTCGCCCACCTCTAGCCTCCTCTATGGCAGCCCAAGAAGTGGCACACCCCTTGCAGCACCAAGAAGTTGCTCAAGTAAGACATATTTCTTTCTGGCTCGCATTGTCAATGTGAAATGATAAACCTGAGAAAAACAGTTATAAGTAATCTTTTTTGCATTGGTCATGTTTTAAAATGCATGTATTTCATTCTGCTTTTTCTGAGCCCCTCCCCCAATAGACAGCATCCCAGCCCCATCATTGACCTTCTTATGGACTTACTGGTTACCTGCTACTTGCTCAGGACAATGATACTTGTCGATGGCCTGCCATGTCATCATAATTGGGCCTATGGGGGTGCCGGTGCAAAGACTGACAATTTTTTCCTCCAGCTCCTGTTTGATTCCTTGATGATACTGGCATGCAATAACACACAGGCATGCATGGCATAGTATGCACGAATGCATGACTGGTGGCACCTCTCCCCTTCTATGTGTTCCCACTGTGCTGCCTCCAAGCCTCCACCAGGTGACAGTCAAGTAATGGGGCACAGCATACTTGCTCCTGAAAGAGAAGAGTTGTTCTTAGACCATTTGATCCTCCTTCCCCTCGCCGAACCTTAAGTGTCCTGAGATTGTTGCCAAATCCAGATTGTTGGCACAGCGGGCAGTATCACTACCACTGTGCTTCTGGGTCCATCTTGAACTATACTTTTTACTAAGAACATATACACTGCTTGACTTAACTTTTAAAAGTAGTTTGCTATTTTTTGTTTCAGAAATACTTTTGATTTTACCTAGATACATTTCCAACCTGGCAATACTGAGTACAGTATTTAGGAGAGCCCTCATCATACCTCAACAGACATAGAGATTGTATTTATACAAAAAATTAGATGGGTCATCACATGATCCCTCCAATCATTGTACAGTATGCCCCATGGACAGAATATAGGCCACTCACATGTGGTGGCATGAAAGGAAAAGTGGAAATTGTTTAACCAGGAAAGGCACACTAAGCTGAAGCCTGATTACAGGTGTGACCTGGGAGCACAGAGAAGTTAATTGACTTGCTTAGGGTCATACAGTTTGCAAGTGGGGGCTGTCGGATTCAACCCTAGGTCTCCAGGTTTGCAGCTCTGTGCCCTAAACCACAGTGCTATACTACCTCCTCTGAAGCGTGAAAGGTTTTCAACATGATGTCCTCTCTAAACTGTATATAATAACTGGTTATAGATTTTTCCCATAGGCAAACTGGGTTGTAATTCCAGCATTATAACCGGCTGGTTATTACGACATTCACACACCCGGTTTCCCTACCTCTGTGCATGCGCCTACAGCAAACCTCCCCCTTTCTGCACCATCCGTCACAAGGCCTCAGTGCTGCAGTACTCCCCAACAGATGTTGTCAGCGGTAAGTTTTTTATTTTAAATAAAAAAAGATCTCTCGTCACAGCAAACCATCATCTGCGTTAAAAGGAAAACAAAAACTAAACACTGCTACCATTTACTGACAGTTATCTACCACGGGTTTCAAACAGTCCACAGCTCAGCTCAGTAGACAGATACATTTATTTTGTGTAATTGCTGTGGTGAAAAAATGATCCAAGCAATTATACAAAATAAAGGATGGGTAGATGTATAAAACTTGGATTTTACAAACACCCTCAGGGTGGGATGCCTTAATAAACCCCTCGAGCCTCGCTCTCGAGGTTTAAGTGGCATTCCACCCTCAAAATCTGCTATAACTACCTACCCATCCATTATTCTCTATATATGGGATGTTGATGCTATCAGCAGTGTAACCTCACTGGCATCACAGCTGACCTAAAGGAGCCACTTGCATTCTGACAGATGAGTCACAAGTGAGTGACTTTACAATGAGTGAGGTCACAGTGCTCAGCGGTATGAATAATATAGCACTACATATGTCAGCCTCCAGTGACAGTGCTGTTCTATACATCATCCAATATCTATAGGCTGAAAACCACCTGATTATCAAAACTGAAAGGAGTCATAAGTTAGAAACAAAAGGTAACTACCAGCTTCTCTTAGGAACTGTTTTTGCCTACCTTTTAAAAATATATATTTGATTGCTTTTAAAGTAAATTCAAAATGGTGCATGGTGTTCAACAATTCATACAGTATATATTACAGAAGGTCTTTCATAACAGTTATGCCTTTGATATTTCAGCTGTTTTTTGGTGCCACTGGCTCATTAAGTTGATCAATTACTGGTGTTTGAAGACAATTTCAGTGATTAAAAATTAAAGAGTATTTCAAGAGACATTAAAGGGCCTTTTCATGCCAGTTATTGACCAGTATTTCAGTTTTTCGTTTGAAGGCTAATTAGCATTTTTCACAGATTTGAAGGGCATTCAAAGGTAAATTGAGAACCATTTGAATGTATAATTTATGGCATTTGAAGTGCAATTTAAGGTAGGTTTGTGGAAGATTTTTATGCTTCAGAAAACAAGAAAATAACTGGAACAGTTCTTTATTAAACTGAAGTGTCTTTGAAGTGAAATTGAAGACTTTCGTTTTATGTTTGCTTGTGCTTATAAAAAAAGTGGACTACTGGTTGTGCTTGGGCAGTGTAGGGGGCTGTGGAGGTGTGGTTTGTATAAGCCAATGGATTTAGAAATGCAGGAAGCTAGATACTCAAAAACTAATGCTGGGAAGCCATGTGATGACTGTGTTCAGCTGACTGATGGATGTAAACTTTGTATAGTTCAAAGGATGCAGCCCCACCAATCACTTCAGTTATTTATTTACTTAGACCATTGAACAGCAACCAGTCGTCATCATCATCAGGCACTGAAGATAAACAGTAGTCCTCACAGTGTGTGTATGTGCGTGTGTGTGTTTGTGCACATGCGTGTGTGTGCATTTTCCTATTTTTAGTGATTTCCCCTAGTTACATACAGGAATCTGGAGAAAGTTTCTTTGAAAGCACTAAACAGTGGTGAAACAAACAGCATGAAAATGCAAATATAATAGCCTCAAATATATTAAACAGCATGTCAATAATTAACAGAAAACACTGCAAGTATTTTATTTAAATTACATGTTGTTTGGGTTCCCTTTAAAGAGCCCCTGATACTGTTCCTGTTGGCTAACTTTGAAAATGATGAGATTTAGACATAATTCAATTTGTAGTTCATATATTTTTACAGTTTTTTTTCACATAGACTTTATCTTCATGTCCCTCCCAGTTGCTTCCCCTCCGCTGTCAAACCCCAATGCCATCACCCCACATCTAGAACATACGCATCTACTTCTTACCTGATTTTCGGATTGTGTGCCATGGATGATAGTGGTGCATTGCTCGCAGGGTTGCAGCATCATCTTGCCAACAAGGGGTTGTTTTCAGTCCGTTACTCCCCTTGAGTCAGAGCCAGTGGCATGCCAAGGGGTGCACATAGACCTTGAAGGCAAGGCATGCTCTGAATGACTTCTTCTGGTGTTCACTTTTGTAGACTTCTGCTATGCCACCTAGCCTTCACAATGTGGCATCCAAGCAGCACTACACACTGCCTCCCCCCACCCTGAAGGAGGACAACTACTGATGGAAGCTCAATCCTCTTCCCCCCCACCAGCCCCTGAGCAACCCTGGTCCTTTTACAAGCCCAGGTCACTTGTGTGCCGGGAGGTGAGTCATTTGGCACACCTGGATCTCCATGTCACTAGCCCAGTTACAAGTTTACTGCAGCACAAATTTCCATAGATTACATTGTTTGTGGCCTCGAGGAGGACTGAACCTGCAACTGGGTGTTTCATAGTTCTGCCCATTTACCCTCCTTACCATTCAACCTGAACTACACTTTTGCAATTCTTTCCCCTTTTTCTTTATTACTGTGGGAAGTGACATTGTAACAAGACTGCTGTCCTTTGGACGTTATTTGCTTTGGATACTTGTCTACGCATGACATCATAATGCTGGGTTTAATTCATTATAATTACTGTGTAGTGCTTTTTCCCATGGGAAACCCACTTATATTTTGCAATTATAACCAGCTGGTTATAATTGCAAATATGCACCAGGTTTCCCTTGGAGCTACCATGCATCAGTCACCGATCTCTGATGTTCACGTTCCCTGGAGCAATCCTGAAGCACAATTCACAGTCCCTCATATTTGGCAGTAATTTACTTTTTTATTTAAAACAAATGAATTCTCTTTCTTGTCTGTCCCAGGGAAACAAAAGCAAAATAAAAGTAAAACCTGTGCTGTGTTTTCCCATCAGCATGCGATCACAGTCGAGTCCATGCCACAGACTGTCCCTGCCTCTTGAAGCCAGGAAGGAAGGAAGCTGCAACCGCCGCTTGGCAGTAAGTTGATCTTTTTTTTTAAAAAATCAATGTTTCTGTACGTTTTTAATGAAAATATCCACTTCCTTTTGCCCCAACAAGTGCAACAGTGTAACTAGGAAGACCGCGGACCATGCAGAATCCAGACTGGTCCGTGGCTTTCTGAACACCAATCTGTTAGCTTATTTTATTTTTCATAATTACTGAGGTGAAAAGGCACACACCAGCAATTATAAAAAATAAAATATGGGGTGGTGTGTGTAAAACTCGATTTTACATATAGCCTCATTGTGGGATGCATGTTATAAACCCCTCGAGCTTTGCCCTCGGGGTTTATGTAGCATCCCACAACCCTGATGTGTGTAAAATCTCGTTACACACACCACCCCATATATTATTTTCTATATAATTAGTTCCACAGCAATAGAGCAGAATTTCACAAACAGAATTGTGACTGCAGAAGTAGACATCTAGAGAGAATAAATAGGGCAGAGATCCTGTTTCCATGCAAATCTCTTAAAGGAGCTAGGAAATGATTTTTACATTGTTAACTGCCCTTCCATCTTTATTTCCATGCCAGTTATGTATTTTGACATGCTTTGCTGATTTTTTGCTAAACAAATAACCTGGATGTGGGGTGCCCTCAGATCTACACAGAGTTCCACTCTCCTCTCCAGCTACTGCACTTGATTTTCATATTTCTCAGATATTCTATGACATCAGTAACTCCCATTCCTGGCTATTCATCTAAATGGCCTGGAATGGGAGTTTGTGATGTCACAGAATATTCGGGCAGTATGAAAAGAGAGAGCAGCAACTGCTGAGGAGAGAGGTATTCAGGGTAGTTACAAAGGCAACATAATTCGATTATTTATGTAACAAAAAAGGTCACAAACATATCACAATACTGGGTAGCTAATAAAAGAACAACTGGAGGGCATCGAGAGTTGTAGAAACGGTTTCCTATCACCTTTAAGTGACACAGAAATGAATGTGACAAATATAGAAAAAGGGGAATATGTAAGCTAAACTGTGTCTAAATATTATATTTTTCAGAGTTGTCCCAACAACATACTGCAGTTCTAGTACACTGCAAGCAAACATTTGGTACTGATAAATGCATGTTAGTTGTGGAATAGTTTTAGATTGATTTCTCTGACCCAGACAAGCCTCTAGTTGAAAGAAACTGTATTTATGAAATGAGAAGAGTATCCTTCCTTTTTTGTGATAAGGTGTAATAAAACTGATGCAGTGTTATTATTATTACATCATCAGGTTTTCTATATTGAATGACAGCTTTGCATAATACTTCTCTCAATTAATATTTGTTCTCCCTCCCAGAACAGAAGAGGGTCATATAAACTTGTTGACCTGCGCTTCCCTGAGACTCCATGCTCCATTGTCATGGAAACAAGAAAACAGCTGGAGATTTTGTCTATCATGAAATCTTCTTCAGTCTTTTAAAATGAATGCTCCATTTGAAGAGGAAAAAAATGTAATACTTAGCATCTGGGAAGCGTAAAATCCTGCTTCATATCTGCTAATGCTGTGGTCACTAGCTTAGCATCTTTAGTGGCCAAACCTCATGTGCTGGTAGCCATTTCTTCCACTTGTGCAGTAGAGGTACTGTATCTAAGAACTGCTTGGACATAGTTTTTTTAGTGACCACATATTATATAAGAAGGCATTAGCCACTTGCCAACTTGCCATTTTACACACTAGAATTTACAGTATGGTTCGAATAAAGATTTCTCCATCGAAAATCTCCTGTGATAAGTTGTGGTCAGGATTAGACTGCCACACCTGCTTGATCTTACCACAGCTACTGAACATCTCCAAAGGCACCAGTCCCAGGAACCCCTCAAATAAACTGGGTGTATGGGGAGGGAGGGAGAGAGAAAGAAGACAACTGCTCAGCAATGCTCTTAGACTGAATAGCCCCCCCCCCCACTGTCTCTCACAACATTCAAATCAATTGTGTGTGTATTCTGACACTGACAGGAATTTGTCCTGGTGCCACTAAAAGGAACCTATTGTTTCACACAAAACAGAATTTCAGAATAAAATACCTGTGGTGGGTGTCACCAAAGAAATAACAGGAAAAATGATTGCCTGACCTTTATTCTAATGAACGGCTCTTGAAGTTGTTACTACTTCTCACTTGCCATGTCTGATCAGCAGTTGCAGCCACAGCAGCAGCGGAGAAAATGGAACAAAGTGGCTGCTATGCATGCAAAACAGGGCTGGAGTGCCTTTTCCTGTCTCCCCCCACTTACTGTCTCCAAGGCAACAGCAACACTAGGATTTTGTTGAAGCACCATTTGAAAGTTGCATTAAGTGGTGGGTGGGTCAGTGAGGGGGTGGGGAAGTGAAAAGTTTCATTGTGATGTCTGTTTTCCCCTCACCCCCAAAGCCTCTCCCCATCCACAAGCTGTTTCATCAAACTCTTCTTCTTTCAGTTGTTGTGGAATGTTCTATGTTATTTATTGCAGCAGATCAAGGATTGTTATAAAATATTTTCTGTACAAAAGACTTAATTTATTTCAATTCCAGCAAGTTCTACATGGGCAAAAAACTGACTGCACTTTCGGGAGGGCAAATGTCACTGCTGGTAAAGCATTTAAAGACAGGAGCACTTTTATGAAGTGAATAATTATTTTGGTACGGCAAGACTGCTTTTACAATTTATTTGCCCGTGATCACCCAGCTGAGAAGCAGCATCTCATTTCCAGAGGATTCTGGCTTTTACTGTACCCATTTCAGCTTCTGGGTAGACTGAGGCACTGATATGTAACACCATGAGTATAAGGCACTAGTAGGGCTTGAACCAGCAATCTCCTGATTACAAAGCTGATTGGAGTTACTGCTTTGCAATTGTTTGTGTCTATATACCAGGCCTATTGTGGCATTTCACTTATAATGCAAACAAAACAAACATACACGACTGGATTTGCAAATGTTCAGACAGACAAAAATCAGTAGTGAATAACACAACACCACCAGTCCATCAATCTTCCCCCCAACAGCATGTAAGAGAACCCGAACTGAAGCATGCATTCCTGCCACAGTTGTTTGCCATATGCACACATAAATGTCAAGGAGCTCCCAATCAGTCAACCACAGCACAGTATGCAATCTGAAAGTGTGCAGTATATGAGTGCAAACACAAATCCCAGGCTCACAGTACATGACACAGTGTGACCCTGCTGCAAAAGCACTGGCCTGCCAGTGGCAAACATAGTTGAATAGCTTAAAATTATCACTGGGATCTTGGTGAACTTGCAAAAAAGCATTTGAATAATAGTAGCTTGAGATTATAAGCCTCAGATGGGTGATCAGTTCACCAGAGCACAGTATCAGTCCACAAGCTAGAAGGCTGTAATGTGTGATTGCCTATTTCTCAACAGCTGGCACAGTGTGAGCCCTCAGCGGCTACACAGACCTGTCAGTAGTTGGCACAGTCTGGCATAGCTTAGGGCTCGTTCCACAAAGATTCTAAATATGCAAAAAAGTTACAGCTATGTAGCTCCATTTAGGCAAACTACTATGTAAATCATCTAATTCACAATGGTTGTGAGCTGGACCAATAGGTGTGCTAGGCAGTGTGGAGAGGCACTGACTGAGTAGAGGCCAGATCCATGCATTTAAAGACACACCAAAGGAATGCTCCTTGTACACACCATCTAAGTAGATGGAGTAGTGCCCTGCATGTACCAACACAGAGATATCATTAAGAATACTGCTACTGCTAAGCTCGGGAAACAGACACCCCAACCCTGGCCCTGCTAAACCGGATAAACACCAGTCAGACCCCTCAGGATACCTGGAAATAGCTTCGCTCAACATCGGGAGTCTGCTAGCTAAGCAACCACAGTTCCAAGCCTAGGTTGCACCACACAGGCTGTGTGTGGGTGATGTTGTGCGATATGGCCGCCACCACACATTCAGTCACTTCACTACCAGTCTAGCATTGCTTGTAAAGTGCTTTGGATGTATGAAAAGCGCTATATAAATGCAGATTCTTCTTCTTCTTCTTCTTCTTCTTCTTCTTCTTCGCAAGTCTGACATAAATATCCCTAAGTGAAACCTGTCTCTCCCCAACAATTCCCAACTCCACAGTAACTCTTGAGGGGTATACTATCTTTAGGTTAGACGGTCTCACATAAAAAGGGGGAGGATGCATGGTCTACCTCAGGGACCACCTAAAGGGACAGCTACTAGGAAAGGATGATCGCAACAATGACATCGAGCTGCTCTCCGTCAGATTAATTCTGAGGGGTCTCAACAAATCCACAATAATCATAACGGTATACTTTCCCCCTGGTAAGCAGCACTCTGGGCTAAAAAGACTCTCGAAACACATCTCTATTATCAAAGAACATAGGGAAATAGTAGTGCTCGTGGATTTCAGTATAAACTGTCTGGTGGATGACATGGCCACCCAAAGGGACCTGATCAGTAATCTGTACCTCACCTAGATCGTAAAAGAGGTAACCAGGACTAACTACCGCACTGGTAATAGCTCCCTAATAGGCTGAGTGCTCACAGATCGGCCAGAACGCATCCTAGAAGTCACGGTACTACCAGACATGCTAAGTGACCACTCCCTGGTAATGTGCAAATGGTCAAACAAAGCAGCAAAACAGTGTCCCACAACCCACAGCAGCAGAGTTTTACGTAAAGGTCAGTTCCAGCACCTAAAAACCTATCTCTGAAACCTAGACTGGTCTCCAATAGATTCCCTCTAAGACATGAACCTAGCACTACACCACTTTACTGAAACTTACCATAGCATTCAACATATTTGCTCCTTTCAACAGAAGGAGGGCAAAGGGAACGATAAACTGATGGATCTCACAGTTGTTACTGGGAATGATGCTTTCCAGGGACCACCTCTGGCATAAAGCCAGAGCCACGGAAAGAACTGAAGATTTACTGAAGTACAAGGCTGCCAGAAATAGGTGCACCAGGGAAATAAAAAAACAGCAAAAGCAAACTATTATAAAGAGCAGATAGGACAGCTCTGGGGTAATGAGAAGCTATTCTGGGCCAGTATCAAAGAACTCACACTAGTGACTGCAAGGCAGAGCCCACCAAGTTAATAAATAAGGGTACTGTTACCCAAGGCCCCACGGAAATTGCTGACATCTTTAATGAATCCTTTACAGACCTCACCAGAGTCAACCCCCCCCCGACTACCTCACAGAACCCACTGACATTGACCCACAACATACTCTACCTCAAAACAACCCCTCTACTGCTGTCCCATTCCTTTCTACTTTCAACAAATTTCAATAGCTGATGCAAAAAAAATACATTAAAAGGGTGCTAGAGGCCAGCCCAGTGGTGTAGAGGGCTGAGGTGCTAGTGCCTTACCTTGACCCATGCCGACGACCCGGGTTTGGGAATGGACTCAGGTCACCGGGGGTCAGCAGGGGGAGGATCGAATCGAGCATCTGATAGACTACTCTCCTATCCTGGCATGGGATTGGAGATGGCCTCACTTGGTAGTGGCCCTCAGTGGAGACTGGGGACACTACACGAGTGGTGTGTTGGGGGAACTTGAAAACAGGAAACTGCTCCGCAGACTGCTGGATGATGGCTGCTGACCCAGGGCACCTCCGAAGTCTCCCCAAAAGCTACGAAACACCTCAGCAGCAACCAGGACTGAAGAAGAATAGTGTGCTGGTTTGCCCCAGTGGTGCCTTCTCCATCGGAGGAGGGGGACCCACCCAGTGAAAGGGTTATATTGGGCTACCCCATGAAGGCTGCAGATATGAGGTAGGTGGCCGAGGGGGAGATAGTAGGTGGATGTCTGTGGTCATGGCGGCCTGAAGAAGAGGCACACATAGGAGGGAATAAACAGATAAATACAAAAAAAAGGGTACTAGACAAAACCAGAACAGGCAGTGATTCTATCGATATGAAGCTGGTAGCCCAAACCTTAGACAAACTCTTAGTACCAATCACCAAGCTCTTCAACAAATCCCTTCAAATGGGCAAATTCCCTAAAATATGGAAAACTGCTCTTGTAACTCTTGTGTTCAAAAGTGGTGACAGAGCCTATTATGCAAATTACAGGCCTATATCAATACTCTCCCCCTCTCTAAAACACTGGAAAGGGTTGTCTCTGACCTGCTAATGGAATATCTTGATAAATATAGTCTACAATGCCCCCAGCAGCTTGGATTCCTCAAGGCGCATAATACTTCCACAGTCCTTATTGAGTACTAAAACCACATTCACACTGCTGTAGACAATGGTAGGGACCACCAACATAGACCTTACCAAGGCCTTTGACTTGGTGAATCACTGCCTCCTACCAGTTAAACTACCTGACCTAGGACTATTCAACGACACTGTAAATTGGTTCCACAGCTACCTCTCTGAGAGAATGCAGCAGGTAAAGATAAAAGTGTACCTGTCTAGCAACAGGAGCATGACCAGGGGTCCATCCTTCGACCCCTTCTTTTCAGCCTCTTCCTCAATACCCTTCCCAACCATTGTACCTCTAACATACTGCTTTATGCAGATGAAGCCATAGTTCTCTCCAGTAACAAACAACTGGTCCCACTGACAGCTGACCTGCAAAGCAGTTTTGCTGAGCTTGGGAACTGGTTCCATCACAATAGGTTACTTCTTAACTATAAAAAAAATGAAAATCATGCCTTTTTAAGCACACAGGTCAAGAACAATGTAAACCAGTTGGATATCTGTAACAAAGGATGAGGAAAGGTTGGAACAAGTTAATACCTTCAAATACTTAGGCATCACCCTTGATGAAACCATCTCATTCAATGAGCATATTGATAGAATAGTTCGGGTCGCAAGCGCTAAACTGGATATCTTATATAGGCATAAGAATTTCATCACACCAGAGGCCTTGAGCATGGTAATAGCCAGCTCCATCCTACTGATCATAGACTGTGGGCTGACTGTGTATAGCGTCACCGCCAAAACATCACTGAAGCTTGTCAACATGGTCCTGAACAAAGTCTGCAGACTAGCGCTAGGAGCTGATAAACTTACACACACACGAAACCTGTATGATTGAGCTGACTGGCTCCCACTCAGATACAGAATAAAATACCGGGTGTGCCTTATGAGCAAGAAGGCCCTACTCAGACAACCCCCTCCTTGACTCAGTTCGCTCCTTCGGCCAGTACTGACCCCACACCTAAGTAGAAGTGTAACAGGCCATGCCCTTCAAATACCTTAAAGAAGAACCTGTCTAGCCCAGCACTCCTTCATGTACAGGGCCCCGCTTTGGCTCAATGACCTCCTGGCCACCTTAATGAACACCCCGAGATTAGGACTGTTCAAGACGGACCTAAGAAAGCACCTAGTCCAGCTGACAAAATGTGACTTTCAAGTTCAAGTTCAAGTTTCAAGTTCAAGTTTATTGCAGGAAAACTCCATTGAGCAAGCTCATTCACAAGGAGGTCCTGTGACATAAACACTTAAAGTATAAACACAGATAGGTAATAACAGTATATACATGAAATGCACGTTACATGATACAGGCTGGATATACATACAAGGGTACCACATAGGGTGACTGCAGGTGGTAAACATTGATATGAGACAGGGAAGCGACTTACAGGTTGCATACTGATAAATGAAACATGATGACTGGTGTGTGCAATACATATACAGTATTTTGGCAGCTAGAACAACAGTCTACAACTGATATGGGGGAGGAGTGATTTGATAGAGTAGCAGTGGAGCGTAAGCAAAGATAAAGCCAGGAGTGGAAGGGGAAGGGAAAGCAGTTAATATGACAAATCAATTATACCTTACCAGTGGATAAATATGGCACACATGGGGAAGGAAGAGACTTAATGACAGTTACAGGTGTCTTTTATCTTGGCTGAAAGTAGCGATTTGCAGAAGTTTATTGAAACTGCGCTAGTTAGTTTCAATGCACGGTTTGTAATTGGTTCCAAATGGAGGGAAGGGCATATGCAATAACGTTTACCAAAGGAAGTCGCGTCCTTGGTATGTCAAGCATAATAAAGTCAGATTTTCTTAACAGTATGCACTATGTGAGATACTAATAAGGGAAGAGATAGCTTGGCAATTTCTGCAGGAGCAGTTTAGAGTCCATAGCCCAGCATGGAGCAGGCGTCTAGTAGTAAGAGATGTCCAACCAACAGCTGCATATAAGTCACAGTGGTGCGAGCAGTAAGGGAGTTGGTAATGAACCGTAACGCACGGTGATAAAGGATGTCCAGTTTACTTAGATTTGCAAGAGTGGTGGAGGAATAGATTACATCGCCATAGTCGAGTAAGGGGAGAAAAGTGGCCTGTACAAGCTTGTTTCCAGTTTCAAGGGGGAAAAGGGGCCTATTTCTGTAGAAGAAACCTAACCTTGCTTTTAACCTTCTAGAGACATCTTGACGTGGTCACTGAAAGATAATTTATTGTCGATCCAGATACCTAGATATTTAAATTTGGTTACAACTTCCAGAGGCTCGTTTAGCGTGGTGACAATGAAGTCTTGGGCAAGGGTATTGGGGGCCTGTGACAGCACTGCAGGAGAATATCATCGCTTTAGTCTTCTTAGCATTGAGCAGAAGCTTTGCCTTTATTAGGTTATGCTCAAGTTGTGCGAAAGTCCGCTTGAAGCACTCCCTTGACTTCAGATAACGATGAGCCAGAAGTATACAACACAGTATCATCTGCAAAATGCAGATTGGACGAGATATGTTAGCATCTAAGTCATTAATGTACAGAGAAAACAAGATAGGGCCTAAGATGGATCCTTGGGGGACTCCTCTTGCAACTGGCAAGGCAGCAGAAAAAAAGCCTTCCGCCTTTACTTTTTGGAATCTTCCAGTTAGGTAGCTAGAGAACCACTGGGTGGTATGGTATGTGGCACCCAACTTTGCAAGGCAATTGACTAATAGTTTGTGATCAACAGTATCAAAAGCTTTGCTGAGGTCCAAAAAGACTGCACCAGTTACCTTCTTAGCATCTATAGCAGAGATCCAATCATTGGTTACTTTTGCTAGTGCAGTGATTGTGCTATGATTAGCCCGGAAGCCAGATTGAGCTGGGTTAATGAGAGAGAAGGTTTCCAAGTGAGATTTTAACTGAATATGGATCAGTTTTTCGAGAACTTTAGAAAGGATAGGCAATATGGCGATAGGCCTATAGTTGTTTACATCGCATGGGTCACCAGATTTAAATAGGGAGGATATGTGCTGATTTCCAGCAGGGACGGCACAGTAGCAGATGTAATGGAAAGATTGAAGATGTGGAGAATTGGGGCAGTGAGATGGGCGTAGCCTGACCTTAGGAAAAAGGGTTCCAAGCAATCGTCCCCTGTGCTTTTTTTGGTGTCTAAGTTAAAAAGAGAATCTTCTACTTCTTTATAAGTTATCTCATGCTAATCCAGCTGTGGCAAAGTGGGAGTTAAGTTCCTCCAGGATTAGGGACTTGTTTTCCACAATCTTGCCACTTGCAACTATCTTTGTTGGGACAGAGGGGGCCACGGGCCGTCCTTCTATAGCTTTGATAGTCTTCCATATTTTATGAGGGTTACCTTTAGCTTGTTCGAGAGTAGAAATATAATAGTTAGCTTTAGCAGAGCTAAGTTTTTTCACACAGTTATTCCTGGCTGTTCTAAAGACCTGCCAATCCGAAGATTCTTTGGAATGTCTAGCTTTACTTTGACTTTGACTGAGTTTAGGGGGCCCCCCTCTCCTGCAGGACACTGCAGTCCCATCACTACATCCAACTCGCCTCATCCCTTGTCATTTCCCCAGCCGCATCACCTCAAGGCAATCCCTCACAAACCACACCCTACAAACATGCCTCTTCATCTACCACACGTCACCTAGACATTTCAATCTGCAACAGTACATCACCAGCTGGCCTACTTCATCGCCTGCTCCTAACAAGCACCTAAGTAACTATCCTGACTTAGGCTATCCCTTTCCGCTATCTTTTGATTTGTCTAATAACCCTAGCTCTACTACTCCTGTGGCTGCAAGTGCCTACCCCTATTTCTCTGTATATATCCTGATTCTGTTATGTGCTACATCTAGACAATGGTAATAACTAGCTGCTACAATATTTGAATGCCACCTGTACAGTCTGCCTTATGAAACTGTAATCTGTTACTGCTTGACAAGGCTAACCTTTGCTGCTATATATGAATACAACTTGTACTATTTTCAGCATTGTACAGTACCGTGACTTTTGCCTTGCTGGTTATTACTTGTTAATCTGTGTGTGTGTGTGTGTGTTTGTATGTTTGCCGTTTTGATTGTTATCCCCCCCCCCCACTTGATGTAGAAGCTTTGTAAAACAGCCATTGGCTCAAAGGTGTTGTAATCCGATTCTACAGATAAAATAAATAAATAAATATATATAGAGGTATTTTAACATCCATAGAGCACAATGAATGGGCTTCTGAGGAATGGCAACAGCAAATGCCCCGCCCACAAACCACAGACAACAGGAGGGGACATGACAGATGTTAGCATTAAGCTAGGTGACATTCACATGCACTAGCTTTAGAATGAAGGAGATGGCTATTCTTACCTCGGAGGTGTGCTGCAGTTATAAGGCTCTGCTTAGTACCAGTGCATTGAGGGGTACAGTGGCCCACAGGCAGATGTTGAGGGAGGGGATACAGGCCACCATCAACGTGGCCAGCAGCACCTGCCCTCCACACCATCCTGATGATTAAGCACAAGTATCATGAGGATAAGCAAAGGTGGCCATCATCAAACAGTTTGTCTTCAGTCCAGCCCCCTTGGCTTTGCTTCAGCTTCAGACTTTGGCTGAACACACTTAGTGGTTCTTAGTACTGGGCACAGCAGGTATAGAAGTGGGTAATGGAAACTCCTCCACCATGAGGACTCCCGGTGACATCACAGCCTGACTGGCAGCCTCAGAGAATACTAAGGTTCATATTAAGAGTTGTCAGGAGCGAGAAGGCATGAGCCCATTTTTGCTCCTTTAAGTCAGGTTTCAGAAATACTTCACACAGTCCCCGTTTAGTAAAATAAACAACCAGCTTATTTTAAATTCAGCTTTTGTTTTACTTATCAAAACCTCGAGTGGTAAGCTGTTCCATAAATTCACCGCCCTTGATGTGTAAAAATACTTCCTTTGGCTATGTGAACAATTTCTTGCCATAATTTTTAATGGGTGGCCCTTCTCTGAATGTAATATTCAAATCATTGATTAGTAATGGATCCTGCATGATGTCAAACATGAATAATACATCACTGTGCATGCATCTACTAGTAAGTAACATTAGGTTTAGTGAAAGCAACCTTTCTTTGTAACTTTTTTCCTCGAGCCCTTTTATTGACTGTGAATTTTCTTTGGACTTTTTCGATCTTATGCATTTCATTTTTCTTGAAAGGATTCCAAAGCTGGCTAGCAAACTCCAGTTGGGGGTGTACATATGCCCTAAAGAAGGGCATTGTAACTCCACTATCCCTAGATGTTATATTTCTTAAAAGCTCAAGTTGTTTTTGTTGCCTTTTTTGTTGCCTCTGAGGTTTTTATGTTAGTATTACAATCACCAGAGATATGTATGCCCAGGTCTCTTTCACAGTCAGTTTTTGGTAGTGGAATATTCTACCCTTAATAATTTGATCGTTAATTTTTTTCCCCATATATATCACTTTGCACTTACTCAGATTCAGTTTCATTTCCCAGTTCTCGATCCATTTAACAATTTTGTCCAGGTCTCTCTGAATGACTGCTGTTTCTCTTTCTGTGCTAGAGGGTCCAATTATCTTGGTGTCATCTGCATCTGCATATTTAGATACCCAACTGTCCAGATTACATGTTACAGCAGCAATAAAAATCTGAAATAGTGCTGGCACCCAGCTGGGCACACACCCCACTCCAGACAAGTATCCATTCACCAACACCCTCTGTACTTGATTTCTAAGCCATTCTCTTATCCAATGTATGTAGGTTGTATCAATGTCTGAGTTTGTAGTTTTGTTATGATGGCACAGTGGGGTATGAGGTTGAAAGCTTTTGTGAAATCTAAATATATTATGTTACATGAAATTTTTCTGATCCAGGGTAGAACTCACCTTCTTTTAAAAACATAGCAGGTTGGTAGTACAACTCCTGCCCCTTTTAATGCCATGTTGTTCCAGGTCACATTTATCAAGAATAGTAGACAACCTATCCTTAATTATGGATTCCAAAATCTTACAGCATATTCGAGTAAGACTTATAGCCCAATAGTTCTAAAGTTTAGGTGTTTCACCTTTTTATGCTGGCTCACACTTTCACGGCCAACATATTGCATTAGTAGCAGATTTGGCGGCGCTGTCACTGTTGGGCGAATGCAGGGCATGCATCAGTAGGTGCGTCCCTCATTCTCCAATAAGCCAGCATGGAGGCACCACACCTAGAATACATAATGTGGCGAGCACATCTAAGAAAAGGTCCGCTGCAATGACAGCCAAGCTCGTCATGCAGTGGGACCAAAACACACCCTCCCTACGTGACTTTTCTGGTGAAGCCCTTCAATGAACATGGCAGCGTTGACTGCTGCCGCATGGACAGCCGACTTCAGGGGTGTCCAATCGCCCTGTCGGTATGCCCCAACCCACATCATTTGCCAACGGGGATCCCACTATCCGTTGGCATAATGCACCCCCCCATTTCAAGCGTGTGCTGAGGGGGTGCCCAATCCCCCTCGGCATCATGTCCCCCTTCCCAGTTTAATTTGTAGAGGGGAGTCCAGTCCCCATCGACATAATGTCCCATTTGTTGTGTGCCGGATGGGGTGCCCAATCCCCATCAGCTACAGAACCTCCCCCAAAACACTCAGTTGGCATGCTGGGAGCCCAGTCCAGCATGTCAAATGTCCCGTAAAAGAAAACTGTCCCGCAATGTTTTTTTTTAAATCTACAAAGCAGAAAATGGTCTCTCGTTGACTCGGTGGCCTCCCCAACTGGCGCCCACCCTCTGCACACCTGCTTCCCCCCCCCATACCCCATACTTACCTCAGGGCATGGCGCGATAATCTTGGGTGGACCGAATCGTCTGCACTCTTCAAAGCCGACCTCGAACTGAAGAAATGCCAGTAAGCTGTATAATGGCATAAATAGGGGTTTTTCAACTTTGGTGCATATGTCAGGCATTTTGGGGAATTTTTGCACCAAATTTTCAACATGGGGTTATTGGGGCCCCTCCTCATGAATTCAATCACTCTCATGGTGTTATCCGGTCCCAAAAGATGATTTCACAGTCATGGCATTGAATCCCCTTTCAGGATTGATTAATAAAATAACAGTGCCACTGTTCATGAGGGGGGCTCTCAAAAAGCCTATGTTGCAAATTTGAGGGAAAAATAAAAAAATGGCAGTTTCTGTAGTGCATTATGCGCAGTTTTCACGAGACGTCAGAATCGTGAATTTGTAATATTTCACTCCAGATTTTCAAAATTGCCATTTTCCACACCTCCTTATGGACAGTACAGCTGTCATTTTACTTATCCTGGCCGAAATGTGTTTTTGCACATCCCACACAGATAAGCGCAGTCGCTGTGCGAAATCTGTTTCCGGGACAGTTTAAGAAAATGACGGTGACACTGTTCATGAACAGAGGTCCTAAAATGCCTATGTTGAAAATTTGGTGATGAACATCCATACAATGACTTGTGTTACAAGTGTGCATTGCGCAGTTTTCATGCACCCATGTAACTTCGCAAATTTGCAATATTTTCATGCCAGATTTTCAACACTGGCAATTTTTCACACCTCCTTATGAACAGTACAGCTGTCATTTTTCACAGCCTGCCCAAAATGTGTTTCCACACCTGTGGCACACAATGGCATGGTCACTGTGGGAAATTAACTTTTGGGACAGATTAACAACATTGCAGCACTACTGTTCATGAGGGGAGGTCCCAAAATGCCTATGTTGAAAATGTGGCTAAAAAATTCCAAAAAATAATTGGGTTACGGTTGTGTGTTGTGCAGTTTCTATGCATGTTCATGACTTCACCAATTTTTCATATTTTCACTCCAGATTTTCAATGTTGCCATATTTTTATACCTCCTCATGAACAATACAGTTGTCATTTTTCACATCCTGCCCAAAATGTGTTTTTGTCCCTGTGTCACCAAATGGCATAGCCGCTGTGCAGAACCACCTTTCAGCTAACAAACTGATTGTATGCTCTTCATGAGGTGGGGTCACAAAAAGCCTATGTTGAAAATTTGGAGTGAAAATACCAACAAATGCCTATGACGTTAGGGTTTCCAACTGTAACACCTCACCCTGTAGAGACTGCCAGGCATCAGGGGTGTGATTTGGGATCATTGGCTGTAATGCTCATGCCATTCCACCCCAACCCCCACCCTGCAGCCAGTGACAGGCATCGAGGTGTGCCTTGGAGTGTTCGGACCTAAAGTTCACCCCATTCTCCTATATTACACCCATCTCAGTGTATTTCCTTATGGAATGGGGTAAGTATAAGGCCCAAAGACCCCAAAGCACACCATGACACTTGTCAGTGTCTACAGGGTAGGGTGAGGCCCATTCTCCTATACTGCACCTGTCTCAGCATATTTCCTTATGGAATGGGTAAGTATAAGGCTCAAAGGCCCCAAAGCACACCACAACACTTGTCGGCATCTACAGTGTAAGGTGAGGTAAAATGGCATGAGCATTATAGCTGACACCCCAAAGGCACACTCCAACACTTGTTAGTCTCTGCAGGGTGGGGGTGGGGTTGGCATCAGTTGAATACTTCACTGCCATTCCTATTATGCTTCTCTAACTCCTGCACTACCAGTGCCAATGCCAGCGAGACAACATTCGGCACTGAAAAATGCTTGTTTGAAAATAGGCACCACATGTGCCAATTTCCATGCAGGTGGTATTGCATCTGTATTTAATGATTGTTCGAATAATAACTTTAATGGCAATGTATAGTATTCTTCCATGATTTATAATAATTTTGCGGATATGTTGTCAGGTCCTAGTGACAAATTTATCTTTAAATTTTGAATTTTACTTCTGATTTCTTCTTCAGTAGCTTTAATTGTATTATTTTGTATGTTTATTGTGTCAAGCAGTCTTAAGTCCTTGTTATAGACTTCGCAAAAATAAGTATTGAATAATTCTGCCAACTCTGTATTATCTTTTACTGTTTTGTTATCATGTATAATTGGGCCTACTGTACCCGGGACTGTGGTTATTTAATGAGGTTATGTATGTGTAAAACTCTTTTAAATTATCTTGTCTTGCTTTCTGTGCTAATGAGACTTCCATGTTTTTCTTTCTTTCATAATTTCTCTTTTACATTACCTTAGATGTTGTTTGTAAGTTTCAGTTGATGTTTCTGTTGGTGAGTGTCTCTGTACCTTGTATATTATTTTTTCTTTTTGAGAAGTCTCCTTATCTTTTTGCTTAACTATTTTGGTCTTTTGGTGTTATTTTTATGCTTCCTAAACTTTGCTATGTTTTCATCTGCTATGTTTATAATATTCGTTTTTCTAATGTGCCACATTTCCTCTGCAATTCTGTTTAGAAGCATGCTATCCCATGTTATATCCTGTAATTTAGCCTTTATTTGCTTAATATTGGCTTTCTTGTACAGATATATCCTGTATTACTCCCTTCACTCTCAAAATGAAAACCATCATTGAATAGCTAAAAGTGGTTCCAAGCTAATCAAAATGCCCTCAGGATCAGAAAGTGAAGACAGACAGACCCATTCCAAGACTCTGAAATCACAACGGTACCCTACTCCCACAATTCCTTGTGCCTGTCACAGGAATATTTGACCCAATTACTGTTTTTCCTCCCACAACCTCCACTGGAAGGCTATTCCAGGAATTCACTTTCCTTTTTGTATAGAAATACTTCCTCACATCCCTACTGAATTTACCCCCTCCAGCTTCATATCATGCCGCTTTGTTACAGAGTATCTTTTTCTCTGAAGGATATTCTCTTCCTCCTGTACCTTATTAACCCCCTTAAGGTATTTAAAGGTTTCTGTCACATCCCCCTCCCTTCTCTCCTCCATGGTGTACAGTACATATTTAACTCCTTTTGCTTTGCCTCATAGGGCTTTTGTTGCAGACCCTGCACCATTTTGGAAGATCTCCTCTGGACCACATCTACTCTACATCCCTTCTGAAATGTGGTCTCAAGAACTATGCATAGCACTCAAGGTGGGGTCTTACCAGCAATCTATATAGGGGCAGACCCATCTCTCTTTTCCTGTTGCAGATACCTCATCCTATACACCTCAGCATCTCACTAGCTTTTTCTACTGCCTTGTCACACTGCTTGGCCACCTTTCGATTATCCCATATGACTACCTCTAGGTCTCTTTCCTGTTTGGTCTTTGTCAGTATCACTCTGGCCACCTTATGCTATGCTCCCAGGATCATATGGCCTAGGTGCATTATTTTACATTTTTTTGCATTAAAATCCACCTGCTATACCCTTGACCACTCTTCCAGTGCTTTCAGATCCCTGCACATTCTATCCACCCCTTTGAGTGTCCACTCTGTTACAGACTTTGCTATCATACATAAAGAGGCAGCCCTTACCTTCCAGTTCTTACTCTATGTCAATTATAAAGATATTAAAGAGGACCAATACCAACACTGATCCTTGAGGCACCTCACCGGTCACCTTCCCTTTCTTGGAGCGCACTCCATTTACCACTACCATCTTTGTCCTTTCCGATAACCAGCATCTTATCTAGGCTACCACCTTATTATCTACCCCAAGTTACCCAATTTGCTTACTATCCTTCTGTGTGGAATGTTGTTGGAAGCCTTACTGAAATCCAGGTAAGTCACGTCTGCTGCTTCTCTATCATCTAGCTCCTTGGCTACTCAGTCAAAGAAGTCTTTCAGATTTGTTTGCCATGACCTTTCCTCAGTGAAACCATACTGCCTTGGGTCCTGTAATCCACAGGATACAAGATATTCCACAGTCGTTTACCTTAAGATGTGTTTTCATTATCTTCTATGCCCTCTGTTCAGCGACACTATTACAGCGAACACGTTGATGCCGACAACATTGACAGTTCACTGTAATAGTCTGCCTGAAACCCCAGCACTCTTTTCCCTGGTCCTGCACCCATCCCAGAATCAACTCAAACTCAGAGTTGATAATCTTTAAAGTCAGGGTGTGGGGGGGTGGGTGGCAGAGCCCTCCACATGGGGGATTCGGGGCAAAGGACCCGGGTCTTCTACCAGATTTATGTCAACTATAACTTGCGGTCGACATAAATATGTTGCTGTGATGTTGGTCAACAAGAAAGTTGCTGAACCAGCATTCTAGAATCCCATTACTTACCTATCACTTATGTCAGGCTAACAGGCCTATAATTGCTCACCTCTTCCTTGCTGCCACTTTTATGAAGTGGGACTACACCTGCCTTTTTCCAGTCCACTGGGACCACTCTAGTTTCTATTGATCTATTAAAAAGGTCAGTCATAGTTGTAGCTAGTACCTCCATGAGTTCCCTCAGAACAATTGGATGCACCCTGTCTGGTCCCATAGCTGTGTTTACTTTCAGGTTATCAAGTGCTTTCCAGACTCTCCTCACTGCAAAGGGACCACTGCCCATTTCCCTCCTCTCAAAGCTTCTGCTGCCCTTTTGTGGTCCCTCTCCTTCACCTTCTCTGTGAACACTGAGCAGAAGTATTTGTTCAAGATGTTTGCCTTTTCTTGTTCCTCTTCTATAAGTCCCCCCTACCCTTTCACACCTCAGGAGCTCTTTGAGAATTCCACCACTTGTGCCCTGTATACTCTTAACACTGCATCCTGGGCCTTTCTAAGCAAAGTCTAGCCATAATCAGCATGCCACAAACAAATGTGAATATCTCGTGAACCATAAGTACTACACACAAAGTATCAGTGGTAAAGTTGTTCAGCACAGAATTACCTTTCTATCAGTGCTATGCAATCAATTGTAATCAATCTGGTTTTTATTTTATACTAGCTGAAATACCAAAAAGCTGTATTTTCTTTTTTGATTTATTCAAGGTGCTTAGGTGAGGCTTGAGAGACAAATGTCAGCCATGCACACCATACCATAAACAAATGTGAATAACTGCTAAAATATATGTGATAGATACAAAGTATCAGTGGCAAACTTATTCAGCACAAAATTACCTTTCTAACCGTGCTATGAAATCAATTCTAATCAATTCAGTTTGTTTTTAATATTTAGGTAAACCCTGCTGACTTCCTCAGACATTTCCAGGCCTCAGTGAAAGCCAGCTGAGTATGTCTACAGTCGTTATTGGCCTCAGTGGCTATGTTTTCAGACACCACCTATAGGCGTATCCAGGCCTCAATGAGTTGTTAACCATTGAATCCCTCTTTTTATCTTCATTTTCACGAACATACCTAAAACATGTCTTCTCCCCTTTTGCTACTTCCTGAGCTATTCTTTCTTTAGTTTTCTTGCCTCTCTGTTTTCCCTGATACACTTCCCTATCCTCTTCTCTCTGCATCTCCTTGTATCTTCTGAATGCTATTCTTTTAGCTTTTACCTTTTCTGCTACCAGAATAACTATATAACTATCATGAAGGAGACAAGCTCAGAAGAAACCATTTTGAGCTCCTAATGAAAGCTATCAAAGTCTCTAGGAGGGAGACTCAGTATGACTTTTAAAATTTGAATGATAGACTGGATAAACGCATCTAGTGGATAGGGGAGATGGAGGAGTAGATGGCAGTGGTTGAGGACAAAACCATACAGCTGTGAGCAGCCATTGGACTGACACTCCAGTATACTGAGGCCCTCCATAACAAATGCATGGATCTGGAGACGAGATCACTCATCCACAACCTTGCTTCTCAAGGCTGCCTGAGGGATCAGAAGTAGGTCATATGTGTGATTATCTTGTTGACTGTCTTCAAGATGTGCTGGCACTACCTCCCACCATAGAGCTCTGAATAGAGAGGGCTCACCACGCTCTGCTGACTAAGCTAATTGACCCTAACGCCAGGCCGAGAACAATCCAAATGAAATTTTCCTGCTTTAGGACAAAAGAAGATGTGCTTCACTTTACCTGGTATCAATGTATAATGGGGTCCATCTTTATATTACAGCTGCAAGTTCAGTTCTCAAAAAGAATCAAACACCTCGAATTTCAGTTTTTCGATTCTTATGGACCATGGCAAACTTTTAAGGGAGATAGGCAGACTTTTGGTTTGACTGATTCACCACAGTCCGAATGGGGCAGACCTGGTGGACCAGTTGAACCACTACAGTTTGCACCCTAATGGCTAAAAGAAAAGTGGAACACAAACTATTACAGGAATGAAATTATATATAATTTATTTAAACAGCAAACCTCACAGCCAACACATGCCTTCATATCACCTTCTCAGGCTTCCTCAATGCCTGGCAGCCTTGCTAGTGTCTATCCTCTCCCACCTTCCTGCCACCCCTGCAGTTCCCACCAGCAGTGCTTCTCTCTCCCCTTATTCACAAATTGTATCAGTGCTGGTGGTTTTTATTATTTTTACATACCTGTTGCTTCCTGAGTCCCCAGTGCTCTGCTCTACCACCAAAATGACAGGTATCCATGGACACAAAACACCCATGCCGTATCACCAATGCCACATCGCGGAGCTGCTCGTTGCCATCTACCACACACCAGATGGCTTCCATTGCATGTGGTATACTAATTAAGGCTACCAACCAATGGCAGAGTTGGAAACCCTCATTAGCATACCCCATTTAACAGAAGCCACCTTATGTGTGTAAGATGGCCATGAGCAACGGACCATCAAACTAGTTCACTGTTTCGTTAAACATTTTGGTGTTCAGTTTCCAAAGTGCAAAGTTCACATAGTTGAACTTTGTGAGTTTCACACAGCTCTACTTTATAGAGATCAGGATTACCCTCCAGAGATCCAAAAAAAGAGACTGAAGTGTATGGATATTATCAGAACACGAAAGGCAAAACAAATAAAAATGTCAAATCTCTTACCCTTCTTGCATCTGAATCTTCTGGGAATATTATATATATATATATATATATTTTTTTTTATTTAGTTATTTAACCAGATGAGACACACTAAGCTGAAAGCTTTTTTACAGGTGCAACCTGGGAGCACAGGGAAGTTAAGTGACTTGCTTAGGGTCACACAGTATGCAAGTGGAAGCTGTGGGATTCAAACCCAGGGCTGGTCTGCTGGATGTCACCAGATGTGCAGCTCAGAGCCTTAAACCACTGCGCTATACTGCCTCCGTTTTAAACTATCTCATTCTGTTCTGGATGTCAGACAGGCCCTAGAAGATCTTGCTGTTATAGAATATGACCATTCCTACACCAATTTCAAGGAAATGCCCCGCAGAGAAGACCAGATGCTGCACGCACTTGAGGGACCTCCATGGTATTCAACCTCAAGATACTTCTTGCTTGCTTTTGGTAAGGTGTTGAACTTTAGTTAAAATGCACCAGAGACCCACTTATGAGACCCAGAAACTGAAGTCTGCACCCCCAATTTATTTAATACCATCCCTGGACTGTTTGTTCACCCCACTGGCCCCACATACTGTACATACTGCTGCTGGCTAAAGGAGATCACTCTGATTTGAATTGTAAGGCCTACAACCTGTAAGGCTGGAAGCATGCCACCTTGCTCCACATTTGTCCAAATGAACTAATAGACTCCTACATTCTCTTTAGGATTATAAAGCGATGAGTTGGTCTCTTAACAATAGACTGCTGGGGGTATGAAAGAGGCGACAGGGTCATGATAAAAGAGGATCAGCTCTATCTGTGGGGGGAGAGCATTTAATTGTAAACCGATTGGTCAGACTGCAGTCTGCCTGGGCATTCCCTGCCAGAGTATGTTAAGACACCAGAAAATTACTGCAGAGAATACTTTTAGAATACTTATTTGTTTTATTTTTACACAATCAGTCTTTTGCCACTAGTTCCTGCTATCACGTGAGTCCTATAAACTTGTTTCAGTAAAGCAAATTGTAGCTGTTTAACCTTAAAATCACATCTTTTTCATTTATTTCTGCTTTTTCTGTTTGCGTGAAACTCCCTGCACCAGTCATTATAAAAAAATAAAAGATAAGTATGTGCGCATCTATAAGTTTTTGTTTTTTTACTCACCCTCGGTGTGTGATGACCATATAAACCTCTCAAGCTATGTCGGACCAGTGGCACTGAGGGTTGAGGCACTGGACATCACACCATGCACCATGCTGGTGACACAAGTTCAGGAGTGAGCTCAGGCCACCAGGGGTCTGCCGGGGAGTGGGGGAATGAGTGGAGCAGGATCAAGATGCCGCAAGGCAGCTCTCCTCTCCATGGAGGGATGTGAGGGTTCCCTGGCTCTTGGCTGCCATTCAGTGGAGGCAAGGTGGTAGCCCCAAGCCACAAGGGAACCCAGGCATTAGGCTGGGTTGTAGGGGGGGCCTTCACTGAAGCCGGAGCGTGCATGTGGGCCTCCACGTGCATACATAACCACGTTCCGGGGTTCTGGGGTAATGGGGAGAAAATCAGTAAAAAAGCATGTCTCCCCCTTGCCAAGAAGGTGTAGGGGTAAAGGGGGAACAAAAAGCTTTAAAATAAATAAATAAATAAATAAACCTCTCGAGCTTCACTCTCGAGGTTTAAGGGTCATCGCATACCTCGAGTGTGTAAGTAGACTTCATAACACACACCTGCCTGTGCATTATTCTTTATATAGTCACTGCTGTGTGTCAGGATGGACAGAAAAGATGGACCATAAGACCTTTTCATCACTGAAATAATTACAGAACTTCATTGGCACTTACTAGCAGAGTACTCATCCAGTGAAAGGCATGCGCATTGTGGAAGAATGACATGCATTGTTCCACCATGTCATTTGTGTATATTTATTTGCTAACTAGAGGGGGACTGTTGTAAATGTTAACATTTTGGCAGTGAGTATCATTTTAAATTCATAGCTTCATATTTACTTTTACAGAACAATTGCTAAAGAATGCTTAATTTCTGAAAAGGAGATTAGAGAAGCTGCAGAAGGATTGCAAGGTATCCTGTGATAATGGCATCCGCTATTGAGCACTTACAAAAAGCGCAACTCTATAGCGGTGCCTGTTCACAGGTCTACTGGACAGGAGGCGACTACGGCTATAGTGACATCCTATAGCTATATGTATACGTGTGCGTGGGGGGGGAGCGAGCATGCTGTGCGAGGGGCGGAAGGGGAGGAAGGGAGGGAGGATTTGTGAGGTGTAGCGCGGCAGTGGGTTGCCAGACTGGCCATGTGGTGTGGTGGGTTAATGGCAGGCTAGGGTTGGGACGGTGCCTGGTTTGATGCTGGGCATGTTGTTATTTTTGTGCCGCTCCGTGAATTTTTTTATTTTGTTTTCAGCCCCCCTAACATGCACCCACCTGGAGCTGAGAATCCTTTAATAGGGGGGCATGTGGGGCGATGCTGCAAAAACAAACAAAAAATTATGTTTTCGGTGCCCCTTTGGTCAGCGCCGCAAGTGTACATCAGCAGAATTGATTTTTGACAATGTACAATCACTGTAACGGTGATCGCCTTTTCCGCAATCGCTATTATCACATAGAATCGGAGTGCAGCAGCTGGCCATTTGTCCAGCCCCTCCCCCAACCCCTGACCTGAGGCTAGGCAGAAGGGTTCCTCCACTTGGGGTGGAGAGCAGGCCCTGGCATCACCTCAGGAGGATGAGCCAAGGGAGCCACCTGCAAGGCAGCAGTCATCTGCAGAAGGGCAGAGAGAAAAGGGGGTTAAAATGAGCTGAAGCCAGCAGCTGCATCTCTTTTCTCCTTCCTCTTCAGGTCACCAGGACAAATGACCAGTACCTCACAGCCTCAGTTCTTACAGGGTTTAATTACACTCAGTTAGGCTGGTTAGCGTTAACAAGCCCAGCTGGGGAAGAGGGATTAGGTCAGTCAGTTTAAAGATTGCTTCTTTGGGATCCTAGATAAAGGGTCACTATCTACAGGTATTGTCTGGGTTGAATGGGGTGCATTCCCATTTATAAAAGTAACTTCCTTAAGTGCAGTGACCCAGTAGTAAACACCCTCAAAAAAAAAAAAAACTCACACATCTCGATGTTCCTGGGTTGCTCCAGTAGCAGGATGGTTTCAGCTGCCCTGTTTGGTGATCCCAGGCTTGGTGTGAGCCTAGGAGCCCCATGGGCAGTAGGGGAAACATCTTCAGTGACTGGGGAGAGAGAACATGAATAGAGCCATGGGACAAAGGCTGAGTTCCGAGCACCACAATAGTGGGGCTTTGTCCATCTCAACTAGCTACTGAGCGGCCATGTGCTGGACAGTGACCCCCCCACTTCAGTGTGGCAGCAGAGACCAATGGATGTTTCCCCTTGCACCAAGCAGTGAATCTGGAAATCCAGCAGACCTGAGTTCAAATCCCACAACTGTTATGAGCAAGTCACTCTGGCGAGAATGATCTTTTGACATGCCCCGCCCCCCCCGGCCAGGTAAGAAAGAAAGAAATAGGGAGGACCAATTGTCAGAAGACAGAAAGGTGCTAAGAGGGGGAGAAGGAGAACTTTCCCATCATTTTCAGGTGAACAATGACTGTGAGGCAGCTGCCTTGGCAGGGGATGTTGTATGTGGGATTGCAGTCCAAGGGTGGCCATGTGGTTGGGTTATCCCAGGGTGCTGTGGCAGAGGCAGTTGCTGTTTTTTCCCACAGTGTGTGTGGGGACTGTGAGTGTGTGTGAATTGATGGTGTGGGGTCTCATCAGTGTCTCCAGTGTTCTTTTTTCTGGGGGGGGTGCAGGGTGCATCCTTTCTCCTGCTCACCCATTGTTGGATACTGGGGGATGGGGATACTAAGTTATTCCCATTAGACGGCCAATAGGTAATGAACTGAGAATGTGACAGAGAAGTGCTCCACACCCACCAAGTAGGGAACAGCCTTCCACCCATGAGGAAAGGACTGCCAGGGTTCCCAGGCATCCCGGATGGCTCTGCTTGGCCATGATGTTACCCCACCAAGAAGGATCTCTCAACCTCCCTCCCCCTATGCAGTTGATCCCAATCTTCGATCAGCATATGGTTAAATAGCAAGTTAAGGGGGATGCCCAGACTGTTCTGCTCAGATGTGCACATATAATAATAAAAAAAAAAAGATAAAGGGGAGAAGAACGGAGGCCCCACCTCATGGACCATGTGACAGCCATTCACAGTGGAAAGAATCTTTCGCAGAGGTGATGAGCTCAGGTGTAACCACAGCTGGATCTCTGCCTCCAGGTTACATCACAAGGTGAATTACCATATATACTCATGTATAAGCCGAGTTTTTTTAGCTACTTTTACATTTCAACTTTTGGTACCTCGGCTTATACCAGGGTCGGCACCTTTAGCAAAGTTGTGTGTGGTGCCATATGGAGGTTAGATGCAGCCATGGAGACAGAAAGCAGCAAAGACCTCCAGAGAGAGCGAGGGAGAAGTGCGTTGGGAGACAGAGATGCCAGTGAAGACAGCTGCGCTTGCGGCAATGTGTGTGTAAACTTCAGTAAACTCCTCTGGCTCCGCTGCTCCGACTCCATCCTCCTCACCAGCAGCACTAAGTCAGCCAGAAGATACAGGAGTTACCGGTAACTTGGGATATATGGGAGTGGCATGGGAGGGAAAGTTGCATGTTGCTGGCGTGGTATTGGCAGGACTCGAATCGGGAGTCGGGATTTGATGAATAAAAACACACGGTAGTCATCAAGACAACATCTCCCACCACTGGTAAACACAGGTAAAACCTCTGGCTTCACTATTAGCAGCACTACTCAGTCAGCGAGGAGGTAGGAGGTAGGAGGACAATGAAGACGGTGTGAGAGTTACGGTAACTTGGGATTCTTGGGAGTGTCATGGGAGGGACATGATTCAGGAGTCTGGACTTGATGGATAAAAACAACTGACATACACGGGTCTGAGATGTTTCTTTACTTTGAACTGTGACATGAGGGGGAGGTGGAAACATATCTGAGGCAGCTTGCTCACATTGAGTATATACAGTAAGCTGGCCACTAGTATCCAGTGAACCCGTACTCCAACTGAGTGCCTAAAAAACAATGACTCAGTTATGATGCCTGTGTTCAGGGCTACCTGTCAGGGTAGCACCCAGTTACCAACATGGGTGAGGTAGGGTGAGACGAAGCCAGGTGGGGGAGAGAAAAGGAGAATGTATGTGGGAGGGGGTGTGGCAGGCAGCTGCCAAGCTGGTCCGCTAGCGTGGTGGGGAGGGTGGTCGGTTGGGAGGTGCAGGGTGCAGGGTGCAGGGTGCAGGGTTCGGTCCAGTGTGGTGCGGTGCGTTTTTTTTTTTTTCCGGCAGCTGGCTTTTTCTTTTTGCAAGTATTTCATCCCCTCCCAACATGCACCCCCCTGGAGTTGAGAATCCTTTGGTGGTGGGGGTGCTGGGTGCGTATTAAAAAATACACCCATGGATCTCGGATGCCCTCTTCCCAGTTGCCACAAGTGTGTATTGCCGAAATTAATTTTCGGTGATGTACACTCGCCGTAATGGCGATTGCTATTCCATCATCACTGTTGTCACATAGAACCACCAGGCCCATAACCTGCCCCATGAATGGTCTACATTTTTGAGCTTTCATGACCTTAGGCCCCCCCTTTGGCTAGATAATTATTGGGTTACTGCAATAGAGTTCATGTTGCCAATCCCTGGGGGAGGAAGGTGGAGTCATCACGTTGATAGTTTTGCTGTCCTTTGGTGCTTAGAGGAGGCTGGAAGGGGGTGGGGATATGTTTACCATCTCTTCCCTGGGGCTCTGGGGATGGGGGAGGGCTTCATGTTACAAGGTGCCTGTTGGGGTTGGCAGGCTAAGGGTGAGAACTACAAACAATCTGGGGGTTTAAATGAGGAGGAAACTCCCACAGAGCGCACCCAGTGATCCAATCCTGGTGTGACCATTTCAACAGTGAGGCTCAGGGCTGAGCAAAGTATAAAAAAAGGGGGAGGATAGCAGATAGGGCATGGATGTAGTCAATCACTAGGTTCCCCATAAATCCTAACAGCTCAGTAAGGCAAGCTACGATCCAACCTGCAGTAGTCCACAGCATAGCTTGAGGCATCGGCTGTAACTGTTACATATTAGTGGACACAGAGGTGTTCTTAGTCAATTACTGGGTTATAGAAAGAGGTTATCTCTCCGAAAGTGATATGGCTTATTAGGGAGAAGTTGGGGGGAACATTGGTTGTAGCTGGGCAGCTACTGCAAGGCCCTCCCCCTGTATGCCCAGGTCATAAGGACAACGTACTAACACACTTTTCCTGTGGGGAACATTAGTTTGTCATTACAGCATGCATAATTCCAAGCAAGAAGAAAACCACAGCAAAGAAGGCAGCAACAGTGGCACTGGATGCCCAGCTCTGGGGGACAAACCATAAAAAAGGGCAGGAGTAGCTGGAAGCCTGTTTGGAGGGAAGCAGCACTCCAACAGCAGTGAAGGCAGTGATGAAGAAGAAACAGGCAGCCAGAGAATTGGCAGCACCCTCACTGAAGGTACCTAGGACACAGCAGCAAGATAAGAGTAGATCCGAGGCTCTTCAACTTGTCAGAGGAGCAAATCTGGAGTATTGGTAATTATGGCTTTGGGATGGATTCTGGCTGGGGAGCTGTCAGTGAAGCCTGGGGAAATAAGCAGTGAACCAGCCATATCAGGAACAGTTATAAGCCTCAGGGAGGAGATGGCCCCTACTTCCTCAGCAGAGGAACCAGTGGCACATGCCACTGTCTCCTCTGGTCCAGTGGGAAGACATCAGGAGGCCAGAACAGGGTCCATGGATGACAAGAAGCTGGATAAGATCGTGGACCTGTTGGCTGGGATGGATACTGCAGCCCTGGGTTAGCAGCAGGAAGAGGAGTCAGTCCAACGAAACATGGTAATCTCCAGGGCTGGCATGATGCCAAGCCAGGTGATGGCAGCTGAGTGTCCTGGAAATTATGTTAGCTTTGCAAATCCCATGGGGATCCACCTGTCCAACAAGATCAGATAACAGATCAAAAACAGGTAATTTGTTAACATGTTCACCCTGATCAATCGGCCTGGTGAACAAGAGGAGAAAAAAGCCAATTGGAGGAGTCAGACAAGAAGAAAGCAAAAGTGCCACACACTTTTGACAACTGGTTGGTGGGTTTCTTTGTCTCTGCCAGCACTATAATACAGATGGTGCTGGATCAAGGGCTAGACTTATGTAATTATCTGAATAGAAGTGCATAAGTAAAAAGGTGACATGGCATGGTTAGAATATGATGAACTCTTCCAGAGCCAGAGGCAGTGGGATGCTACACAAGGGTGGGACATATTGGGCATGCCTCTGTTGGTGAACATAATGCATGGTGGTAGGCAGCCCATACAGATAGTGGGTTACCCCTCAGAATGCTACAGCTGCAGTGGCAGGAGGCAGGGATGCCCCCCTTGCAAGAATACTTTACATACAAACAAGGGCATTGTACGAGGACCAACTGCAGGTTTAGCAATAACTGCGTCACCTATGGGCAACAGCATCCTCTGGTATAGTGCATCTCCTCGAAGCCCCCTAAAGGGAGTTACCGATCTGCCCACAAAAAGTACTACAAGCTTCAGGAAAACAAACCTGCCCAACCCGGTAAGGGTGGACAGGCATAGATGCTGGCTTGTCCAGTACCCAGATCAGGAGGCTGCCCACCTGTTAGTGGAGTGTTTTTTGGCAGGCTTCAGAATCCCATATATGGGTTCCAGGAGTGGGTATGAGGCAAGGAATCTGAAGTCAGCCAGACAGCATCTACAGGTGGTCTGGGAAAAACTGGACAAAGAGGGACAGTTGGGATGGGTTAGTGTCCCATATTGAGCCTATCCTCTGCCCAGTCTGGGGTGGTCACCAATAGTGCTTATGCCTAAGAAGGCCCTAGTGGAATTCTCATGAGCAATCATTTGTCACATCCATATGGGGACTCACAGTTCATGACAGTTCAATATGAGTCATTCAACAGGGCCATGGAGGTCGTTCAGGTGGCGGGACCTCAAGTTATGATGGCTAAGGTGGACAACAATTCTGCCTTTTGCTTGTTGCCAGTACATCCAGCAGAAAGGGACTTGCTAGAAATGAAATTCAAGGGTGAGTGTTACATGAATAACTGCATGCTCATGAGTTGTGCAGTGGCTTGCACAGTGTAAAGGCTTCAGCATCTTTCTACATTGGGCCATTATACGGGCTTCAGGAAACCAGGACATAGTCCACTACTTTGATGAATTTCTGTTTGTGGGACCCACGGTGTCCCTGGTTTGTGGGCAGATGCTGAGAACTTTTGTAGAATTCTGCAAACACTTCAGAGTGCTGGGGAAGGTGGAGTCACTGAGTCCAGTGATGACCTTCCTGGGCATAGAGAGTGATGCCGTCAGCCAGCAGTGTTGCTTCCCCAATGACAAGCTGGATGCACTGCAGTCCCTCTTGAACAAAGCAGCGGGTAATAAAAAGCTAACATTGTGGGAGCTGCAGCAGATATTTGGACACCAAAACTCTGCATGCTGGGTCATACTCACAGTGAGGATCTTCCTTAGATGCATGGCAAAACTAGGAAAGGGGGCTAAATTCTTCATCACAGGATTAGGGTCACAGAGGGGTTCTGCGAAGATCTGCAGGCCTGGTAGATATTTGTTGCCCACTTCAGTGAGATATCAATGTGGCCAGAGACTGAGGACAGTCAGCCCTGGAGTTGTTCACAGATGTGGCCAGAGGGCTGGGGTTCAGGGCATTTCATTTCATTTATTTGAGTTTTCAGGTAGGTACGCTGGAATCTACATTCTTTTTTCAGGTACGATCTGAGGTCAAAGGTAGTATCAAATAAGGCTTACAATACAAAGTACAGTACAAAAGCAATACACCACAATACAAACAGTACAACACTTAGTACTGTTTACATGAGCACAGATTAACATTTTTAAAATATTGAAGGACAGCAGAGGAGTTTAATTTGTGTTGGTAGTGAATTCCACAGATAAGTTCACAATATGCAAAGGTTCCTTTTCCAGCATTAGTGCACACAACTGGTTTAACCAATTGGAGCTCATGTGAAGATCGTGATTCCTAGGTAGGGGTGCGTTTAATTAAAAGTTTACTCAAGGAAACAGGAACACCAGAGTTTATCATTTTAAACATGAATCAAAATAAAGATAACTTACAGTTATTATTAACTGATAGCCAGTCACGATTTTCCAAAACTTGACAATGATGGGTACGGTGGGGTGCCAAAAGGGAAAATTTATAAATTTTTTTGTAGTAGTACTTCTTTCCTGGGCACAGTACAAGCAGGCACAGAATCACTGAAAACAGAATCATAGTTCAAAACTGGAAGGTTTTGCTGTGCTAAGGCCAAGTGAGTCTCTTTAGTTAAAAAAATTTGAATTTGATAAAGTGTACCAATTTTCGAATAAATCTTAACAGTAGTTTTAGCCAGATGTATATTAAAGTTTAGAGATGGATCTGAAGTGAATCCAGGATATTCAAGAGTCGACATTCTCAAGTAGACACCCATCAGAGACATAGATTTTAAAGTCTCTAGAAAACTGTTTCAATTTGGTAACTGAGCCAAATAACATAGCTTTAGTTTTTGTTCTGTTTAAAACAAGGTTATCCTGTACTTCGGCGAATTTTTGCCATTACTTAGCAGTCTTAGCATTACTTGACATTTGGCATATTTACAGCTGAGTGATGCACCACTGAATGGCTACCTGAGTGGGCAGCAGCTGGGTTTCATAAATAGAAAACGTTGTTTGAATTTTTCCCCGCAGTCATAGCTTTATGCATATGAGGCCCCAGTCTGAGGGATAGAAGGGTCATTTTCTGCTCAGACAACATGAACATGGTTCATACCACAAATGGGCAACTGGGGCTAAAGGGCCCATTAGGAGACCTGATAAGAGTCTTTGTTTTAAAATGTGTGCTGTTCTATGTTTATTTTAAAGCTGTCCACATTCCTGACACTGAAAATGGAATTACTGATACTTTATCTCATTTGTAGTGGCAGATATTCAGGGAATTGGTTTCAGCAGTGGAACAGTAGCCACAGCCATCTCCATCTTTCCTGGGGAAGGTAGTAACCTTGAGATTTGGAGCTGCATAGGTAATTCCATTGCTCCACAGACCAGAGTGGCCTATCGCTGAGGAGAGGAGCAATATATCACAACCAGTGCAGAGGCAGGCTGGCCTAATACATGGCTGATTTTGATTGATCAGTTACATAGTTAAATCATGGTAGTCATGAGACAGGGGTTGACTCCAGGGGTCTTTGGACGACATTTGGTAATGCTTGTCTTGGTTCTCTCAAGTAATGGTGTTCACAGACATCACCCGAGCTTTCAAAGTCTGGAAGGTCCTTGAAGGTTGGAACAAGAGCCGGATTATTTATTTATTTGATTTATTTCTTTTTTGATTTGGAAATAGCCTTTGAACCATAGCTCTTTTGCAAAGGTTCCATGTCATGGGACAATAACAGGCACAAAAACAGTACAGGTACAGAGTAAAGCACGAGGAAAAGATGACAAATATTAAACATTGTTACAGATCTTAATCAAATCTTAGACATTGTTACAAATTAATGAGGCACCATCAAGCAGCAAGATATGCAACACCCCATCATACCAACAATTTTGGCATAGGTGTGGGCCGCATTGCCATTGGTGTGATGGGTCTTGCATGAGGCTACACTATTTAAGACAGATTTTCTTGTGGCATTCTGTGGGGCATTCCAGGTCTCTGAGCAGATGCAAGCAGCCCAGAAAATGGGAAGGCCCAGATTGCTAGATGATGATGTCGCAGTGACCTGAGAAGGGTCTTTTTGTATGGCTGCAGCGGAGTAAAACTGATCAGTGGGGTATGTGGTTCTTGTACCCAGTTAAGGTCCTGGTTGGATCCTCATGGGACATTCATGTCCTGGTGGGAGTTTATGTTGCCTCCTGCTGACGGAGGTTGAGGTCTTCTGCTAGCATGAGGATGGCAAGCCCATGACATCATACCAGTTTCAGCATATACTGGGCCTCACAGTCCACCAAGCTGAACTAAATGCCCAAGAGTTCAACACCCATTCATTTAGGATCGGGACAGCAATGTCTGCTCGGAGCCAATGCCTGACTAATGCCAAGACACAGGCTCGGGAGCACTGGAAGTCCCAGCCATTCTTGTGCTGCATTTTGACCGCACTTGCAGCAGTGACCTTCTTTCATCTATTCCAGGTTTCTCAGAGGGCTCCAAGAGCATAGGGATCAGTGGTCATTCTTTCATTTGCTGGGCAGAAGAGAGAGTGGCCTGCTAGCCTGGGTGGCTGAACATGACCATATCCTGACAAAAAGTGCATATTGATTGGTTGGGCACTAGAAGTATGTAACATAGAAACATAGAATTTGACAGCAGATAAGGACCACTTGGCCCACCCAGTCTGCCCATTTCCCTACCTACTGGATAAGCTGCAGATCCTAGTTAACCAGCAGCCTACTTCTTCCTACCCCCACTCCCTAGAATGGCCTTATGACTGTCCCATGCATGCTTGAATTCCACCACTGATTTTGACTCCACAACCTCCTCCGGAAGGCCGTTCCATGCATCCACAACCCTCTCTGTGAAAAAAATACTTCCTTAAATTACCTCTGAGCCACCCCCCCATCTTCAAATTGTGCCCTCTTGTTCTTGCACACCTCTTTTTTTGAAAGATGCTACCCTCTTGGACTTTGTTGATTCCCTTGAGGTACTTGAACATTTCTATTATGTCCCCCCATGTGCTGGGAAAAGCTGCTATCCAGGTTGGCAGGAGAGGCCTGAACAAGTTGGAGGACTGAGATTCTTTTAATCCATCTTGGTGGTGTGGACCTAGGCTTTTGGAAGGCAATCGTACTGTTACTGATGATGAAGAGGGACCCACATTCAATACTACAGTAGTGGCTTAAGGCGGTGATAATCTGGTCACACCTAATTCATCATAGGCACTAGTTACATGCAAGGGACTCCAAAACATTAAATATAGCATGCATTCGCATTAATAGGAAAATGCAACTATCTATGGAGGCCATGGGGAACCGTGTTAAGGCACAAGAAAATCAACACCTCCCACAAGAGACTTTATGCCTGGACTGATGTGCAGTTGCAGGAGGAAGGAAGGATGGGATTTGATGCTGAATTCTTTTTACCAGGTCTGGTAGCACAGTTGGAGTGAGTCACTTGGGATGTCAAATTGCATCTGTCTTGTGGTGGCTTGGCAGTATTGCAGACTCATGGTACAGGGGAAAAGGTGGGGGATGAGTCAAATTCTTCTGAAGAGCTAGTTGCTTCTGCTAGGCATGAGGCCAGACAACCACATGATCCAGATCCGAATGAGGGTGGGGGGTTGTGGTCCAACCTCATCAGGGTAATCTGCAAGGGTGGTGGCTCTGGATGGGGGGGATAGTTGCTAGCCATTTGACCACATGACATCCCCTCTCTTGGCATTGGCTACCAACCCAGGAATTACATCTGTTACTTAGCAACAAAAGGGTTGATACTTCCAAAGATGCCTGATGCGTGGGGGCCAGAGGAGTCTGCTAATCCTACCTCCTGCACATGTTACTCAAATTATATGCAATGTGTTAAATAAACACATGACTGTGACCATTTGTTCCAAGACTTCTGTCAGTGTGTTTATTCAGGAAAGGGGAATGTGAGGGCTGCCATGAAAACACACAGGCTGCAAAAGGATTGCAGCAACTGGCCATTTGCAGGTGCCCCCCTCCAACCTGCAGCTAGGAAGGAGAGTTCCTCCTCTTGGGATGGAGAGCAGGCTCTGGCACCACCTCAGGAGGAGGAACCACGGAGGCCACCCGTAGGGCGATGGATATCTGGAGAAGGGTGGACAGAGAGGGGTTAAAATAGCTGAGGCCTGCAGTTCCCCCTCTTTTCCCCTCCCTGTTCAGATACCCACCCAACCCACCATCATAAAAGCACTGTAGAGTTGACCAGGCCAGAGAGGGAACCCATTGACCCTTTTGGGTGACAGCAGTAAGGGTTGAGGAATGAGTTTCCCAGTTTTCCCAGGAAATGGTTTTTTTCTGAGTTTACTGTCTCCTCCACAGGGATAAAAAGTTTAGGTAGTATGAAGAGATTTTAAACTGTTGCAGACATGAGCATGGCAACTTGAGAGTACTGCAGACTGATGGTATGGAGGACAAAGGGGGTGTGAGTCAAATTCCTCCAAAGAACTCATTGTCTCTGGTCAGCATAAGGCCAGTGGATCACACAACCTTAACCTGGTGGGTTGGTCGTGGTCCAACTTCATCAGCGTAACCTGTAAGGATGATGGCTTCAGTGGGAGGTGGCCATTAGTCACTTGGTCATATGACCACCTCGCTCTTGGTATTGGGTACCGACCCAGGAGGTACATCTTTTACTTAGCACACAAAAGGGTTGACACTGCAAACGATGCTGGGTGTGTGGGGGCCTGAGGAATCTGCTAAGCCCCCTGGCTGCACATGCTACGCCAATCATGTAATGTGTTAAATAAACATATGGCTGCTGCCATTTACTCCCAAAATGTGTGTCAGTGTGTTTATTCAGGGAAGGGCATGTGAGGGCTGCCCAATCAATGAGTCCTTAATAAACAGTTGCTCTGCATGCCCCACCCCCTTCAATGCATACGCCACGCTGGTGGATGGACTGCAGAAAATTGGAAGAATTTGGTACAGAAACTCATAAAGATAATTTCCTCACAAATTATTTGAATCTCAGCTATTATGGCCTTGAGGCACATATTGTATACTGTCTACTCTGCCACCTACAGTAGCAATGCAGTGGGTGAAAAATTGTCACTTTGCATTCCAACTAAAAAAAAAGTAGCAACTTTATTTTAGAAGAGACTTTGCAATTGTTGTAATATGGTTCCACATAGAAACAACCTATAAAAAGCAACTTGTTTTTAAATAATCCATGTGGGGAAAAATAACATTGCACTAATGGGCTTTGAGTGACAGTTGACATTGAATGTCTGTGAGACTTTATAATTAAGGTAAGAAACAGAAAATTTTTATCAAGTGAAACTGCAGTACAGAAAGAAATATGACTTTATTTCTGTATAATGGCAGACAATAGAAAACAAGGGCTCCGTACTTTACATTTTTACAAATATAGCACTGCACTTTTCTGCTGTATTACTCACAGCAGAAATAGTAATGGCACATTCATGACTATTGATGAAAAGAGCACAAATATTCCTTACTGAACAAACATGTTTCAACAGACCATCAAGTGGTTTATGAACTTTACAAAGAGTCCGTGAACATTTAAGGATCAATTCACGAATAGGCAAGCAGGCTCATTTACATATGTGAGACACATAAGGGGATGCTGAGAACCCTGTTACACAGAACATTGAGTAGAAACATATAATTTGTAATCAGAAAAGGATAGCTTGCTCCCCCCCTGCAGTCTACCCAGATGGTCCCTGCCTAGTCGATCTCTGCAGATCCAAATTGGTTTCTGGCAACCCACTCTCTTATCTGCTTATTTACTAATATTCCCCTATGTCTATCCTACACGTGCTTGAAGCCCTGTACTGTATTTGCCTCTACCACTTCCATGGGAAGTCTGTTCCAGGCATCTATAGCTCATTTAGTGGAGTGGGACTTCCTCCTGTCCTTATTAAACTTCCCTACTTCCAGCTTCATCGCATGCCCTCTTGTCCTGGTGCTCTTTTTGATTTTGAAGAGACACCCCTCCTGCACCTTGTTTACCCCTGGGAGATATTTGTAGATCTATATCATGTCCCCTCTTTCTCTCCTTTCTTCCAGGATGTAAATGCTGAGATTTCTCAGTCTGTCCTCATAAGGCTTTTGGTGCAACACCTGTGCCATTTTAATTTCTCCCCTCCAGACTGCCTCCATGCTGTCTAAGTCCATTCTGAGGTGTACCCTCACAGTACTCCAAATGGGGTCTCATCAGTGAGTGACACAGTGGCAATGCTACCTCCCTCCTCCAGTTAGAGATACCTCTCCCTATGCACCCCAGCACCCCCCTCACCCTACCCACTACTTTACCACAATTCTCTGCCTCTTCAAAGTCATTAGGTATGATATTCACAGTCTTAATGACAGTCAATACCCCCATACTCAATTTTTGGGTTCATATGCTCTAGGTGCATGATTTTGCACTTTTCATCGCTGAAGCCCAACTGCTATGCTCTTGAGACCTCCTTGAGTTTCTTAAAATCCCTGCACATTTTCTCCACCCCCTTCCTAAGTGTCCACTCTGTTAGAGATTTTGATGTCATCATCAAAAAGCATAGCTTCATTTCCAGTTCCCCTGCAATGTCACCTTTGAAGACATTGAAGAAGACTGGTTCTAGTACTGAGCCATTTGGCATCCCCCTGGTTACTGTCCCATTATTAGAGTGAGTGCCGTTACCTACCACCCTCTGTCTTTTTTTTATTTAGAAGTGCAGAGGTACAGGATAAGTTCCATGAGGTACAAATGTGGATCGCAGAATGTCCCATGTCAAATAGGAAAATACAATACAATACAATACAGTACAGTACAGATACAGTACAATATAGTACATTACAATACAATACAATACGATACAGTACAATACAGTACAATGCAGTACAGAACAATACAATGCAGTACAGCACAGTACAGAACAGTACAATGCAATACAATACAATATAATACAGTACAGTACAATACAATACAGCACAATACAATATAATACTAGATAAAACACAAGACAAAAAAGCAAACACATGCACTCAGGCTGCTTAACATGTACAGAACAATCTAGTATTTAACGTGTTTAGTTTTACAGTATTTTTAAAAGGTAAAACTAGAACAACTTCAGAAATATGGTGCTAAGCAGTTCCAGGCATGGGGGGGAGGCACAAAAAGAAGAATTTTCTCTTTCATTAACAGACAAATACTATGGCAACTGGTAGCAGTGATGTGGTACTTCTTGTAAGGAGCATTTATGGGAAGGAACCACTAACCGATCAGACAAATATCAGGCAGATCGATTGTTAACAACCTTATGACTCAAGGAAAGCCAATGTAGTTCACTCCTAGAGGGTGGGCAAAGCCAGTTTAAGTTTTGAAGTAACAAACAATGAGAGTGTCCCATTTTTCATTTAAAAGAGAAAGTAGCATTTGATAATACGCTGCATTTAAAGATGTTAATACAGCTTTGGAAGCATATGAGGAAATGGTGCCTCCAGAGTCTAAAACTGGAAACATTGCTTGAACCATTAAATGTCTTCCATCTTCTCCATTAAACTTTTTCTGGCACATCATAGATGGCCTAAACATGCACGAGCTTTGGAGTTATTTCAAGGTGGGTTTTAAAAGTACAGTACATGACAGATCAAAGTGGAGCTCCAAATACTTATCTTCAGAGACTTTTTCCAATTCCTGAGTTAAAAAAAATAGTAAAGGAACTTGTTAGATTGACAGATTGCATTATGCACCTAACAATATTGTCTGAGGGTTTTTAACCATTTATGGTTAGAACATTTTCTGAAAACCAGTTCCACAAATTGTCAAAATCCTGTTGTAATACCGTACACAAGGACAGCCAAGAAAAGAATGGTATCATTCACATAAAGATGGACTGAACCAGTTCTGTTTAACATACTGTAGGGTAAAGGATTTACAAATAAACTAAACTAAATGGGACCAAGAATGGACCCTTGTGATACCCCAGTGGCGACAGGATAAGAAGAAGAAAGACACCCATCCCCCAAAAATTAATTGAGACCTGCCATGTAAATATGAGGAAATCCATTTGAGATAGTTCACTGAAAAAAACATTACAAGAAAAACAAGAAAGAAGTAAAGGATGGTTATTCAAATCAAAAATCTTTCTCCTATCCATTAACCAGTTTCTAACCCTGTTTAACACCCATCACACCCATTGACTGTTCAGTTTCTTTATCAGTCTCCTGTGCAGTGCAGTGTTAAAAGCCTTGCAAAAGTCCAGATAGGCCATGCTCACTGCCCTCCCCTGATAATATGTTTTCCTGGTCACTTAGTTGAAGAAATAAATCAATCAGAATCATCTGACATGGCCTCCTTCTGTGAATCCATACTGGATTCAAGATACTCTGTCACCCTTTCCTTTAACAGGGCTTCCATTAATTTCCTCACCACTGACTGACTGACCTATAGTTGCAAGTCTCCTCTCTGTTGTCACTCTTATGTAGAGGGACCTCATCTGCTCTCCTGTAGTCCTCCAGAACCATTCCTGTTTCCAGAGAGCTGTTGAGTAAGACATCAGTGGGGCAGCTAGCTCCTCTCTGAGTTCCTTTATTACCCTTGAGTGTATCCTGTCCAGTCGCATAGCCTTGTCCACTTTCAGAGCTGAAAGTCCCATCACTACTCCTTTCTCTGAAAATTTACTTGAGTCCTCCTTCCCTTTGTTCCTGCTGTTCCCTAGTGGTCCACCTCTCTCCCTCTCTCCACTGTGAAGACCGAGAAGAAGTACCTGTTCAGGATGTCTTCTTTTTCTTTGTCCTCTTCTACATGGTCTCCCCAACCCAAGATGCCCTCCTTGTTCTCACTAGCTATCCCCTTGCCTTCCTCTTCTCACTTATGTACCTGAAGAAAGTCCTATCCCCTTTGGTTACCCTATGGCTATTCTTTCCTCTGTCTATGCCTTTTCTCCCCTCACTGCCTTTCCCACTTCCCTCGGTTTTACTTGGTACATCTCTCTCTCTCTTCCTCCCTCTGCAATTCCTTATGCCTCCTGAATGCCACCTTGTCTTCCTTCACCACCTTAGTCACTTCCCTAGAGAACCCTAAATTCTCTTTTTCCCTTCTGATTTTGCTCACTTCCTTCAAATTGTTGTCTTAAATTATTCCCTCTCATATTTTTCCCCACTGCACCTCTGCCCCTCCCTGGCAAATCACCCCTATGAGGCAGCTTCTGAGGCAGCCTCCCATTTCTTTAAAATCCAGTTTCCTAAGTCCAGGACCTTCATCCTCATGTGTTTTGCCTCTGTTCCAGTTTTACTGTTAACACTGTATGGTGATCACTGGTACCTGGGGGACTGCCCACTGTGACACCTACAATGCCATCCCTGTTTGTAAGTACAAGGTCCGTCACTGCCTTGTCCCTAGTGAGTTCATTTACTAGCTGACTGAGAAAAGCCCCTTGTAGGAAGTCAAGGATGGCCATTCTCTTTGACAAAGCCACAGTTGGAAGGCTGCAATCCACATCAGCAGATTAAAGTCACTGACTAGCAACATTTCCCCCTTATGTGCCATCCTGATGATGGCTCTACCAAGTGCCATATCCAACTACTCTCCCTGTGTTGGAGGTGAGTATACCCCCAATAAGGATAGCAGCCCCCAGCACATGCCACAGGATGGCCTACAGTACCTCCACCCTTTCCTTTTCCTCCGGGTTCCCATTCACTTCCATGGCCAGGAGTCCCTTCTTAACATATAGTACAACCCCTCCTTCCCTCCTCTCTTTCCTGTCTCTCCTGAACAGCGAGTAGCCAAAAAAAAATCCCATGCTAGTTAGAGCACCAGAAAGGTATTCCAGGGGATGGCTTTAATTTTCAATAGGTCACATTATTTTTCTCACTACATTTTGTGATTTAAATAGCTTAGCAATGGCTAATGCTGCACCAAAAAAAAATCTCATCTTTATTACTGCTCACTGCAGGATATCCAATACCAGAGACAGAAAGTGTGTCTGGGAACCTCAGGGTCAAGCATATGAGACTGTAGCTCAGTGGATACAGCTCTTTGGTGCTATTCCTGTGGGCCAGGGTTCAATTCTCAGTAGGTCAATTAATTTCTTTCTCACTTCTTGTGATTTAAATTGTTCAGCAGTGGCTAATACTACACCAGAAAACATCTAATTGTCATCTTGATTATTCCTAGGTGCAAGGACATGCAATACCAGAGAAAGGAAGTGTCACCTGGAACCCCAGGTCCAACCATGTGAGCCTGCAGCTCAGTGGTTAGAGCACCAGGAATATGGGGTTTAATTTCCAGTTGGTTACATTCCCTCTTTTTACTATAATTTGTGGTCTGCCACTAAAAGAACCTAGAAGTCGATATACCATCTTACAGGCTGTCAGTCCAGCACTCAAAGCATGGGGTAATATCATCTAACCTTTGCATGGAGGTCAGAAGCCTTGCTTCCAAGTTCAGGACCAGCTGCAAATGGCAGTTGACCCTTGGGTAAGCCTTTATAAAGTGCACTGTGGTAGTTGAGATGGGAGAATATGAGGGCTTGCACTAAGGTGAGAAAACCAACAAAGCTTTTAGGGAATGGAGCCTTACAGTGCTCTTTCTAAGATAAAAGCAGTACCTGACCACTGAAGATGCCTGAGGAATAAATGTCATCTGTTTGTCAAGAACTACTCCCAGACTTTGTACCTCTGCTACTATTTCTAATCATACAACATTAAAGACAGGGAGTATGAGGCTGCTTTGCATAGCTGATATCCACTTCTTATTCCCCACAAAAGTAGTTAATTTATAGTGGGATTGAGAGTTAGCCAATTGGAGACTTCCAAACCCTGTTTCCCTCCAATGATTGCTCTTTTTTTTATTATTTAGATCTCGGATTACAAATACCTTTGAGCTTAGAGCTCTTTTACAAAGATTCTACATCAGCAGCATTATACAACAGGTTAACAGAACAAAAAGTATGGCAAAACAGTATACCTAGAGAAAGGAGATCAACAGGTTTACAGACTAAATGGGGTATGGTAAAATAATTGTAAATAAGAAAAGAAAGCAATAGTTGGCATTCACAGTGAATTAAAGAATAGAAACGAGTAACACTAAGCAGTTTCAGGCACAGGAATGCATACAGTGAATTGAAAATCAGCCAAGACAAGCTTTGTCAGTTACTAGTAAAATCATACAGTAAGTTGAAATCAGCCAACAGGCCTTGTCAGGACAGATGGGTGGGGGGCATTAGGTAGAGGGGAGGAAAGGTGGGAGGGGTAGGGTAGCAGGGGACACCCTGTCAGGAGCCAAAGACACACAGCTGGACATAATCCACATAGCAGTCAAAGCCCACACTGCAGCAGCTAATGATCACACCCAGCAGAAGCAAATGCACCATGAACAATACAGGCAACATGATGCAAATCTGTGGGAGATCACATTCCAGAGAAGCCGGCCACAATTAACTGGACTTAAACAATACTGACTGATCCCTTCCATTGTGGAATGACTGGACCCATTGAAGATCAGTTCCTTGTGCACCACCATGCTCCTGGAATCTGCCAAGAAAACCTACATTGTCAGTGATGTCAAAAGCAATTGAAAGGTCAAGGAGGATCACAACAGAGATCCCACCTCGATCCCTCCCCAGGAAAAGATTATTGCCTACCATAATCAGCCCTGTTTCATGTTGTGATTGTTCTGGGAAATTAAACTGAGATGGCTCAAAAGAGGTCATTACTGTCCAAATGAACCATTAGCTGAGGTGCTACCACTTTCTCCACAACCATTACCAAGAAGGGCAGGTTGGAGACAGGTCAATAATTGCTAGGGGTATAAGGATCCAACAATACCTACTTAAACAGGGTGTTCACCGCCACCTCCTTAAAAGTTGGAAAGAAATATTTCACCTAGAAAGGCAGTGACAATTCCTACCAAAACTGGGCCCACTCCATCTATTAAGCCTTTAGAACCTGGGCTGGGGCAGGGTCCAGAATACATGTGGTGCAACACAAACCAATGCCCAGCTCAAAGACCTCTTCAAAATTCAATTTACTGGGCCATGTAAATTCTCCTCTTTATCCCTGCTACCCATCCCTTCAATAATGGAAGAGATGAGGTAGAGGATTCTGACAATCTTGGCCCTAAATAACTCATTAAACTGGGCACATCTTTTAGTGGAAACATGGTCCCTGTGCTGCAGTCATTCTGGCTGTAATAAACTGTCAACTATCTAGAAACGCTAAATCAAGCCATTCTTCTTGGTTGAGAACAGGGCAGTCAAGGACATTTCCTTTGCTTTCCCAATCTCTCCCTGGTAAATCTGCCAGTGCTCATCCAGAACATGTCTATCAGCAACTAACTGCCTGAGCTTGCACCATTTCTTCTCTAATTTTCGACTTGTGATCGTCAAACACAGAAACTTAGTTGGAAACCAAGGGGCTCTTTGGTGTTCAGGTGAGAATGGACTGCTGCCAGGGAGTCAAATGCCATGGATAGAGTCAGATTCTGAATTACTCAGTACTGGCTCACTTCCGCAGTCAGAAGTGGTATTCTCAGAATTCATATTTAAATTTTCTTTACAAGTAAGCATATTATTTATTGTTACAGTTGGATTGTAGCTATGCACATTTAAATGATTTGTTTGAGATATAGTACTGTGCTAAATTTTCAGTTTCGGACAGAAGAGAATTCTGCAGAACTTTGAAAAATTCTGACTAATTCTGGGGAATTCCATTGTAAACAGAATGGTGGAATTCTATCACAGAGAGGTGACAGGTCTTCTTGCATATCTGTTAGGTTTTATTGAAATGTGGAACATTAGTTCATGAATTTGCAGATTTTCAACAGAATACATTCCTTAACCATTTCATGTAAATTCCAGGGATGTAAGTTAGGGAATTTCTTCAGACATGTACCCATTTACATGTTTATGCCTGGTCCAGACCTGTGATTAACATTAGTTGTCCCTGTTAATGTTTTTAGTTAATGTTCTAATGTGTCCATAAATTTCACCTTGTGCTTCATGAATCAGATCTGAAGAAAGTTTTTTTTAGCAGTAAGTGCAATAGACTATCAATGCCTATCTTCAGGCATGACCTGGGAGAATGCAACAGTGAGCACCATTACAATGCATTGTATACATAAAGGTAGTACGTCCAGGTGATAAAATTACAGTGCATAACAGTGAATCTTCATGAGTGACATAAAATGCAGAATATAAGCATTAACCTCACAACTTAAAGTCAGAGTACAAACCAGCAGACTTAACAACATGGGCAGAGTTATATACAGGAGTTTGTTGCCTACTTAAAGAGGTGCATGCTGTAATTTCTGTGAAAGGTCTATATCACCTGGAAATGACAAAGCATAGGGGGAACAGTATTCCATAACCTAGGTGCAAAACTGAGAAAGACAAATACCAAAATTTATTTTTAGGTTTACGTGTTTTCAGCAGGCCAAGCTCAACTGACTGCAAGGGGTAGAAGCCCCTGACAGGCTGAAGGAGTGAGGCAAGGGAAGCTGACACCTCCTTGGGATGGATATTATTGATGACACCCCCTACTGTAAAATCAGGCAGGAAGGAGAGGGAGCCACTCCAGCTGGTATATAAGTCACAGTGGTATGTTTGGTGATTTGCAGTGAGGCCAAAGTGGCAATATATCCCATTTCTGTAGGGCAGCTCTTGAAGAGGAAGAGAACACAGGCAGTCCATATACTGTAAAAGCTTTGGTAGGAGAATACCATGGTGATGGAGATGTGGGCATTGGGTGTAAGGTTTTGCTAATTTTGTAAGATAATCCTAGCCTGGAATTTATTGCCTTACAAATGCCTGTGATCTGTAACCAAATGTCAAAAGAAGGATCTAAGTTGATTCTGAGGTTATTAAATGTTATTACGGCGAAGGGAGGTTCCATCATTGCATGAAACAGTAACAGGGAATGGACAGCTCTTCCAACTAGGGGCCAATCCAAAAATCATAGATTGTCTTTTTGAAGCATTCAGGATGTGCTTGTTTGTGAGAAGCCAGTTGTGCAACTGCTAGAGGTTTGTGAGCAGTTTGCTGTTAATATCAGCAACAATGTTTCACTCAAGGATAAAACCAAGTCGTCTACATTACAAATGGGCATGATGAACATTATTGATGCACAAGGGAACCAGAAGGGATTCAAGGATAGATCCTTGGGGTACACCAACCTTGGTATGCACAGAGTCAGAGTACATGGACTCAGATTTGGTATGCTTGAACCTATTATGCAGATATCTTATAATGCGTGAAAAGGTCCAGGGTGGAAATTTGGTACTGAATACTTGCTTTATAGACACTGTTGTTTGGTGGTAAGAGGAGACTTAAATGAGGTCCCTGGACTTGCTTATAGAGTATTTATGTCCTCATCACATGTCAGATGTGCAGATTCTGGAACAGCAGTGCATGTGAAACAGGAGTGCTCGACTTGTTACCAGTGTGGGGGTCATACACAAAGACCCCCAGTGGACAGTCGTGACTGGACAGCACAAATGTGCAGAGCATTTACTTATTTAGTTTTTGTTGACTGGGAAAGGAGGGCTAGGCAATTCCATCTATTTCAGCCTTGTCCTGGGGATGACGGGGAGTGTTGATAAAGATGCACACAAACATGTTGAATAAGATTAAGCTATTGGTGGTATTTTTAGTGACTTTACCATTGTGCCAATGCGAACAGGTCACATTAATATATTCATAGGTTTTAGCAGCGCTAAACAGCTTCTGTCACAGTGTTGTTTAATAATGTCACCAAAACCCTAGCCTTATTCATGCGCACAGTGGTGACTGACCCACCTCTCCAGCAGCTAGGTGCCAGCAGTGGACTGGCAGCAGGATTTTACTGTCCTAGGAAGCATTCCCTGATCACCACCATTGTGATATAAAGCTATCAAAACCCACTCCAAAGGTCGGACACCACCCTCTAATTGTCACCAGTGATGTGCAGTACTAGTGCAGTGACCCAATACATGGTGAGTAACCCCACTCCCATTCCTCAGCAAGAACATAGCTATATAACTATAGCCACCCCATGAGAGTATAATGGCATCCATCCCAGATCACCACCCACTGAATCTGCAACTGACCCCTTCCCAATCCACCCACTCATGATCCTCCAACAAACACTGTTCTCACTACCAGCAACAGACATGTCACCATACAACATTAGAAACAACAACCGGGACAGCCCTATGCTCACCACCTCAGCTATCCTTCATCTGAATGACATGAAGTGCTCAGACCTTGCTTGTAGTGGGCAGTGTACCATGTCATCTTGCACGGGCCTATGAGGGATGCCAGCACAATGGCAGATGGTGGCGCTTTCCTCCAGCTTCTGCTTGGTTCCCTGAGGATGCCAGCATCTAGTAACAAACATGCATAATGCCGCACACATGTACAGCTGGTGGCTAGTGGCTGCTCCTCTCCCATTTTATGTGTTCCTACTGGGCTGCCACTAGGCCTCCAAAAGTCTACCTGGTGGCAGTGAAGCAGTGCAGACATCATTCTTTTCCTTACTTACAGAGGAGAAATGTCTGTAGAAAGGTTGGTCCTCCATCCCCTAGTCGTCAATCGAGTGTCGTGTGTCTGTACTCCAATCACAGTCACCAGCATAGTGGGCAGTATCCGTACTACTGTACTACTGTGCCAGTTTGAAATGTACTTGTTCAAGAACATATACACTGCATGATTTTAACTTTTAAAAGTAGTTAACTGGTATTTTCTGTATTAGAAATATTTTTGCTTTTTGCTAGATAGATTTTCTACTTGACAATAAAAGGTAAAATGTTTAGAGCAGCACTCATCATACGTATAAGGCAAAGTCATCATTTTCATAAAAACTAGATGGATCATCACCTGGTACCCCCAATCATTTATATAAAAGCTCCATAGACATAGTATAGGCCACTTTGATGGCATGAAAGCCTCCCATATTTCATATGATGTTCACTCTAGTATATATATATATATATATATATATATCTATAGATATAGATATATATATATATATATCTATATCTATAGATATATATATATATATTTTCTTTATGCAATCAACATTACCTCACTGACATCACAGATGACCAAAAGCAGACACTCACATTCTGACAGAAGGGTTACAAGTGAGTGACATCACAATGAATGAGGTCATACTGCTTAGAGGTATGAACCAGTAAAACACTACATATGTCAGCCTCGAGGAAGAGAGTTGTTTTATGTATCACACTGAAATCTATTGGGTAGAAAACCACCTAATTAGCAAAACAAAATGGAAACACAATTTAGACAAAAAAATTAGCTATTGGCTTCTCTTAAGAAGTGTTTTTGCCACTCCATGGTGCCGAGCAGAGAGGAACCCACTCAGAATGCTGGAAACCCAGGTTTGCACCCCCACCTACCTAGGAATTACAACAAGAGAGACCAAAGGGGAGGATTACAGCATTCACATGGATGGAGGATTTGGCCTGCACTGCTCTTTGAGTGGTTACTGTGGTCAGCCGGTGGAAGCACATTTGGTGGGATGGGTGACCACACATCACTGTGTGTCCTTCCCAGGATGCTGTGAGCAAGCAGACATCATGTGGAAGGGGGTAGAGATGTAGAGAGACAATGGAAAATAGCTCATTCTTGGTGCTGGATGATGGCCCCCATGTGGAGTCCACCAGAGGTGTTGCTAGGGCTGGGCCTCTGGGACTGGAGCCCAAATGTTTTGTCTGGGGCCCTGAACCTTTTTTGTGATTGGTGGTGTACCATGCGGTGTGTGGTAGTGGGTTCTTCCGGTTTTTTGTACTGCCTGCCTGCCCCTCCCTGGGCTCAACCAAGGTCCAAAAGTTAAAATTTTAAAACCCCATTTTCACTGCAGCCCAGCCCACCCAACCTCCCTGACTAGCAAGCACACTAGCAACTCTAAAATAATTATTTTTATTTGCCAATTGCCAGTGGTATGGTAGTAGCACTAGTAACCCCTGAGCCCTGCTTATCACATCATATCAACCACCCAAATGCCCACCTATCACTTGCTTCAGCTTGCTCGTTTTCATTCCCATGGCAACCAATCAACACACAGCTCCTAGTTCTCAGATGTGGTGCTTGATTTGTGAAGTGACCTAGTGATGGCGCGTGGTGCACTCAAAGGCAGAGTGGGAGTGAGTGAAGTCATCTTGGAGGCTGCACAGGCTGGTCAGGAAAATGCACATCAGTCTCTGTCTGAGACTCAGAAGAGGATTGGGAAGAAGAGCCCTAGTAGGGATTAAGGGGTGTTCAGGACTACTTGGGAGTATTTTATTTTTTTACCAGCACCGCGGCACTGCACTAGTCTTCACAATTGGATTGGGGATGGGGAGGGAGCCGGGACACTGGGACAGACAGTTGGGACTTGGACAGTTGCCTTGGACTTGGGAGTTTGGGACTGTCTTACCTGGAGTGAGTGGACTGCTGGAGAGAATAGAGGGACTTCAATCAGGAGACTGTGGAGACATGGAGCAAAGCCAGAGTGGAGAGAGAGGAGAGACAAGACAGAGAGACAGAATTGGATCTGCCATGAAGATGCTAATGCCATTGCCTACCTGCTGTGCCGCTGTTACTGTGCGAGTGAGGTGAGTCAACTGTGAGATCATGGATGCCGGATGGCATGGCAGTGCTGTGACTGTATTTATTTATTTTGCAGAGGGTGGGGGCAGGGGCAGGGCCCTTAAGGGAGCAGCCAAGCCAGCAGTAGTCTGCAGCACAGCACATCACAGCTCACTTTCCCTTATTAGTGCATCAAGTATCATATTTTACTAGTCAGATTATGGACCTGTGTGAGTGTGTGGACAATAATTTCATAAGGGTCACACTCAGGGAGGCCCTCTGCTGGCACTGGATGCCCAGCCCTCCTCAGTGCCTAGCATATTTCTTAAATATCAGTAGATTTAGCCCAGATCTACTGATATTTACAAAATATGCTATTGATTCTATGACTTTTAATCCACAACATGTAGTTTTTGCCTGTCAAGTGACAAGCTAACCAAAAAAAAAGACACAAAATAATGGAAAAGGAATGTGGAAAACAACAAGGCTAAAGTAGCAGAAAATGTGTTATTTTACACGAGAGAGCACCAACATTTCTACAGCTTCTGGGGGCCTAGGTGGCCCCCAGACCCCCAGCCTTTTGTTTGGGGCCCAGGTCCCCAATGTTAACTCATGCTGACGACACCCCTGGAGTCCACCATGCTGCCGTCAGCCCAGCACACCATCCTTGCCCCCCCAAACTGTCACCCCCAATGACACAGATGCTTTTCCCCTGGTGGCAACAGGGGGGCCCCTGGCAGAGACATGTGGGAACATTAGGGGTGTTGGTGAAGCTTAGCAAGTCTGGAGGCTGGATATGACAGCAGAACAGAGGATGGTCTGTTGAGGGGCTGAAGCTTGGGGAGCTCGAAGGATTGGTGCTCCAGGGAGCAGAGTGGTGCAAAAAATAAAAATAACTGCTTTTGTCTGCTATTTTTAATTATATTTGATTGCTTTTAAAGTGAACTTATTGTAAACATTTTATAGTAAAAGAAAGGTAAAGTGGTTGCAGTCCAAAAAACATTATGTATAGTTTTCATACAGTAGGCATTACAGAAGGCATTTCATAGCAATCACTCCTGGAACTATGTTACATCAACTAAAAGTCAAAGAACATTGGCACAAAAGCACTGAGGCACGAGTTACCAAGAAAAGGCACTGGCAATAAAGCCAGGATTCAAAAAAATGTAAAATTACACATCCTCAAAATGCAAAGCACTGCGGGATATATATATATGTATACACAAAACATCATGAAAGCCAAACCTGTCTAAACTATCATGATAATCTACATGTACATCCAATGAGATGTTGCATTATGGGGATATGTGTAATTTTACATTTCTTTGAAACCTTTCATTATTACAAATGCCCTCTCTGGGTAACCTTTGCCTCAGGGTCTTTGTGCCGAGGCTCTTTGACATTTAGATGACTTTCTATTTTGGGCTCCACCATGACCCAAAAACATAAGACAGACTGATGAGTCCTGCGTAGGATGACCATATATTTCTGTGTCTTCTGTTTTTAGCTTTTCCAGAGTGTAGGATATGCCATTTGGCACCATGCACTCTTATTTAAAGTGGAATGAGGTCTAAACTCATTCATGGTGATTTTCATTTATTGCCCGTGATCCTTTGTATTATGTGAATATTTATAATTTTACATTTCTTTCATATAAACTGCTTTTTGTTGCTACTGGCTCTTTAAGTTGAACCAATTAGTGATGTTAGTTTTTATTTTCTTAACCATGTAAGATACACTGGTGTCATCAGACGCCTTTTACAGGTACAACCCAGTTGTGCAAAAAATACAGTGAAACATACAGTACACATGTTATAAAAAATTGTAGAACATTTCAATATAAATTAACATAGGATATTAATGAGAATATAACACTTCAAGCAGAACAGATATATTTATTCATTGCTGAATAACATAGCTCAATTCTTTATAGAATGTAATAAAACTGCTTAGTGATCTAACTGATACTGGAATGGTATTCCACAAAGAAGGGGCCCCAAACCTGAATGATTTGTGATCCATATTTATTAGCATATGATGGAAAGACAAGCATATATTTTGGACAGATCTCAAGTTAACATTTGGAGTAATTGATTGAAGCAAGCATGCTTGTTTGAAGACAATAAGAATGATTTAAAACTCAGGCATTTCAAGCTAAATTAAAGGGCTGTTTTATGACGGTTATTGACCAGCATTTTAGATTTTTGTTTAAAGGATAATTAAAATTGTTCACAGTTTTGCAAGATATTCAAGGGAAAATTGAGAACCATCAGAAGGGATAAATGATGATGTTTGAGGTGCAATCAAAGCCCATTTAAAGTAAGTGTGTCGATGATTCAATGCTTCAAAAATCAAGTAAATAACTGGAGCACTTTTTAACTGAAGAGTCTTTGTGATGAAATTGAAGACTCCCCACGCATACACTTATATTTCTATTTCCTCTTCCCAAGAACTCTGTTGTGTCCTGTGGCACTCCACATTGTGCTGTAGTGGATCTCAGGGTCACAACTGTCTGTTTCTAGCAGTCTAATTTTGTGATCCTCCTGTCGGTACTACTGTAGCCATGCAAATACCTCCAATACTGTAACAGACAAATCTCAAAAACAGGGTTATAAAACACTGAAAATGAGGGCTTATGACACTGTGGCAGGTTCTTTGACTCAAGCATCTGGTATGACAATTGCACTAAATTTTGCTTGCCAGACAGGACTTGCAGGCAGCAGGGGTCAAGGGCACAATGGTCAGTTTAGAGGATTTATAGTGAGTGTGCTCATTTGTGTTAGAGTATCTGTGATAACTTGACACCTATCTCTCTCCAAGGGAGGCAATAATGGGCAACTGGCAGGTTCCTTTGTTTAAAAGTAACAAACAAAACAGTCACCTATGCCTCTCCTTGCAGGCTGGCCTGCAAGCAACTAAAGGAAAGAAAATTGAAAGCCTGCCCAGATCTCCAGCTAGCAGGCCATCTCACAGCACAGTGTCAGTACTGCTGGAGATGGTGCTAGCCAGGACTGAGAACAAAAATCCCTGGTCATTTTATGAACATGTGGCAGGACATCTCAGTCAGCAGTAAAAATGTGCCAACTATGTTTTAGCAGGATGAGGGTGAGACAACAATAAGATGGCTGAAATCAGCTAAAAAACAGGATGTCCCACAAAATCCTGGACAGCTGAGAGATAGCCAGTGAGTCTGTCTTGAGGGGGGGGAGGAATGAGAGCAGGCTGACAATGATGCCACTCCGCTGGCTATTAAGTGGCATTTTGAACATGAAAGGATGCAGCTGCACTGTGATTGGTGTGGTTGCATAGATACAACTACACAACATTTCTGCCCATCAGCCAGGCTAAACAATGACACCAACAGCCTGTTCCTTATTGGGCTGCCACTGACATGCCTTCTACGGCCCCAGCTGCATTGGCAACAACAGTGCCACACTTTCCCACCCCCTTCTTTCCAGGTAGACTCAACATTTTTACTGCAAAAATTTAAAAAGAGGCCATACTTCTTATCTGTGATACACCTATGTAGTTCACATCAAGGTGACTAAAACTGCCTATCTGGGGTAAGCTTACATAGCCTCCTAAAGAACCTATAATGTTCATAATTCTTATGTGGGAGCAAGTATATAGTATGTTTGGCCAAGTAGGAGAGTGAAGAGGTAGGGAATTGTAGAGAAAGTGGCTCAGCTATCTTTCTGAGGGTGCTTTGGGAGATGGCAGGGTGCCAGATTTGCAGGATGTTGGGGTTCCTGGTGAAGGAGCTAAACCACCTTAGACCTGAACTTGAGTGCCTGAGATGTGGACCCATCTGCTGGGGATAGGAACTAAAGTACCACTCCTCCAGCTTTTCCCTAGAGCTTCAGTGAGTCATTGGCATATGGTTGAGAAAGAAAGAAAGAAGGTGGACTGGAGCAGGGAGGAATCCATTACACAGAGTGCACTATTATCCTCTGGAGGCTTTTGGGAGTGGTTCCTAGTGACAGAGTTAAGCACCCACCTAATACATGCCACAAGACTCAACCTACAAGGTAGGTACTTGGTGGGAAGAAGGTGAAGGTAGAGAGTTATTGAATGGGAGAACTCCATTGTGAGAGGGATGGAGAGGCTGGTTGAGGCCTTGGAGCCAGCCAGAAGTAGTAATGTGCTTTGTCTTATAAGAACAGCTGCTGGAATGATACTGCCATGGTTTGACTCTTTAACCAGAGGTGAAAGAGGGAAGACAGATATCATGATCTACCTTGAAAGCAATGATTTCACAAGCCGCAGCATATAACAGAAGTGATATGAGAGAGATTTAGGTTCTTGGAGGGGGAAGCTCAAGGAAGTGATAGACTTGCAGAAGGCTTCTCATAAGTGCTGTTGTTGCCATGTGCAGGTAAGCTAAGGAAAGGTACAATCTTGGAGTTTAACCTGTCGCTAACAGGGCAGTGTAAGGGGAACTATTGTACTAGGTAAGAACCTAGATGGGTTAATTAGGCAGTGTTTAAACTAGGCAAGGTAGAGGGCTACATTGGGGCACAAGAATCAGGGCAGTATCCATGAGGGTATCAAATCCCTTCCCTTAGAGTAAGACAGGGCTGGGGATCTACAAAGGTGACTTAATGGAATAACAAAGGAGAAAAGTATGGTGCTGCTTAGCGGGCATCATGAACACCAGTAAGCAGTGTTAGGGCAAATAATGGAGACAGAGCACAGAAAGCAAGCAGGCAGAAAGGGAGTAGGATGGAGCAAAGCAGAACAGCAAGACAGAACTTCTGGAAGGTCAAATGCATGAACATAGGAGCCTGGGAAACAAAATGTGCAACCATTGGGAGGTTTTGAGAGACTCCAAGTTAGACTTGGTAACCTTTACTGAAACATAGACAACACAGTACCACAACCAGGTTATAAAAATCTTTAGGTACGCTGTTTTCAGAGGGAATAGGAGTTAAGGTAGAGGGGAGGGTGGTGTGGGATGTGAGGGGAAGTATTAAGGCACCTGAATCATGACCCTTGTGGAGGGTACTTAACTGAAATCAGTTGGGAACAGTTGGTGACAGGTAGAGGGGGTGTTGGTAAAAATGATGGTGATCTACAGACCAGCATAACAAAAGGAGGAGACTGACAAGCAACTACAGGAGGAAATTAGAAAAGCAGCAACAGAAGTGGAGATTGTATTAGTGGGAGACTTTAATATGTCACACAAGGACTGGAGTAAGACAATTGCAGCTAGTTCCAGAAATCAAGCACCAGTAGTGCTCTGTATGCAATCCCATCTCGCAGACCCCACTAGATCTGCCTCCACCACCAGGTCCACCAGCTCCATTAGATTTGACCATTCCACTAAACAGGTCCACCCCATCACAGAAATTGCCACCTTAGCCTTGTCTGTTGCCAGGCCTGCCTCTGCTTGCACTGTTACCAAGACAGGCCCTGCCTGCCCCATTAAATCCACCTGTTCCATCAAACTTACCCATACCTTTTAACTTTTATGCCCCTCAGCAGGAACTGACTGCCCTGTCATTTCGTCACCGTACTCCATGGTTTGGATTACATCCTCCGTGGGCTCTACCTGTCCCATTGTCCCAGGAGTGGAGGAACTGTACCCAGAGGTCGAGGACATAGTAATAGCAACCAGATGGATTCATGCTGATATTCCACTCAGCAGATCCTAACAATACAGTTAAGCAATTCAGGCTTAAACATCTATGCTCCATTTTCTGCTTAACAATAAGAAATGTGTTTCTGTGTGTACAAATTTATATCGCTTGATTAATGATAATTACTAATGGGTTTTAGTTTGTTCAATTAACAGCTTAACAGTTTAGAATCTGGTAGATTGTATTTTGCAAGGTTTACAACCTATGTACTTAGTTTTTACTTGTTATATATTTCTAAGTATGATGCTAAAGATAGACTTGTAAATTTCCAGACTAGCTGTGTCTTCGTGAGTCCTGGAGCATGACCCTCTCAAAGTACCAATGAGGGACTTTCAACTAATAAATGTAGACAGTATGTTTTTACCCAATCAGCTTACGGTATAAAAGGTCAATGATAAGTCAACCCCATTGCATTTGTGGTTTGCCTAATTTGCATGAGTGATCAAGGCAGTCAACCCTGTCCCATCAAAACTAATGCCTGACCACAACTTTGCTCTGTCTGGTATACAACTAACCACAAAAAGTGGACAGCTGTTCAAATCTCCATCTAATGTGTGATTTATTAAATGGCATATTTTATAGCAATTAGGGTTTTTCCCCCTGCCGTCTCGTACAACAAGATATTGTGATGTCAAGTCAAATTTACAAATCCAAACAACCTCCTTATATTAAGTAGATGCCTTCAGGTCACGTACAACCTTCAAGACCTAATATAGACATAGACATAGAAACATAGATTTTGACGACAGATAAGGACCGCTTGGCCCATCTAGTCTGCCAATTTCCCTACCTACAGGATAGGCCGCAGATCCTAGTTAACCAACAGCCTATTCCTTTCTACCCCCCACAAGAATTGCCTTATGTCTGTCCCATGCATTCTTGAATTCTCCCACAGTTTTAGACCCCACAACCTCCTCAGGAAGGCTGTTCCATGCATCCACTACCCTCTCTGTGAAATAATACTTCCTCACGTTGCCCCTGAACCACCCCCCTCTATCTTTAAATTGTGTCCCCTTGGTCTTGCATGTCTCTTTTTCTGAAAGATGCTACCCTCTTGGACTTTGTTGATTCCACTGAGGTACTTAAAAGTTTCTATCATGTCGCCCCCCTCCCTTCTTTCCTCAAGGGTATACATATCAATCTCCTTTAGTCTCTTCTCATATGGCTTCTCTTGCAGACCCTGCACCATTTTAGTTGCTCTCCTCTGGACTGCTTCTATCCTGTCTATGCCCTTGCGGAGATGGGGTCTCCAGAACTGGACACAGTACTCCAGATGGGGTCTCACCAACTGTCTGTACAGACGGATAACAACTTCCTGTTTTCTGCTGCTGATGCCTCTCCCTATGCATCCCAGTATACCCCCAGCCCTCCCTACTGCCTTCTCACATTGCTTGCTAACCTTAAGGTCATCTGATATGATTACCCCCAGGTCGCTTTCCTTTTTTGTTGTTGTTACTACCTCCCCCATTGTGTATTCTTCCCCTGGGTTCTTGTTTCCCAGGTGCATTATTTTGCACTTCTTTGCATTGAATCCAAGCTGCCATACTTCTGACCATTCCTCCAACCTTGCCAAGTCCCTTCTCATCCTTTCCATGCCTCCTTGTGTATCAACCCTGTTGCAGATCTTTGTGTCATCTGCAAAGAGGCATACTTTTCCTTCCAGTCCCTCTGCAATGTCACTTATGAAGACATTCAAAGGACTGAACCAATACTGAACCCTGTGGTACCCCACTAGTAACCCCTCTTTCTTCAGAGTGGACTCCATTTACAATTACCTTCTGTGTCCTGTTGTCCAGCCAATGTTTTACCCAGGCTACCACCCTGGGACCCACTCCCAGGCTGGTTAATTTGACTATTAATCTTTTGCGTGGGACTGTGTCAAATGCCTTGCTAAAGTCTAGGTAGGCCATGTCCACATCCCCTCCCTGGTCTACTACTTTGGTCACCCAGTCAAAGAAATCTATTAGATTTGTCTGACATGACCTTTCCATTGTGAACCCATGCTGCCTTGGGCCCTGTGCCCCACTGGCCTCTAGGTACTCAACTATTCTTTCTTTCAGAAGTGACTCCATCACTTTTCCTACCACAGAGGTCAGACTGACAGGTCTGTAGTTTCCTGCCTCTGTCTTGGTCCCACTTTTGTGAAGGGGAATCACATCCGCCTTCCTCCAGTCCTCGGGTACCACACCATCCTCCCATGATTTATTAAAAAGAGTAGCCAGTGGTTTCACTAGTTCCTCCCTTAATTCTTTTAAAATTCTGGGGTGAATTCCATCAGGCCCCATTGCTTTGTCCACCTTCAGTTTTAGGAGTTCTTGCAGAACCCTTTCTTCTGTGAAAGGACTGGGATCGACCCCCCCATCAAGAGTGCTTCTGTTAATTGGATTAGGCACTTCCCCCTCCTCTTTTGTGAATACTGAGCAGAAATATTCATTCAGTATCCCTGCTTTTTCACTGTCCCCCTCTGCCCACCCACCGTTCATTCTATTCAGCCTCACTATCCTTCCCTTTGTCTTTCTATGCTCGCTGATGTACCTATAAAAGGTTTTATCCCCCTAATCATCTAAAAACATCAGAAGCATTTTGGACATTACAGCAATCAAACACATTTAGTTTTCTATATCACTAATCTCCCATTTGCTGTTTATTGGGATTCAATCTCCCATGTATTGATTTAACAAAAAGTATTTAGACCATTGCCAACTTCAGGCAGGTAGGAGTCTCAGAGGGAAGACCACAGGTCCCTGCCACTCCTAGGGCCTCATGGGAACATTGGTTTGCATTGGTCTGGTGAGTTTGATTAACTTTATCTTAGGCATAGGACCTAAGACTGGCAAATCTGTTATTCGTTTTTATTCCTTTTTGCGACTACTTTAGCCTGCACCAGGAATATTATTTTCTGCTTTGCAACTGCTGTTCTGAAAAATTGTAACTGTATTATGAATTGTCATTTCAGTTTAAAACTGTGACGGTCTGTTCATTTTCCTGCCAAAACTAATTGTTTAATTTAATTAGTATTTTGGAAAGACCTTTGAGCGTGAGCTCTTTTACAAAGGTTCCATGTCATGGACTCAAAACTTAAATGCTCACATCAAAAGTAAACAATTTTATTCATGAATCCTGACTTTGGTATTCCTTCTCAGTTTAATATCATAAAACCTAGATCCATGTCTCTAGAAAAAGATAATTTAAATAGTAAAACAGGTTTAGATTTCTGTTTTCTGGGCCATCCTGGTACACTTAAAGTAACTAATACAGTTTATATTCATATGATTAGATATACAGATTTGTTATGACCAAAAATTACTATGCAAACATTTGGGTTGGTGTATCAAAGATTATAGTAAAAAGCACTGGTGCAAAATATATGACTGTCATAGGCACAGACAGACAGATGGTTTTAAAGTAAATATAAAAATATTAAAAGAACTATAAAGGACTCATTGCCCACTAACAAATAAACATGCCCATAAGGAAACTTTAGATTTTAATGAACACAGCACCTTCCTGGACTGAGATCACATAGTCTTGGTCAGTCAGGTGTCAGATGGAATAATAGTGGCAGGTGCCCTAGGTCAAGACTCAAATGACACTCTGCCCACTCTCTGTATTTCCAGTCCAAACAAAGATTATCCTGACCTGGCCCAGTTGGTAGATAATTTACTAAAACACCAAAATCAGTCAGTGGAAAATGCAGAGGACCTGTCAGACTCCACCGGTCATGATGAAAACCATGTACACGAGTCCGACCAGGGGAGTTGTATTGGAGAGTGAAAAGCCATCCAGAATAACCCCTGCTTATCAGTAGAAGCATTACAAGATTGGTTTATAGTTCAAAGAGTTAGGAAATCAACTATTAAAGGGGCAGTTCTCGACCTGGCACTCACAAACAGATTCTTGGCCAGAGCGGAACAGATAGGGGAACATCTAGGCAACAGCAACCATCTTTCAGTGTGGTTTAACACTGTGATAGGGTCTGAGTACACAGTCTTCAGGATCAAGGTACTAGATATCTGAAGGGCAGATTCTGGAGAGGTAATCAAGCTACTCAGAATCAAACTCAATACTGAGACATGCAAGGTAGTGCCTATAGGGCCAAAAAATCCAAAAATACAATACAGATCGAGGAGCAACAGTGTATGACTGTGGAAACGGACCTGGGATGATAATATCAGACAATTTAGAAACAGCAGCACAGTGTAGCAGGGCAGTTGGAAGGTTGAATAGGCTGCTGGGATGTTGTTCTCACCTTGAGTACTGTGCAAAATTCTAGGGCCCGCACCTGAGGAAAGTCAAGGACAAGGTGGAGGCAGTGCAGAGGAGAGTAATAAAAATGATCCGGCACCAGCAGGAAAATATTTTCATGGAAAGGAAGGAAGATCTCAACATGTACACAGTGGTGACAAGAAGAGAGAGTGGAATGTGACAGAGATTTACAAATTCTTCCATAAAAAAAGAAAGTATAGAGCAAGGGGTTGTTCATGCCATGTTAGAACACAAGTACTGGTAGAAACCCCATAAAGCTTTTGGGCTGGAGATTTAAGACAGACATCAGAAAGCACTTCTTCATGGAGATGGTGGTAGAGGGGGAAAAGACTACCAAGTGGGGTGTTCAAACTTAGGTAGGACTAACATATAGGGCTGATAAAGACACTGGAAAAAGAGGAGGGGGGTAAGGAGGAGTGAAGAGCCACTAAGGCCATCACAATTAACAATAGATTATAAGGCTGGGCAAACTTGAAAGGCCTCAATTCCTTTTTCAACAACTGCTACACTTCTGTGTTTCTGTTTCAAGCTGAGGGGTACTAGAAAGGCGGTGGGAGTGGAAAGGAGATAGGACATAATAAAGAAAAGCTTGCCGGATGTCCCAAACGCCTGTCTGAGGCAGGTAGGAAATATTAGGAGCAAGATGATACATAAGTGGATTTCAAAGGAGATGGGGAGGCCATCTAAGAAAAAGAGGTGCCATTCAAGAGGTACAGAGCAAGTCAGAGGAAGAGAACAGGAATTTATATGTCAACAAGTTAAAAGAAGCCAACAGAGTAGTAAGGAAAGCAAAGAGAGGAACAGAACTCAGGACTGCAGTGGGGATCAAGGGGGCAACATGGTCTTTTTATTTACTGGTAAGAAGAGGAAAGCAACAGAAGGAATAGTCAGGATAAAAAGAAGAGGGTGGCTGAAGAGGGGTAGAGGATAATAGCAGGCAAGCTAACATTCAGAAAGAGAACTTATATTTAGTATATATAGAATGAGAGGGGCCTCTACCAGAGTACGGACTCTGCCCAGGGAGTTCGGGAATTAATGTTATAAATATCAGTTGAGAGGATGATTATGGGGCTAAGCTCCCTGAAGGTTGATAAATCAGGGGGCCAGATGGGTTGCACACCATGTGCTTACAGATGTGGTGCAAGTACTTTATTTAGTTTTGGATTACTGGGTAAAAGTGCTAGACAGTAATATGCTTATTTTCTGTCACAGCCCATAAGACTACAGTCACAACACAATGGAGTACAGGTACAGTGAATAAGGATAACGGAATATTTGAAGAAGCTGGAGAAGTAATCTAATGTTTGGCAACTTTGGTTCAGTACATAGAAGTGCAAGATCATGCACATAAGTTAACAAAAATATGCCAAGTGCAGGATGGTTCAGTACTGGGTCCGGTCCTTTTTGAGGTCTTTATAAGTGACATTGCAAAGGGACTGGAAGGAAAAGTATGTCTCTTTGCAGACAACACAAAGATTTGCAACAGGGTTGATACACAAGACAGCATGGAAAGAATGAGAAGGGACTTGGCAAGGTTGGAGGAATAGACAAATGCATGGCAGCTTAGATTCAGTGCAAAGAAGTACAAAGTAATGCACCTGGAAAACAAAAACCCAGGGGAAGAGTATACACTGGGGGGTGAGATACTAACAACGACAAAAATGGAAAGGGACCTGGGGGTAGTTATAGCAAATGAACTAAAGGTAGGCAAGCAATAAGAAAAGGCAGTAAGGAGGGCTGGGGGATAATAGGATGCATAGGGAGAGGCATCACCAGTAGAAAACAAGAAGTTGTTATCCTCTGTACAGACAGATGGCGAGACCCCATCTGGAGTACTGAATGCAGTTCTGGAGACCCCACCTCCGCAAAGACATAGACAGCATGGAGGCTGTCCAGAGGAGGGCAGACAAAATGGTGCAGAGTCTGCACCAGAAGACATACGAAGAGTGACAAAAGGAGCTTAATATGTATACCTTTGAGGAAAAGGGGGGGCGGGATGTGATAGAAACATTCAAGTACCTCAAGGGAGCCAACAAAGTCAAAGAGGATAGCATCTTTCAGAAAAAGAGATGTGCAAGAACAAGGGAGCACAATTTGAAGATAGAGGTGGGACTGCAAAGAGGTAATGTGAGGAAGTATTTTTTCATGGAGAGGGTTGTGGATGCATGGAACAGCCTTCCTGAGGAGGTCATGGAGTCAAAAACAGTGGTGGAATTCAAGAATGCATGGGACAGACAGAGGGCAATTCTAGTAGGGGTAGGAGGAAGTAGGCTGTTGTTTAACTAGGATCTGCAGCTTATCCATTAGGTAGGGAAGTGAGCAGACTATGTGGGTCAAGCTGTCCTTATCTGCCATCAAATTCTATGTTTCTATGTTTCTATGGGATAAGGGTGGAACATGTTGTACAGAGGAAGAAAGGGATCTATTTATATTTATATCTGGAATCCTAAAGTCAACAGCACTACACAAAAAATCAGTGGGAAAAACAAATAGGATGCTGGGGTGCATATGCAGGGCCCTTGGTTGCAGAGGAAAGGCGGTGATATAGCCTCTATACAGATCCCTGGTGAGACCACATCTGGGGTACTTTGTGCAGCTCTGGTGCCTACACCATAAAAAAGACAAGGATAGGCTAGAATATGTTTAAAGAAGGTTAACAAAAAGTATTCAGGAGCAGCAGAGAAGGTTGCCAAGAGGGATGGGAACATCATGAAATGCACATGATGGAGACCAGAAGGGAAATGACTGAGGCATTCAAAGTTGGACAGGGAATTAATGAAGTGGATAGTAGCAAGCTGTTCCCAAAAAGTGCTAACTGCAACAATAGGGGCAACATGGGGAAGGAAATGGGGGGAGGTGGGCTGGTTCACAAAGGATGCCAGGAAATATTTGTTTCATGGATGGGTGATAGACAAGTGGAACAGACTGCCTAATGAAATCAACACTAAAACAGTGGTGTGCTTCACACAGGGGTAGAACAGGCATATTGGGTTAGTGTGGAACATGGGGGGTGAGAGAGGTTTAGTGAGAGCAATGGCAGAGGATCAATAGTGTCCACAGACCATACTTTATTCTAGGTAAGTAAACAGGCAGACTGGATTGGCAACTAGGCTTTCTTCTGCTGTCAGTTGTTACATGTTTCTAACTTGCACACACCCTGATTTTAATAAGGCTGTACACTCTAGTGCCCCTATTCTCAGTTACAATTTTAAGTTGCAGTTGGGAATCTGACCACTTATGACCTTTGGCAACCTTACGACTTCATTAAGCTCTGCTCAGTAGGGTCCCAACCCCTTTGTAATAGGTTGCAAAAGTGTTTGTATCAGTTTGGGAAAGAGGCAGAATCAATATTCAAATTGAGCTGCACGGCATTTCATAATGGCATTGTGGCTGTGGGCTGCCTTCACACAACCAGTAATAGTCCTCTGTGCCTCTGCAGGTTACCACCTGGCACAACAAAGAAGTCACAGGGTGGCAGTAGCCTCAGCCTCAGCTTTCTTTATTTGCTACCATCTGTCTCTGAATGTGTTTATAATGTATTTATTTATGATATATTGTTATATAATTTGTTTTACGGGAGCTTGTTGATAAGTGTGTTAAGTTTTACTGTCTCTCTTATTTCTGTAACCTCTGCAGACTGTACCCAGAAATCTGCTTCTGCTCACAGTAGCTTTTCTAGACCAAACATTGAATAAATAACATAAAACATTTATATGGTTTTAGCTAATCACTGCTCAGAACCACAGGGGCATTCATCCTACATACACTTATCATCTTGTGATGTATTCTTGAACCCCACCACTGTTTTTGCCCCATCGCCTCCAAATGAAGGCTGTTCCAGGAATCCACCACTCTTTCTGTGAAGCACTTCTTCATATCCCTCATGAAGCTACCCCCTCCATATTCGTAGCATGTCCCCTTGTTTTTGAGCACCTTTTTGTCTAAAAAAATAGTTCCTTCTTATACCTTATTTGTCCCTGTGAGGTATTTAAAGGTCTCTGTCATATCCACCATCTCCCTCTTCTGTTCCAGGGTATACATATTGGGGTCCTTTAGTCTCTTCTTATAGGGCTTTGCATACAGACCCTACATTATTTAAGTTGCCTTCCTCTGGACCGACTCCACTATAGATGCGGCCTCCAGAATTGTATGCAGTACTCTAGTTGGGGTCTTACAAGTGATCTCTACAGAGGCAACACATATACTTATATGTGGACTGAGAAGTGTCTCTTTTTGAGTCTGTTCACCCAAACAGCATGAGAAACCAATAAATAAATCAGTCAATAAATGCAGAATGAAATGTCCTGGAATATTCACATCAATGAAGCAACAGCTGGCATTGCACTATTCTCCCAGAACCTATTGGTGCTCAGATATGTGCCATGTTGATGGACCAGAGCACATGAGTGCCTTGCCAGAATGTTATCCACTTCCTAACCTCCATTCACCCAAGTAACTGAATATCTGTTGGTCATGGGGCACGCCCTTCTCTTTACCCACTTAAAGCATTCTTGGAGGGTCCAGTAGTCCCTCCCCTTTTCCCTCAGTTTTAATTAACCTTAGTTGTCTCAAGTTTTGTACTTCTCTAGCCCCCTGTACATGAGGTCCCTGGTAGTCAAGTAGAGCCTTTGGATGACTGTCCATGTCCATGTCCACCTGATCACCAGTTGTGCCAGCTATGACCCCATTGCCACCTGCTTTTAGCAAAGTGGAAACCTGGTAAGGTTTCAACAGCAGATGACAGACCTGTGAAGCCCATCCAAGAATGACACTGCAGGACATTTATATGGTTACCAACACAACTTTCATATAAGCTTGCAATGTCCATAGCTACCCATGGCCTTGTTTGGAAAAGGTATGAATCCTTCCCCACAATGGTTTTTGCTCAATGTGGTCAGTAACCTCGCAGAGTCATAAAGTGGTCTTTGTGATAACTAGACATCATGTTTTGAGACTGTGAACTAGGCTAAATAAGGTATTTCTTGAATTGCAGAAACAAATGCAGTTAAATGTTATCCCGCAAGAAATCATTAAATATAATCGAAGACTGCAGTAATAATGACTCACCCTGGTGGAGGGCATTGTAAACTGCCAGAGAAGTCTTGCAGAATGCACATCAACCTTCATGTATATCTATTTTTGTACTATTCTGTTGTTTTTTTTTAACCTGGATCAAGATCTTCTAACTTTTTCTTTGGTTGGACCACAAAAAGAAATGTGAGCAATGAACTGTGAAAAAACACTCAGCACGTCAAGGATTCTAAAAGAACCAGCATTTATCTCTGCAGACTTGCTTGTATGTAATAATTTATCATGCAATCTGCATTCATGGCTTACTACTGAAAACTGGCATTAGTGGGCAGATCTCTTCAGAAGCTGATGCGGAGAGCAGGATGTGGAGGTTGGGACCTCCCCCACTGCTATTTTCCCCCAATCACACACAAACACACACACACACACACACACACATATCTACATCTGTAGAGTTGTTTGAGAATCACAGAAAATGTAAAATAATGTGCTAACCTCTGCTCCCTTGCCTTTGTAATTTAACCTATTCATTCTTTATACCCTAAATACCTGTGCCCTAATTTTCCTTTTACTAATACTTTCCTGTCACTTACTGTATCTTTGTGATGTGTTTGTACTGTATAAAAGACAACAAATAACCATTTGTCAATCCCAAACATTTCCCGCTTGCATTGCAGTTGTACTGGGTCCTGCATGTGTACATTTTTACAATATATTTACCCAAGATAGTCCAGATGAAATGTAGCATGTCATTTGCAATGGGATCCTTATTTTGCACAGTTTGATGCTGCATTTACCCAGGATAGTATAGGTGAGATGCGATATCTTGTTTTAGTGTGATTCTGCTTTTATATTGTATTTTTCTTGGACAGATCATCTTAGATGCAACATCTCCTTTTCATTGAAGTAGTTCTGTAGGGTCCTGTTTCTACACAGTTTCCTAATATATTTGAGCAGGATAACCCAGCTGAGGTGCAGTAGCTAATTTTCAATGGACTCCTGCCATGATACATTTCTGTACTGTATTGATCCAGAATAGCACAGCTCAGATGCTATCTTGTTTTCAGTGGGATCCTGCTTGTCCTGATTTGTACATTGTGTTTACCAATAATAGCACAGCCAAGATGCAGTATCTCATTTTCAGTGGGGCCCTGCTTTTACCGATTTTATGGCTACAGTGGTTGTAGCCCTGCAGACGCCTTGCAAGCACAGAAGAGTAACAGGGAGCCTACTGCCTACCAGATGGACTTGTGAATAGCGGAGGTGAATGGCAATCACTGCATGTCCACTGCACTATTTTGTCAGCCAGTCGCCAGTGGGACATGACACTGGCCACCATGTCCAAGATGGCTGCCAGAGTTCTCTATGCATGCCCAGTGCACTTGCTCGAGTTGTGCATACTCAGGGAACTCCGATGACCATCTTGGACATTGCAGACTTTGTCACCATGCTGCCAGAGTTCAGTGCACACACACGAGTTCAGTGGCTATCTTGGACATGGTGGCCAGTGCTGTGTTCAACTGGCAACCTCGGCTGCAGCTGTACAGGCTCTGACCATAGTTTGTTATTAATGTATTTACCCAGATAGCCAAGCTAAAAGGCAAGTCACATTTTCAGTAGGGTCCGGCTTTTAATGTCTTTTTCCCAGGATAGAGCAGCATAGATGTGCAGTTCCACAGTCTCTGCTGTACTGAGGTCCTGCTTTCACATATTTTCACTACATATTTACCCAGGATAGACCACATGAGATGCAGCATCTAATTTTTTGTGGTGTCCTCTTTTTACACATTTTTAGATTGTATTTTCCCAGGATAGGTCAGATGAGAGGCAATATCTAATTTTCAGTGGGCTCCCAAATTTCCAACTTAGTTTTTTTTTTTTCATGACCTGATGTTTTGATGAAAAAAGGTGGAATTTTGTAAATCCCATCTGAAAGGCAATTTCACAATGTGCCTGCAAAAATGTGTTTTGGAAGGGTTTTGAAAAATGCCACCTGTCATGTTCATGAGCTGGGGTAACACAAGGGATATTTTGAAAATTAGGGGCCAAAATCTGAAAAAATAAATTGATGAGTAAACATTGGAAGAATTTAATGTTTTTTCATAACATAGTTTTCTTTTCAAATTTTGACCCCAAATTTTCAACATAGTCTTTTTATGACCCCATGTTATGAACAAGATAGGTGGACTTTTTTTAAATCCTGTCTGAAGACGTGGTTTCACAAAGGGCCTGGAGAACATGTTTCAAAAGGGATATGAAAAATTAAACCTGTCATGTTCCTCAGGTGGAGTAACAAAAGAATGATGTGCACATTTGGGGCCAAGATCTGCAAAAATCACAAAGTTATGACTAAATATTGAAAATTCTGTGTTTCATTGTTTTTTGACATTTTGACTCTAAATTTTTAACACTGTCTTGTTATGACCCTGAAATGCAAAAAGCAGCTCAGAGATGATAAATGGCTAGTGCATAGGTAACTGTATATACAAACCAAACAGTGCAGCCAAAAAACTTTGCACTCAGGACCCCGTAATAATAATACCCAAATGTTTTGTGTTGCATCTGCAGTGCTATTGTTTTAACTTTATGCCATATAGCAGTAATAAAATGTTTTACATCACAACAGTCTTTGGTGGCTTTTATTATGGGGTCCTGACTGCAAGGTTTTTTGATTGCGCTTTCTATGACTCCACCTCATGATCAGGGCAGGTGGAATTTTTTAAATCCAGTTTGAAAGGTGACTTTGTGTTCATGGAGCAAATGCAAAACCATTTTTCATCGAATATTTGAAAAAATTATGTCTGCCACGTTCATGAGGTGGGGTAACAAGAGGGCGATGTTGAAAATTGCAGGCTGCAATATGCACACATCACTATGTTATGAGTAAACACTGAACAACTTCAACAATTCTTCACAACATTCTTGTTTTGTGATATTTTTATCCAAATTTTCAATATAGTCTTTTTATGACCCCTCTTGAATATCACAGATGTCATTCATAAAATATTGTCTGAAATGTAATTTTGTGCCACAAGTATAAAAACACATTTTGTCTAGGATTTGAAAAAAATAATGTCATATTCATGAGGTGGTGCAGAAAAATGGTTACTGTATGTTGAATACCTGAGGTCAAAATATTAAAAATGTCCAACATTACAAATGAGTGTTGAAAAACTAAAACATGTCTTCATAACTGTGTCATTTTTATGTTCATTGCGCGCATGCACAAGAAACATATCGCAGCAGGTTTTCAGAAGCAGGTTGTGGAGGCGCAGCACTGTTGTAGCCAATGTCTCCACAGCCTTTAAAGGCTTGGCCGGCTTTTCCCAATGCCATGGCATGCTGCTGCTGACACTAGTTCAGTCAGCGTGCCACAACCTTGAAAAGTTTCAGTCGCTGCAATCAGGGGCTGCCTCGTCATTGCGGTGTCTGCCATTTGCTACAATGAAGGAGCGACCCGTCATTGCTGGGTGAAATGTTCCAAGTGCAATATTGTTTGTGAACATGGCAGCGGCAAGCCGCCGTGTTCACAAACAATATTAAGTAACCCACAGTGCCGAGGGGGTGCCCAATCCCCCTCGGCAGCATGCGCCCCCCCACAACAGTTTTTTTTTGCCAACGGGGGCCCCCAATCCCCATTGCCTTCAGTGTTCATGCCCTTTGATGTTGCCAAAGGTGGAGCCCACTCCCTGTCAGCATTATGTCCCTCCCCAGTTTCATGTGCCGATGGACAGCCCATCCCCATCGGCATAATGTCCCCCCACAAACACCCAGAACATTTGTGCCGAGGGGGTGCCCAATCCCCTTCAACTCTTGTGCCCCCCTTTAGTGCTGACGGGGTGCCCAATCCTCATCTGCATGATGTGGCCCCTTCCCTTTTGTTGTGTGCCAACAGGGGTGCCCAGTCCCCCATCAGCTATAGCTGCCTCCCAAGAACGAGTCCATTGGCATGCTGGGAGCCCACCTCAGCATGCCACATGCCCCTGAAAACAAAAAACAGTCCCACAATGTCTTTTTTTTTTGACCTGTGAAAAGGAAAGCGGTCCCTCGGCGGTCTCCTGCCCCCACAACCCGCACCCACTCACTGTGGACCCTGCCTCCCCACCCCCCTCACCCCATACTTTCCTCCGGAGTCCAGTGCAACAATGTTCGGTGTACCAGAAACACGTCTGCACTCTTCAAAGCTGACCGTGAACTGAGGAAATGCTGGTAAGCTGTATAATGGAATAAATAGTTTTTTTCCAACTTTGATGCATATCTCAGTCATTCTTTGGAATTTTGGCACCAGATTTTCAACATGGGGTTTTTGGGACCCCCCCCCCCCATGAATTCTGGCAGTGTCATGGTGTTAATTGGCCCAGAAAGGTGATTTTGCGGTCACTGCGAGGAATCACCTTTTGGGGTCGATTAATGAAACAACAGTGCCAGTGTTCATGAGGTGGGCTCTCAAAAAGCCTGGGTTGCAAATTTGGTGGAAAAAATCCAAAAATTGACTGTTTTACAAGTGTGCACTGCGCAGGTCCTACGCATGCTCGTAACTTCGCAAATTTGCAATATTTTCACACCAGATTTTTAATATTGGCATTTTTTCACACCTCCTTGTGAACAATACATCTGTCATTGTTCACATCCTGGCCAAAATGTGTTTTCGCACTTCCGGCGCAGAATAGCGCATTCACTGTGGGAAATCAGTGTTCGGGACAGATTAAGAAAATGACAGTGACACTGTTCGTGAGCAGAGGTCCTAAAATCCCTATGTTGAAAATTTGGTGATGAAACTCCATAACATGACTGTGTTACAAGTGTACGTTGCGCACTTTCCACACACCCTTGTAACTTTGCAGATTTGTAATATTGTCATGCCAGATTTTCAACAGGGGAATTTTTTTCACTCCTCCTTATGAACAGTACAGCTGTCATTTTTCACATCCTGGCTAAAATATGTTTTTGCACTCCTGCCGGAGAATAGCACGGTTGCTGTGGGAAATCAGTATTTGGGACAGTTTAAGATTGAGCGAGTGAGAGGGGGGGAGTGACCGAGCTCAACTGAGCTCTGTCAGGACTGCTGCGGATTTCTTTGTAGGCAGAAAAAGGCCCCAACGCAAGAGCCCAGTACAAAAGGGCAACCTGCAGCACTGGGAGAAACAGAACGAGAGAGTGAGTGAGGGAGGGGGAGCGCTGTCAGGACTGCTGCGGATTTCTTTGTGGGCAGAAAAAGATGTCACTGCAGGCAGGGGCCCAGTACAAAAGGCCAGTCTGCAGCGGTGGGAGAAACAGTATGAGCGAGTGAGACATGGGGACTGAGTGAGCTCAACGGAGCTCTATCAGGACTGCTGCGGATTTCTTTGTGGGCAGAAAAAGGAGCCAATGCAGGCAAGAGCCCCATACAAAAGGACATCCTGCAGCACCAGGACAAACAGAATGAGCGCATGAGAGAGGGAGACTGAGCAAAATCAACGGAGCTCTGTCGGGACAGCTTCGGATTTCTTTGTGGGCAGAAAAAGGAGCCCAGTACAAAAGGCCAGCCTGCTGCACCAGCACAAACTAAATGAGCAAGTGAAAGAGGGGGAGTGAGCGAGCTCAATGGAGCTGTGTCGGGACTGCTGCTGATTTCTTTGTGGCCAGAACAAGCCACCAACACAGGCAGGAGCCAAGTACAAAAGGGTAGCCTGCTGCGGTGGGAGACACAGAATGAGTGAGTGAGGGAGGGGGAGTGAGTGAGCTCAACGGAGCTCTGTTAGGTCTGCTGTGGATTTGTTTGTGAGCAGAAAATGCAGAAATGCAGGCAGGAGCCAAGTACAAAAGGGCAGCCTGCAGCCCTGGCATAAACGGAATGAGCGAGTGAGAGAAGGGGAGTGAGCGAGCTAAACGGAGCTCTGTTGGGACTGCTGCAGATTTCTTTGTGGGCAGAAAAAGACACCAACAAAAGCAGGAGCCCAGTACAAAAGGGCAGCCTGCAGCACCAAGAGAAACAGAATGAGTGAGTGAAACAGGGAGAGTGAGTGACCTCAATGGAGCTCTTTTGGGACAGCTGCGGATTTCTTTGTGGGCAGAAAAAGGTGCCAACGCAGGCAGGAGCCCGGTAGGGCAGCCTGCAGGCGCCAGGAAAAACCTGGCAGGTGGTGGTGAGGAGAGGGGGTGAGCGAGCTCAACGGCGCTCTATCATTACTGCTGCGGATTTCTTTGTTGGCAGAAAAAGCCGGCAACACAGGCAGGAGCCCAGTACAAAAGGCCAGCCTGCAGCATCAGCAGAAATGGAATGAGTGAGTGAGAGAGGGGGAGTGAGCAGGCTCAATGGACCTGTGTCAGGACTGCTGCAGATTTCTTTGTGGGAAGAAAAAGCCACCAACAGAGGCAGGAGCCCAGTACAAAAGGGCAGCATGCAGCGCCAGGAGAAACAGAATGAGTGAGTGAGTGAGAGAGGGGGAGTGAGCCACCTCAACGGAGCTCTGTCAGGACAGCTGCGGATTTCTTAGTGGGCAGAAAAAGGGTGCCAATGCAGGCAGGAGCCCAGTACAAAAGAGCAGCCTGCAGCACCAGGAGAAATAGATCGAGCGAGTGACAGAAGGGCAATGAGCGAGCTCAATGGACCAACGCAATCAATATTCAGCATTGACAAATGATTGTTTTTAATTTTTGACCCCAAATTTTCAACATAGCTTACTCCATTTTGGTTCTCCTGGATCTCTCAGCAGCGTTTGACACCATGGATCATGGGGTGCTGCTCAACCACCTGTGTTTTTTCTGTGGACTGAAGGGGGCAGTCTGCAGTTGGTTTCGATCTTTCCTTGAGGGCAGATCACAGAGAGTGGTGTTGGGGATTTATTCCTTGGCCCCTCACTGGCTGCCCTGTGGGGTTCCACAGGGTTCGGTACTGTCCCCCATATTGTTTACGGTGTATATGCTTCCATTGGGGGACATTATAAGATGGTAAGGGTTGAGTTTTCATTGTTGTGCTGATGACTCTCTGCTCTATCTGTCTTTTGCACCTGAACCGGAGTCTGATTCCATCACAGTGTTTAATAACTGCCTACTGGAGATACAAGAGTGGATGAGTACTAGTTGGCTTCGGTTGAATTCAGAAAAAACTGAGGTATTGGTGGTGGACCCTGGAGTGAGGACAACAGGGGTTTGGGTGGGGAAACCCTCAGGTTTATATCTTGGTGGGGACCTTCTTATGGCCTCTGTCCAAGTGCGTAACCTGGGCATGGCATTTGATGAGGGCCTGACCATGAGGGCGCAGGTGTCGGCTGTACTCAAGTCTGCCTTTTTCCATCTAAAGAATATAGCCCGGGTGAAACACTTGGTTCCACCCGAAGATCTTCCTACCCTGGTCCACACCTTTGTCACCAGTCATTTTGATTACTGCAATGCCCTCTATCTAGGGCTGCCAGGGGTGGATATCTACCGCTTGCAGCTTGTGCAGAAGGCGATGGCCAGGTTGTTGATGGGAGTTTCTAGATCTAGCCATATAACACCTGTGCTGCGTGAACTGCACTGGCTGCCTATACAGTGGCAGATCTCCTTCAAGGTCGTATTGCTGACCTCTAAGGCCCTACATGATTTGAGACTTCACTACCTGAAAGAACTCCTGGTGCCTTACTGCCCTGCCCGCTCACTCCGATCCTCTGATGAAGTATTGCTAGAGATACCTAGGGTATACTTAAATACATCTGGAGGAAGATCATTTGCCTATATGGCACCTACCCTGCGGAATTCTCCTCCTCATCAGATACGAGATTGTCTGATTGTGGAAAGTTTTAAAAAACAGTTAAAAACATTCCTTTTTAACCAAGCATTCTCTGGGATTTGATAATTAAGGGTTAGTTATGTTTATTCATTACATTTATTGTTTTTTCATATGATTTGTATTTAAAGTGTTTGAATTATTGTAAAAGTGCCCTGAGCTTGGGAAGGGCACTTTAAACAAATAAATTTTACTACTTACTTACTTTACTTATTTTACTTATGGGCCCCAACACATGCATTCAGTAGGTGAACATTTTCAAATCCTGGCAAAAAGGTAATCTTACAGAGTGACTAAGAAATCTCGTTTTCAGCTGGATTTGAACAATTTCACCTACCTTGTTCATGAGGTGGTGTCCCAAAAAGGCCATGCTGAAAATTGGGGGGGAAATACTTAAAAAATAGTACTTGCAGATATTATTTGTTTATGGTGCTCTTCCCCGGAGGCTCAGGACACCTGTACAAAATAGAGATAGTAAATAAAATAATAAATATCTACCTATATAACGACATAAACAATATAAAATTACAATAAAATCAATCCCTAAGAAACTGACTCTTGACAAAAAATAACCATATCACACTGCACATAACTTGGATGGTCATCCACGGCTACCAGAAGTGACTATTAATCCCCCAAATCCTGGGAAAATAAAAAAAGTTTTGAATCCCATTTTAAAGACCTCCACTGAAGAGGAATCCCTCAAAACCCTTTGAGAGAATTATGTAATAGAGGACCAGCTACTTCAAAAGATCAGTCCCCCAAGGTGTTCAACCTTGCCCTAGGTATCAGTAGGAGACGTTTCTCAGTGGGCAGCGGGGGGCATGCCGGACTACAGGGTAGCAGGAGATCGTGCAGGTAGCCCGGGTGTAGCCTGTATACGGCCTTATAAGTTAGTAATCCAACTTTATAGGAGCTATGTCACTTCACTGGCAGCCAGTGTAGTTCCCAAAGCACTGGGGAGATGTGAATTGACCCCGAAAGGATGGTGTATTTTGTACCAACTGCAGGTGTTGTAACGACAAATATCGTAAAGGTACCACAAGAATTTGCTGTCAGGAAATTGTATTGTCAAGACACCTGTGGCATGCCAGATCTTACAGTAGCATTGCTCCTAGTGTTTCTCACATTTAAGTCCCTTTTCCTGTATATTTACTGTTGTAACTCCATGGAGCCATGGATCAACACTCTAGTGAAATTCATGTGATGGAACAAAATAAAACTGAATAGATTATGTTTGGCTTCAAACTTACAGTCTCTTGATTAGGAGGCAGTAGAACTTTCCACTATGCCACAAAGCTGGCACAACAAGGAAACTCAGCTCTTTAACTGCAGAGGTTAAAACCCTACAGGGAGGAGAAACCAGGTTCCTGACACATCAATTTTCTCACAGGAAAATGTCGGGAAAACACCATATGGGAGTTCCTGACAGGATGTTTTCCTGGCAGTAAAATCTCATGGTACTTTTTCAATCCTACCACCATAACATACCTCCACTGACCCTGAGGTAGGAATAGCAGTATAGAAATTGAGCCTCAAGGTCGCAAAAGCATGCACCAGTGAGGGCAAGTCTTCTTAGGGGATAAGAAATTGAATCCAGATGATATTCCTAAAATGGTAAAAGGCGTCCCAGACTACTGTCGACACCTAAGGCTCAAATGTCAGTCCTTCATCTAAAATGACACCCAGATTCTTAACCTTTGCAGCAGCAGTAAGTCTGGAAGTACTGAGACCAAGTCCCATGTCCCTCCCGGTTGCTGATGCTCCCCCATAGGACCTGGTTCAATCACCACTTCATTTTTGTCTGGGTTAAGTCTTAGCCAGTTCAATGACATCCAGCGCCGGATCTCAGTCAAGTACTGATTTAACACTTCCACAGCACCCTTTGTCTCAGGTACAAATGACAGAGAGACAGCTGGGTATCATCTCCTACCCAGGAGTAGCAAGTATACCTCAAACAACATGAGCAAAAGGACCAACCCCTGAAGAACACCATTGCTCCAGTCCACCGGAGTTGAGGAACAACTTCCCATCACAACTTCCTCTGTCCTGCCCATGAAATAGGACTCAAACCACAAAATGACTTTGCCAGTGAGTCCTACATCCTCCTTGAGTAGAGCCAATAAAAGCCCATGGTCCATGTTATTAAATGCTGAGGAGAGATTGAGGAGGACAAGAATTGACCACTCTCCTGTATGTCTGTCCCTGAGCAGGACAGTGTGCACCCTGACCAACACAGTCTCAGCGATGTGCTTTGATGTAAACCCAGACTAAAGAGACTCATAAATGTTACAGGTCGCAAGATGTGCCTTAAACTGCAGCGCAATCACCTTCTCAATAACCTTGCCTAAAAATGGCAGATTAGAGACAGGTTGGTAATTTACCAAGATATTCGGGTCTAATGATGTTTTTTTCAAGACGGGTTTTTAGCAATGCATTTTTGCAGATGAGAAGATCCCCTCTGAAAGGGAGCACCTGATAATCTCAACAAACACTGGGCCCAACCAGGGGCATAGCTAGCTTTTTTGAAGGGGGAGTGCAGAGACTGATAAAAGGCCTGGTCATCCTGAGAAATACTTAACCAATAGGCCGGGGATCTGGGGGCCACATACACCCCCAGAAGTTATGAGGTTTTAGATGCACTCTGGTGCATTTTGACGGTCATTTTGAAACTTTTTGGCTTCTTTTAAAGCTTTCTTTGACTTGTTGCAAACATCAGATCTCTCTACTGTACCAAAATGACTATCTTTTCAATTTCCTTTTTAAAACTGGCAATATTAAGACAATCTCTTGATTAAAGTCAAGGAGCAAAAATTGCATACTTCTCCCATCTAGACAATTCAACTATAAATGCTTCAATTCAGCTAATAAAGCCATGCATTTTTGAACCCCAGAATCAAACAAGTTACTGTGCATCAGCAATCTCTACAGAATGTGAGCAATTGTAACATTGGGAGGGCTTTAAGCCTGAGGTTTGATGGGTGGAGCAACTACATCACTCCCTCATTGGGCTTAAAACACCTCTCATCCTGGGCCCCTCCAGGATTCGTTTTTTCGTTTTGGCTGGAGGCGCCTCTCTTACTCCTCCTCTCTCTCAGCCGAACACAGTACAGATCCTGAATGGGACATTTCTGAAACAGTCTCACTGCAGCATTTTCAGTTCTTTTGTTTACATAATTCTTCCCTCTTTTCCCAACTAAACGAGTTGTCTCATTTAACCCTTGTCCTTAATCTTCCCCTTGTACCTTTCCACTGGAAATACCATTTCATTTTCTGTGACAACACCTGCATCGCTATCTGTCTCCAGGTTATCCCCCTTATTCATAGCACACAATAACTTTCCTGCAGTGGTCACCATGCTGCTGTCCTTCTCTGTCTGCTCGGTTTCTACATTCAGGTTCTCACTGACCTGCTACCCGTGTGCTGCTTCTGCCTGGCACTGCGTCAAACTCCAATCTGGGTCAGGGTTCCACTGTCCATCTGGGCCCTGTATCCACTCCTGACAAAGCTTGTTCGGGCAACCGATTCTCATCTCCTGGTTCTGGTGTAGCAACGTGACACATCAGTTTAATATGTTCCGCAGTTGACTGGGGACCAGACTGAGTTTTCTCACTTCCAGGCTGTTCAAAGAGCATCTCTGCAACTGTCCTGTGCCGGCAGCTTATCCAGAACATGGAGTACCTCATCCTGAACCTTGCTAGGTACTGTTTTGGCTTGAAAACTGCTCTTCTTCGGCTCCTTGTTTCCGGTTGCTTTCCTTCCCAGCACCGGAGCATCTGGGTTGTGCTCTGTGCGGTTTGCAGTGCACTTCGCTAAGTCAGTAGCATATATCTCTTTCCCGTCCTATCATTGGGGCTGCATGTGTAATTAAATTTCCCTCCCAGACCTACTGGGGCATAACCATGATGATTGAACCTGCTTTCAGCCTAATCCCAGGTGCTGGGGACACAGATGTGAACCAACAGTTCCTGACCCTTGAAAAATCCATTTCTCAGGAGGAACAACACAGTTTCTCTAGACAAATGCTATTTTCCTCTGGCAAAACTTTGTGTGGCTTCCATGCTGAACTTCACGGTACAGCAAGGTTGGGAACGTGACTTGCTTATTTCTACTTAGAGTCTGTTTTTGGTTAGTCTATTCTTTCTCAGTTGTTTTTCTTTCAGCATTGTCTAAGTTGATATTTTTTCATTATGGATGGGTGTAATTTCTTGTATCTGCTTTATATCTTCCGTACCTCTCTTGTATTTATTTATTTTATTTATTTATTTTTGGTTTTCCCATTTTTTTTAAACAAAAAGTCCCTACTCTCCTTCCAGCCACGTCATGGAATCTTACCAGTCCTCCGAACCCATTACCAGAACAGTCAGATGATACCTCAGTTTACTGTTTCATCCACAACATGGCATCTCTGACAGCATAGCGTCCTCCTCATACCATGCTATTGCTGGGGTACTGGTATGAGAATACAAAAACAAAAGTGTCTCTTTGCTCCATGTGAGTTTCTTGCAGAAGCAAATGGCCTCCCCCTTATTCTTGGAGGGTTTTACAGTTCACGTGCTGCTTGATCAGTCACATCCACATCCTTTGAGGAACATCCTCACTCAGCCTCTGGTATGTTTGCAGTGGCCTGTGTCTGCCCCTGTTTCTCCTGGGCTCCAGTCTTCCTACTCTGTCATCCACACCTCCTCCTGCCTTGCTACTGCCCCTGGCTAGCCTGTTGCCCCATTGCTGGGGGCTGGCTGGATTTCTCCGTCATCATTTGTTGTTTAATTTCCTGTCTCCACTGCTGCCCTCATGGTTCTCCTGTTGCATTGCCCAATCAGTGTCCTTCTCTTTGCCTCCTCTGCTATAATCCATGCATTTCTTTGGGATTTTATTTCTATCCTGCCATCACGTTCCCTACTCGTATCTTTCTATTTCGCCCATGTGTGTCTGGGTTCATGAGTACGGTTCTCCTTCTCTCATTCTGACCTCATATTTCATCTGTTTCCTTCACTCATCCCTTTTACCTCTCATCAAATCCTATGCTTCCTAATCAAAGTGTTGCTCTTTGGCAGTTCTCATCCCGTACCAGCCATCAAGGCTTCACTCCAATCAAGGCTTCACCCCTTCACTGTACCTTGTCCATGTCATACCTCAGGATTAGTTTCTCTTTGGTTCCACTGTTTACATCACTTACTAGAGTATTCTCTTCCTTGAATTTCCTCATCTTTGACTAACATGACGTATTGTTGAATATCTGATCTATTACCCCATCTCATTGGACCTGCTCTTATATTTCCATTGATCTATCAGCGTACCTCCTACTGACTTCTGTACTCCTGGATTCTGTCTATCATTGTCCTTTGTCTTTTCCTACCTCATTTTCACTGTGCCAGCCTTCAAGGCTTCCCTCCATCTTCGTCCGTGGTCTATTTCCTACCTCATCTCACCTCACTTGTTCCGTCCTCCAAGACTTTCCTCCGTCGTTGTCGTATTAGTTTCTGAGTCTCCCTCCTCACTTCACTCCACCTCATGTGGGTCTATTCCATCGTATCAACTGCTATCCCTCCTCCAACAGCTGCCCATGGCTGGCATCTCTGGCTCATCCGACCTCTACCTGGGACTCCTCCATCGCATTGACTTTTGAGCATACTCTCTATGGTCCATGCTACCTCGACATCGACCTGTTCTCCACTCATAACATGCCTTCCTGTCCATTGTCCCTTCACTGGAGGCCGATAGGCTGCTATTCATCATCGTTCAAGGTTCATCCTTTCTTGATTTTGAGCATCTATTTCCAGACATTGCCTGCATCCTGTGACAGCTGTTCTTCTTAGGACTAATTCTCTCCATGCTGCCTTGCCTCGTCCTGTTCATCTATTGTGTCACTCCATAAGTTTACCTCTCTTTGACTCCTTTCCTGTGGGCTTGTTCCTAATTTACCTTAAGCCAACACAATCATTCCTGTATCACCTGTAAGGGGGGAGCCTTCCTCTAGGGTTCCTTGTGTTGTACCCCAACAGGGAGGTATATCCCACAGATAGAGAGGCGGAAAGCTACAAAGCAAAGCAAGTTACACAAGCATCATCTCATCTCATCCATTTGCATAAGCACAATGAAGTATTGTTTAAACCTGAAGCTTGACAGTTAAGTAGTAATGCTCAACAGGGTGTGTGTCATGCTGGGATAATGTCACGCCTCAGGTGGTTGGGCACGAGGCCCCAGGCCAAGTGCGTCCAACAACTGAGGCATGATGTTATCCCAAACGACACACACCCTGGAGGGCATTATTGCAATTATACAATGGCTCATTGTTATATGTAAAATAAAATAAAAATTTTAAAGAATGTTTTGCATTACTGTGGAAAAATATGTTTGTTTCTTAAGAGGAGATGCAAAAGAGATGCTCTGTAAGGTCATCTGCCTTAAGCCCATCTGCATTGGTTCACAGTGAGGCTGAGACTAGAGCCGTGATGTTGTGCTTGGATAACATCACAGGTCCAGTCCCAGACTGACCAATCAGAGACCAGGATTTTTTCTCGCCATTGTATAATGACCCTTAAATTCCATCAGCATGTCATACAGAACCATTTTAGTAATTCATAACAAAGCAAAGATGTACCAAATACATTGCAAATACAGTGTATCAGAGCACTGTTGGTGAAGACTGGATGCCATCCAAAACTCTGCCAAGGACCACTGACTGCTAGTGCGACTACTCAACTGAACACTGTTGGGTCATAACAGAAAACTTGCTGAGACCAAGGATCTAATAGAGGACATTATGTCTGAAAAGAACTGAGCAAACTCCTCACACTTTGTAACTGAAGCAGCCTTCATGGGCTCCAAATAGGCTGGATGAAGAAGCCTGTCCACCACCAGAAGAGCTATGCGGGTCAGTCCCTTCTGGTTGCTGTCACCCTGGACAGGAATTCTACCTTCTTATGAGAGACTGCGCTTTGATATTCACCATAGTGAATTTTGAAAAACAGTTTGTCCTCTTCAGCACCCCATCTTCACCAACAGTGCTCTGACCTCCACCCTGTTGCTTTCATTGCTCTTAGCTTGCTGTCATACCATCGAGAGCCAAAGCATGAAACCAGTGGGCATACGCAGACTGGAAGTGTCAGGTTAAACTCCCCATTGCCCTATTATAGGCCACCACATCTTTTGCTGCACCCCCAGAACATGCCTTCAATAGACCCAAGCAGACCAGTACTGCCATAATTCCATCTGGTCTAAGCCCTCATAAAGGACAGTACTGGACCATCTCCATAGGAGGTGGACTTAGTTCACTGCTGTTTCATTATGGATTGTAAGACTGACAGTATGAGATCTATATGTTCCTTACTGGGCATATCTCTCCAATAGATGCATTACTTGTGTGAATAGGAAATCTGCAGGGTTGTTAATTTTAGAAATTATCTGGTATTCTCTAGTAACTTCACTGCAAATACATTTTTTTTTACTTGCTTGGATAGTGGCTCTGGGATATAATTTCTTGATTTTGGCTGGGTCCTGGCATACCAGGAGCCATAGCATTCACAGCTGGGCCCTGGCACACCCAGATCCTGGTGTCATGCTGCTCAATGTCAAGGTTTTTTTATTCCCCCCCGACTCCCAACCCCTGAGGGCACCTGCACAAAGGAAGTAAGTCCAGACTGGCAACATGTTGGTGCACACTGCAGCCAAGTGCCTAACAGCATCCTCCCTTTCTGACTCCAGAACTCTGGTACTGCTGCCCATGCTTCCACTGGCAACAGTGCTAGGGTGCTGTAGGAGACCTTGTTATCCCCCCCTCCCCCTCAGAGGAGGAGAGCTTTCTCTGGGATGCTCAATCCTCCTCCTCTATCCCCCCAGCCATCTCCTGACGACAGAGGATCATTCCCAAACCCATGTCGCTGGTGTCAGGAGCAGTTGATCTACTGCTACATTGATGGGCCAGCACTGCACAAAGTTTTCAAAGAGACTTGCAGGCATCTTAATGTAATTCATTATATCATCAAGTCTAAAAAAATCTCTTTCTGTGTCTCCTGTTAGCATACCTGAGAGTGGAGGTGATGAAGGTTGTGAGATCATGTTGTGTCTGTGTGCAGGGTAGTAGTGAGTGATGGTGTATGTGCGTGTGTGAGAGTGTGTGTGTGTGTGTGTGTGTGTGAAGATGGGAATGGGTTTGTATTGTTGCATGCAAATCTGTGCAGGATCGCAGGAAGGTGAATGTGTTTGTCTGTGGATAAGTGATGTTTTTTGAGAAAGCATGTATGTGTACAGTATGTGTTTGGTGTTGGGATGCTGGTCGCCATAGTGTGAGTGGGGGAGTGCAGGTGAAGCTAAGGATAGTGGAACAGTGTGCATGTGAATCTGGACAGATGAGAGAGGGGGTGGCAGAACCTGCCTGAGTTGTGTTTGCAGAGGTTATGGTGGGTGTGTGTATGATGAGATTGTTTATATGTAGAGGGGAGGGTGGGTATCATCATATCTCTCAACCTTCTGTAACTGAAATGAGGGACACAGATTCTGTACTGAAAAATGAAGGACAATGAGGGTTATTGACCCACATAACGAGTGACACATCCTCAAATGTGGAAATACAATCACAGAACTCTGGAAATCTGTGTTCCTGTGTACCTCATTTATTTTTGATTTAACACGTTTCAATGTTATGCATTTCTGATTTAAAGTCAGAATTTCCAGCACATTTTATGGGTGAGCAGCACCTTTTCCATGAGGAACAGATGAGGGACAGATCAATGTTGAGGTGTAAAATGAGGGACATTCTTCTTAGTCAGGGACAGTTGAGAGGCCCAACTATTTATTTTGTTTTTTGCTTACTGGGTAAGCTAAAAAGGTGATGATTTTATAATGATGAATTATGAATGATTATTATCAATTATTTTCAAAGATTGTGTTCAAGCTTCAGAAACCATCACTGTGATCATAATTAGCAATAATTGAACATGAATGTTAAACGGCTGCCAGTCAAAAAGCATGAGGTTATGGAAATGGTGATTGTGATTAATGATGATCTCTTATCATCATGATTTGTCATGATTGACCATGGTCGAGATTACTGTAATATAATAACTGGTCAGCAATTTTCTCAATGGTGTGAACCAGTTATAATTTGCCATTATAACCCATGGGTTATATCGGTGAACACACACCCAGTCACTCAGAAACAGCCGTTCCCTCATTGGCTGTTCATCTCGTCCTGGGCAGGCTAATCGCTTTTTCAAACATGGTGTTCCGTAACCTGAATAACGAGGAGCCGCCAAATGGAGAGTTTATGTAGCTTTTCTTTTTCTTCTGACCAGTTCCACAGTCCAGAACTTAAAAACTTTAAAACAAAAAAGGTGTCTACTTGATTCTGCCATTCAGCAGCAGCAGGAGACAAGAACTGCCACTGACACCGGGGAAGGGCTCCGAGTCTGACTTGGCTGACTAGGGTAAGTGCTGATCACGATCTCAATCTAAACTTTCAGCTGTTTGCCAAAAAACACAAGCTGAATTAAATAAAAACCCCTACAAAAAAAAAAGAAAAAATCTGGAGGACAGAAAAAGACAATATGTGTGTGTGTGTGTGTGTGTGTGTGTGTGTGTATGTTTTTCTCAGTGTCGGTGAGACAGGGTCACAGTACAGAAAAATAGGAGAAAATTGATGACCAGCAATTATCAATAATAAGAGATGGGGAAGTGTTCTAAATTTGAAATTAATGGTTGTCCTTAGTGTGGGATGCCTTAATAAACCCCTTGGGCTTCACCCTCAGGGTTTTGCAGCATCCACACTGTAGAGCAACATTAATTTCTCATTAAACACACTTCCCCATCCATTATTGTATATATATTTGAAAAAATAAGTTTACATTTTTTTCTATACTTTTGGTATTTATCTTGTCTTCTATTTAGGCATCTTTGTCAGAGTTATCAGTTATAACACATCTATACAAACATACTGCTTCAATTATGCTTACTCTGCCACATCACTTCTTACTAGTGTTATAAATATTACTATATGTGACGTGGAACCTTTGTAAAGGAGTCTATGACTCAAAGGTATTTCTGATTCTTATGAAATAAATAAAATAGAAATAAATAAATAAAGGCTTAAATTGGTTTATACAGCTCTGTTCAGTGGTTCCTTTTAATGTTGTGGTGAGTTCTTACAAGTACCTGGTTTGTGCTCAAAACATTTCTTAACATCATGCAAACTGATACTGACAAGGCAAAACTACATTAAAAATAGAAAATTACCATTGTTTTGGTCGGTAAACTCTTCTTTCAAAATATGCAAATTAGTTATGAAAATGTGTAGGTTATTATTTATTAGTTGTTCTTTGGTGACCAGGTAGGTACACAAGGCAACTGATTCCCTATTTTCATGAACAACCTGGGAGAGTACATTGCACAAGAAAACAGCAGGTCAAAAGCATTAGTACATTAAGTCAAGCAAGAATACACATACATTGTCAAGCAAGAACACATGTACATTGTCGAGCAAGAACACATGTACATTGTCGAGCAAGAATACTGCACATGTACATTAAGTTGAACAAGATAGAAATATACAGAGCTAACAGTTCCAGGGTGCAGGTGTGTACAGTTAGGAATATTGCAAGTTGACAAATAATTAGAATAACGAACATTTATGATCGGGCTAGTACAAAAGTTTTAAGTCAAGAACATTACAATATCAACATATAACAATTAGACAAATTATTAGTTAGGTAATAACGTCGGCTGTGATAGAGACATTCTGAAGGTGAGAGAATCAGATTCTTTTTTTTTTTATTTACCACTTTTTGCCACTTCTGGCTGCCAGGCTTCAGCCCGGTCATGGACCCCTGTGCTTCTACCTCCTGTTCCTGTACTCACCCTGGCATGCCTGGTTTACCCCCCCCAGAGGGTGGGGTCATAGCACCCAGGCCGTAGTGCCGCAAATCTAGTGACTGTCTGGAAGAGCTGATGAGGAGGCTAATCAAAGGCAGAGGCTGGCTTCATGAAGGCAGCTATCAGCGAGATTTTTACCTGTTTTTCTCGGGGTGGAGATGTGCAATGGCACCCTGCATCTGCCCCACTCCTCGTATTGTTCCAGGTACCGGCTGACTGAGATACCTTCAGCCTCCACCAGGGGTTCCCCGTGGCTCAGTCACACATGCCACCCTTCCTCCAGAGAAGGAGAGCAGTCCATGGGACACTCAATGCTTCTCACCCAGCCAGCTCTTCAGTTCCTTGGGTTCATTGCCGAACTCAGGTCACCAGCATCACAAGCGGATATCTAACTGCTGTGCCAGTAGGCCGGCCCTGAGAATCATATTCTGCAGTGACCAAGCAGCTGTGGTCAGGAGGATTGGAAATAGTTGCAAGTCATGGATTGGGTAAGATATGACTTGAAGGTGGCTTGGAAAAAGAACATGGTGGTGGAGCTGTGGAGAGTTGGTGGGAGAAAGTTCCAGTACCTGGGAGCAAATGAGAATGCCTGGTCAACAATCTTGGTCAAACATCTGGGTGTGCTGAGCAAGGTAGTGTCCTGAGACCTAAGGGAGTAAGTGGAGCAGGAGCTGGGAAGTAATGGGATGTGTGTGGCTGTATGCTATACTCAACACTGCATGCACTCTTCCTAAACAGATTAAAATTCGACTTCACATGATTTACATTATAATTAATTTGCTTTTGCTGATGTGTGACATTCATATTTTCATAATAGTAGTACAAATAACTTTGTTAACTACTACTTATGTAGCTTACCATCTTATAATACTGAACAAATATAATCATCAATGGTAATCACTTGATCATCCACAGGTCATCAGGAACCATCATGCTGATTTTAAGCTCACAAATAATCAGTAATCATAAATTGATGATTAGCAAGTTCATGTTTGATGTTTAAGTCATGATTTAGATAATAATTTTCGATCACAATCTCCCCTAATGATCATAAGTTAACATTTAATGATCAGTGATGATCGGTCATGACTGACCTTCAAAAGAAATGACCAATTTCCAATTTGCCTGAAGGTATGGGTGTCATAGTGTGCTTTAGAATGTGTTGGTGGAGGGAAGAGTGAGTGTGTTTTGACAGTGTGCATATGTGTGTGTGTGTGTGTGTGTGTGTGTGTGTGTGGGCGGGCAGATGAGATGATGGGTGTCAACAGGCATGGAAGTGTAGTCAAATACCTGACACAAAACACTACCCACGGGCACCTATAATCTACCTAAAATTACAAAAAATAATACCCAAATGAAAAATGGGTATATGGTTAGTGTTGGATAGTTACTACCTGATCTACTACCCTAACTGTCCATGGTGTCTAGTGGACCCCGGCCAACTTTTCCCTGGTGTCAATTGCCCCCCCCCACCACTGATAGCCAGCTCGATGTTAAATAATTTCTTTATCTTTCCCTGATGTGTAGCATCCCTCCCTCCACCCGCATCCATGCTCAATGTTATATTATTGTCTGGTGTCCAGTGGTCCCTCCCCCCACCTGATCACCCACCTGACATAATGTCACAGTTTCCCTGGTATCCAGTGGTTCCCCCATCCTGATCCCATGTACAGTATTATACATTCTCTGGTGTCTAGTGCACCCCCTCCCTATCCATGATTCCCTGCAATAAAGGTAGTCCTCCTCCATTCCCTGGTGTCTAGTGGACTCCCTCACCCCAGCAGTTAGTGTCCCACCTTTTGACTCCCCCATCCCCTGACCCTGAGACAGCGATCAGCACAGCCTTCTGTTCTGCACCACGGCTGGTCACTGACTGAGCTGTCAATGAGCATGTACTTGTACTGCACAAGTATGAGCTCACGGAGAAGAGGGCTGTACCGATTGCCAGCTCGGGGGCTGGGATGAGGGGGTCGGTGTGGTGGGCCACTTCAGGATATGGACAAATTTTTGGGGGTGGCCATTGTCAAATTGGCAAACAAAAGGGAAGTAATAATTATGGGTGACTTTAATCTACCAGATATGGATAGGAACATCCAGGCCACAGCTACAGCTAGGAGCTGGGTCATCCTAGCCTCCCTGCAAGGAGCATTTCTCAGGCAGGTGGTTACAGATACCACTAGGGGCAGGGCAGTACTGGATCTGGTATTAAAAACAGAAACAGCATAGCAGACATCACAGTGGGTAACCCCTGGGTTAAGTCTTGCAAGCTGACTTTGCTCGGCTCGAAAGTAACCTTATTAAAGCAAAGCTCCTTCTAAACACTAAGAAAACTAAGGCAATGTCCATCTCGCATAATCCTACCTTTGGATCTCCCCCTTTGCTGTCAACAAACCTTATCATCACTTCACTGGGTGAAACCCTGGAAGTCATTCCTAAATTTAAATACCTTGGATTCTGGATAGACAACAAACTCACCTTCATTGACCACATTGAGGACCTATCCAAGAGGCTCAAAGCACAGCTAGGCTTCTTCTTTCGAAACAGGTCTCTCTTCCCTGTTACGACATGAACCAAGCTTGTACTGGCCACATTTCTTCCATTACTTGACTATAGAGATTTCATCTATGCCACCTCCACAATCTCAGGCCTAAGTAAAACTGGATGTTCTCTACCACCGTGCTATACGGTTCATCACCAGTGCCCCCCACAGAACCCATGACTGCGACCTGTACACAGCTGTTGGTTGGACCTCACTTGCCACCAGACGCCTGCTCCATGCTGGGCTCTGGACCCTCAAGATACTCCTTCACAAACTTCAAAGCTACATAACATCCCTCATCTGTATCTCCTGCAGTGCTTACTCACTTAGGAAATCAAACTACATCCTGCTCGACGTCCCAAGAACTCGTACCACCTTTGGACAACGGGCCATTTCATTTGCACTTCCTACATTCTGGAACCAACTCCAATCCATACTAAAACTAACCAGCATTGTCCCAATAAATCTCTACAAAGCCTTATACTCATCTAAATTAAAAGATACATGTCACTGCCACTAAACCCCCAATACCACCCTTACGTTAGTTACTCATACACCGACTGCCACTGCTAGGACGATAACAGGTCTGCAACCGCACAGGAAGTATACGACTAAATTTAACGGCTATAGATTTGATCCCCATGACCTGCTTTCAATGCCCTTCACCTCTAGATGATCTTATCACACCTTTCTCCACTCTACTCTACTCTGCTAGTCCCTAGCCTCAGCTTCACCTTCTTTCCCTACCTTCCTTTTTAAACTCTCCCTGCTGTCTCTATACAGTAACTTTCTCCTATAATGCACTTATCTTTTATGTATGCCACGCTACCCAAACATCTGCTGTTACAGCATCAGACTTTACTGCCAGAACTCTGCCTAACCTGGCTGTATCACGTCATGAATTGTCACTTATGAACTTTGTATGTGCTGTTTGCTCGATTGACAATGTTACCTTGTATGTTATGTTCATATGTCTATGTAAATGACCCAGGACCTCCTCGTGAATGAGCTTGCTTAATGGACTTTTTCCTGCAATAAACTTGAACTTTAACTTGAACTTGAAGTAATCATTGTACATTGTGGGTTGACATATGAACTGGGCAGGAGAAACCAGATGAGTAAGAGGTTCCTAGAGTTCAGGAGAGCAGATTTTAAAGAAATGGGAGACTGCCTCATGAAATACTTTTACGGGGGAACAGCCGGGGGTGGCGCACAATGGAATACAATAAAGGATGGAAAGGCTGTTGCAACTGCAAGCTGTTTAAAGGTAACAAGCAAGGGAAAGAAGAGAAAAAAGCCACTGTGGTACCTGAAACAGCAAGAAGAGCAGTCATCAAGTTTCAGGGGACTAAATTTTTTAAAACTGCTGTGTGTTTTCTTAACTGAAATTCAGTTGCCTTAGCCTGGCAGGGGTTACCCATGCTGTCAGTGAAGAATAGATGTGATGAAGAGAGCCTTGCTGTGGAATGGGGGGAAAGAGTGGGCTGATTGTCTTTTTTTCTCTCCTCAGGTACAGAATGACTGGTGGAGCTGCTCATGAGTATTAATGAACCCAATTCATCATTATGTATATGTTCAGTCCCAGAACGATCACTGACACTCTTTAAACAAATTGTTTTGTGGCTTCTGCACCACAGCCCTTGTGTCTCTAGACTCCAACTAAGTGATCTATGGCTCCTGGAGCATTAGGGGAGCTCCTGATGCAACCCCATGATGGCAAGGAGATAGATGTATGTCAACACACATCCGCAGACTGCCAGCTTGCACATTCTCAGTGCAGCTGCAAGCAGTTCCATGTCTGTACTCCTCCAGCCCCTATTCCATGGCCTTGGCTGCAGCCCTACTGGCTCTGACCAGTATTTGTTTTTGCGAGGTGTCAGAATTATTGAGTGCACTAAGCACCTCTAAATGCCCCCTGCCTTCTCCTGAACAGAAATTAATGGAAACCCTGCTGAAGGAGAGACTGATGAAGTACCTGAAGGCAAATGGTCTGCAGGACCACTGGCAGCACAATTTCACATGGGGGAGGTCATGCCAAACAAATTCCATACATTTTTTTTATCTAGGTAACAAGGGAGGTGGATGAGGGATGTGCAGTTGATGTGGCCTATCTGGACTTCAATAAGGCCTTTGACACTGTGTCACACATGATGCTGATAAAGAAACTTAGCAATCTTAGGATTGCAGATAAGGTGGAAAGTTAGGTTTCAAAGTGGTTGAAGGATAGAGCACAGAAGATGGTAGTAGACAGCAGTCACTCAGTGGATGAAAGAGTGATCACTGAAGTACCACAGGGATTGGTGCTGGGTCCTGTCATCTTCACTGTCTTCATAAGTGACATTGTCCAGGAACTGCAGGGGATGGTGTGTCTCATTGCAGACGACACAACAATCTACTACAGGGGGAACACTCAGGGGAGGGTTGAGAGACTGCAAAGGGATCTCAGGAGACTAGATGAGTGATGTAGGATGTGGTAGCTGGGCTTCAATGCCAAAAATTATAACGTCATGCACTTGGCATGGGGAAATCTGGGGGCTGTGTATAAGATGGGAGGGTACTGTTAGTCAACAAACAAGAAAGAGATCTCGGGGTAATCATATCTAATGATCTCAAGGTGGCAGGATAGTGCAGCAAGGCAGTAGGCAAGGCTACTGGGATGCTCGGTTGTATAGGAAGGGGGACTTCTAGTAGTAGAAAGGAGGTGGTGTTGTCACCAAGCAAGAGAGGGGCCTTAGGGTAATCATACCTGATGATCTTTAAGGTGGCAAGCAAGGCTAGTTGGATGCTGGGAAGCACAGGGAGGGGGATTTCAAGCAGTAGAAGGTAGGTGGTGTTGCCAATGTATTGCTCACTAATGAGACTCCATGTGGAGCACTGTGTCCAGTTCTGGAGGTCACACTTGCACAAGGACATTGACAAGATAGAAGCAGTCCAGAGGAAGGCTACCAAAATTATGTGAAAGTTGTATATGAAACCGTACAAAGAGAGGCTACAGGAGCTCAACATGTACTTGCTGCAGGACAGCAGAGCAAGGAGGGACATGAATGAGACCTATAAGTACCTTACGGGGGTGAACAAGATACAGGAGTGGAGATTCTTTTGGAGAAGGAGGAGCACCAGAGCTGGGGAACATGCTATGAACATTGTTGGGGGGGGGGGGTTTAAGAGGGATGTGAAGAAATACTTCTTCACAGAAAGAGTAGTGGACTCCTGGAATCGTCTGCCAGAAGAGGTGGCGGGGGTGAAGACAATGGGGAGCTTCAAGCATGCATGGGATAGGCACATGGGCATAGTAGGTAGAGGAAAGGGAGGAGGGAGGACACCTGTGACTAGATAGGGTCCAGAGTGTAATAACAGTCAGGGAAAATAGGGCAGACTAGATGGGCCTACCTGTCCTTTTTTGTTGACACATTCTATGTTTCTGTGTTTCTATGAGTCCAGAACACATTCTACATTTGCAACAGATGTGAAAGCCCAATGACTTTTGTGGCAACCGAGTGGATCTCAAGGTGTTTGGACATTTGAGGTGATAATGTGTCACACAGCCTTTTAGGTTTGGTGCTTGACTGTGTAACACACTCTGGGTCTGTTTGTAAACAGTTCAGGGTGACTACAGTGTGTTAGCATGTTCCAGTTTTGAAGTATAATATGTTTTACCCTTGGAGCTACTGTGTTAAATTCCAAAACAAAGTTAAGGGACTGATTTGATCTGTTGTTTTGTATTTTGTTTATAATTTGGTTTGTCAGTCCAGGCTTTTTACCTTAGTTAATGCCTGTTTCAGAATGTCTACCCTATAGCTCTTCTCCCAAAATCTCTGCAACATACCTTTGTCTGTTTGTCAAACTGGTTAGAGCTGAAGCAGTTTTCATATAGTTTAAGAAAGTATCTATAGCAAGAGAGAGGAGATGGACTTTGGTGGCATGGTGTGTTGCCAGCAATCAACTTTCTGAAACATTTGGTTTCCACTGTTCCCCCTGGAGTAGCTGTGAGGCTAAGATCTAGGACATTGGCAGTCTCCTTGTCAGTGACTGCAGTGAACGGAAGGTTTAAATCATTGTTGTTTAGCACAAAATAATGAATTCTTGTGCACTTTCCCTGGAACCACTCCACATTACCAGTATATTGTCAATATACCTCTTCCAGTACACAGTTAGTCCCCAAAATTGGTTTGCCACATCATCAAAGATCTGCTTCCACCAAGCCGCATTGACAACAAAGTTGTCAAAATGTGGCACAGCAACATCCAGAATGCTGACAGGTAAAATATCGCGTGTCAGAAATTCATATTTTTTTTTGTGGGTGGCTATGCCCCCTCACCCCACAATTTTTTAAATAACAAACTCCGAGTCAGCGTTTACTCAGAAGGGGGTGAAACACTGGCAAAGAAAGTGACATTTCAACATCGGGGTCATTACAGTGACAATCTCAAATTTGTTCACAATTGTCACTGTAATGGTCTTCAATGTTGAAATTTCACTGTTCCTATGGTATATGCAAAGACAGTAAGCCTTTCACACCATATGACATAGAGATTAACAAAAGGAGGCACTGCTGTAGACCCAATGCTGTACCTCTCTTTTTGCAGATAGATATCACCATTAAACGTAAAGAGGTTGTAAACACAGATTCTGCAGACTCTATCAGAAATCATGGCGATGGTGCTCTGGAACAGGCATATCGATGTAATAAATAATCCAGTGCCCACATACTGAGTTGGTGGGGAATGCTAGTATACGATGATGCCACATCTATTCCAATCCACACATTTTATAATTTTTCTAGCAGGTGTGTTGAATCTCTGATGTATGATTCTAACGGAAATACCCTAGGCTATAGGAAAAAAGTCTAAATTTGCAAATATTTTCAGACAAAGAGCATATGTCTGAAATGATCGGCCTACTTAGTAAATGATATAGAGAATACTGGATGTGCAACTATGCAGAAATAATGTGTTCTGCCACAGAGGGGTTCTGAGTCCCTCTGACCTCGAGAGCGAAGCTTGAGAGGTCCATGGGAATCTAAACCACAAGGTGGTAAAACATACTGGTTCTGCATAGAGCTGCTAATCCTGTATTTTTTTATAGTGTATAATACTGTGTGAAATATGTGTTTTGTGAGTTCTTTTGCTTTCAAAATGAAACTGACTCATGCAGTCTCTAGAGGTTCTAGAATGCTGTTCTACCACAGTAAAGTAGACTCACATTTCATGACCTTGGAACTGTGGTAGAATATCATTTTGAAAGGGATGGAATTCTATACAGAACAACACTCCACTATACACTATAAGGTTCTTGTGTGTCTGGGGAAGATAAAAGAACATAGCCATGATTGCTTCTTTAACCATAATAAGCTCTGCATTATGGTTCATTATATCCCCCCTGAAAAAGGTATAATCAACACGTTGATATAGGACATTTCTAACCCTATTTGTACATTTAAAGTTAATGCAAGTATAAATGTCTGTATCACTGACAAGTCAGGATTCTTCTTGGATGGAATCATCCTTGTCGAGAATGAGAACATTCCCTCCATTATGATCCTCTCTGATCACAATGTTGTCCTGTTGTTTTTTTAGAAGTTTTTAATGCGGATGCTTCATCTGTTGTCAGGTTGTTATTATGCCACCCCCACTGAGAATTGAAAAAATAGTCGGCCTTCTAAAGAACATTTTTTTTGGTAGGCATGCATGGTTCGGTCTTGAGTTGATGGACACAATTTTGAAGTTGGTTTGAATATTCTGTAGTGATGGCTGAAGTCAGAAACTGATATTGTTCCCTCCATATACTGTATGTTGTGTTCCCATATGAGGTGTCAGATACGTGATTAGTAAAGTTAACTAGGTGAAGCCTGCTCCAAAATTACTGCAGCGTCTTCATCTATCAAGCCTAGTAGTATGGATTGATCACTGCGGGAATGTTCCCCATCATTTTTGGAATTTGATTCTCAGTATTACAAGCAATTGCTGATGTTTTCTCTCCTTTGTGTTTCAGTTTTGGCCATTTTTTGCTGATCCACGCAATGCCTTTTATATTACAGCGATGCTACACATTTGTTTCTCACTTCTCACTCCTCCCCAATCCACCTCTAAAAAACTAATAAAAACTATTAAAGCTAATTAATAACACAGTCTTACTGCTTATAGATTACGGAGACATCTTGTACTCTGGAGCTTCTAAAAACTGGTTAGGGAAAATAGATGTATTGTACGACAGATTGCCACAGTATATCCTAGGTGCCCCTCATAAAATCCACCATTGTCAACTATATTGTAGTCTAAATTGGCTCAGTGTACAGTACAGGAAGAATTTTGCATATTATTCTTTTTATGTCAAAAGTGCTAAAGAATGATGTCCCCAATTATATCAAAACTTTGTTTACAGTTAGACCAATAAAAGCATGTCTGCGATCTTCAGAAGGAACTGAGTTTACTGTCCCAAGACCCAGACTAGAAATTGGAAGAAAATCTATAAAATAAAAAATCCCTGTGGCGTGGAACTCAATTCCAAACAACCTAAGAGATACAAATCTGATAAATACGAAACAACATATTGAACAACAGTTTCAGAAATTGATCGAAATTTTTCTACCATGTTGCCAATCTGAAACTACTTGACTTTTTTTTTACTAAATATGACTAGAGGCTTTCCGCTCTCTCTTTTTATGTCAATGTATCAAACACAGCAATTATATTTATTGATTGTTAAAATGTATTATATTTTTATGTAACTTGTCTGTGTGTATGGAAACTGAATGTTTGCGTGTTGGACCTCTTTTGAAATGAACTCTGCTTAATGGGTTGTTTCATTTTCAAGGTTTGAATCAAATATACTACTACTACCTCAACTTTTTGTCTTGTATACATTTTCATTGCTTCTGTTTTTCCATTCCCCTCACTGGTCACACACACACACACACACACACAAACACACCCACCCACACACACACACACACACACACACACCTATTAACTGCGCTCACACTCACACACCCATTATGCTCGCGTATACACACACACACACACACACACACATTTAATCTAAATTATAGGATTAATTATAAAGTTATTAATATATGCAGGCCAGTATTTGTAGCATCATCTTCTGAACATTGGCAATATAATGTAATAATTCATAGTACACATATTTTTGGATTGTACTTATCACGTTGTAATTCCTTATTTTTTACATCTCAGAGTTGCTAGAACAAGCACATTCAAAATTTTGAGTTACCAGGTTTGTCAAGTGTGTTCCCTTTAACAACAGCATACACAACTGGTATGGTTTGCTTCTTCTGCTATCTGCACTTTGCCTGCTCCTAGCTAATTGTGTTTGCTTGCACGCATGTGCAAGAAACATAGTGCCATCATCTGAGTTTTTCAGAGGTGTGTCAGCATCTTCCAATTCAGTCAGTGTATTTGCAGGCGTGGTCACAGTTCTCCAATCACTGCTGGAGCTGTCTATGACAGCAGTTGAAAATGCAGTGGCATACAGTTGAAAGAGGGAGCTACGCTTCAGTGAGCAGCTCCCCCACACACACACACACAGATCAACTGTGTTGGTTACCTGATAGGATGGTGTAGTCTTGTCTAGCTTAGAGACAAACCACACATCATTACTTTAATGAACTGTTCCTGCCACAGCAGGACCACCATCATGTGGTGCCTAACAGTCTACCACGCCAGCTCTCCAAAGCACACCTTCATGGACTCCATGGGTTCTAATCCTCCAGAAAAAATACCTCAGCATTTGATGTGAAAACTCAGACTTACGTTGTATGTGTAATTCAAGCGTTTTCTCTTACTAGACTCTGTCAATGTGAACTCCCCGCTGCTAAAACCTATGCAAATGAACTTGAGCGTACTGTACTACCTGCAGCTGAAGCAAAGAACAGCCAGAATGCACAAAGGAGAACATACTGTTATGCATTTCAGCAGCAGCCAGTGGGGGAGGTTTTCATGACTGAAGCACTTTAATGGGCCTTTTAGTGCTGTCATATACACACCCCTGTGTGGTAATTCACTAAACTGCACACCTAGTCTGGTAATGCAGCTTCAAAATATTTTTTTTCTCTGAATTGCCGTGAGCTGGCATTTAGATAGAATCACCCAGCTCTTTCTCAAATCAGATGCTCAATGAAGTCACATCACCTTGTGACCCTAAACATCTTAGGGTTGGACATGTGCCCTAACAAAATTACGAAAACTAGGCATAGAAAAAGAAAACACAAATTCAACGTAGCTCACAATCAGATCCACCTTTCCTCTGGTGAATCTGAGCTCGCCATAACAGCCCCACCCTGGGTGCTCATGCACTCCCTCCACCCGCACAACATATGGCCGACGGGGGTGCTGTTGCATTTTATTTCATAATTTCCTGATCCCGTTGCTGCCACCATACTGATACAGTAATTCTTTTTATGGCTCGAAAACTGCTTGACATTAGCAGAATTATAAATGGCATCCCTGTTTGATGCTGTGGTGTGGAATATGGTGGTGCTCACATTTTAAGCCAAGTATTACGAGCAGATATGTTGTTATTGACTCATGTCACTTACCATTTTATACGGCTATTGATTTTTTCAATTCACTTTTGCTGACAAATGTTGATCGCAGGGATTCTGGTGTCACAATTCAGCTCAGCGACGTGTAACATCTTAGTGCAGATGCTAAGTAACTGTTTTAAAATGCCGAAAAAGTTAACAGCCATGAAAATGCATGAACTTCTTTCTTCAGTGTCTGGAGCTGTAGTGGTGTTATTGGCAAGTGCATGTCCCTTTGCTCCAGATCTATCAGTGAGATGTCTATTCTGTGCAATGGACAGTGGCTGAATGTTATCAGTTGACAGTTTTCATTTCATTACTAACAGATAAATATTCAGGGCTTTGCAAATGCAACTTTGCTGGTAGCACAGTTTGATGCCCCCAAGTGTCTGTCATCAGTTAGTGGTTATATCTTAACCGATGATCACAAAAAGTATGAAAAAGATTTGCTGCTGAGTATTGTAAATGCCTATCCACCTAAACACCTTTAGGCTGCAAACAGAATTTGAATGTATAGGGATTCTGGAACGGCACAGCAACGGTTAATAAGTTTAAGCACATTCTCAGGACATTGTTTCACTTGCCCCCTCTCCCCACTACGATTCTGGTCACCTGAAATAAACCTGACATTTTAGTATCTGTTTTACATCTTGGCTCAGTTAGGCAATCAACGCTGTAAGAACATAAACGGACATATAACGGGGACTATAAGAACATGGTCACCCGAAATAAACCTGACATTTTAGTATCTGTTTTATATCTTGGCTCAGTTAGGCAATCAATGCTGTAAGAACATAAATGGACATATAAACGGGGACTATAAGAATGTGCCTTGGGTGCTTGTGCCTTAGTCCAGCTGTGCAACATCAGCCTGAAGCTCAAGTAGGGCTTACTGTCTACCACTTTGTTCACCCCCCATGTACCTGTATCATTTCACATCCTCCCTTGCCTTAGTGCAGCTGTGCTACATCAGCCTGAAGCTCTGGTAGGGCTTACTGTCTACCACTTTGTTCACCCCCCACCATGTATCGCTGTGCTACATCAGCCTGAAGCTCTGGTAGGGCTTACTGTCTACCACTTTGTTCACCCCCCCATGTACCTGCACCATTTCATATCCTCCCTTGATCTACAGTGAGGGGATCCCTCATTCATACGTCACATATGCAAGCACAAAAAAAAAAACCCGGTCTTCAAAAATTAAGATACATTTATTGCGTTTGTTATGTTTGCTTGCACGCATGTGCAAGAAACATAGTGCCATCATCCGAGATTTCGGAGGTGTGTCACCCCCTCTTCTAGTTCAGTCAGTGTGTTGGCAGGCATGGCCCCTGTAAGCCAATGCATGCTGGAGCTGTCTATGACAAGCTTCAAAATGCAGTGGCATACAGTTCAAAGGGGGAGCTATGCTTCAGTGAGCAGCGATAAGATATCCTTGCTCATGCGCAGCTCCTCACACTGCCTGCGCGAGGTGTGCGTGCCTCCCCATGCATGCACACACTGTATAGCCTGACAGGGGGTGCCCAATCCCCGTCGGCTGTGCTGCGCTCCCCGCCCCCAAAGCCTTCCAAATGCCATGCTGGGTGCCCACCCCAGCGTGGAAACTCATGATATAGCCGACGGGGGGGGTGCCCAATCCCCCGTCGGCTCCACTGTCCTCACCCCCCCCGGGTACTGGGTGCCACGCTGGGAGCCCACCCCAGTGTGGCAATCGATGCTTTGGCCGACGGGGGTACCCAATCCCCTGTTGGCTGAATGCCCCCAACCATCCTTGTGCCATGCTGGGAGCCCACCCCAGCATGGTAAACGTCCCACGTCATCATTGGAAACAAAAAGAACACCTGTAAAGAAAAAACGGTCTCACGTAGTCTCCCTGGCCCCCCTCCCACAACCCGCACCCACTCACTGCGCACCCTGCCTCCCCACACCCCCCCTCACCCCATACTTACCTCCGGACCTCGGCGCGACGATCTTCGGTGGACCAGGAACACGTCTGCACTCTTCAAAGCCGACCGCGAACTGAGGAAATGCCGGTGAGCTGTATAATGGGTTAGATTAGGGGGTTTTCAACTTTGTTGCATATCTCAGGCACTTTTTGGAATTTTTGCACCAAATTTTCAACATGGGGTTTTTGGGAACCCTTCTCACGAATGATGTCACTGTCATGACTTTATTCGGGCCCGAAGGGTGATTTCGCAGTCACTAAGCAAAATCACCTTTCGGGACTGATTAACAAAATGACACTGCTAGTGTTCATAAGGAGGGCTCTCAAGAGCCTATTTTGAAAATTTGGTGGAAATCTCAAAAAACGACTTTTTCTGACGTCGTGCGCGGTTCCTCGTATGTTCTTAAGTTCACAAATTTTTAATATTTTCACTCCAGATTTTCAATATTGCCATTTTGCCACACCTTCTTATGAGTAGTACAGCTGTCATTTTTCACATCTCACTGAAAATGTGTTTCCGCCCATGTAGCGCACAATGGCGCAGTCGATGTGCGAAATCAATGTATGGGACACATTAAGAAAATCACAGTGACACTGTTCATGAGCAGAGGTCTTAAAATGGCTATGTTGAAAATTTGGTGAATTCCTAAAATGACTGTTTTATGGGCGTCGTTGCGGTTCCTATGCATGCTCATAAGTTTGCAAATTTAATATTTTCACTCCAGATTTTCAACATTGCCATTTTATTACACTTCCTTATGAACCAGTACAGCTACCATTTTTCATATACGCCCAAAATGTGTTTTCCAGCATGTAGCGCATAATGGTGCTGTTGGTGTGTTGGTGTCGCGAAAGCAATGTTTGGGACAGATTAAGAAAATCACAGTTACACTGTTCATGAGCAGAGGTCTTAAAATGGCTATGTTGAAAATTTGGTGACAAAAGTCCATAAAATGACTGTATTACAGTGAGCATTGCACAGTTTTCCACGCACCCTTGTAAGTTCATGACTTTGTAATATTTTAAGTCCAGATTTTCACCAGTGGCATTTTCCACACTGCCTTATTACAGTACAGCTGTCCTTTTTCACAACATGGCCTAAGTGTGTTTTCACACTTTCAGTGCAGAGATGCGTGGTCACTGTGGGAAATTATTGTTCGGCACAGATAAAGAAAATCACAGTGACACTGTTCATGATCGGAGGCACCAAAATGCCTGAGTTGACAATCTGCTGTAAAAAAATCCCCAACCTAATTATATTATGGGTGTGCGTTGCACAGTTTCTATGTACACTCATGACTTCACCATTTTTTTAAATATTTTTACTGCAGATTTGCAACATTGCCATTTTTTACACCTCCCCATGAACAGTACAGCTGTCATTTTTTACATCCTGTTTGGAATGTTTTTGCACCTGTGGTGCTAAATGCCATAGTCACTGTGCATAAGCAGCTTTTGGCTAAGAAACTGATATTCCCCCTGTTCATGAGGTGGGGTCACAAAAATACCATGTTGGACATTTGGGGTGGGATATTCAAACTGAGCCATTCATAGGCGCAAGCCCTTGAGCTGCGCAAAATAGTTGCGCAGGGGTGTGTCCGGGGCGATATTCAAAGGAGTTGCGCTATTGAGCAACTCCTTTGAATATCACCCCCCAGCCACAGCCACTGTGCATGGCGCAGTGGAACTTGTGCCACCTCAAGTTGACAGAGTGGAGCATTCAACCTGCGGTGGCGCAAGTACCATTGCGCCATGCACAAAATCACGATATTCAAAAGGTGACATGCAAATGGGGCTATAATTCATGCAAGGCACAGGGGGGGCCATTTGCATGTGATTATGTCCCCATTTGCATGCCATTAGCATGAAGGTGTGCTGATCCCCGAGGACTTGCGCCTGGCGCCCTGCCAGGCAGCAGCCGTCGGGGACCGATGCCCCCTGCAGCCCGATCGCGGGCATAGTGTACTCCCCCCCCACCAGCCCAATCGCGGGCGGCAATGTGGCTCCCCTCCCATTACATATCCCTGGTGGTCCAGTGGACCGAAATGCCCAATCCACGGGCAGTATGTGTAATAACCCCCTCCGGAACATAATCCTGGTGGTCAGTGGACGAAATGCCTGATCTGCGGTATGTGTATAAAACCACCCCTCCATTACATATCCCTTGTGGTCCGGTGGACTGAAATACCCGATGGTGAAAGGTATGTATAACCAAAACCACCCCGAACATAGCCCTGGTTGCTAGTGTCCCCCACCCACCTCCCCGCGGCCCCACCACCCGCTCCCCGGCGGCGGCGGGCGGCAGTATCACCCACCTGCCGCCCGCCGCCCGCCGACGACTGCCAGTGAGACTCCGCCATTGGCTCTTGCTCTGCACCAATGGGCATGCAGCCCCGGGCAATCAGCTCGGCGAGTGGCGCGGCAAGCAGTGGGATGCTACCGCCCACGGCTGCCGGGGGCGGGGTGGTGGAGGCTTCGTGGAGTGGGTGAGGTGGGGACACTAGCCACCAGGGCTATGTTCGGGGTGGTTTTATTACACATACCACCGCGATCGGGCATTTTGGTCCACTGGACCACCAGGATATGTGACGGGAGGTGGGTTTTATTACACATACTGCCCGCTGATCGGGCATTTCGGGTCCACTGGACCACCAGGGCTATGTTCGGAGGGGAGTTATTACACATACCGCCCGCGATCGGGCATTTCGGTCCACTGGACCACCAGGGATATGTACGGGAGGAGCGGAGGGAGCCACTTTGCTGCCTGCGATCGGGCTGGTGGGGGGGGAGTACACTATGCCCGCGATCGGGCTGCGGGGGGCACAGGGACTGGGTTGGGGGCCAGCCACAGGTGACAGCTGCTGTGTTGCGACCTGCAATACAGCAGCTCACCTGTGGTGGCCTCAACAGCCTTTTTTTTTTGCTCAAAGTCCTGCAGGCGCGGGTTGGGGTTGCGCCTGCAACTCTGCACAGCCTGGCTGAATATCGGCTGTGCAGTTTATCGATCGGTTCCTCCCTTCCAGTTGAGCATGCATTCATTTGCATTCGCTGTTGCTCAGCCTGTTTTCAGTGGCGCAAGTGCCTCCTGCTGAATATCGCAGAATGGCGCAATTTCGGACTTGCGCATGCGCAACCCTATTGCGCATGGTGCAACCCTTTTGAATATCCCACCCTTGGAGTGAAAATACCAATGAATGCCTGAGGTATTAGGGTTTCCAACCATAACACCCAACCCTGTAGAGAATGACAGGCATCAGGGGTGTGACTTGGGATTCTTGCCTGTAATGCTCATACCATTCCACACCCTGCAGCCAGTGAGAAGCATCAAGGTATGCCTTGGACTCTTTGGCCCCAAAGTTCGCCCCATTCTCCTATATCGCACCCATCTCACTGTATTTCCTAATGGAATGGGGTGCGCATAAGGATCAAAGACCCCAAGGAACACCGTGACACTTGCCAGTGTCTGCAGGGTGGGGTGTACTGAAATGGCATGGCCGTTATGCCTGACGACCCAAAGGCACACCCCAATGCCTGTCACTCTCTGCAGGGTGGTGGTGGGGTTGGCTTCAGTTCAATACTTCACTGCCATTACTATTACGCAGCTCTGTAACTTCTTAGTTTAGTTTAGTTTATTGTTCTAGGAATTACTACCTTTGAGCCAGAGGCTCTTTTACAAAGGTTCCACGTCAATTAGGTACAGTACAAAAGGTTACATAGATAACACAACAATTTGTGTTGAGGCAGGAGCAAGAAAACATATACAAATACATATCAAATCACTTGTGCAAAAGGACATGAGATATCAATAATCACATTATTATTACAAGAAAGAGGTCATGCCAGATTAGGAGAAACAAATAGGGAAAAAGTCCAGAACAGAGGTTAGTGAAAGGTGTGGGGAGCAGACAATAGCAGGAGAAAAGGTTTCCCAAACATGTCTTTGTCAAATAACGGAACAGGGTGGGTAGTGAGAAAATAGGAGGTTTAATCAGGGCAGTCACAGGAGCTGGAGGTGGCAAGGTGAGAGAAAAGCCTTGATTTGAAAATACCTAGAGAGTGGAGGCAGTAATATGAGTGCTGAGGGCATTTAGCCAGCTAGGGGCACGATGGCAAATGATCTTTGTCCCTGAGAAGGCCGGCATCGGGGGACTTGGAGAGGCTGGTGTTCTGATCTTCTGGTAAAATGGGTGCTAGGCGCTCGGGCATAACAGGTCTTGGATACAGGGTGGAGTAAGGCCCAGAGTGGATTTTTTTGCCATCAGGCAGGTAAGGTACTTTATCCGGTTTGAGAGTTGCAACCAACCTGAGTCAGCATAGAGTTCACATGTGTGGGTACGTCGATGTGCACCAGTGAGCAGCCGGCAGGCCTGATTTAGGGATGTTGTAATGCGACTAAGTGCTGTAGTAGTAGCAGATCCATATATAACTTCTACACTACCACTGCCAATGCCAGCAAGCTAACATTCGGCATTGACAAATGCTTGTTTTTACAATGTTACAATCAGAAACAGAGAACTGTTACACTACAGTTGCAGTGTTATTACCTTGTTTCCAGTCCACAAAACATAAAAGTCAACCTAAATAGAAATGTTGCACCATATGAATGGATTTGAAAACAAAAGGAGAGGTCAACACTGGGGGACTGCAAAGAAGTCTTTACTGAATTATGAAGTATATAAGCCACCTTTTTAATGCTGCAGTGGGGGAAGCCCTGCAGACCTTTTTCAAGCAAAAAGGGACTCACACTCCAACCGAACAACAATTTAGGGGTTGCATCACAGTCGCCGCCATGGTCTGAGCAGCACTCAGCTGTGTCAATGCAGTTTTCTCATAGGCACTATTATACTGCCATTCAGAGGTCTCATTTGCACCATTTCCTCACTGTCATATTGGTCTGAGTCCCTCATGGTGTTTCAGTCTCTGTCCAAACCCACATAACATTTCTCCTTGTAAAGAGAGGCTGGAGGAGCAGAAACATGCAACCTGCTTGCAGCCACACTGAGAATGCGTGAGCTAGCAGTCCATGCATGCATATTGATGTGCATCTGTTTCCTTGCCATGATAGCAGCACATCAGGAGCTCCCCAGTGCTCCCAGACCTCGAGATTACATAGTTGGGGCCCATAGACACAAGGGCCATGGTGCAGAAGCTACAAAATTATTTGTTTAAAGAGTGCCAATGACTGCTCTGGGACTGAATATATACATGCTAATGAGTTGCTCATGAATAGTAATGAACTCTATTAATGAGCAGCTCATTATTATGAATATATTCAGTCCCAGATCTGTCACTGGTGCTCTTTAAACTGATAGATTTATAGCTTCTGCACTGCAGCCCTCATGTCTCTGGACCACAACTATGTCATCTCGGGGTCTGGGAGCACTAGGACAGCTCCTGATGCACCACTATTGAGGCGAGAAAATGGGTGCGCACCAATGTGCATGTGCAGACAAGCAGCTTCTCACATTCTTGGTGTGGCTGCAAGGGGTTCTGCATCACTGCTCCTCCTACCCTTCTTCTGTGACATTGGCTACAGCCCTGTTGGCTGTGGCTGGGGTATGTTACCTTGAGCTGTTGATTTACGTACAGTAAGACAATAAGTGCTACTTTTCATACTGTGTACACTGCCTTTGCAGCACTTTTCACTCTAAAACAGTACATGCAGTCTGTGCTAGAGCAGACAAGCATGAAATGATCTAAAACTACTTGGCATTTAAAAATAAAATATTATGGCTGGCTAAAGGTAATTTGTAAGTAGCCTATTGGGCACATGATTCTTTTTACATCCTGTTTAAGTTAAAGGCGGTGCTGTGATAACTCTCAAAATGAAGCCCTCCCTACCGTTCAGTCACTAGAAGCAGGATACCTGATCAGTTAGCACTGCACAATCAGAGCTTATAAAATGGGTTGGTAATGAGAATCCAAAAGCAGAAACATCACTGGTTAAAAACAGTCACCTGACTGCTAATTAATGGCAATATACCCACACTTGGTTCCCAACAGCCTTACTACATGTCAAATTATTCTGTCAACTCAGCCCTGAAGAAATTAATAAATCAGAAAAGTTAACAGAGATGTACAGAAAAGGTGATCTGGGCCAGCCCAGTGGCACTGAGGGTTGGGGCGATGAATGCCTTACCTCACGCCACATTGGTGACCCAGGCTCGGGAACGAACTTAGGTCATCGGGGAGCCAGCACTGGGGGGAGGGAGTGGGATCAAGCCACCCAAAGGCAGCTCTCCTTTCTCAGGGAGGTTGTCGCTTCCCCGTAGTTCTGTTGCCACCGAGTGGAGGTCCTGTTATGGTGTAGATGGGAGGGGGTGACATAAAGAGAGGGTGTCTCATAGTGCAACGTGTGCCTGCCTCCACACACACATGTTTCTGCCTAGATGGGAACAGGCAAAAAATGGGGGTAAAAGAAAAGAAAAGGTGATCTGCTGTTACACAGTACTGTCTCCCAGTTCTGTAAAGCCGAATGTAACTTGGCTGTTCCACGACCCAGGTTCTCCCACTACATCTCACACACTTTCACTCTTCCCTGCTGATACCAAGTGGGTCATCATGCTACTGCAAGACTTGAGAGTGAGAGAGAGAGAACACGTGGCTCCTCATGCAGAACTGTAAGATACAGGTCAGGCACACAAACAGAGCACATCAAAAAACAAATAGCTGGTCTGCATTGTCTGTGTTACCCTGAAACCAAATTGTCAGACTAGAGAAGAAGGAGAGAGAGAGAGAGAGAGAGAGAGGATGGAGAGTGGCTCTCCTCACTGCTGTAAAACTGTAGCCATAGTTTTGGGATTGGCTCCATCAATGGGGGGAAGGCACAGATCAGGTCTTCTTAGTTTAATAACTTGTGAAGTAACCAAGCAAGAGTTACTTGTAAAATTTGTCTTTATAAAGTGGGACTACTTTCCAGCACAGAAAAAAAACATGAAATTCCACATGTTTTCATGCAATAAAAAATATTTTTCTTTCCTTTTTTTCATTATTGTAACCCATTTTATAAGTACAATAACCCACTCCAGGACATGGGTGTATTGGGCATTAATGCACTTCCCAGGTGGTTGGAGGTCACTCAGCATTTGGCCTCATGCCTCACAATGCAACCCGCAGCACTCCGGTTACACACATGGGCAAGTGCATGTCTTGTGGTTAGAGTATTAAACCATGAATAAAGAGATCCCCTGGTGGAATCCATAGAAACATACAGAAAGACAGAGAGCCTGTAGAGAAACAATGGGCTAACCTTAGAGTGTCACGACAGAGGCAATAAGCCTTTGTACTAAGCAACTAAGCAAACCAAGCAAAAGAAAAAAAAAAAGATTGTTCTCAAAGGACATGGCCTGGAAGGTTAGAGAGAAAAGAATAATTTTCAGGAGGTACAAAGAAACACAGAAGGGAGAGACAGGGAGCTGTATCTGGAAAAGCAGAGAGAGGCAGGGAAAACAGTCAGGAACGTAAAGGTGCAAACTGAGTAAAAACTAGCCCAGGCAATTAGAATAGGAGACAAGACCTTTTTCAGGTACATTATTGAAAGAAAGAAGACTGGGATGGGATTGTGAGATTAAAAATGGAGGGAGGAGTGTGTGCAGAGAGGGACCTAGAAAAAAACAATCTTGAACTAATATTTTTGTTCAATATTAACAGAAGTCGGGGAATGAGGAGTACCACTATTGGGCAATAGGAGCACAAATGGTAGAGAGGTGGACAGCAGCTCATTTATGGAGGAAAAAGTCCTGGGGGGAGAGGTACTGACAGCCACCAATCAAGAAAGGGACCTGGGGTTAATCATATCTGATGACCTAAAGATAGCCAAACAATGTGAGAAGGCTGTGGGGACAGCCAGTAGGAAGATAGGTTGCATAGGGAGAGGTATCACCAGCAGAAAAAAAGGAGGTGGTTATGCCACTATACAAATCACTAGTGAGACCTCATCTGGAGTGCTGTGTCCAGTTCTGGAGGCTGCATCTCTGGAAGGACCTAGACAAAATAGAGGCAGTCCAGAGAAGGGCAACAAAAATGGTGCAAGGACTGCACCCAATGTCATATAAGGAAAGACTAGAGGAACTCAATATGTACTCCCTGGAGGAGAGGAGAGAAAAGAGGGGCATGATAGAGACATTCAAGTACCTCAGGGTATAAACAAAGTATGGAAGTGTAGAGCCTTTCAGAAAAGAAGGTGTACAAGATCAAGGGGCCGTGATATGTGGCAAGAGGGGGATAGGCTCAGGGGCAAAGTGAGGATGTACTTTTCTGAGAAAGATTGGTGGATGCTTGGAACAGCCTCCCTGCGGAAGTGGTGAGGGCCAAAATGAAAGGAGAATTTAAGAATACATGGAATAGACATAAGAATGCTCTCACAATAGGGAAGAGAGGGTACACTGCAGATCAACTAGGGTCTGCAGTATTGCATTAGGTAAGGAAAAGGAGCAGACTAGATGAGCCACACTATCCTTATCTGCATCACCTTCTATGTTTCTGTGTTTAGTAACGTAGAAAATAACAGCAGTAAAAGGCTCAGCAGCCTCTCCAATCTTCCTACTTTACCTAACTGCTCAATGTAGGCCCTCGAGGCCATCCCTTTACCTTTAATTCTGCCCTCTACCTTCTTAATATGGCCGCGTACCTGTTCCATCCTGGCTTGAAACATTGCACTGTTTTCACCTTTAACCCCTTCTCCAAAAGCCTGTTTTACTTGACCACCACTCTTTCAGTGAAAAATTGCTTGTGGACATCACTCTTGAAGCCCTCCCCCCTTTTTTTGTGTGTGTAGACTCTGTTTCTCCTCCTTACTTTAGCTCCGAGGCATCTCTGCTGTGGACCCGCTCTGTCTCATGCCTTCACCACCCACCTGAACCCTTGTCTGATTGGGAAATCAGGTATGCTGGGCCTTCCCCCCCACTGACCCATAGAGAGAGATAGGGGATCCACAAAAAAGCAAATTGGGGTTCAGACCAGTATGGGGCGTGTGGGTATGGCCAGTGGGCTCCACCTTCGCCTCCCCATCACCAGGAATTTTTTCCTTCATTCGGCCCTTCCCATCCCCGATGCAGGATGTGCAATGCCATCCAGTGTGAGATGTGCATGTTTCCACCCACACTGCAGGTCGGCCACCTGATGTCGCCCCAGATACATGGTCTCCAACTCCTGTGCCCCCAGTCTCCTCTGGGTGCCACTAGCGCTGCAGGACAAGGACCCCCCCCTGCCAGGAGATGAAAGCAGACCATTGGATGCTCAATCTTCTCCTCCCTCGACCAACTTCAGCTCCCAAGCTCGTTCCCGAACCTGGGTGGCCAATGTGGCATGAGGTGTGGCATCCAACGCCTCAATCTTCAGCCCCCCCTTGCAAATTTCATTGAGTTCTTCCTTATTCCTGTATTCATACTTAGAATGAATATATCTGTGCATGACATCCTGTTTACCTCCTGCAGATATTCATACAGTTTGGTTCTAGCATGCCTCCTCTCTCTTCCTGTCTCCAGGGTGTATATGCCGAAGCCTAGAATCCTTTCATTGTACCTCTTATCTCCCATAGCCTTCATCATTTTGGTCACCTGTCACTGCACTGCTTCCACTCTCTCACAGTCCTTATGCAAGTGTGAACTCCACAGCCTTACATCATACTCCAGGTGGGGACACACCACTGACCAGTATAGTGGAAGCATCACACACCCTCTGTGTAATCTTTGCTCTCTAGGAAGATGCCTGCTAATTTGTGGTTTGCAGCTACTGAAGAAAACATTCAGGTAGTGCTGTCTCTATTCACTATAGCCACTGACTCACTGTGTGTGACCTAGAACTTATCACATGACCTCCCATGCATCAGTCCCCCTACCTGTATAATTGTGTAAAAGCAGGACATCATCACACGGAAGAGCTTACATTATATACTCTGTCACAGTAAATAAATAAATAAAATGTATGAATTAAACAAGCATCCCACCAGGACATCATGCCTTACCATGTGTATCAGCTAATGTTTGTTTTTCCCAATCTGCTTGTAAAGGTCACGTTCAACCCCTATTGATGGGAATGGTAGCCATCTGAATATCTCCCCTGTGGTTAAAGTTAGACTTCAGCAGGATTTTTTGCATACTATGTGAATGTGGAGCACATACAGCACCAGACGTCATCTAAAGTTTTGTTCTTGGTAATTCAGTAAAAAATGTGCCCCATCAATCTTAGCAGCAGTCAATGTGCATACCAAATTCATTTATGCAGCGCTGACGGGATTTCAGAACCAGAAATGCAAAGCAGAAACAAAAGCTCTTCACAAAGTGTTTTGTAAAATCCTGATACATTACCATTTTCATAAAGCTTACTTAGGGCTTTAGATCCCAAATTATATAAAAAAGATAACCAACGAAAATAAGAAGGGCTCTTGGCATTCTTCTCGCAGTTATTTGTATTTCACTGAACTGCAGGCATTAACTCTCCTCCTGGGACATTGCAGTAAAAAATTTTACACAGACTGAAGAATGGCAAACTTTTTCACTCAAGTGGAACTCAGAAGACTTTAATGCAAAGCATTACTTTGTTAAGACAGCACATAAGGGACAGTTTAAGACAAATATAAAACACTTTGGGCAGGATATTCAGAAGGGTTGCACATGGCACAACACAGTTGCACCATGTGAACCCACTGATGCACCACGGTGTGATATTCAAAGAGGGACTGAGCCTGGCACAAATCCCGATGCACCAGAGTGCATCAGTGTGTATCTGGCACAAGTGGGGGAGGTGTGCCCATCGCATACTCCGCACATCCGATATTCAGCCGGGATGTGCTGAGCCCATGCATGTGCAACCCCTATTTGCGCTGGACACAGGTGAGCCAAAAAAAAAAAAGAACAGCTGGCCACCCACAGGTGAGCTACCGTATTGCAGGGTGCAATACTGCAGCTGCCACCTATGGGTGGCCACCCGAGCTCTGTCGGCACCTTCGTGGTGGTGGTACCTCCATGCCTGATTGTGAGCATATGTTAAATTATAGTCCTATATCCCTGGTGCTCCAGTGGATCACTCACAGCCCGATAGCGGGCATATGTACTTCAATAATAGTCCTATATCCCTGGTTGTCCAGTGGACTGCTCGCAGCCTGATCACTGGCGTCAGTAATGAATTATGACTAGCAATCCATCCTGGAAGTCCAGCGGTAACCCCTCCCACCAGCCCACTGGTCCCACTGGTTGTGACGGGCGGCCTCACCTGCTTGCGCCCTACCTGCCCGCCGACCAACTCCATAAGGTGAGGGCTGTGGCGCCCATTGGTCCGCCAGCATCAGCCAATGGGTGTATAGCCCACTGTATGGGTTGGTCAGCAGGCAGTGGGCCGGCAAGCGGTTGGGGAGCTGCAGCCCACCAGCTGACCAGAGGGAGCAAGGCGGTGGGGATCAGTGGGCAGGTGGAGAGGGGGGTACCGCTGGACCACCAGGGATGGATTGGTTAGTCATAATTCATTACTGACACCTGCAATCAGGCTGAGAGTGGTCCCTTGGACTGCTCTGGAAAATAGGACTATTAAATTTCAATATATGCCCGCGATCGGGCTGCAAGCGGTCCACTGGACCACCAGGGATATGGGAGGGAGTATTTTAATGTACTTCTGCCCACGATGGGGCTGCGATCGGTTCACTGGACCACCAGGGATATGGGACATTTACATTTTATTCATATGCCCATGATTGGGCGTTGGACCATGTTGCCGCTTGTGCAGGGGGCATCGGTCCCCGACGGCTGTGGCCTGGCAGGGAGCAAGGCACAAGTCACCGGGGATCGGTGCACCTGCATGCAAATGGGGCCATAAAGACATGCAAATGACCCCATTTTACCTTGCATACATTATGGCCCCATTGCATGTGCAGTTTTGAATATTGCGGCAGTTGCACCTATTGCAACGGCACTTGTGCTAGCGCATTCCCTGCTCCACTCTGGCCACTTGCGTTGGTGCAGTGCCACTGCACCATGTGGTTGGCCAAGGAGCAATATTCAACAATGCTGTGCCATGGTGCAGCTCCGTTGAATATCACCTTGTCCACGCCCCTGCGCATCCAAGTTGTGCTGCACCCAGGCTTGCGCCACAACCTGGCGCAGTCTGAATATCCCACCCTTTGGATCAAGTTAAAATCTATTCCTGAAACAACAAAGATGGTCAGGTCTTATATTATGCCAGGTCTCCAGGGAGAGAGAGCGAGAGAGCGAGAGAGAGAGAGAGAGAGTGAGAGAGATGGAGGGAGGGAGGGAGAGAGAGAGAGAGCGAGAGAGAGAGAGAGAGAGAGAGAGATTTACAAATACTATATCTCTTGTGTTTCTTCCTGCCAGGACACTGACCTTGCTGGTTTATTTACAAATATTCTGTCTGGAAATTTGCAGGAACCACTGCAGAGAATACAAGCAAACACTTTACATTTTGCATAGTTAGGAGAAGCAACAAAACATGAGCAGAGAGAGAGAAGTTCTCACCAGGAACTGAGTGCATTTATGAGTACTGACTTCTGAGGATCTAAGAATGTCAACCTCAATCACAGCAAGTCTGCATGATGTGTAGGAGAGAGATGGCATATGTCTGAGGGCCAGGTTAGTCTTACAGGACACAACAATGAAGATTAACTAAATGGTGTATGTGAGAGAAAGAAAGATATTAAGAAGCACGAGCAACAATGGATAACACCAACATGTGATGTCAAAGAAGCTGTAGGAAATCATGCAGGTAGTAAGGCAAGTCACTTAAAAGGAAACATCCACCTACAATTCAATACAAAGAAGTGCAAAGTAATGCACTTGGGAAACAGAAACCCAGGGGAAGAGTACACAATGGGGTTGGGGGAGGTATTAACAACAGCAAAAATGGAAAGGGACCTGGGAGTAGTCATATCAGATGACCTAAAAGTAAGCAAGCAATGCGAGAAGCAGTAAGGATGGCTGGGGGGATACTGGGTTCTATAGGGAGAGGCATCACCATTAGAAATCCAGAAGTTGTTATTCCTCTGTACAGACAGTTGGTGAGAACCCATCTGGAGTACTACATGCAGTTCTGGAGACCCCATCTCAGCAAGGACATAGACAGGATGGAGGCAGTCCAGAGGAGGGCAACTGAAATTGTGCATGGTCTGCAACAGAAGTCATATGACCGCCTAAACCACTGGTCCCAAAACCACTCCATTCTGGACTGGGTTTTAACCACCCATCCTCACAGGATCACTACCTTTGGCATCCACTCTGATGCCCTTAGTGACCACTGCATTACTTATTGCATCAGTAAAATCCACTCCCCACACTCTCACCCTATATTTATCTGCTCTCGGCCCCTACACCTCCTCAATGAGTCTGCCCTACAGTGTGACCTAACAAATGCAAGCTGACTACCAGTCTTTTCCACTGTAGATGTCGACCTTGCCCTATTCCACTTCTGCAACATTTTCCTAAGAACCTGGAACCGCCACGCTCCCCTCAGGAAAGCCAGAGTTAAATGGTACTATCATCCCTGGGTCACACCAGACCTCATCGCCCTCTGTCATGCCAGGGACAAGGCATGGAGGCTATACAAAGCCTCCCTTGCCACTTGCGACCTCCAATCCTACAAACACCTCCGAAACAAATGTACCAAAGGTATTCGGCAATCAAAAGCCTCCTACTTCAAAGCACAACTTACCCATAACCAAGCTTCCCCTGCATCTTTCTGGAAGGTGATCAACTCCCTTATCAACCCCCCCTCGAGGCAAGCTAGCTCTGTCCTCAACACTGATTGCAGAACTGTCTCAGATCCTTCTACCGTAGCTGAACTTTTCAACTCGTTTTTTTTCTCTTGCACCCTGCCCGACTCACCTCTTCCTCCACCCAACTCCACCAAATCCTCCCACTCCTACCCCAGCTTCCTCTTTCCTTCTTTGACACTTCTGGAAATGTACTCCACTCTCACCTCTCTAAACCAGTCCAAAACCAGCCCAGATGGCTTGCACCCCAGACTGCTCTGCATCTCTGCATCAGCCACAGCTGCACCTGTGACACACATACTCAACCTCTCTCTCATCACAGTCACAGTTCTGTCTGCCTGGAAACTGGACAAGATCCTCCCTCTGCATAAAGGTAGAGACCCTTCCCAACTGGGAAACTACATACCCATCTCACTCCTCCCCTCCTTCTCCTAGATCCAAGAATCCCTCATGCCATCCAAACTATCAGATTTTCTCTACACTAAAAGCTCCTTCTCACCCTTTCAATCAGGATTTAGAAAACACCACTCCACTATCACCACCTTGCTATGAGTTACTGACTCAATCCTCTCTGCCATAGACAACAGCCAAACAACCACCGCGATTTTCATCAACCTGGCAAAAGCCTTTGACTCTGTCTCCCACCCTCTGTTGCTCCGCAAACTTAGCTCCTTCAGCCTTGCCCAACCTGCCATCAACTGGTTCCACTCTTACCTCCAGAATAAGCAGCAGTCCGTACAAATAAGTGACATCTTGCCCCCCCCGCCCATCCTCTCAGGTGTCCACCAAGGCTCTATCATTGGCCCTATCCTCTTCTGTCTTTTCATCAACGACCTCCCCTCCACCTGTCTCTCCTCAAATGTGTATTTGTATGCAGACAAAACTATCAGCTATGCCTTGGGCTACTCTCCCTGACAGCGTGCTCTCAAATCTTCAAGGTGACTTCAACCGAGTCCAAGCCTGGCTCCTGAAAAAACAGCTTCAACTCAATGGCAAAAAAACAGTCACCATGGTCTTTGGATCCACACAAAAGCTTGCCTCCCTGCTGGCCCCCTCCAGCATTCACCACACTGGATGGCTCCCCCTTCGAGTCGGTCCTTACCTTCAAGTACCTGGGAGTGTGGCTGGACAGCCACCTCAACTTTTCCACCCACGTCGAGGCCATCTGCACCAAACTCCGGCCCAAACTGGCCATCTTCTATCACCACAAAGCCAGTTTTCCTCTTCCCACCTGTAATGAACTCGTATGTAAAACTATCTTACCAGTGCTGGACTATGCAGACATCATCTATGCTACAGCACCAACCTCATCCCTCTGTAAACTCAACATCCTAATCAACTCTTTCTGTCATTTTGCCGCTGCCTCCCCGCCGCTTGCTCATCACTGCCTTCTCTACTCTACTGTCGTCTCCTCTCCTCTCTCCCTAGCCCTGCTCCCTCACAGGAGAACAGCCCACAGTGCCTCCCTCACAGCTAAATACTGGTTAGGCTCCCTAACCCCTACCTCACTTCTAACCTTAATCAAGCCAATTCCCTATGCTACTCCCTCCACCACACACACTTTCCACCTCACATGCCCCCACTCCGCTTCCGGTCAAGCTGCCTTTTCCTACCATCTCCCCCTCCTATGGAACAATCTTCCACCCAACTTTCACCAGGACCCCTCCCTTTCAGCCGTTAAACAACTCCTCAGACTCCTCCCCTCCCCTGTCTGCCAAAGATGCTCCTTGGATCCCACCACAACTCGGGCCTAACCTACTCTTGGAGGCCTCATTTGATCAACGTTTGCACCCGTCTGCCTCCAATAGTATTTTAACTTTTCTACTGTACAATTCCTGTGCTAGTTTATAAAACACTGTAAATGTTACTGCTTGTATAATACTGTAACTACAAATGCTTGTATAATGCTGTACATAACTACTTTTGTACTGTAATTTCTTGATGCTGTTCTTAACGTCTGTAACAAACAATTGTTGTACTCTCTGCATACCTCAGTGTATATCTTGTACCTGGGTTGCTCCTGGAAATGAGCCCCAGCTCAGTGTGCCTTTCCCGGTCACCAATTTTAAATAAATAAGAGAGACTAAAGGGTCTTAAAGGACTCAGAAATAGGTTCTTCTTTGCTGTATCTTTTTCTGTAATATTTTACTTGGTCTGAGGGTTTATTGCCATGTGGTATCATTAGATTTGTAAAAAAAATAAGCATTTTACCTTTTTTGCTAGTTTTCTCATATCTGCATTCCAACCGTGAGCCATGCTGTGTCTGCTAATTAGTCTCCCTTGCCACGTTACCATATGATGTCATTTGAGTGACGGTTGCGCTTTCAGCAGTAAAGGACCACAGATGAATGACAATGGCTGAATCTGATCAGCTAGATCTGGACATTGATCTAACTCTGAATATCCAGCCCTACTTGTACAAGCCAGATGCAGAAGATGTTGGACCGAACAGTGCGGTCGGAGGAAGTGAATCCTCTGACGAAGAGGAGCAATTGCTGACCGGGGGGATCGCAGTGCGGAATGGCTGCCGCATTGAAGATCCCAATGAATGGTAATTTTTTTTATCTACAGTGGTTTGAATCCACAGTTTATAGTTTTAGCGTAGTAGTGCTGTGTGTTCATTTTCATTCCTCCATCCCTCGCACAGTATATGAAATTATAGTACAGATGGTGAAGCAAGGCCCCCTTCCCCCATGGCACTCTGAAAGTGAGGGATTGAATATGCTGTAACAAAGAAAAGTCGTGGTTTGACTGTTCCAGTTTTCAATTCCAGGGTGTTGGCATATTTACTGGTCCCACTGTCACTTCTCACTGCAGTACCCTTATGTGCCTCACATGCCAGTTTGAGAACAGTCACTCTATTTTCATACCACCCTCACCCCAACCCCAATCTCCAGATACTCTGTTAATTGTGTACATTGGGGTGCACAGATATGTGCCAGTAAAATTTTGCATAGTCTAAATGTGCCAAAAACAACTAGTCATGGGTTTCAGGTACCCCTCTTCCTGGTCTTCTTCTGTTAATGCTGCATTCTTGATTCCCTATAGGGAGAATAACTCAGACAGCTTCTGTTAGGACCAACTTGGGAGGAAGCAATGTTACACCTGGTATGCTCAAACGGTGCCCCCAGAGGACGACATGCAGAACCTCCCTCACCGGAGTGTTGAGCACCGGCCCGGTGTAGTGCCCGGTAGTCTAGCCGTATCCCCTCCCTCCCATACCTACGAACACCAGGATGTGCTGGAATATAATTTCAGTGGTAGTCTATTGCCCCCTCCTACCTCCCGTACCACCAATCACCATGATCATACATCATATAATGTCAACGGTGGTCCAGTGACACCCCCTCCCCATTCTGACCCACTGAGCACTGTAATAATGCTGATTCCCATCCCTGGTAGTATAGCAGGGGGGAGGAGTGTACCACTAGACTACCAGGGCTTTCTTCCATTTTAGTACACCCAGCGATTGCTACGGCAGGTAAAGGGGTACCAGTGGACTACCAGAGCTTTCTTCAATTTTAGTACACCCATTGATTGGTACTGCAGGGAGTGGGGGTACCGCTGGACTACCAGGGAATGCATGTTTATTACTATTACCTATGATTGGGGTTACGGGAGGGAGGAGGGTACCTCTGAACTTCTGGTGCAGCCAGGCCCGATTGTTCTGTGCGGGTGGCCATCCATGGCTGGTGGCTGCTGTGTTGCATCCTGCAATACTGCGTTTCGCTGTGGTCTGCATTTGAGCATTTTTTTTTCTTGCTCAACTTTGTGCCTCCATATGCTGCACAACTAGGGGTTGGGCCTGCCAATGCGATGCACATCCTGTGCTGAATATCGGAATGTGTTGCATATGCATGGGCATGACCCATTCCAATGTGCTGCATACATTAGCAATGCAGCCCTGTGCATCAGGACTTGCATTACTCAAGTCCCCCTTTACAATATCACACCATGGAGCAGTGCAGGGGTTGTGCAGGAGCAACAGGGTTGTGCCAGGTGGCAACCCTTTAGATATATCTAGCCCACTGTGTCTATGAGGCGAACCTCACCATTGATAGAGACATGCATGTGCAAATGAATGTAATGTCTCATTTGCACAAATTTCAAGCAACTAGTAGTTTATTGAATTCATTCTGGAAAGTGTCATCTCAGTAATTGTTCACTGTGAATTGTGTATTACAGGTGCAACTGTGGCAATTGTACAGCGCTGGACAGTGATCTTGAGTGTGCGTGCTGCACTGAGATATATCAAGTCAGCGACATCATGGACAGAGAAGGAGTGGACTGCATAACAGAGCACTAAACATTCCATGACAACTGTGTCAATCAGCATGTTATTGAAGTGTCATTTTATGAGTATTTGGAACTGGAAGGTCCACTTGATGACAGCATTCCGAGGAACGAGTAAGTGATTGCTATCATGTTGTGATACTTTTTTTAAGTCAGTGTCCATTCAACACTATCTGTGATGTTTTGGGTCCAGCTTATGGCAACCCCACTAACATCCTAACCCTCAACAGCCTTTCCACTGCCATTTGACTGGGACCTAGTAATTGGGTGATATATCTATACATGTGAACAGTACGGAACACAACCTCCATTGTGTACTCAAGGGCCAAGATATCCAAAGCTGTTGCGCGTTGTACAAGTGCAACCACATAAATGTGCCATGATGGAATATTTGAAAGAGGGAGTTATGCAGTGCAAGTCCCTATGCGCGTGGGTTCAAATATAATGTATGCGGAGCATCTCCAGGGGGCATGCCCGTGCACATGAGGCACATACTGATATTCAACCTTTGATGTCTGCATATGCTGGCAGTAGTCTAAGATGCACTACATACCCCTGGTCAAAGTTGAGGCTGAAAAAATATGCTCAAATGGCGGCCATCCACAGGCTAGCTTCTGTACTGCAAGGCACAGCACAGCAGCCACTAGCCGTTGGTGCCACCAGCCCCTGTAGCACTCTGTGAAAAAGCACTTATGATGTACCTGGTGGTCCACTGGTCACCCCTTCCCTCCCTGTAGCAGCGAACACCGTAACAGACCCCATTAAATAGTCCCTGGTAGTTTAGTGTCACCCCCTCCCTGTAGCACTGATCACCATTAAAAAACTGTATAAATAATCCCGTTAGTCTACGGTACCCCCACCCTCCATGGCTGTGATTGCTCATATAATAATCCCACAATCATTCCCTGGTAGTCTAGTGGTAACCCCCACACCCATCTTGCCAATCACCCATAAATGCGATGTGTACCATTCCCACCCCACACCAGCCCACCACCAGGAACCACTGACCACCAAGCCCCCCCTTAATTGGCAATCATCAGCTACCCACCCTCATACCTTTGCGGCTGGCTGCAAAATGACAGGTTACAGTACCAGCTGTAAGCCCATTGGTGCATATTGTGGACTGCTGGGCTCCCAGGGGATACTGTACTACATGGTCACAAATATGTGAACGATTGACTTCTTTCACATATTTGTGACTGTCTCGTACAGTATGCCCTGCAAGCCCATTGCTCCACAGTGATCGGCAAGATGGGCAGGTTGGGGGTTGCCACTAGGCTACCAGGGAATGATTGAGGGATTATTATACAAGCAATCACAGCCACAGGAGGGGTGGGGGTGCCAGTAGACTAACAGGATTATTTATACACTTATTTCATCGTGATTGGGGCTATGGGGAGGGAGGTGGTACCAGTAGACTACAGGGAATGTTTTTGAATAGTATTATATGGCTATCACCAGTACATGGCAGAAAGGGGTGCCACTGGGCCCTTTCTGGCTGCACTACATGCTGTGCAGGGTGCCACGTGCATTTTGCTGGCCTGCCCTTCACAAGTCCTGCTAATGTGGCCATAATGACATGCAAATGGCACCGTTTGTGCCCTGCTTACATTATGGCCCAATTTGCATATCCTTATCATAATATCTGTGAATTGCACACAGTGCAGCTACAGTTGCGCTGGCTCATTCCCAGCCCTTTTATTCATACCTGTCTGGGAGATGCACCTGTGCATGCTATATGCACCCTGCATGTTATGTTATATATTCAGAGTAGATGCACCATTGCACATCTCCTTTGAACATCTCCATTTGTTTCGGCAGTGCACATCAGTTGTATTGCTCCACCAGTTGCACCATAGCTAGTTGCAATTCTGAATATTGGTGCCATAGTGTAAGTCTCTCCTTGATTGCAGTAATTTTTGTTTATTTTATTTAGCTTTTGTTTACTGGGTAAGTGCACTAGCCAGAAAGGCTATTTTCAGGCACGACCCGGGAGAGTACAGAGACAAAACTTTCATGAGAAGAGAGAGAGAGAGGTGAGAGGAGTAGGGAGGCAGCAGTGCCAAAGGTATAGGCGATAAGAGATAAAAGAGTTAGAGAGGAGGGAGTAGCTATGTTTATACTGGAAAGGGAAGTGGAAAATAGAGGATGATAAAGTAAGAGATAAGGGAGTGAAACTGGGAGGAAGTGCGTCAATGTGGGGTAAATGCTTACTTTATTTACATCAGGGGCAGTCCAACCCAATGGAGGTTTACAGCGTAGCCTGCACAAAGCAAGTAGATATTACTACATTTGTACATGGTGACCTCATGCATGTCAATTGGCTGTAAAATGTATGTGAGAACAGAATTGTCCTATGGAACAGTTAGGGGGTTTGCTTGTTTTTGCTACCCATACACGGAGATGTGCTGTCATGTTGGAGTAACTAACTTATTTGCCAGCTTTGCAGGAGCGTGGTACAAGAAATGGTATATGGCAAAGTACAACAGGTTCCTTCAACCAAATTGTTTAACATTTACTCTGTTTTCCTTTTTTTTTTCAATGTGTGACTTTTTGTTGCAGTGGAGGTTGGAGGAACTGCTAAACATGTGGGCTACCATACATTTCTGTTAACGGGAACAGAAATATGGAGGCTGTGACACTACAAAATTCACAGTGCTGAATAATACTGCTGATGTGGTCTTTATCACTGCCAGGGCTATCAGCCAATCAGAGCACACTATATACTTAGCTCATTTTCTAAGTGTTAATGTTTTGTTATATATAAGCAAGGTTAGTGACCATGGTTCGTTTCCAGAACAGGGCACAGGCTGCAAGGACACCTGTTGGAAACTGTTGGCACCAACGTGACTCACTGAGCATACCAGTCAGCTTTTCCTTGTATGTTGTTATTTTGCAACCCTTTGTCTCTGGTGTGCAGTGCATAGAAGCATTGATGCGGGCAGCACCGCAGAGCCAGTCTATAACAATGCAGTACCTATTCATCTTCAACAGTTCCCTTCTGCTGGCTTTAACACTGTCAGCACTGTTACTCACCAAAGCCCTTAATCTGTAACCACCCTCCTTTGAAGCACTGATGCTTGCTTTCCCTACTCAGTCCTACATGTAAGTACTGTTGTGTGTCTTTCACACGCTAACTGTCTGGTATCTTGCAACAAATGCAAACAATATTTTATAGAACGTGCAAAAGATATACGTGGTGCTCACCAGTATAGCAAAGTCCAACACAAAAGAGCTGTGCCATTCACTTCCCAATTTAAAGTCGGACACCAGAACTACTAAGAAATGAACTTTAATCACATTTCAGTTACACACCGGCTCCAGGCCTAACCTGGAGCCGGTGTGTAACTGAAATGTGATTGAAGTTCATTACTTAGTAGCTCTGGTGTCCAACTTTAAATTGGGAAGTGAATGCCACAGTTTTTTGGGTTGTATCTTGTAATAAACAATACTAATACCGTAGTGAGGTGTGATACCAGCATATACTGTTGTCCCAGCTGTGCTGTACTATCTCACCTATTTGCATGCACTTGGCTTGCAGCCAATTACTGTAAAGGTCCACCTCATTCCATAAATATATATTTGTCAGGCAATTGTGTTGTTGATGCCTGAATTTTGTAATTCATTTTAGTTTGCCGCTGTATCTTGTATCATATGTTGCACTAACGGAATCATGACTTTTAATTTCTGTGAAGGTTTTCTGTCCTTGGATATTTCACACATTGGCCATCTGCATAGTGTTACTGTGTATAATGGGACACAATTTGAAGATACACTGGTGACGTCTGAGAGGCAATGTGAGAACCTTTTTTGAACAGAGATGGTGGTGGACACATCGAATGGCATTTCTTGAGGAGGTTGTGGGGTCAAAAGCAGTGCTTGAATTCAGGACTGCATGGGACAGACATAGGTCAGTTCTGGTGGTGGTTTAAAGAAAAAGAGTTTTGGTTAACTAGGATATTCAGCTTACACACTAGGTAAGGAAATTGGCAGACTAGGTGGCCCAAGCGGTCTTTATCTGCTGTCAAAGTCTATGTTTCTATAAGTGTAAACAAACTTTGTTACTGAATAGTTGATCTAGCAATCATTTTTTTTATGTGTTCACAGTACCTATTGCCATGTGGCATACAGAAGATTTGTGACATGGATCTGGCAAAGGCTAGGGAGATGGAACAGAAAAGTCCTACCAGCTTGTGTTGTGTGCCAGATACGTGACAAGTATCCATCGGAGCACCACACTGGTTTCAAACCACCTCCAGTTCAGCAGGATACATAGATTGATATTGGACTGTGCTATTTGTCATTAGTCCTGAGTAGTTACTGCTCAAGTGTTTTGTATCCAATCATATCACTTGTTATGCACTGTTTACTGGCTTTCATTACCTTTCAAATTAAAAATGTTTGGTGCTTTTACAACGCATTTTCTATATAAATAAGGACACTTCATGCATACAGTTGAACTGTTAACTATCTGAACAAATGTCGACTAAGTTACTGACATACTAAAATACTGAAATGTCATCAGAGCAAGGCTTATAGTTTCCCTATCCCCGGCCCAAGATAGTAACCCTGTACTGAACTTACTCAGTTGCACACTCCACCTATAGCTGTCCCATCCCCTTTTGAACTACAACACAGTATCTGACAAAACCAGACCCTTTAGGAAGTGCATTCTATTGTTCCATCACCCTCTCAGTGAAGTAACTCCTCCTCTCTCACCTGAGTCCTCCACCCACCTATAGCTTACAGCGGTATCCTCTGGTTCCCCCTCCTCATTCGCAGCACCCCATCTGAGCCTACCTGATTTATCCCCTCTATGTACTTGAATACCTCTATCACACCCACCCTGTCCCTTCTCTCCTATAAAGACTACACTTTGAGGTCCTCAAGCCTGTCCTAGTAGGTCATCTCTACATGCCACTAATGATCCTCGTTTCCCTCATCTGAACCATCTCCATGAGTGTAAGGCCCCTTTTTAAGTACTGACAAAAGAGCAGCACACAGTACTGAAGGTGTGACCTAACCAGGCACTTATACATAAGCAATAATACCCACCAGGGTGGGCAGTATTGGGCTATACCGTACCACCCAGGGTCGTACTGAGGCTGTATGCCACACACGTAGGGCCTTATATCCCCAAGAAGGTCCTGTATAGCCACATACTGCCCATCCTGGATGGTATTATTGCACTTAAAAAAATGTGTCTGTTTTCAAATTTTAATACATTTACATTAAGAAAGTCAAAAATACCTTATGATTGAGTAAAGACTAACAACAATTCATGATACTGTAAAGTAGTCCCTCTTTTGGTACACACACATACCAGTAAAGGGCAGTGCTGTTTTTTGAGACACTTATTTCTTGCATCTTTCTTGCTCCCCACCCCCTCACCCCCCCAAAAAAAATATACTAGACCTTGGAACCCATATTCCCTTTTAGCACTGCCAAGGTGGTACAGTTTCAGGTGGATATCCCAGCGTGGACCTAAACAAGTCATGAGCAATATGTCAAGTGATAATTTCTGCCCTTTCTTTAACTGGTAAGCACACAATTAAGTTAGCTTACGGTCCCAGAGCTACCCTCCTAAGTGTGAAGTGACTAGAAAGCTGGACTATAAAGTTGTCATAGCACTACAGCGCTAATTTTCTTTTGAAATCTGGCAGCACCTGATACGAGAGAGAAAAGCATAATTCCTTTTTGTGTTTTTTGTGATTTGTGCAGCATTTAGCCAAGTTACTAATCAGGGTCACAGAAATTGAGGCGATCAGGATAATCGAGCCTACACACTGTGCTGGCAGTTTGGTTGGAGACACTGATGACAGAGATGGTGTTGGGGCCTGCCAGCTGCGTAGCTGTACAGTGCAGAGGAGTATAGTGGGTTGAGGGCAGTATGAAGCAGCATTTGAAACAGCATCTGTGATGATCAGTGTGGTGTAGTGCAAGTTACACACAACATAGAAACATAGAATTTGACGGCAGATAAGGACCGCTTGGCCCATCTAGTCTGCCCACTTTTCTACCTGATGGATAAGCTGCAGATCCTAGTTAATCAACAGCCTACTTCCTCCTACCCCCACTAGGACTGCCTTATGTCTGTCCCATGCATTCTTGAATTCCCCCACTGTTCTTGACTCCACAACCTCCTTAGGAAGGCTATTCCATGCATACAACAACTGATTTGGTCACCAAAATACTTTTTCTTTGTTCTGTTAAGTTAGGTGACTGGATTTTCTTGGTCCATTTTCTAAAGAGGAACAATCACTTTCCTCTTTCTAGTGGTTATCCCCCTAGTTATGCATGCCACCATCCTATTGTCATTGTCTCGGCAGCCCTGCAAGGGTCAGAGTTGTTTATTTTCACGTACACCACCATCCCCAGTTCCCTCTCCCCTTCCTACACTTGTATTTTGTCTTCCCCCAGTGCATAGTATTGGCCTTTGTTTACTACCACCAGGTGAAGAACCCTGCATTGTATTTCAGTTTCCACTTACGTGATCCCTACTCTTCTTCCCTTTCACCACCGCTCCCAGCTTTGTGCCATCTGAACACTTCAGATCCATCTGTTCATCTGCTTCCCCACCCCCATTTTCCCTCAGCTTAGGCCACAGGCCAGTGTGATATACAGAATCAAATGCCTTGCAGAAGTATAGAGAGAGGACATCCTTCCATGGTTCAGGGCCCTGGGCACCAAAATCTTCAGAATAGAGTATAGTGTTTGCATAGTGTGTTGATACTTGTGGACAGTACTGTGTCTCAATGGCCCACAAGTAACAGAGATGTCAACTGAATCATCACATTGTGCCTTCAAAGGTTTCTGAAATGTTTTCAATTGTCATATAAAATATATGTTCCATTCAGTTTTTTTTCTCAGAAACTATATGCATTCCCCACAGCTATCCAGATTTCATTATACTCAAATAAAAAGTGAATTGAAAAACTGAATTTTGCCTTGCTTTTTTTTTTGTTATGGCCATCATTCTGTTCACAAACCAATAACTTGCAGTTTTTACTATGTCATGGTTTGTGCACAGAATGGTAATTATGAGCTGTCGACCTATCACAAGTATACTTACAGTTCTATACACAATCCATAACATAGATGAAAATACTAGTTGCAACGGTGATCACTTCAAGCATGTAATATTGACAAATATGCAAGTAACAGCATTGTGAAACTTTTTCTTTAAACATTTATGGGCACAGTCCTGTTGTACACCCAAAAACAAGCAATACAGCATTGATCACAGTGCACAACTGGTCCTGGAACAAATATCAAACTAATTGTAACAGTTCATTAACTGAGTATATGGTAATTTGTACTGTGTCTCCAATCACAGTCTGAGATATTATTTTTTTCTTTTCATGACTCACAAGTATCACTTCAATTAAGAGGTGACAAATGCTAATAAGAGCAATTCGTGTAGTACAACAATAATACAATAATAATACAACAGTAATACAACAATAATACAATAGTAATACAACAATAATACAATAGTAATACAACAATAATACAATAATAATAACAATAATAAGTTGCTGTCCTATCTGAGGGGGTTGGGGAGGTACTGCACTTGATAGGTATAACTGAGACATTTTTCACACAGATGGTGGTGGCAACGTGTAGCACACTACCAGGGCATGTGATGCCACAGTACATGGTGGAATGCTTCACAAAAAGGTGGTGGGACACGGCAAGGGGGAGGGTAAAGGGATGAAAGAGGAGGGGAGGTGCAGAAGCTTCTATATATGGTGCTAGCTGCAGTGTTGGACAGCCCAGATAGACCATAATGGCCTTTTGCTGCAGCCAAATTTCATATGTTCTTATATGGCGGTATATTACATATTAAAGCATACGATGGACAATATGGGCCCTTTTGATATTCATGAAACTGCACATCACAAAAACAGTGTTCCAATATATATAGCTCCCTATTTTGCAGCACAAAATAAGGTCATGACAACTTGAACAGTTGGGTTATTAACAACTGGCATTAGTTATAGACAGTGTAGAAGCACTACAGGAAAGACACTGCAAGAATCCTAAATGCAGAAAGTGTTACATGTGTACACAGTCAAACATCAGGCAACACAAAAATAGTCCTGACACCGATAGTCCATGTTTTGGATTTGCTTACTGAATCATCACAATCAGATATGTTGGTATCAGATGCTCAGTTCATGCATTTTCTGTGGAATTTGGCAGTGTCTGGAATCTTGACCTATGCTTCTCAATGAGTTGTTTGTTGTCTGGCTTCTGAAACTTTGCCGATACTGGCTCTGGTGCCATGTTTCCACTATACAGGACACGAGCTGATGCATACGAGGGATGTTGAGCACGCAACTGGGTGACCTGCGCCTGAATAGTGCTAACATAACCTGAAAACCAGTAAAAGGATATCGTTTAGGATCCTTACAGTTCACAAATTGTACATCATGATTATACAGAACATCAAGGAATGATGTTACAATTGACAGTTAACCCCTAATTAAAATTTGTTAGGAAGTTGTCTTCTTATTTTCTGGTGTCTGATTGGCTGTTATCGTTGACAGGGGGTACATTCACTTACAATAGATTCTCAGAAAAGAAAAAGTACCAGTCCATGTTACCCTTTACCCACTCAAGTATCCTGGTGCCCCACCTTGTCTGGTCATTGGTTAAAAGAACAGCACTGAATTTCAAATTTCCACTGTTTCCTTCTTTCACTTAGCAAGCGAACCGGCGACACCCCACCTCTCGGCTCCACAGTTCAGTGCCAGCTGCCTAAGGAAACCACAAATCAACTTTCACTGGCCTAACATCTCCATCACTTTGTTGGATTTTTGTTGTTTTTTTTTTATAGAGTGCACTGTAGTGCAATGCACCTTGTGTTTATAGTTTCCTTTTTTTTACAGTACCTTTCTTTGTAAGCATGGGGCTATTACATCATTCCACTAAGCAACAGGGAACTCTGTTTTATCATGGAATAATAAAATTAATAAAAATAATTAAAACTGTTACAAACTTTTGTAATGTATGGATGGCCCTTATTAACCACTGAAAGTAAGCTGTTTGCAACCTTGAAATTCCACTGTTGTGATGTCACAACCTTACACCCATGACCTCATCCCTTTCCCTGTCCCATCAACTGTTAGTTCCATGACCAACACACAGCTCAATTAAACATGATCCATTGGGTTATCTACTCAGGTTGCACTCTGACAAACTCTATCAGGAGACCATCATGTAATACAAGGTCATGAACTTACGGAATGTTGGTGGGGTCCTCACTGCTTTAGCAACGGGTTCCCGAAAAATGTCTGATTTCGGGAATGCCACCTTGAACTGCTGTTCTTCTTTTTTGGTGACAGCAATAGCACGTCAACATTTTCATTAAAATGAAGACCGGCTATGAGATGTCTGTGGAATTTAGAAATATGGTTGAGAGAAAATGCAACAATTTAAGGTGGCCTCTGCATGTACTGTCTATCAACATGGTCTGATAGTTCAGAGTACTCTATAAACATGTACCTTGCATGCATTGCTGGGTAAAAGAAGTGAAAAAATTTGGGTGCAAAATGACACAACACTCCATGGAAAACCTCGAGCACATACGTTTGATGTGTTGGAGAAATCTGTTTCATGTCTCTGAGGAGATATGCACTGGCTACTGTTTCTGTCAACAGTTTATGCAGCCTGCTCTCTATAATAAATATTGCAAAATATTAGCAACTGTAAAAAAATATGGTACAGCTACATATGTGACAGCAGAGAAAGTCAAAGACCGCTAATTAATAAAGACGTTCACCCTTGGAAATCCATTTCTTCTGTTGCTCCAGTTCACCATGCACACACTTAGGAAACTTATCACCATGTCCTTCATGTATATTGGAAGCATGATTCAACAGACTTAGCCATTTCTGCTCAATTACTTCATTATCACCATTGCTGGTTGAGGCCACCCAAAACATATGGTTGCTAATTGACTTGCTCCATAGCTGGATGTCTCCAAAATTCTTTCTCTTGGAGGATGCATCAAGTTTCTTAGCTACACCTGTTTTCTGAAAAGTAATTAACATTTCACTACCAAGGTACTGTGTATCTTGACAGTTAAACATTTTCTAGTCCATGTCTAAATCGCATGGTACTGAAAACAACATTGCTATGAAGCCTTGCAGCCCTATAGTATATAAGCAGATAAAGAACTTATTTAATGTCCTGGGGTGATAATGGCCTTTATTGGTACATTAGGGAGCATAGAAAGACAAAGGGGAGGGATAGTGAGTCTGAGTAAAGGCGATAATGGGTGGGCAGAGACTGACAGTGAAAAAGCATGGGCGCTGAACGAATACTTCTGTTAAGAATACAAAACACAAAAAATCAGAAATACAGAACAATAGGAGGGGGAGGTATATGCTGCAATCATTAGAAGCACTCTCAGCCGGCCCAGTGGTGCAGAGGGCTGAGGCACTGGTGCCTTACCTCGAACCATGCTGGTGACCTGGGTTGGGGAATGGACTCAGGACGCCAGGGGCTGGCGGGGGAAGAAGAGGATCGAGCATCTGTTGGACTGCTGTCCTCTCCTGGGGTAGGTAGTGGGCCAATGTCGCACTGCAGCAGCCTTTGGTGGAGATGCACACAGGAGGGAAAAACATCAGAAAAGGAAATACTGCTCCATGTACAGCCAGATGACGACTGCCCGGTTCTGTGATGCCATTCATGTCCTTGCCAAGTCCTCCATCTAAGCAGCACCCTGGGACCAAGTGTAGCTCTGGTCTTCCCACCCGGGGATGACGCATTCCCCCTCGAAGAAGGTGGACCCATCCAGCGAAGGGTTACGCGAGGTTACCCTGGGGGTGGCTGCCATATTTGAATGGAGGTTCAGAGGGCAGATGGATCAGAGGAGGCCTTGGCAAGCCAGAAGGAGGGGCTGATGTAGCAGCATGTAGGAGGTAAAAGAAATAATACAAAAGAAAAGAAGCACTCTCGATAGGGGGGAGTCGATATCACTCCTTTCACAGAAGAAAGGTTTGTGAAAGAAGTCCTAAAACTGAGTGTGGTCAAAGCAATGGGGCCTGATGTGATTCATGCAAGAATTCTAAAAGGATGTGAAGGGACTTGGCAAGTTTGGAGGAATGGTCAGAAGTATTGAAGCTGGGAGATCGGTTCACGTATGCAATGCAGGCCAGGATGAGCTATTCCGCATGATATATGGGCAGCTAACTTTGAAATAAACAAATTAAAAAAAAATCACACCGGTCCTCATGCATTGTCTAGAAAAAGCAGGATGGTGTCAACGAGCAACTGCATGGTATCACTAATGACATAGGGATATAAATTCATATGATGTTCACAGGACTGACAAGTAGCATGTATCACTTTGAGACCCAGTGTTGTACATAAAACTACCCTGGTCACAGCATACAAAACCAATGATGTTTTGAATGCCACGGTTACTTGTGGTGTACCATGATCAACGTTACCAGCACAGCTGTGGTGCACACTACAGACACACACATTGCATCGCTTCAAATGGACACAACAGCAAACTGTAAAAGTAATATTTTTGTTATATACACTTACAAGTGTTTACCACGGAAATGTATGCCACACATCGAAGTAGTGCTTTGTATTTGTCTTCTCACACTTCATAAAGGCTTTGACCTGAACATGTTTGTCTGTGACTAGCTGACTGACTGTGCAGCCATTGTCCTCAAGGAACTGCAGTCCTCTCTTTAGCTCCTCTTGTTCCATTGCAGTTGAATGTTTTACCGCAGAGCCCTGTATAAAAAAAAAAAAAAATACAGCAAATCCATACATATACAATACAAAGCTAATGCAGCAAGCAGAATACAATCAGCATCTTGAGATTGTACAAGACTAAGACATATGTCATTAGAAATACTGAAACTGATGTACAGTGTCAAAATCCAGGTACCAATTTAAAGTGATTTGGCATGAGAAGCGCTCTATAGTGATATGGGGTAGGAACTGTAGGGCAACACAGACATTCAATGTTCGAGGTTTCTGGTGATAAATCTGGTCTTATTGACTCGGCAATGGAACTGCTGTAGGAGCATCTGCTGCCCTGCTGTCATATCATGGGGTGTGTTAATGGGCATTCACAGAGTGAGCTCCAGAGAACAATGGATCCTATGTGATGGTGTTGTGAGCAGGACAGTAGGTAGTGACTATACAGGAGCACCACAGCACATTTGTGTGGTCATAGGTATATTAGCACAAGTGAAAAGGATGTCAACTTACATCCTCACTGGACAATGTCCCATTTATGGTCTGTGACAATGTTGCATAAACAACATTGGCTCCACCCCCCCAAAACAAAAAAAAAATATTAAAAATTAAAAAACAAAAAAATAGAAATATTGAAATATAGGCTTTCACGACACGTAAAAAACAGTTGGCTCACCCAGTATGCACATATTTCTACTAACTGAATAAGCTGCTAGGATTCATAAATAGGTCCTTCTAAAACACCCTACACAAACACAGCATCATAGGTCCATGGCTTACCTACATAATGCTCAGAAGTAAGGACTCAGCCAATGAGTAGAACTCAGGTAACACTTGCTGAGTCATAAGTCATCGTAAGTCATCAGGTAACACTGTAGGAATGAGTTCCAAGCAGTTACAAGTGCAAACAGAGAGTTTGGGAGGAGGGCGCGCCAAGTCCCTGTAACACAGCGATGCCAAAATCGGCATGTGCTCTAGAGGCAATCTGTAGAAGAGTCAATAAAGCACCGACTCCAGATTAACTTAGTGGCGCACTAGCTCATGAAAATGGTGGAAACCTGCCTACGTGGTGACATCATCTGAGTTATAGCACTTGGAACACATAATGTTGGCTGAATAGGGGATGAAGAATAAATTATGAAATCACCTTACCAAAGCCCTTACCTTCTAAATCCTTTACCTGTGCTGCTGTGAAACAGTGTTCACTCCTGCACATGTAAAGGATTTGGAGAGAAAGCACTTCAGTAAGATGATTTCATAGTTTATTCAGCAATCCACATTCAGACAGCATTATCTGTTCCAAGTGCTGTCACTCGGACAATGTCATAACATAGGCACACATGTACCATTTTAGGGAGATAGTACGCTGCTAAGTTTCATCGGTAGTCGGGGCTTTATTGACACTTTAATGAAAGCTTGGCGGCTTAGCAACTATGGTTTAAAACCATATATAAAACGGCCAAAGAAATCCCTGTGTCCTGATTGGCTGAGACTTGGTTCTAGCCATTGCAGTAAGAGAGTACAACCACTGGCTAAAACAAATCCCTGCCAACTAGGGCAAGTCACAGAATTCATAAGCCACCTATTTCTTAGTATCCATCATAAACATGGCTGCACCCTGTACTCATATATAAAAAAGTAAGAGTAGGCCCTAAAAATTAAAGTCCATTAATTTAAATAAAGTAAATAAATAATTTAATGCCATTTACACTCATGAGCCCCCCCCCTTACACACAGACACAAATTTAAAAAATCAAGTACTATTGAGACTTTCCATTGCTGCTGTTTCTTTGATGACTATGAAAACTACCCCTCCTATCCCTACCACTTTGTTAGAGAACTCCCTGCTCCTTACCTGGCAACAGATAACTTGAGGTTCTGGCTCCACTTCAGGCCTGTGTGTGTTTTTCTTTGTATGCCAGTTGAGCTCTGAAGAATGTTGAAATCATGTATTCCATGCTACCATCTGTGTGTGTATTGGGGGGGGGTGGCATTCTACTGCTGGAATAATGCAGAGCTTTGAATTGTTCTATTCCATGGTAAACAATCACATAATGTATTGAGTATGAAGAAAGACAGGTGACTGAGAGGTGAAAAACATCTGTGGAAGGAATATTTTAAATTACTTGGTAACATTTGATTATATTTTTTTGTGACTTTGAAAACTTTTAGAATGTTCTTTTTTTCAAAGTTGCCTATGGGCACTTTATATATAAGCAATAAGACATGGCTAGGTATTGGTAGTACTGAGATACCTGCACACCCAGAGACTGAAGGCACTCAACCTGTGGTCTCGTGCCTAACTATGCCTCTGGGTGAGCGGGTATCTCAGTACTACCAAGACCCAGCCATGTCTTATTGATTACTTAGGAGGACCATGGAAACACCATTATGTATGACAGCCCTTGACCTACAATGCTGTGATTTTGTAGGGTGTTTTAGAAGGACCTATTTATGAGTCCAACACCCGACTTCATCTCACCCATTCTCACCCATTATCAACCATACAAATGCCTTATCTGTGTTCCATACATTGTTGTATTCCCACACCGTTACTCCACAACCTACACATACACACATCTATCTCACAATAAGCATAGTCGCAGTCATAGGTCACTGAACATTTGTATCTGTCATGTTTTAAAAAACAACCTACATTCCTGAATGTAACTATCCTTCCTTACCTGTATGAGTTTCACATCCATGACCTTCTTAGTCTCCAAGTCCATAATGGTGTATAGGCCATATTTGGCAGCGTGACCTGGAGAGACACATCGTGCATCTCCTCCAATTATTAGGTCACGTTGATGACAAGATTCAAGAATGCCATTCTGTTGCTGAAGCCAAACTCAATTAACAGCTGGTATTATGTATGTGCACTGCAGCTTGTGAAAGGTGACTGTGGAAAACACTGGTATGCACATGTGATTTATCATACAAAGTGCCTTTGCTGCAGGAACACCGAAACAAAATATGGATGTTGCAAGTGCAACCTTTCCCCAAGGCATTGTTCCAGTTAAACACTGGCTGTCCCACAGTAGCGTATGTCCATTTCTGCAGGTGTCATGAACCGCTATCATGGTGCCAATGACATGAGTGATGAAAAAGCCTGTCTTCTTGGCACACTTCTGATAATACTTGAACAGCAATGCCAAACTTCTCTCAGACATGATGAGGTACTTCTCCAGTCCATTGTTGTCCTGGTTAACAAATTCCAAGCTTACTCCAGAAGTATTTAAGTGTTCATCCTCACTGTCCGATGAATCTCTATCACTGAATGCGTCATCAGATGGGTGGTAGTCTGGGTCATCATTTTCATCACATCACAATGGTTCTTCACAGATATCACTGACATCATCTTCTTCAGAGGACTGAACTTCATTAGTCATACATGCCGGATCCTCACTTCACAAACTGCATTGCACACCAACAGCAACTGGTGACACTGGTTGCTTTGTGGAGTGTGGAGGAAGCATAACCCGTATGCGCCGTGTCCATTGTGGAAGTCTAATGTTGGCTTGACATTTCACATTCCGAGTTGTCTTCGGTGTTGCTGTACTTTGAGAAGTACATGCTGTGTTGGCACAAGGCATATCACAGATCATGGCATCATTATCACAGTCAGCTGTGTTCCCGTCAACAGTAAGAAAGCTCATGTCTCAATCTGTGCTGGTAGACACAAAGGAGGTATCAGTACAATAAGTGGAATCTGTTACACGTGGTGTAGCCTCTGCAGTTGTCTCATCTGCTGCTTGCTGTGATGTGCAACTAGGTTCCAGCACAGATTCACATGTCGGCAGAGCTGGTCACTTCGCCAGTACTTTGTTCAACCACTATGGATGACAGAAAGAGGGGAAAAAGATGTCTGCTAAATGTACATAGACACAAGACTATAACAAAATATAATTACTCAAATTGAACACAGATTGAAAAGGTTCCAACAAGTTATGCAAGTCATCGTTCTGCCCACTTAACCATTTGATGTCATGCACCACAGCTCACACATTGGTATCACCTGCTCACAGACTGACCTTACTCTGGATCCCTTGGGAAATATTGGCTATGAATATCTGAAACAGCACTGCCACCAGTACCACTCCCTCGGTACCCCGCTTCTGAAACCTATCAGCTATGATAGTTCACCACCACCGTCAGCACCTGTTGTTGCCTACCCTATATTTGGGTAACTCATTTGGGTAATTTTTCTGAATGGGCACCATGCAACACATCATTAAATCTTGTGATACGCAGTCTGTAAGGGGAGGTATGTAACAGGTCAGCCATTTCTCTTGCCAGGACCTCTGCTGTGTCTGTTAACACCCTAGACTGAATGCAGTAAGAACAGCATATCTAATCCATCCCTCATTTACAACAGTCCCTCCATTACACTGTGCTCTGCAGTATCTACATATGTTGCCCACTCTCCTCACCTGCCAACCCCACACCTACCCTCGACTATCTGCCAACCTCTGTCGATCATCAACACAAAGCACAAGTGCTCATTCCAAAACTATGCATGATCCTTCCATTTATCTCACCCCACCATTCATTCCAAATCCTCTCTATCTGGTCCGTAGAACTCATTCTCTAAGAAATGTATCGTAATTGCATCCCTTTCTACCTACTCCATGACAGTTGTGCTGTTTGGGGTACTCGGATCCACCACAAGTAGGTTGAACTACACAACCACTGCAGTGTTCCCTTTCATAATTTGCTCAACTAACTCCTAGTCCTGGTCCTACATTTCAACTGGTGATTTGAAAACTTGAAGGATGAAAATGCATCAGTAGGGCCTCAGTCATGCCTCCCTCTCCCTTGTCACTTCAACACCTTATCCTCTCCTGTACATATATTTCCTCACTCCATTTCCCTTTCACTCTGTCATTTCGCATTATCATATTACCAGGGACCATCATGTCACAGTCCTCGGACTAGCTGACCCACATTTCTCTGATGGCTGCAATGTCCACCTGCATCTGTGCAAATAGGTCATTCAATGGGTCTTCTAGCTGGCTCTTCCCACTTTCCATTTTGAAGGTCCTGCCTATTACCACCTCCATTGCTAACACTTCACAGTATGTAGTTCATACCCATGTGTACCACAACATGAGATATTCTACTACTGTTCCCTGCACATTGTTCTGTTTTCCTATTTTGCATGTTGTCTTGCATGCAGAAGCAACATTTCATAATGGGCTGTAACAGCTTGCTGGAGTACCACGTTGTGCAGGTGTGGCAGTGTTGTAGCCAATTTTTTGGGCTGGTCTACGTAGCACCTATGAATGAGCACATTCTCTATGACAGTAGTTCAGAAACATGTCAATCCCCCTGTTGGCATGCCCCCTCCACAGCTGCTTTGCTGATGGTAGACACACATCCCCAAAGGCTAATGTCACTCCCCCAACACAGTCTTGCTTTCTTTGCTGCCAATTTTCAACACTGCCCTTTCTTCATAACTCCTTATGAATGGTACAGCTGTCATTTTGCACAACATGCCCAAAATGTGTTTTCACACATCTAATGCAGAATGGTGTGGCCCTGTAGGAAATTAATGTTTTGGACACATTAAGCAAATCTCAGTGCTACTGTTCATGAGGGGAGGTCCCACACGTTTTAATGAGGTGGGGTCACAAAAAGCCCATGTTGAAAATTTGGAGTACAAATACCAAGAAACACCGGGTGTGTTTGGATTTCTAACCATTACGTTGTACACCATTGACACTGACAGGCATCAGGGGTGGGACTTTCAAATGTTGTATGCAATGTTCATGCCATTCCACCACCACCCCCACCCTGCAGCCGGTGACAGGCATCAAGTTGTGCCTTTGACTCTTCGGACACAAATTTCACCCCATTCAACTATACTGCACACATATCATAGACAACACTGGATGAGCAACTGTGCACAACCACTGGGTTCTGCCATGGAGGGGTTTTGATTCCTTCTGACCTTGTGAGTGAAGCTCGAGAGGTCTATAGAAATCAGAACCTCAAGATGACAGAACACAGTGGTTGTGCATAAAGTTGCTCAACATGTATTTTTGTTTTGGTGTACAATTGTCTTATGTGAAATGTGTTCATTGTGTGTTTTTTTTCTCTTTTTCATAATGAAACCAGCTAGTGAAGTCTCTAGAGGTTGTAGAATACTCTCTTACCACAGACTTAAATAGCGGAAAGAAACAATGTGCCAGCATTCAAAGTGGTTGTGCTGCAGTAGTGACACTATTACTGTAGCAGAACAACATAATGATGTCACTAGTGCAGCACAACAAGCATATTCCAGGTATGAAATTCCATGCGTAAAAGCATTCCACTATACACTACAATGTCTTTGCTTATGGAATCGGGTGAGCGTAAGGCCGATGACCACAAGGCACAATGAAACACTTGTCAGAGTTCGCAGGGTAGGGTGAGGTGAAATGGTATGAGTGTCATGGCCAATGACCCACAGACACATCTCAATGCCTGTCAGCCTCTACAAGGTGGTAGTGGGGTTGTAGTGACTTCCATATTTCACTGCCATTCCCATTATTGTTGCAACCACCTTATTTTCAACATGTATGCTCAACACTGTCCTCTACATCCTCAGATCCAAAGCAAATACATTTTTAGAAAAAATATGTTATACATACTTGTTGGTTCAAAACAACAACACATTACCTACAGCCTCTTCAGTCAGTATTCCGGCCTCCTCCCACTGGTACCCTATCATATATTTAACCCGCACAGACACCATAATGTTACTGACATCACAGCAGAGAGAGAGAGTTATATATCACTATAAACGTCAACTCCATTACTACTTTGTAAACAGAAATACACAACTCATGACTAGGGGGGCATGTTGTGGCTCATGTCTGCAGCCAAAGTGCATTCAGTCACCTAGACATGTGATACTATGATGTAACACACATCAACAGGTCACAGTCAAGACATGAAGTAAGGCATGATGAGATCTCACCTGTCAGTGAACCCATGACACCACTAAAGCCACTTTTTGATTAGCCAATAATGATTACAATGCAAATAAGTTTTATTTATTGATGAGCATCACATGACATCCAGTTGCACAGGATAAACAAGAATACGATGTGCAGAACAAATATGTACTGATATAGGTGTAGCACACCCGCAACCTGCAACGCTTGATGAATGCAGTCCTCTTTTTCTTCTGTGATGAACTGGAATGCAAAGGACTGGAAAGATTAAAAATTGAAAGTACAGCAGTAGGTTTCATCTTTGGTTTGGCATTAGTCCATCCCAAGCTTGGCAAAAGTTGATTGGATCACGCTCATAGCAAGACCGTTCAAAATGAGCTGAACACATATGACTGTACTGCAATGGCTTGAAGTCCTTGTGCCTGCAAAAGTGTATCCAGGCTCTCCTTGTTACTTTATAAGCCAGGAAAAGAAAAAAAATGTAGCCCACAACCCTTGCGTCTTTCATTTTGACAGCCATAAACAACACAATATAGCATGGTGCACCAGCAAAATGACATCCAAAAATGTAACTTGAAAAATATGACATTTTATCAAACCACACAACAAAAATGAACTATAGCTGGACAACATAAGCCTCTCCAATTAAAATAATAGATGACAAATACAACAAAAATAAAAATATACTGACAATGTATTATTATTCACTAGCAGTTTGGTAATACAATCTTACTGAAAAGCAACAAACACTACACAAAGTACCACAGTTTGAAAGGGAAACTGTTTTCCCTCCAAGACAGAAGTACAGGTCAAAGGTTAAAAGAAAATAAGAAAACTCATGACTGTAAGAAGATTATGTTTATTATATGACATGAAAAGAGATTATCAGCAGAATAAATAGATTTTATGAATATATCACAGCTATGAAACATTACCTAAATGAACACCCACCACACACTACAATTTGACACATGACTGCAGGATCAGGGAAAGCAAACTAAAACATAAACGTCTGAAGATACAGTACTACACTCATGTGTTATCACATGTTACATATAATAACCATCTACAAACAATGGACAACAGAAACAAAATTCATTTACATCAGCTATCCCTAGGAAAGAGAGTAAGGATCACCCTGTACTCAGAAACTAAACCAGATGCACTGAAGAGTTTGCCCAAATTGATGTTTAAAAATCAGCACAGAACCATATAAAGGCAACAGGGTTCCATCACAAGAAAGGTATGTCAAGGTCAAATGTTCAAAATAGATAAGCTTCTTCCCTGAGAACAGTCACAAAACATACTAAAGCTACATTTGTGCATCTGTGTAGGCATTAGTAAATGTCTATGATTTTAAACCACAAGATGAAATAACTGAATAAATTCATAGTATATAAAGTTAAATGTCTTCTAAATAAGAAAATATATTTGTGTTAGGCAAAACGGTGGGTTTAAAGACAACCCGTCCTAGTGTAAATTAAGCATTAATTAGCTGTTTCCCACATTTATACAGTGTACGTAGTATTTAGATATGTATGTCTTAAAACCAGGGTACCACAAGTCAATATTATTCATGAATATGCAAACTCATACTGCTTAAACATGATCTATCTGTAACTCTGTAACAAGTGACCAGTGACTTGAGACTCAGAGATACGTTTTTTTCCAAGTATCTATTAAGCACAAGTAGGTCATAGTTCTTCAAGTTATTTAAAAGGGTCTTATACTATCTGGATTCCATGCAGTCATATGCCTGCCAAGACTTATTTTTCAATTAAGAAGTTGTAGGCAACCTATGTCCATCCTGGAAAGCTTTAGCCAGTAGTTGATTTTACAAGTCTCTGTCACTACATTAATATTACCTGATCCCAGCTCAGACCTAATGTATGCCACTAGGCATGACTGATCAAGTCCTAGGAGAGCTCTTGAGAATTTAAATATGGGGACTGTTGAGCTACTTCTTCCATTAATGTCCCATACTTCAGCACCATATGATAGCTGCACAATACTTTTCGCTATGAATATGTTCAACAATGGTTTTAATGTGTCGCTAGCATATGGGTTTTTGAATTTTCTTACACCCAGTATTGTTTTTCTTGTGTTCACTGTGGTATTTGTGGCATGTTTTGTCCAGTGTCAAATTGCTGAGAAGGTCAGACCTAAGTACACATACCTTGATGTAACTGTTAGTTTCTGGTTACCTAAGTACCACTATCCGTGATGGGTTTTTTTTTTGAGATGGAAATCATGACTTGTATTTTGTTAAAATTGATGGTGAGACAACGTTATTTAACTCTGGCTTCCAACATGTCTAATTTCCTGTGTAGGCCTCTATTGACCAAGGCCATGAGGATCAAGTCATCAGCATATGCTAGTGTGGGGCAAATGCAGTGATTTATTTTTGGGGAGTCAGAACCCACCACCAAGTTCTGCCATTCTCTTAAGCAGTGTCTGCTGGGTTGACAGCAGTATCTATAGTGTGGCATCTCTGGACTCAACTGCACATCTGAGGTAACAAACTCAATGCGGAGTGATGCCACTTCATCTCTCAACTGAGATCTTGAAGGAGGAGAATCTTTAGCTGGGATCTCATGTGGTCTCCATGGCAGCAGCCCCTAAGTCCAGTTGTAGGTCACATTTCCCTCATCAGTGCCTCCTTCTGGCAACTCTGTACTTTATCATAACTTTCAGCATCACCCCCCCCCCAACAGCACAGAGGGACCAGTAGGAGTGGTACTACCTCCACCACATTCAGCCACCTTCTTGTACCTTCTTGCATTCCTCCCATTCACTGTGGTGCCTTACTCTAAGGTCGGCGTACTTCTCACCTTTGCCTAAGTGGCTGCCCATTTACCATGCCAAACAACTGTCTGCCACAGTCTGCATGTCACAACACTGTTGTCAGTGGGGTCCAAATCAAAACATTCCCAAACTAAGAACCTGTCCTGTTGTCTAGGGGAGAAACCAGAGGTGAATGGTCTCAGGGGCTCCTTCTCATGGGAATCAGCCAGTGGTGATGGCAGTACCACAGGAAGGGAGGGCACATATACCATGCAAGTTCTTCTGGTGGTGGATCAGCTGATACTTGCTGCTGCTGCACTGTGGGTGGGGGAGTTCCTGCAGACAAAGAAGCTATTGCTGCTGCAGGCTTCTTGCTGGCACTTCTTCCAACAACTAATGCTGTGGGTGCTGCCCATAAAGGTGTCCTCTTTAGGTAGATGGGATGATGTGTCCTATCTGTTGACTGTGTGACCATTCCTCTCTCCTCCTTTTCTTGCCTCTCCTCACTCTGACTCCCACCCCTCCCACACTCCTCTCCATATCCACTCATTTTATTTATAATGAAAGGTATGAAAAGTAAAACTAACACAAAGAGAGTGAATTTGGAAAAGGCAGAAAAATGGCAACAAATTATATATAATAACGAAACAAGAATTCATAGAACCAGAGTGTCTAAACACAGATGTAAAAGGAATATACAGATAGGGCGCTGTGGGAACAAGTACAGAAATACAAAGAAAATAAGACCTAAACCACAGGAAAACCTTCCTAACAAACTAAGCTAAGTGAAGATGTAAAAAAATACAAAAAGAAAGCTGGAAATGGTTGTTTAAAAAGCTCTTTTTGATGCACAAAAAGCAGCAAATCTGTTCCCTTCCACTCACTCACACAGACTGCAAAGTGAAGCTGAAGGACACTGTGTACATAGAGCTGCATCATGTGACCTGCAGGAACGGTTGCATGTGATCTACAGCCTCTGTGTGAGGAAACTTTACTTATATTTATCACAAAATGTCTAAGGCAAAGTTACATGCAAAGTACCAGTGAAGTTTTTCAAAGTTGAAGTTGCCACAAAATGGACAACTTCATGAAGTCCTTTGAGAAGTCAAAGTCAATGACTTTGACAGAACTTCACAATCGAAGTAAAACTTTGCTGCATCCCTATTGCTAATTAAAAAAATAAAATGAGTAATTCATCACAAAATTCCTGTAATAGCTAACCATATAAGGGCCTCCTATAAAAACGCTCTATCTTCTTCTTTATCATATATCATACGTATAATGTGCTGTTATGAATCCTCTGGAATGTTTAATAGTGGATGCTTGAAAATCACGAATAGTAATAGTCTCTTTTCTATTAAGTATGCAAATTTGAATGTGTGTTTGACTGTATGCATATATCTATGTGTGGAACAGAGAATATAAACTTTGATTTTTATGTGTTTAACATAAACAGAAACTTTGGCTCGTGTGAAGTTTGTTTAATATCGCCAGTAGAACATTTCATTTGTTGATTTTGAAATAGTTCTTGTTTTCTTTTAGGACCCCCTGTTTGTTGCTGCTGTTGTTTCCTATTCAATATTCATTTTGTAGTGACTTTTCAGATCTGGAACCTAGTGATATCATTTGAGCTGCAGCCTTTCATAGAAATTTGTATTGGAGGCTTCTGTTCAATTGATGTCACCGGGGTCCAGAACACTTAAGTATGTAAGTGTGTGAGGGTGGTGGTGGTGGTGGGGGGGTGCCGAGTAGGGAGGTAGAGCGGAAGGGGGATGAGCATGCATGCAAAAGACATTACTGAATGGTTTACATTTGTACAGGTATACGTAACAAAACAAAACAAATACAAAGACAAGGGACAGTTTTCTGCTTTGCAAGCACAGACACAGGGGATTGGGCACCCCAGTTTCAATACTGTCTTCTTTGGCAGCATCTGGGGTGGGCACACTGGTGTCATGACATATGGGGGTATCTTAAGCAATGGGGGCTTGCAGTGGAGGGTTAAGAGAGCAGCACCACAGATGGGTACCCTGGTGTCACTCATTCCCAGGAGGGAGCGGATAGTTTTACATGCATCTGGGTTTGGGCACCCCAGTGCAGGTAATATCATACCAGTGGAGGAATTGAGCATCCATTGCTGATTATGAAGTGAAGCACTGAGTGCACAGAGGGTGGGGGTATACTGGCAATAAGACTGGGCAACTGTTGCTGGTTTCTAACTGTATAATAAAGTAAAAGTAAAGGAGGGACAGTAATACTGGTGGAGGGTAGTCCATGACCATAATGACCGAGATTGAGCACCTAGAAAAACAAAGACTCAATTTCAGTGACTGTGATCTTGGCTACCCAGGGAGGAGGGTGACCGGACACTGAGGTTGGTGAAAACCACAACAGGAACTAGCGGGTATATGGCATGTGCACCCACGGGGTGGGAGAGGCAGGGGAGGGATGCCATGTGGGAGGGGTTTCTCCGAGCAGCTGCTGAGCTGGATCTCTGGCATCATGGTGAGGGTGCTCAGCTGGGAGGCATGGGGTACCAGGTTCTGGTCCGGCGTGGTGCGGGTTCGGTTGTTTTTTTTTTGCCATTTGGCGGCATGTATTTTAATCAAGTTTTCACCCCTCAACATACCACGGAGTTGAGAATCCATAAGTGGGGGGGTGCAGGGGATAAAGACCCCCGCCAGTGGCAGTGCAGAGGGCACAGCCCCCCCATATTAAAAATGAGACCTGTAGGTCTTGGGCGCCTTTTTTTTTCTGCACTGTGAGAGTACATCATCAAAATTGATATTTGGCGATGTACATTCACCATAACTGCGATCGCTGTTTCTCGATCGCTATTATGACATGCAACCCTGGTGGAGGGATAGAATGAGAACCCTCCACCAGTTTTTGTATTACTCAGCTGTTTGTAAGTGGACCATAATGGTCATTGCAGCAACTGGCAGGGAGGCAGGACCACATCAGCCTGCAAATATGTGCTGACACGGCCCCATCCCTGAGAACATCAGCATGCAAATATGTGCTGACACAGCCCCACCACTGAGAACTGCAGAATGCAAATATGTGCTGACACAGCCCACCCCTGAGAACAGCAACATGCAAATATGTGCTGACACAGCCCACCCCTGAGAACAGCAACATGCAAATATGTGCTGACACGGCCCCATCCCTGAGAACAGCAGCATGCAAATATGTGCTGACACGGCCCCACTCCTGAGAACAGCAGCATGCAAATATGTGCTGACACGGCCCCACCTCTGAGAACAGCAGCAGGGTGTGCTACATGAAATCCTTAGTGTAACATGCTGCAAGGCTATTGATCTTGCCAAACAAATCCCTCACAAGTTGCTTTCTCAAAAATACAGCTACCCATAAAAACCTACTGAGCCTGTACAGAACAAAAGGAACAGTTTTAAATCAATAATTCAAAAGTGACTGAAGGTAGGAACATAAAAATAGCAAAGTATGCACCTTGGGTTGACTTTATCAAGCCTGATAGTTTAGGTTTCATGTCACTGCCATTTTAAGTTACAGGTGAACAGAAAAGGGTCTTATAAAAGAAAGTTTAACATGTTTGCCCTTCAAGAATTTTGCTGGATTGATCAGAATGAAAGTTACAGGATCCAGAGATTCTGGCACCAACTCCACTTCTGCCAAATTTCAAGCACAACACACAGTGGGAGAGTACTGAAGGTGTAAAAATTGGAATTTAACATTATTTGCTTACTCAACCCTAATATACAGGAACTACCATGTATGAATACTATACATGGGCATATCTCTGGCTACCACTGTAAAAAAAAAATCTTTGGTCAGAGCCATTATGGCTGCTTAGAGCAGTGTGAGTGAGAGAAAAGAGTAGTTGGAACTCTCACCATGCCAGAGTCTGCCACATGCAAGATGACCAGGTGACAGAAGTGCCTATTCTGTGCACAAAATATCTGCTTTGACCGAACTGTGCATGCGTGATACTCACGCATGAGCAGTTTAATTCATTGGCCAAGTTGGGCATGGTGGCACAGTTGCTGGAGGACAAAGTAGTGCTCCATGAAGGGGGTATGTTTCTGGGGCTGATGAGGGGAAGTGCTGCAGAAACACAATGCACTGAAACTGTGCCCCAGCACTGTGGAAGCACGCCGAAAAGCTGTCCAGTCACATGCTTTCATGGTGCACTTCTACAGAATGACAACAATACATCTGTGGAGCTCCACCCACGCAGCTATAAAAAAGATATTGAGTGTGAAAAATACAGCAGTAATCTGATATCCTGAATAAGGGAGAAATTAGCATTTTGTTTTTTCAAAACCAGCAAGTGTTTCCTTGCAGTTACACCAGTGTCTCCTCCTAGATATTGTAATTGTTTAATAGTAATAACCTGGTCTGTATCTTCATATTCCACATACTTACTGTTGCTGATATAAATGTATCAGCTGCACTATACTGCAATAACTTAAGACCTGCATCTATGTTAACCCCTAGCTGTTTATGTTCTAATGCTCTTTAAATAATGTGACCCTACGCTTATATTGGTATAATTACTGGTGACCCCCTTAATCAACTGGTTTGCAAGACTCATCAAAATGCTGTAACAATTTATTATGTACATGTTTTTGAAATGTTGGTACACGATGGATTCTTTCTCTGTAATGGAAAATTTCTAATAAACTTTGAATTGAAAAAAAACTCTGTAACAAGACGTAAACAGGTTATTATGGCATTCTGAATACTCTCCTTCACTGCCAGTGTCAATCTCTATTAGTGCGTCACCTCATTGGCTCTTTCTATGTGTGTGTAGGTGGGTCAAACACCTCAACAAACATGGCGGAGCTGCTTGTCGCTAACGGAAGGACCCAAACTGATCATTCGCCACTCATATTCATTCCCCATAACTTTTTAATGATTCACAATGTTTATCTGGTTGATCCTGCTGTTGGTACCCCTTGACCACGGCTTCGGAGACAGCAACTACTGAACAGACCCTGGTTGAGTACTGCCATTTCACTTTTTTGTACTTCCTGGTTAAAATTAAAAATTCAAAAGTAAAGCCTAAAATAAAAAAATGCTAAAAATGAAACTAATGCTAGCACTGCACAGAGAGTGAGTGAGTGAGTGAGTGTGTGTCTGTGTGTCTGTCAGTGGCCTACGGGCTGAGCAAATGGCAGTAGTTATAAAAGAAATAACAGGCAAGTGTCTGTGTTGTGAATATTTTTCATAACACACACTTACCTATCTATTATTCTCTATGTTATTGTCATACGTTTGTACTGTTTATTACATCCTGTTATATTTTTTACAGTGTGTTATTTATACATGTAACTAATTACAGGCTGTCCCTGAAAAGAGACTTTTTGTCTCAGTGGGCCTACCGGTCAACAGAATTCAATAAATAAATAAATATTACAATGCTTCCTTGCAGTAGCACCAGGATATCTTCCCAGTTACAGCTGTGCCTCAATTACAGCAGTGTCTCCTCCCAGCTACACCAATGCCTCTTCCAGTTACACCAATCACTCTTTACCTAATATATTTTGTGTATTCTCTTTCGCATTCCTCATCTGCATGAAAAGCCACACATTTTTTGTTTAATTGCTTGATTTTCATAAGAGCATGAGCTTAATCTATAGACAAAAACTACATGACAGGAGTAGCAATGCCCACATTTTGCATTTGAGCAGCATGTTATAACATTATCCTCTATTTTTCATAAATTTCACTGCGGTGAAATTCTCAGTAGTAACGACATTTCATCTCTGGAATTTACTTTTTGTGTGGCTCTGGTATATATTTGACAGATCAAATTCCTCTTTAGTAATATGATAACCATTTCCACAACAACATACTGTGATGGTGCAACTGGAGGACTTTGATATCAAGTGTAAACACAATGCCAGTAGAGCTCTGTGGAATGTGGAGTTCTGCCAGACAAGTTTGTGCAGAATGGCAGTTTGGCTTAAAAAATCCTATTTGAGATTTCTTTTTGAGTTCAGCAGAATTCTGACAAGCATTTCTATCTAAAATGCTGAATAACTATTATTGGATTCTACAAACTGCAGAATAAATTTATGCAGATTGTGGAAAAGGAATGCATGGTTGATGTAAACCACAGATTATGAATCAGTGAAAGACATTCCAAAATTTTGGAATTCCGCTACCAATGGAATTCCATGGAGTTAGGTGCAATTTTCAGAAAATCCTTAAAATTCTGTTCCACTGAAATATGAAAACTCCATAGAGCACTAAATGTCATGATAGAGTTTTTTCATTACTTTTTTATACTTTTGTTAAATAAGGCCTACTAGGCACAAGTGCCTGTTTTCTGGAGTGACCTGGGGTTGCCAATCATGCTGCTATGTCATTGCATGCAATGCCTTCTGGGGAGAAAAACGGAAAAAGGACCACAACTGCTCAGGGTGTCACTTGTTGCTCTGTCACAGGCCCCACACCATCATCTGGACTGCCCCTCCCCAACTACACCCTAGCTCTGCTTGGAGTAGACAGAGGCCCTCCTCCTAGTGGCCCTTTATGTGTGTTGGGGGTCATCCACAGGGAACTGTGGGAGCAGATAAGTCCTGGGGACAGATGGCAGGGCTGGGCAGTAGGGGCAGGCTAAAGGGAGCAAGTCAAAAAAAAGGAGCGACCCAGGAGCAATGGGAGGTTAGTCAGTTGCATAGAGTCACACAGTATGCAAGTGGAGGTTGTGGGAATCAAACTCAAATCTGTTGAATGTACCAAGCTCATTCACAGCTCATTACTGTAACCTTTCGGCTTTACTGCCAGCCTCCATTTAAGGGGTGTGATGCTGGCTTTAGGTAAATATACACAGTTATTCGGGAAATAAAATAACTACATAATGAAATATAGGCTGAAAAGTTTGTACAAATAATGACCGTTTCTTTTCAAAGTGTCCCCTGAGATTTGAAGTGCTTTTTATCTGCAACTCATGCAATTAAAGAACTCTTTTACCCCAATTCATGCTGTGTAACCTTCAATGGTTTCCCCCTGTGGAATCTGTGTGGTACTGCTTTGAAATACTGAATGGTGCCAGCTTGCACTGCCTCACTGGGTAGCTTATTCTGCATTCTGATCACCCTGTGTATGAAGTAATGCTTTCTGCTGCTTACGCTCTTTTATTCCTCACCCTTCAGTTTTTGTGCTTGCCTTCTGGTTTTGCATGTATATTAATAACAAGCTCAGGCAGTTGTGTAAATCTAATTATAAATTCAAATTATTGCAAACATTACAATGACAAAGTATCCTTAAGCTAAGCATTTGATAGTTGGGACTGCATCTCAAATTTATCCCCCTACTCCCCAAAAAATGCATTTTCCTGCAATCTTCTAGCCTTCTTGAAACACAATAATGAAATAGAGAATCTTATCCATTTACAAAAAATATGCACTGAAAGTTCAAGTTTTCATGAATTTAAGTTTCTTTCATTGTTTTGAGCTTAATCCTCTTGAATACTTATAATACATTTGCATCAGTGTATGTTCTCTTTCCTGCTATTTTATTTTTCCTTTTTAGAGTAGTCAGCTGAAATGAGTTCCCATCTTCAACCTCCAAAGATTTTTTTTTCCAGAAATTTCAATTTTACAGGCTTAAATTCAGGAATATTACCTTCAGAGGTGAAATGACTTTACTTAGCCTTTACTAACCCAATTCAGAAATCCTTAATGTTGTTTAATTTCTGTATCAGGTTAGTCCAAGGGATTACCATTTACCCAGTAGAATATGTTTAAAATAAACAAATCAATCAATCAATCAATAAATAAATAAATAAATAAATACCTACATACATGCATATACATAAATACAAGCATGCATGCATACACACATACATACATACATACATGCATAGATACATACAGTACATACATACATGCATGCATATATACATAGTAAAGGGGTTTCTGTTAATACTGGAGGAAATGTTTGTGAATCTAGGTCATTTGAAGTGACCCTAAGGGCCTCATATTGGTACATTGATTTTGCGCTGTGAAAATATTAGCAGAAAGCACCAAGTAGCACAGCTGCCTAAGGGAACTATAGTAGAACATAAACTGCACACTTGTATAGTAGCTTGCACAATTTATATACCATTAAAGTCCAATGAAAGGCACTAACAGGGGTCTTATGCAAATCATGTCTCGATGCTGGCCACAAATGGATATGTGCACAGACTCCCAGATATTCTTCTTTACAAGAAAGGTGACAAGCAGTGTGTCCCAAACAAGTGACTGATTTTCTTCATACTGACATATTCAATACTTTTTATGTTAATGACCTCAAAATGCATGCAAGTCCATAAAAGGACATTCGCATATAAGTATGGGCCCATTAACATGTCTACATCACGGCCTGGATATTCAGAGCAGTTGCACATTGTGTAGCTGAGTTGCACTGGTGCAAGTGCGGAATTGCACCAAGGAGCCATATTCGGTGGAAGCCATTCCGCAGTGCATAACCCATTGCGCCAATGTGCAACTATAATGTGTGCAGCACAAGTGCAGGGGGCATTTCCATGAATATCCAGCACAGTGGCCTATTCAACCATGAAACCATGGTGCAAGTGTGGAGCAAATCTAAGTTGCTCCAACCGGACTTGTTCCTATAAAAACAAGGCACAAACACACAGACAGCAGTCGCGCCAAGAGTGAGAGTGAGAGATACAGAGAGACAGACACAAGCCCAGGCACAGAGGGAGAGGGACAGAGAGGTGGCATGGGAGAGGGAGAGAGGGGCAGAGAGAGAGAGAAAGAGAGAGAGAGAGACACACACACACACACATATCCTGTGTATCAGGGTGGCACACAGCCAGCAGCCAACCACCCAGGTGGACAGTGGACAGCAGGAGTCATGGATGGTGCACCCTTTATGATGGACGCAGTAATGAGGGGTGTGAGGAGGCAGAAGGAACAGCTATGTGGCTGATGAAGGACCCATCAGCGATATGCCAGACACAGGTGGTACTGTGCCCACATCACCTTTGAGAATTATAGTGACACTGAGATTGTGGGCCGGTACCACCTGAATAGGGCCATTCTGAGTCAGCTCTGCAAACTGTGCAGTGAGGAGATGCAGGCACCCACCAGACAGAGCCACGCCATGTCCATGAAGATGAAGGTGACTGCCATCATGTGCCTGCTCACCATGGGCACCTTCCAAAGGCCAGCAGGGAACACCACGGGCATCACCCAGTTGGCCACATCCCGCCTCCTCACACAGTTCCTCAATGCTCTGCTGCCATGTGCTTCAGAATTCATCCATTTCCTGAGCACACAGGTGGAGTGTACAGCAACTATGTAGGACTTCCACAGGGTGGCACGCATTCCTGGCCTGATTGAGGCCATTGACTGCACCCACATGGGCATCTGCATGCCACCTGGTCCTGAGGGACTGGCATATATCAACTGGAAGGGGAGCCCAAGCATCAACTGCCAGGTGGTGAGCGATGCCACGGGGTGCATCACCAATGTCTGTGCCACACACCTTGGGAGTGCACATGAAGCATTCATTTGGCACAGCTCTGCATTGTGCCAGAGATTTGAATGTAGGGACATCCCCACAGGCAACCTAGTGGGTAAGTATGGCATGGGCAAGGTGCGATGGGCAGAGCAGACCTGGGGATGGGGGTGGGCATGGTGGCGTGGGAGCTACGAACAGGCAAGGGGTGCAGCACAGCATGGCAGAGGGCTAATCATGTCATTCTCCACACAGGTGACAGCGCATACCCACTGAAACTCTGGCTGCTCACCCTCTACTGGCGCCCATCGTCCCCAGTAGAGGAATGGTACAACAAGGCACACATAACATCATCAAGTGCATCTTTGGCATGCTGAAGGCATGGTTCCGTTGCCTAGACAGGTCAAGCAGTGCCCTACAATACAGCTCTTCAAAAGCCTGTGGCCTATTCCTGGCCTGCTACGTACTGCACAACATGGTCATTGACTGTGGGATAGCTGTCGAGGCTGATGAGGGCAACAGTAGTGGGGACAATGGAGGCAATGGGTCAGAGGGTGGTGGACAGCCACCCGCTGGGTGGAGGGACTCCCGACTGCTGCAGCAGGCAAGATGCTACTGCGACACCATTGCTCAGGAGCACTATGGTGAACACAGGTAGGTGGTGCGGTACTCGTGCATGGGGCACACAGACAGGTACAGCACACATGCAGAGACATGCATGACAAGGGCCTTGCACACACAGAGGTGTGATGCAGAGGTAGGGGAGTCAGTGGCACACAAACACACACAGCAACACACACATGCACCCACCCACCCAGGCGTTGGACTGTGGCATGGATCAGATGTGTTGCTCCGGTGCACAGGTACAACCAGTTCTATACTGCCCTCATCACACCCATGCCACATGGTTCAGTGGCTGGACATGCACACACACAGGCAGCATGTGGCATGACACACAGGCATGCCACCAGTGGCAAGGCACACACACACCGCTAATGTGCGCACAGGGCAGCAGCTGCAGACTGCAGTCAGGGCAGCCCACAGATCAGGGCCACTGCTCAGTACCATGGCCACCACAGCCACAGGGGTGGCTACACTGGGGCCAATCGGCAGTCACAGGTTGTGCATTAGCCGGGGGGGGTGCAAAGGCCCCCAAGGGGTGGAAGCACGGGACCCCAACTGTGTCCGCATGGGGATGTGCAGGCACCCAAACAGGCCAGTGCCGGGCGAGTCTGGGATGCCTACATCAGAGCCCAGCATCGACTGTGTTGGGGTCACCTGATGCCAGGTCCATGGGGTGGACAGCACACTGTAGGGGGTCTCCTGTGCATGGCCACACCCTGTGGCAGCCAGCAATGCAAAGCCATCCATAATCGCACTGGCAGTATGATCCGAGGATGCAGTCATGGCCTCTTGCATGTGTTGCATCCCCTCCAGGATCTGCACAGTGCCCCTTTCTTGCTGCTCGGCTAACTGGTGCACCTCCGCACACAGTGCACACACCCAAGGGGTGAGCAGCACCTGTTGCTGAATGGACGCCTGCAACAGCCGGGTGTGCTCAGCCAGAAGGTCGGCATCCCGGGGCTCCCAGGCGGGATGCTGGTCCTCTGGAGGTGACCGGCCACACTGCACAGCCCCCTCTCTGGTGGACGCTGCACAGTGTGGTCTGTGGGGGAATAGGCACAGCAGGTGCACTGGCAGCGGACCCTGTGGCTGGCTGCCCGGTGGCACCCGAAGCCTGCTGCTGACACCTGTCTGGCCACTGTACACCACCCTGTACATGTGTGGCCGCACCACCTCCACCACAGGGCACATCCATGGCAATGCACATGGGCACACCCGCAGTGGTGGCAGGTAGCTGTACTGCCACTGGCATAGTGCTGGGTGCAGTACCTGACTGTGATGCCAGCAGGGGCAATATGCCCACAATGTCACCCATGCTGTCCAGGAGCTGTGAGTAGTCATTATCGAAGTTGCATCTGCCCCGATCTGTATTTCTGCACACAGGACATCAAGGCTGGCATCCTGCAGGATCACATCCAGGGCCTTGACTGACCCTAGGTCCAGGACATCCACAGGCACTGTGGTGCTGAGCTGCAGCCTGTCAGGCCCCCGGATGCCAGTGGATGTAGAAGGCTGGTACTCCGGGGCCATTCTGGTGGCCACAGGTGCCGCTGCTGCTGCTGGCGCCCCATCCTCTGCATGGAGGCATGCTGGTGCAGCAAGAGAAGGAAGGCATGTCAGTGATGCAATGCCCACATGTGCCCCCCATACACTGCTGCTGCTGTGTTCTGCAGCATGGCATGCATCTGGGTGTGCACATATGCACATGACATGCATGACGGCTGCATTCACGCCAGCATGCCCGTGTGTGCACCCTCAGGGCCACCAGCTGTGCGTATTTGACATACACACCATGCAGTGATGGGCTGCCACCTGTCTGGAAGCCTCCTTCAGGCACACCCTCCACCGTGGTTCAGGCATGGTGGCTGCCACCAACTCCTCTGTCAACGTCAATGTGGGTGCATCTGCTGGTCCTCCCCCAGTGGCATTATGGGATTCTCTGATGGCAGTCACCTTCTCCTTAATTCACTGCATGTCAATCCCGACCTTTTATGTGGCACTCCTGCACCAGCCGCTGATGGCTGCCGTGCTGGTTCAGATAGGTCACCACCTTCACCCATGCAGCAGCCCTGGCCTGTGGTGTGCCCATGGCACCGCTCAACAGGGCCTCCCTGTTGAGGTAGGCCTCAGACAGGGCATCTGTGACAGCCTTAGTGAAGTTGGACCTGCGCTTCCATACAGGCCCCCGCTCCACAATCTCCTCTTGTGCTGACATGTTGCCTCCTGTGGACATGGACAGCAGAGTGTGTCAGTGGCAGCATTTCCCTGGTCCAGCCCACCCTGCAGTGCTGTCTGCTCCCAGTGTGCTGCAGCGGCATGCACCACTTACCTATCAAGGTTGCAATACTGGTCCATGGTCTGTGCTGTTCCGTGGCACTTATGAGGTGCAATGCATGTAAATGAGGTTGAGCACAACAGTAATGACATGCTAATGCACCCCACTGCTCCACGCATTGGCTGATGAGCTCATTTGCATGCGGCATCTGAATATCAAGATATAAGATATTGGAGCAAGTGGTGGTGCAATGCCCATGCATGCGAGGTGCTTAGGCCTGCAGTGTGCATGTGCACTGCACCATCATGGTGTCAGTCATGCACCATGCATGGACAGCATGATGCAGTGACATTGTGCATGTTGTGCATGGCCAGCTATGCGCATGTGTATGGGGCACCATGCCCTATCGCAGACGTGCACACTGTACACTGGCGGGTGGCCTCTGACCCCTGGGTCAGACCCCGTGACCCCACCTAGCCACACCCACTACACATCCCCAGCACCACATGATGGGTGGGCATTGTGCAGTTTCCTACACAATGTGTTGACGGCACCTATAGCGGACATGTGTGCCTCCTCCCGCCATTTTCACTGCAGAACATGATAGAGTGCACTGGTGCAGGGTAGAAGACGATGCACCCAGAACTGGTCCCAAGTTGAACTGGCCAACCCTATGGCCTGTGTGGAGCCCCACGCCCCACAGCTGTTTGGGCAGGTGTCCTTGCAGCAGGCCAGGGGCACTGTGTGGCAGGCTATTGCTCCCTGCCTGGAACACAGGACTGGGATGCCCAGAACTGAGGAACAGTGCAGGCACTGGTATGGTGACCTGATGAGATGGGACCCTGACTGGCTGCGGAGGCTTCAGGCATGCACTAGGCATGGGGCAGTGCCACAGCCAGGTAAGTCATCCCATGTTGCAGGTCTGCCCTGGTGCTGTACTGTGGTGTTGGCTTGGCTACCTGGCATGCTCTGCAGAGGGGTACACTGTCATCATGTGCATCACAGAGTGGCATTGCCAGCTTCCGCTTGTGTCATGATGCAGCCGTGCAGGCATGCGGGATGTGTCAGGCAGGGGCACAACTTGTGCACTGGGGTCTGGGGGGGCAGCTGCTCTGGTCAGTTACTGATGTGCACCTGTCGTCTTTCCATTCCCAGGACCAGAGGGCACAGGTGGGCCAAGGCTGCAGCAGCGCAAGACCAGGTGGAGCCCCATGATGGCGGAGGACCAGCACCAGCAGGGCCACAGGGGGCAGGTAAGCCCTGTCATGGTCCTTCGCACTGTATGGGGGGGTGGCAGGGGGGACTGGGTGTGGGCATAGCCACCTGTGCCATGTGCTGTGGCAGCTGTGTGTGTCACACTGTGCATGGTGCATGCCACTGTGGAGCATCCATTGGACAAGTGTGCCGCCTGTTGGTGGGGTGGGCATGTGCCCAGCTGCCACCATTTTTACTGTGGTGCTGCTGGTGCACCGTGCCATGTGACTGTCATTGCACAGTCATGTGGCCATTGTGCGGTGGGGACCACCTCTGTGCAATGTCGAGGTGCACCGTTTTGCTGGCTGGTGCTGGCCCACCCCCTGTGCGTTGCCGTTACTGGCCCTCTAGGGGTATGCAGTCCCACTGCCCATTGCTCACTGTGGGTGGGCATGGTTCTTTGGGCCAGTGCACTGATCACCTGTCCTGTCCCTTGCTATAGGTGTCCAGTGGCCTGTGCAGAGGCCCCCCAGATGGATGCTAAGCTGGCTGATGTGTGAGACCCAGCTCGTTGTGTCGAGCATCCTAGAGGTGGTGGTGGCCATGAGGAGGATGATGGTGGCAGAGAGGAGGGAGAGACAGCTTGCCAGGGTGGCTGGATGGGACCATTGATAGAGCTGCCCCTGGTTTTCCCTGTTTCCCCTCTTGCATCTTCGCCTACAGTCCCCCTTCCCACTGTACAGTCCCTGTTCCCTCTTCCCTCGCTGTACCTACCCTTTCCCAGCCCCTATTGTTTCTGTACATATTTGTGTCACATACATATATTTTCTGATATACCTGTCTGTGTCTGTGTCTGCTTTTCAGGTGGCATGTGGAGCCATGCTGCAGTGGCCCAGTGTCTGTCTGTGTGGTGTGCATGAGAGGGGGCGCATGTTGTGCTTCTGTGGTTTCCTGCTGTGTGCTGTGGTGTGTCCCACCGTGGGGGTGTCCATCCCCTGGCTTGGTGTCTGTGCCTTGGGGTGCCCATGGGGGAGCTGTCAGAGGTGTGTGGCGGGTGTGTGCGTGGAGGTGGCACGCGGCCATGGTCATTGGTTCGGTACTGTCCATACACTGCGTTGGGGTCCTCTGCTTGGCATTGTGCAGCCTGTACCATGTGGTCTGCCATGCTGCCTGCAACCCGGCCCATTCAGTGCCCATTGTGTGGGCTCCCTGTGTGCCTATGTGGCATGTGTGTGCTTGGCTGCATGGTCCTGGGTGTGGCCAGCTATGGTCTGGGGGGCATGGTCAGTAGCCTGCCAGAGGGGCTCCCTTGGTGGCCCTCTGTTGGCCAGTGGCACCTCCTGTCACCTGCTATCTGTGCCACTGTTGTGTGCTGGGGTCCAGTGTCTGGGTGCCTGTGTGTTCCCTACTGTGCCCTGCTGGTGGCAGCCTCCTGTGACCTGTCACTGTGCCTGGGTCTGTTCTCTGTGCCCTGCCCCCCCCCGTTGCTGTGCTGCTCTGCTCCCACTGTTGTGCTGAAGCATCTCTGTTTGCACCATGGTGCAACTCTGCCATATTCAGCCGCGTTGTGCTGACGCTGCTCGGCCTGCGCAACCTCTGAATATGGCTCCAGCTGCGCTATGATACCTCAGATTTGCACTGCACCAGACTTGCGCCAGACTTTGGTGCATTTCTGAATATCCAGGCCCATATGTTTATATCTTGGAGCACTCTGAGGCATGGTGCATTCTTAGTTAATCTCACATACCCACCCCAAACCCCATACACATAAGCAATAACTGCCTTCTTGTACCCAGTCTCAGAGCCAGTTTTAAAAAGATACATCACATGCTTCAGGTTCCCCCTTCCTTACCCATTCCCAATATAATAATTAAATGATATCCCTGGTAATGTAATAGTCCCACTCCCTCACTTGTTTCTGGTAAAATCAAAACATATCCATGGAAGTCTAGTGGTCCCTCTCCCAGTCCTATCATCCTCTGTACCCCCATCCCAATGGCAATCTTTTTAGTATTCAGTGGTCCCCATCTTCTAATCCCCAACATCCTACCCTGCGCGGTCCTTGTAATGGTGGCTGGCACCCCCCACACTCATGTCTGTGGCTGGTGGCCAACTGTACAACTTAATATAGAGATACAGTACTTGCAGGACATCCATAGATAATTTCAGGCACCACTGAACCCAGACATTACTCACAGAGACCCTCAGTCAAAGCCAGAGTACCACTTTACTTTCATTTTAGTTTTAATTCTTGTCATGTTTAAAGTAAAACAGCAATAAAGAGCATAACTGGTCTCTGTGGAGCATTTTAATGTGGTGTTAGAACATCATGAAATTACTTGCCAGTCTATGCCCAGGCTAATCAGAGGCCAATGGGCAGACATGGATTGGATGGGCAGAGAGGCCCTAAGGACTACCATTGCTACTGACCCTTAAAAAACACAAATATGTGACTGGTTGTCTCAAAATGTTATTATGCATGTAGACAGAGTAAAAGACATGATCAAGATGGGTTGGATAGGAAACAGCACCACATGATGTTTGTCACTTGCTGCCCCCGCCAAACTCTAAAGCAAGCCCTAAAGACATCTATTTAAAATCATGGATCATCCGTAATTTTGATTAGATGTTCCACAAGTACTATATTGCTTTACCTACAGCAGTTGCATGAAAAACACTACATAGATGCTGTATTGTAATCCTATAATAAATCACATGGTAATTTCATGAGACATTAAACTGAATTTTTTTTCTACCTGTCTCTGGTGGTCAAAGCTAAAGATCACCTGGCCCTTTTCACAAGCATTAGAGAGACCTCTGTTATGCTGGCTGACATTACATCCTTTTGTTTTATCATCTTTTTATGCCCCAATTTTCTCCCCACCCCTCCTCAGATGCACACATGTGTGCTTGTGGAGACAAGTGCACACCATGTTCTGGGGCACCCTCATGCTACTTGCCTCCCCCTCCCACCTATGCTGCCATCGGATCTCCACCCGGTGGCAGCAGAACTACAAGGGGAGGGAATGACCTCCCCAGGAGTGGAGAGTTGCAGTTAGGCTGCTCAGTCCTGTTCCTCCCTCCCCCCCATGCTGGTTGCCCAACTACCTGAGGTCATTCCCAAACCCAGGTCATAGGAATGATGATGGGGAAGGCATAGCACCTCAGCTCTCTGCACCACCAGTCCCGCACTGACATTCCATCCTAATAAATGAGGTTGTAATACAAATACTGATGACTACAGCATATGCATAGTTTTAACTATATAAAAAGTTGCTGCGTGGATCTCCATAACCTCCACAGACTACCAATGTCTTGGCTACTGCTTTTGTAAAGCACTCCAAATTAAATGCAGTACATATACTTCAGTTAGGGACTGTGGGCTCAGCTGAAAATAATATTCTATCCTAAGCCTGTGGGATATGTTGTACCGAGAAGGGGAGATTGTGTTTGCTGTACAAGAATGTTGTGTTGATCCTGAAGAAAATCAGGAACAAAACTGATCGATACAGAAATCTTTAAGAACATGAAGAAAATCTTGCATTGCCATATTTGGAGTATTTTTTTTGTCTAGGTTATTAGCCTGTAATGAAGTGACCTGGACACCAAGAAACTGTTCAGAATAGAGAGTGCCTGTTGTTCAATATGTTTTAATATCAAAGGCCTTTTTTACTTAAGTGGGTGTTCACCTTGATCTAACTAGGCACAGCAGTCAGGATTGAATCTGAGTCAATAACCAAATTACTTTGAGTACCAAAAAATGAACATAATGGGATGGAAAAAGGTAGAACAATGGGTGATGAGTAGCAGCTATTTTGCTCTTTCATACTGCTTGCCACTCCAGTGACTGAAAAATCATTCCACCATCTTCTAACTAAAGTATAAAAGCCTGCAAATGAAACAGTTCTATTGATTTGTTAACCAAGTCATCAAAAACTCTGCTTTTACTGTATGTATTATCCTTTCCAAAATCAGAAAACATGATGTATTGAATAACTGTGTTATTTTAAAATCAGGACTATTTCACAATCAGCTAGCTAGTTTTTTCCCCACAAGCAACTTAGACTGCTTTAAGGAATGCCGTTCTTAAACAACATATTACTGGAACCGTTTTGTTTACCTTATCCAAATAAGCACACTCACTTGAGAAAAATAATGATGAGTGCAAATTTGAAAGAGCTAGTGTACTGCCTGAAATTAATAGTAACTTTCAGAAGCAGTAAGCTATCACTTCTTATTTTTGAAGTATTTTTTTATTTTCTGTTTTGCTAATTAGATCAGTGAGTGAGTGGAACAGTGAAGGAATGGAACAAACGTCTGGTGTCTTAGGCGTTGGAAGGTTCAGCAGAAGGAAGCAAGGAAGCAGGGGACTCTGTCATTTGACTAAGGTAAGTCACCTGTTCACTGTTGTGTAGCAGTCACTGCTGGGATGGGCGGAAGGTAAAAGGTAGACCAAAACTGAGAAGAGGAGTAACACCCTGTTTCTGGTTGGAGTTTAAAGAGATTTAAACAAGGCACAGGGGAAAACAAATGGAAACAAAGAAACAAAAAGAAAGAAAAAGGTAATGCTGCAAATACCCTATCGGGGTAAGGATATAAAAGTAGTTCCCAGTAACACAAGGAGAACAGATCTTGGGAATGCTGAGAGTGGTGCAGTGCAGTGCCTGTGGGGTGACAATTTTCAGAGAGGCTTTCTGGAGGCTGTGATGCTGCCCCATCTGCATGCACTTTTCTGGGTTGACAGAAGAGGTCACTAGACTCCAAGCTGAGTTGGCTGGGATTTAGGTGACATGTTCCCTCATGCAGGGGCCACGAAGTCTGCCACTGCTGTCTCAGTGGATGCCAGGGAGGAGGAACAGCTGGGCTGTGGTGGGCTCAGGAAGGGTGGTGGTGGTAGATCAAAGGCACATTCCTCAACTGGTACCTCTATGCAGTTCCTACACTGCTCTGGTGAGCAGGACTTCAGAAAAAGGCACACATGGTAGAGGCCAGGGAGGATTTGGGGGTCCCTCCATAGGGGGAAGAGGATGAGGAAGCAACTTCTGGTAGGGGACTGAATTGTAAGGCAGCTAGATTTGGGAATAGGAAAGGGAGGGAAGGGGAAGGATAGGTGCCTATGCGGTACCACAGCCTGAAGGGATGGGAAGTGAATCCTAAGAATCACCTTGGCAGGAGAAGAGGAGGCAGAGCTGGATATCATTGTCCACCTGGGGACTAGTGCTGTGGCTGGAGACAGGGCTGGGATAGTGCAGGGAGAGTTTAGGGAGCTAGGGAGGGGTTTGAGACAGGTACCATGCCTAGTGGCTTTCGCTGAGGTGTTGCCTGTCTACAACAGGGGGGAGGAGAGGGATGTCTACACTAGAAGCTTCAACTTATGGCTGAAGTAATGATGCAGGGAGGAGGGGTTCAGCTACATTGGGGATTGGGGACCAACCTGGTAGGATAAGGGCATATACAGGGGTGATGACCTGCATTTATCCATTTATGCAGTCTTCAGTGGGCAGGTTAAAGGTTATGTTGATTAACATTTAAACTAACTGAGAGGGGTGGCAGAAAAAATTGGTTAGGTAGAAATTGCACCCCACCCCATAGGCTGAAGTAGACAGTAGGGAAAACCCAAAAGGAGAGGAATCCCTCAAGATGCAAATTAATACAGGAAGCAGGGTGAATGAAATGGTGGGGAAAAAATGGAGTGGTAATAAAACCTGGAAAGACATATGTGCAAATGCTAGAAGTCTAGGAGTTAAGATTCCAGATCTAGAGGCCACAATGGCAGAGGCCAACCCTGATATTTTGGCCATTACAGAGACAATGTGTACTGAAAACCATGACTGGAACATGGCCATAGCAGGCTATAGTCTGTTCAGGGAGGACAGGGTAAAAAGGAAAGGAGGGGATGTGGTACTTTGTGTGAGGGAGGGCATTAAAGCAATAGAGATACAGGCAATACGGGGGGCAGAGGTACTGTAGGTCACCCTAGAGATGGGAAATGGAGCCTGCATTCACATTGGTGTGATCTACAGACAGCTAGAACAGAGGAATAAGTTAAATAAGGTACTGAGAGAAGCCATTGGCAAGATGGCAGAAAAGGGGGAGGTGCTGTGGGGGGGGGACTTCAATCTACTGGATGTAAACTGGAGCATCATAATAGCAGCTTCAGCTAGAAGCAGGGAAATCTTGGACTCCCTACAGGGACCATTCCTCAGTCAGTGAACCCACACATGACGGGCCAATACAGGAGCTGATTGATTGATAAAAATGTTTTTTATACAGGATACAAATTGTTGGTGTTTCATCCCCATTTACAACAATGTCCTCTGGTGTAGGTAAATTTACAAAACATAACACACAATACATACAGACATAAAATAAGTTAAAAGTTGATCTATAACATTGGGAAATTGTGTTCAAATGTTTACCCAACTGTTTTCTAAAAGTAGTCATCTTACAAATTAGTTTTAACTCATATGGAAGTTTGTTCCAATAAGATGCCAAACTATCTTGCAGAGTAAGGTCCCCAAATCAATTGTGTGTTCTTATCTGGGGTATCCTTTGAGATACCTGGTACTAAACAACATGGGCAGTGTTGCAGTCATCAAGGTGGCACCCATCTGGGTACCAGCGTTCACTGTGCAGCGCAGTTCAATATAAGGATGGCGGCAGAATAGAACCACAAAATGGCAATGGTCCTGGACTTCAGGAGGGCAGATTTTGGGGGAAGGGAATGAGCTGCATGGAGTACAGGAACAGTGGGGGGGGGGACTAAAGAGGGCCATAGTGAAGGCTGCAGACATCTGTGTCAAGATAGGAAGCAAAAGAAAGAAGAAAAAAAGAGACTGATATTGTTCTTGAAAGAGGTGGCAGAAAAGGTAAAAGCTAAGATGTTAGCACTCAGATGGTACAAGGAGATGCATCAATAGGAGGATAGGCAGGTGTATGAGGGGAAACAGAGTGAAGCAGGAACAGCAGTTAGTATTGCAGAGGTGAAACGCAAGAGAGAATAGCAAAGGCAGTTACAAAGGGGGACAATACAATGTTTAGGTATGTAAGGGAAAAAAAGAACACCAGTGGGGGGATTTTAAGGTTTAGAAGGGAAGGAAGGGACAGTGCAGAGGGGGAACAGAAAAAGACAGACATCCTGAACAGATACCTTTGTTCAGTGTTCACAGAGGAAGGAGACAGGAGGGACACAAAAAAAGTAACAGGAGCATTGGAGGGAGGGAGGGAGGAGGTAGACACTAGTCCATTTTTGGAGGAGGGAGACCTAAAGAAACTTGCAAATCTGAAAGTGGATAAAGCAATAGTGTCAGGTGGGGTCCACCCAAGGGTATTGAAGGAGCTCAGTGAGGTACTGGCTGCACCTCTGATGGTCCTCTTCAGCACCTTACTGGAAACAGGAGTGCTCTCGGAGGACTGCAGTAGGGCAGATGTAGTCCCACTTCATGAATGTGATAGCAGGGAAGAGGCTGGTAATTACAGAACAGTCAGCCTGACTTCAGTGGTGAGAAAGTTAATGGAACCATTGCTGAAAAAAAAGATTATATAATATCTTGAATCCAGTGATTTACAAGACCTCAGGTTGCATGGAGTAATGTGTGTGTGTGTGTGTGGGGGGGTCATGACAAATTAATCTAATACAGTTCTTTGACTGGGTGACCAATGAACTGAATTAGGGTGGAGCACTGGATATAGTCTACCTAGATTTCAGTAAGACATTTGACAACATTCCACATAGGAGACCAGTAAGCAAGCTGGGTAGCTTAGGAGTGGTACAGAGATGGTAAGTAAACTGGGTATGAAATTGCTTAAAAGGCAGGCAGCAGAGGGTGGACTAGTAGATGAAAGTCACTCAGAGGAAGTGAGGGTGAACAGTGGTGTGTCTCGGGGATTAGTACTGGGGCTAGTCCCCTGTAATGTCTTTATAAGTGATATTGCAGAGGAGCTGGAAAGGATGGTCTGCCTCTTGTGGATAACACCAAAATCTACAATAGTGTAGACACTCTAGAGGGAGTGGAAAGGGTGAGCAGAGACCTGAGATAACTGGAGGAATGATCAAGGGTGTTGAAGCTTGGTTTTAATGTGAAAAATTGCAAAAACAAATGATGGGGCACAGAAACACAGGGAAGGAGTTCAACATTGTTTTGGGGGTGAGGGGTGCTGACAACCACCAAGCAGGGAAGAGACCTGGGACTGATCATATTGGATGACCTAAAGATGACCAGGCAGTGTGACAAGGCAGTTGGGAGGGTGAGTGGGATGATGGAGTGCATAGGGATGGGTAAAACCAGCAGAAATAGGGAGATGGTGTTACCTCTGTATAGATCACTGGTAAGACCCCAACTATAGTACTGTGTCAAGCTCTGGAGACCACATCTCAGAAAGGATATAGAGTGGAAGTAGACCAAAGGAGGGCAACTAGAATGGTGCAAGGTCTGCGTCAGAAGCCCTACAAGGACAGATTAAACGATCTAAATATGTACAGCCTGGAAGAAAGGAGATAGAAGGGGGATATGATAAGAGATTTTTAAATACCTTACAGGAGTAAGCAAGCAAGGTACAAGAGGGGACTATTTTTCAGAAAAAAGGTGCTCTAGGACAAGGGGGCAAGATAGAAACTGGGGGGGGGTAGATTAAAAAGAGAAATGAGGGAGAACTTCTTCATAGAAAGAGTTGTGGATACCTAGAACAGTCTTCCAGCAGAGGTGGTGCAGGTAAAAACAGTGGTGGGCTTTAAGAACACATGCGGTAGGCATAAGGGAATGTTAGGGAAACGGAAGTGGGGGAGAATTGGCCAGAGACAAAGTAGGATCTGCTGTGATACTATAGGCAGGGGAAAAATGGGAAGATTAGTTGGTCCTAGACGTCCTTCTCTGCCAGTAAATTCTATGTTACTATAAAAATCAAAAAAGAGGCTGCGCATGGAGGGAGGTGCTGGGATAGACAACAACTAGTAAAACATAGAAATCCCACACTCTCAAACTCATACACAAAAAGACTGCTTACCAATTGTTCAAATAAAGTGCTTCCTTTTATTCAGGTGACATATGCAAGGCCCTGATGTGTTTCAGAAACAATGTTCCTTTTTCAAATGGTCTTGGAAAAAGGAACATTGTTTCCAAAATGTGACAGGGCCCTGCACAAGGCACCTGAATAAAAAGGAAGCACTTTATTTGAACAATTGGTCAGCAGTCTTTTTATGTATGGGTTTGAGAGTGTGGGATTTCTATGTTTTGTGTTTCTAGGTATTCTACCTGACAGTACAAGGAAAGATGTATGTAAGCAATAATAACAGAAGGGTGGGCATTATTGGAGTAGACTGGACCTCCTAGGGGTGTTATAAGGTCCGACACTGCAAGCAGAGGGCCTTATAGCCACTGGAAGGTCAGGTATAGCCCACAATACCCACCCTGGGTGGTATTATTGCACTTATAAAATAGGTATGTTTGTAAATTTAAAGTGAATCCTTAAAATAATACAAAAATCGGTTTAAAAATAAATAAAAATAAATTGGTTTTAAAGTAGTCCCTCCACTGGTACATTTGCCAGCAGGGGCACTGCTATTTGTTGTTACAATTGCAGTTTCCCAACTCCTCCCTGACCCAGACACAGTGTACTTGATTCTCAAAGGCCTTAGTGTGATGCAAGGTGTTTGCAGCAACGTTTTCTGATGCAAGTGATCAAAAAGAGATCAAAAGATGCACCTGGAACTTTTCTGGAAAGCACCTTGCGTCAAACATAGGCTGCATGCACCAAAGGGGGTTAGCGCCAGCCCTGCACACAAAAAAAATGGCTGTAACATGGCACTAGGGGGCTTGCACCAGATGCAAGCTGCAACCCCCCCTAAATCAATATTCTAAAAGCTCCACCAGAGGACAACTGCCTAAGTACTACTAGACCAGTCAGGAGGGGCTGGTCTAAGTGTACTTAGTTGTCCTCTGGGAGTTGTGCCAATGTGCCACAGCCCCGAATCTGGTGAATTAAATGCCCCCCCAATCCTCAATTGTACGAAAACTAAAATCCTTGGTAGTCTAGGGCACCCCGCTGACCTGATCCCTGATCATACCAAATAATATTCCCTGGTAGTCTAGGGCACACCTCCCGAGCCCTGAGCCCCATTTAATAATTAATAAATCACACTGGTAGTCTAGTGGTCCCTCCAGCCCCGAACCCCATGAAAGTATACCAAACTTTCTTCGGTAGTCTAGTGGTCCTCGCTCACTACCACCCCAGTTGGCAGTGCCTCAGCAGCCCACTCCCCCCATCCCCTAGCCGGCAACCAGCACAGCCCTCCTCACACCTCCACGGCCGGCTGCCAACTGAGGTATTAATGAGCGCATACTGTACAGTAGTCAGTAAAACAACAAGGCAGTAGAGCAAGCAAATAGCTTGTCAGTGCAAACAGAAGCCTAGGCAGCTGTATTAATATAACTAGAGACACTGACTTAAATGCGAGTGTAGTTAGTTAATAAATGAGCAGTGGAGTAGAGAGAACTTACTGCTGACTTGAGTCCAGGAGTCAATATCCACAGAGTTTGGCCAACAACTGCCTCATGGCTGACTCCGGCAGACTCCTTCAATGTCTTTCACGATATGAACCGCAGTGTGGAGAACTGCTCAGGGAGTCAGAGATATGAAGGTCAAGTCTCTGTCCATCGGCTCCCACAGGTGTCTCCTAACTGGTGGAGAAGCAACAAAGAAGGCACAACTTTCATCTTTGTGACCACTGATTGGAGAAACCTCAATCCTAGGGACAGTGCAGCTTTGCAGGACTTGCAGCTTCAGGCTTTACACTGGTCTGGCAGCATGGTGCAGGGGGAGGGCAATCCTGGCAGCAGTGCCCTCCTCAACCCTGGGTACATGTATAGCAGGGCAGGGACGCTGAGTTTACAGCCGATGTGAGCAGAGGGAGGATGAAATTTAAAGCCCTCTTGTAGCCAAAATCTCTGTCTCCCACAGTTGACTCCTGATTGGTAGAAGAGCTTCACAGGAGGTGTGGCTTTCATCTGTGTGCCCATTGATTGGAGAAACCAAGATGTTACGGGATGTTTCAGCTTTGTAGAACTTGCAGCTTCAGGTTGTAGGCAGGTCTGGTGGGGTGGTATGAGGGAGGGTGATTCTGTCAGCAGAGCCCTTCTCAACCCTGGGTACCTCTATAGGATAGTGTCGGTAGTAACTTTACAGATCATATGGCAAAACAAATAGAATGATGTTGTTCCTTTGCTCTGCACCATCACCAGCCAGTAAAATAAATTTTATTTGTCACATAAAGCTTTAAAAATTCCCTCTGCAATGTTCTGTGCTGTAGGACTACAGCAAGCACACACTTCATTCTCCTTTCCTTTGCAGCAGCATATGGTTTTACTGGCCTGCCTATCATCAAAATTTCCTGCTGCTAATTAGCTAGCTAGTATGATAAACCATAATTCTCTGAGGAGTTAAAACTTTTTTCTAATCACAAACCACTCTTTTAGTACAGAAATAAAGAGTTCTCAGGATTCATGTCCTTCTCCACTGAGAGATCGCAGGAAATGCATTGAGGAAAAGCTTACACGGAGTGAGGAATACTCAATCTTCAGTGTCACAGATTGGCTGCTGCAGATCATGTGGCTTGCAAAAATTTGCACAAGATCAGTCTGTAATCCTTGAAAAAAAAAACAGTTATGTCGTGAGGTTATGGCTCAAAAATGTACAGTAAATGTGAAGCTGAATCCATTCAGACCCACTTTGCTGATGTCACGATTGTCTGTTTTTGGCGCAGCCACTAAACACTCTTTCATGTTTTTTTTTTTTAATTTAGTGCACTATTACTCCCTTGTGCACCTAACTGGTCTACATCAGTCCTGCCACTCCATCCAGCTCTGACACCTGCCGTTCTGTGCTTCATGTTCCTCCCCAGTTGAGCCCCCTCCCAGGGTAGAGGTGCCAGAGGTAGATGCAGTCCCTTCAACAAATGTATAGTTCCGTTTCAGGACTGAGAACCTGGTAAGCAGTTCAGGAGTTGCTGCGGGTGCTGGATGGCATACTGTGCTTTCCAGTTTTTTCCTTATTCTGCCCCAACCCACACTCGTCAAGGAAACCTATATCGATGCATGTGCACATGCAAGGCATGCTGTGTAAGCCAGAGCATGATGGCGTCCCCCACGCTCGATAACTGGTGCCAGCATGCGCCGCCACCTGAGGTCACCCCATTGGTGGTACTCTAGCAGAGTCCAGGGGTCCTTCCTCCCCTGAATAGGCAAGTGTCTGCTGGGATGCTCTACCATCCTCCCCAGCCAGTCTTTTGAGAGACCCAGGCTCATTCCTGAACTCCAGTCGCCTATGTTGTGACCGATAGTGCTATGCTAATGGGTCTGCTCACAATTAACTTTATTTTTGCTGTGGCTCCATCTTATCCAGAACAAGGGGGCTCTCTTTTACATTTAGGGAAGAGATTTTCAAATAGAACATGATGAGATGATTTTTAACTCAGGGGGTAATTAGGGTTTCATACAAGCAACAAGCAGATATGCTAAATGCAGAGTAAGTGTACATTGTTTCAAATCCAGGCTGAATACATTCTTTGGAGATTGCAGTATTTCAGGTTGTAAATGTTATGATGAAAGAAAGCTAAAGCTGATGGACAAATGTTCCAGTCATACTGTGTCTCAGGGTATTGGTTCAATATATAACGCTGCCTGAATAGCGCATAAAAACCGTGCACAAGAAACCTCGAAAGCAACTACAGTGACAGGGGTTTCTGAGCATGCGGTAATAACTGCTACCCCTGTCACTGTAGTTTCACATTGAGGAGTGAGAAGTATGCCACTGGTGCAGTACCTGGCTGAGCCACTTCCGTGGTGGAGTGGCTCGAGCACTGGCACCTGGCGATGTTGGGGACCTGAGGCTGTGGTTCGATTCTCCTCAGGTCCCGTTATGATGCATTTTGTTTTCTTAAACACAATTTTACCACTCCCAAACTGTGCCCCATCTGTTAAGTCCACACCCCTTTGGATTTAGATATTTACATTCCTGGGGTGCGGGGGCAAAGCCCCCACATCCGGTGCATGCTTTTGTTTCCTGGTCGGCATGTTGTGCCAACTTTATTTTGCCGCATGCTAATTTACATGTGGCATTTTCAATGTGTGCAGTTTTGATAGCGACATTATGAACCCTTGCCATGTCTCAGTCACCTTACTGTATGTACCTATAATTACTTTCTCATTATATTCTATTTATTTTGTTACAGTCATTGAAAAAAAATAACCTTGTTGACTACAGTTGATGTTAAACTAAAATCCATTGTGCACTGTCATATTTGTTTGGTTGTTTTTTAAATTTTACTGATAATCTGGGAAAATAGATTGTAAATAGGGGGGAACAGGGAGAAGTCCTAAATGAGTACTTTGCCTCAGTTTTTACCAGGGGGATGGAGGGGCTATGTCTTGCGAGAGCAGCGGGGGTAAACCGGAGAAAAGGGTGGGACCGGTAGAGACCAGGGGCCCTGATGGGTCTGGGGAAAGGGAGTGGCCACAACAGACAGGTGGGGGCCCAGCAGTGCAGGGTGAAAAGGGGGAGGATGTAGAGATGGAAATCCCAGTAGAGAGAGTATAGGAAGCCCTCAGGTCCCTTTGGATGGAGAAAGCACCTGGACCAGATGAGATACATCCCAGGGTGCTGTGGGAACTGGCGGATGTCCTGACAGTCCCTCTAGTGGAGCCTTTCAACATCTTTCTGAGGACTGGGTGGGTGCCCCAAGACTGGAGGGTAGTCCATGTCATGCTGATCCACAGGGGGATCAAGAGAGGAGGCGGGAAATGACAGGCCCGTTAGCCTGACATTGGTGGTTGGCAAAGTGATGGAGGGTATTGTCAAGGAAAGGCTAAGGCGGTTACTGGAGCAAACTGGGTACTTGGATGATAAGCAGCATGGCTTTGTCACGGGAAGATCATGCCAGACAAACCTTGTTGAGTTCTATGACTGGGTGACGAGGTCCCTGGACCAGGGTAGGCCAGTGGACGTCCCCTTTCTGAACTTTAGCAAGGCATTTGATTCAGTACCCCACAGTGGCCTGCTGGCTAAGCTGAAGGAGATGGGGTTAAGGAGACAGTTGTTAAGATGGATAGGAAATTGGCTTTCTGAGTTTACTCAGAGGGTGGTGGTTGGAGGGTTAGCCTCATCCCCAAGGTGGGTTACTAGTGGGGTTCCCCATGGGTCAGTGCTGGGGCCACTCCTGTTCAATGCTCATATCTCAGACATCAGGAGGTGGATCAGGAGTGAGATGAGTCTCTTTGCAGATGACTCAAAGCTGGGTGCAGAGGTGGATGGGGAGCAGGGGAGGGTGGCCTTGCAGGAGGACCTGGAGGCTCTGGAAAGGTGGTCGGGAAAATGGAAACTAAAATTCAATGTGGTGAAGTGCAAGGTTCTGCACCTGGGAGTCAGAAATCCAGGCCAGGCGTATAGCCTGGGAGGAGACATGATTCAAGTCACAGAGGATGAGAGGGACCTGGGGGTGGTGGTAGATGTCAAAATGAACAACTCAGAGACCTGTAGGAGGGCAGAGGCAAGGACAAATAGGATGCTGGGATGCATCGCCATGGGGATTACCTCCAGAAAGGCAGAAGTGATCCTTCCACTGTACAACTGCTTGGTTAGGCCACACCTCGAGTATTGTGTACAGTTTTGGAGACCACATTTAGAGAGACATTACACTCCTAGAGAGGGTCCAAAGGATGGAAACCAAAATGATCTGGGTCCTGGGGGAGAGGACCTATGAGGAGAGGCTCAAGGAGCTCAACATGTACACCCTGGAGGAGAGGAGGGACCGGGGGATCATGATAGAAGTCTTTAAGTACATGAAAGGGATCAATAAAGGAGGCCCAGTCAGGGTGCTTCAAAGGAAGGAGGGTGGGGCAACAAGAGGTCATGGGTGTAAGCTGGAAGGGGGCAGGCTCAGAGGGGAGAGGAGGAGATGTTATTTCACTGAAAGGGTGGTGGAGCCATGGATTACACTGCCCAGGGAGCTGGTTGAGGTAGAGACTGTGGACAGGTTTAAGAGGGGATGGGACAGGTACAGGGGGAGGGTAAATCTGACCAGGACCAATACAGGTGGAACATCTGGGACTGGGGACACTATAACCCAAGGGGGGGGGGACACTAAAATCAGCCCTCAGTGTGGGTGCTGAAAATCGAGCAGACTCAAGAGACCATTAGACCTATTCTGCTGGCATTTTAGCATGTTAGTATGTTAGTAAATAACTGTCCTGTGTTTAGCCGTGTCGCAGGGCAAGACCTTAAAGGTGATAAGCACAAAACAAGTTTACATTTCTAACATCAAATCTGCCAACCATAGCATGTGCAATAATATTCAGAATTAATGAAATCACAACTCACTATTTAAAGTCGGTGGCCTCCATATTCAAAGAGAGCGACAAGCGCTGCATCGCCTGTAGCACATACAGCCAGCTCTGAGCTATATACAACCATATAGCATGCACTAATGGAGCAAACAAACTAGCAGGCTGTGTTGACGCAGTGCTAAGTGGATTTACACAATGGCAAGAAAATTTCTGGTTCCCTGACTGGTCAGTGTGTGCCTTGGACAGTGATGTTTTTGAACAATAACATCACTGTATGAAGTCCATGCACACAAGTGACCACAGAACAGTGACAAGAATCCCATCCCTCCCCACGCAAGCCACCAGGAAAGTGGCAGTGCCCTGAAGCGTCACAGTTCACTCATAATTGCAGCCATTGTAGCGCGTGTACACTACAGCCCACACTCGTTCCTTGACTCTGAGGGCGCGCATCCATGTTTACACACCATGAGAAATAAAAATATTAAAATGAAATAAAAAGCCATACCTGCAATTGGCTTTTCTCACACACAGCACAGCCCTGAGTAGCAGCATTCTCAAATGTGCCGGAGGTCCACTGCATTCGCCGATCGGCTTGGCATCCAGGCTTTCTAGTCAACAAAATAAATGACCCCACTTTAAAAGGCTTAATTTGTAACAGATTTAAAAAAAGTTAAAGTGGCAAGGAGACAGGCTGGAGCCACAATTTGCCACTGTGACAACACAGATGTGTGTGTGTGATGACAGAAAGAAACCTGTAGGCAGGGAAACAGAAGGCAAAATATGCTCACAGCACCATCTAGTGGGCAAAACAGAAAAATGACAAAAAAATGCCCCAAAAATGTATATTTTTCTTTTTTCCTGTATCATAAAAAAATGAGCCATTGTATAATAGAAATAAGGCACTCCAGGGTGTGTGTTATTGTGTAATAACATCACTCCTGGGGTGATGGAAGCACTCGACTTCGCCTTGTGCTTCGACCCACCCCAGGAGTGACTTTATTACACAATAATGCACACCCTGTCATGCCTTACTGCTTAAATAGGATATGCTGGTATGGCCCACAAAAGATAACATTGCCTGACAAAGGATAGCACCAGGGCTCCTGATGGGCACATTTAGCTCAAGCATGCAAATGAGCTCACTGGGCATTCAAATGAGCTCATTGGGCATACAAATGAGCTCATTGGGCATGCAAATGAGCTCACTGGGCATGCAAATGAACTCACTGGACATGCAAATGAGCTCATTGGGCATGCAGTGGGCTAAGTGGCCACGTGCATGCTCATTATGGGCTCATTTGTATAGATGCAGCGGACTCCTGGTGCCATTGCAGGGTGGCAGTGACAACTCCTTCCTGGTGTCCACTGAACCTCCCTGATTAAACCTGTCATATCATTAAGCAATAAACCATGACAGGGTGTGAGTTATGCTGGGATTTACCCATGCCTGGTGTGGTTTGGTCACGAGGTGCAGCCGAGTGACCAAATCCGCACCAGGCATGGGTAAATCCCAGCATAACTCACATCCTGGAGTGGTTTATTGCAATTATACCAAGGTTCATTTTTTTACTATAATAAAACACAACTTTTAAAGAGGTTGCTTTATTTTTTTTTGTATTTATTCCTGGGCTGCAGTTGAGCTCCATGAGCATTTGCTCTTCAGCCAGTGGTTATCAGAGGATTTACACTGGTGGTAAACTGCCAGTCTGACCATTTCATTGACTGTTCATTTCTGTCCACAGTATAATTAAACCCGAATCCCTTGTGTCTAGTGGACCCTGCTCCCTCTGTCACCTATGTCATGCTGTTAAACCTGAATCTCTGGTAGTCTGGAGGACCCCCTCCCCCGATTGCCCAGGTTACCGATGCCGAGGCAAAGTTCCCTGGTGGGCTACTGCCTCCCCGTGTGTGCCACTGATCCCTCTTCCCAACTGGCACACTCAGGACCCCTGTTCCCCACACGCCACCTCATTCCAGTCACCACTCATAACTACACCATGCCTGATCAGTGGCTGCTATAGCCCTCTGCTCACCACCTCAGCTGGCCACCATCTGACAGTCACAAAGCATGACTGCAAGCAAGTCCCCACTCACACTCTGTGAGCATCAGACAGCATCTGGCCAAGGAGGTGAGTGGAGGGCTTTGCCAGGTGCCCATCTTGTACTGTGCATTGGCGAGTGGTAACCAGGGTGAGTGGAGTTCACGGCATGGAATCCTCAATGAGTGGACAGGTGGGGGGGTGTCAATGGGGAGGGGGATCAGTGGAACCGCAGGTGAACTAGCAAATGAAGGATCTGTGCTTTAGCATAGATAACAACCTGGGTAGTTGAGGGAAGGGGGGCTGCTAGACAGCAGGAAGAGATATATTGATTATAATATGGGGGGCAATCAGTAGGGAGGTGTTCCACTGACACAGAGACCAATGGCTGCCCAACATTTGGGGGCTTTGGGTGCAGTTGTAATACTGCATTAAGATTTTTTATTTGGTGGTGGAAAGCACTGTTGAAACTGTTTAAATGTACCACTGGGTGTTATGCATGAGAGGCTCTTTCATGAGCATCAGTGCAGCAGTATGGTTTGTGGGATTGAATTGCTAGGTTTGGACAGCACTCCTGGGGCCTTTAATTATGTCCCCCAACCAGAGTGCCATTGCTAACATGAGCACTAACCTGGTTAGTCCCACACTAATCTTTTGAATATGTGGTCTAGCAAGTTTGCCAAGTTACTTAGAGGTTGTATACCATGGTTTTAGCTTTAAAATGTTCTTTCTTAACATTTGCACTAAGGCTTAGCCATGATGACAGTGGAACTGAAAGAAACCGTCCTTGACCCGTCTAAGCAATGATGTCTGTTGAACTGATAAAAACCTTCCTTGACACTCTTTCATAATGATGTTTGTGGAACTGATGGAAATGATCCTTGGCACTCCTTAGCAATGTTTGTGGAAGTGATGGAAATCATCCTTGGTGCCGTTTAGCAATGATGTTTGTAGAACTGATGGAAACCATCCTTGGTGCTGCTTAGCAATGACTAATTTATGACATTTTCATTCATATATTCATTACACTAACAGAGTTCAGGCAGACATTTTGTTGTATTTTCAGGGTGCACTGATGCAGAAAACATTTAATTTCTTAGCCACACTACACGCATTTAACATTATTCCCTTGTCGCTTCCAGATAAAATGCTTACTTATGTCTGGCAAAATAGTAAAGGTTCTTAATATTGTTAGTGGAGTTGGGGGGGGGACTTATCCAGCAACATTTAACCATTTTAATATTTTATATCCTAGAGCACATCATTTCACATTATGTGGTAAATTTGGCAATTTCTGTTGGAAATGTTCTTGATTTACATACTGGGTGTGCCTGTTTATTGTGAAGCCACCAAAGTAAGTCAGATGCTGTGGGACCCTCCACTATGTAAGAGGCCAGCCAGGACCCTATTAGATTTTGATGTGACCATTGGTCAACTGCCATGCTTATGCAAACTGACTGGAACAGAGTTTCAGCACATTCAGTTCCCCCTCTTCAGATATTTAGTCAACCAATAGGGCTGAATCTATTTGATCTGCATTAGACGTTGCTTCTCTCTTTTCTCTGCACTGCCTCCATCTTGGTGTGGAGGGGTTGTGGGATAACAGATGGATCAGGCACCGAACTTTAAGTTCAACACACAATCTCTGGGTGATGTTTATTCAGAATGCAGGAAATACGCTTCTGCAATGCCATATTCCTTCTTCAGTACATCAGCTTGCAGCAACAGACTATGTATGTCCTTTTTCTGCACTTAGCCAGCACCTACTGACACTGATCTCTAATCTAACTTACCAGTTAAGATGCAACCTCCACCCCTATGTGGGCCCCATTTGCCTGGGTAGTGGGGGCCCAAAAAGAAAAAAAAACAAAATAAGCTATAGACAAAGAACCTCAATGCAGAATCACTGAAAAAGGGTTACCCCAAAGGGCATTGGCAACAAATCAAGTTTTAAAGAAATACATCATACATACTTCCATAATGCAAAGCATCATGTGATATATGCAAATCACCATGGAATTTCAGACTTGTTCAGTTTAAAGCAATTTACATGCATTTTAAACAGCACAACTAACTTAATTTCTATAATAGTCACCTAGTACGTTTTACCTTTATCAGAAATACCTAGTGCCACGGTATTTTCAACATTTGCAGGTTTCATAAACGTAAGATAGATACATCAAGGTATTTTATGACATAGTGCTATTACATACTAAATCCAACAATGATAAACACAACCTGTTTTACATGCACTTGGAGGTCACCACAATAACCTCTCTGTATGAGGACCTGAGAGGGAAAAATTAAAGAGGACACTATAACATAGTCAAGAAAGGGAAGGGGGTGTCCATAGGTGGCCAACCTTATGGACTAGAAATTGTAAAGGATAGAAAAGACTAAGAAATAGAAGAACTGTTGCAACAGATTTAAGAAAAGGTTGGTCCTCAAGAGTGGCAGGAGCTCTCTGTCACACTTGTGAGGCAGCACATGAACAATTGGGGTTTCAGATCACACTTCCATAATTACTTTTCTTTCAGAGAGGCTGAAAACAAATCACATTTCTGAACTGATCTTATAGATTGATGTTCTGCTCACATTTACTTGCTTCTAGGGCTAAGGAGCTTGTAAGAATTCTTTGGGAAAAAGAGCAGTCTAACTGTACGGAGCTAAGCACACACATGTGACCCCCATAGCCCCATTTATCATTGATCGAATGATGGAGGCTTTATCCTGGACTTCCCACAGCATGGTCATATTGCTCCTATAGAACAGCCGCATTATCCACCTTCTATTAAATCTAGATGCTTTCCTCTGGGCACTTCTGCTTTTACTTAATTCTGGAAGCTGTCTGAGGGGGTCCTCATAATCTTTTCTCTCTCATTCTTCCTTTTCTGTAAAGTATATTTCTTTCCCAGCCCCTTGGCAGACCTTTTATTTTGAGTATTACATGCTAGTCCTCTGATAGAGACCCCTACAGTTCTTTCTGAATCTGTATCGTCTAAGGAAAACTCTCCTCTCTCTCTCTCTCTCTCTCTTTCTCTCTCTCTTTCTCTCTCTCTGAATACTTTTATTTATAGTAAGTGCATGTATTCTTCACCTCTAGCTTGCATCCTTCTAAAGCTCTTTGCTCTTCCATACCTCTTTCCCTGGACATAGGCAGTAACTCCAGCCAACATACATAACCAACCTATTACCTCAGCCCTCAAGACATCTCTCCATTCTGCTGTTTTGTGTTAGGATCTCACTCCCTCTTGTTTGTTTCTTCTAACCCCATGAACCAGACAGATGACCTGTGCCATACCCCAGGCCTGGAGCCTTGCCACCGCCACTACAGGACCAGCCCATCTACCCAGGCCCAGTACATCCAATAGTCTGGTCATAGCCTGAAGGCAATTACAGATGCATTTTGCTGCTTTTTCTTCTAAGTACTCACTATAGACTAAAATTAACTAAAAGATTTCAGCTATCTCACATCTGTTCTGCTAATTCCTCCCCATTTCCCGTAGGCGATCTCTCCCAACTCCTATTACAGGGCATCTCTAATATCTATACATTTAAACTTTCTATGTTCTTGCACCTTTTTTCATAACCAGAAGTGGTATTAGGCACAAGCAAATTAATCATCCCCTTGGGGCACCAGCATAGAGTGGGTGCACTGAAGCAAAATGTACAGTATAAGCAGAGATAAGCATGAAATGCAACATTTTTAATATAAAAAACAAAATTATTGTTGTCACCTTTGTAGTCATAGATGTTTTACCACTTCTTTGATGCAGGTTGGGACAAAAGGGAGGAGGGGAGAAAGGGGAACAGTGAAGGGGTTACTACAGGTATTTCTGTTTGGGGTGCAATTAGGTCTAAAACTGGTCCTGTTCTTAAGCTAACTTTGGCACATGGGTTGCACTTTTTTCTCTTTTTTTCTCCAACTCATGCCTCTCTCTAATGATGGCTTTCTCGACATTCTCCCTCCACTACAGCAGAAATCCCAGTACTAATCTTAAGGGCCCTCCAGATCAGTTCAGTTCATAGCTCCGTCTCAGCACACCAGAGATTACACCCTCCCCCAACCTGGGCAACTTTTCTAACCCATGCCTTAGCATACTTTGGAGTAGACAGGTATCCATCACATACATGTACATAATTCTCTCTACCTTGGCAATCTGCTAAGTCAGTCCAGACCTAAAACTAAGATCACATTCTAGGAACCTTCTTCATTGTGTCTTATGCTTGTTGGGACCAAAGAAATGACACCTCCAACACTGGCAGCCAATAGGATCCCAGGGTCCTCAAGGCTGCAATATGTCAATTTTGAACTCTTTTTTGTTCTTGATCACCAGCAGACTGAATTGAAAAACATGGTCAAGTGATTTGTACAGCATTCTACTTTGCTGCAGCTGCCCGCCAACTCCGGGATGAGAGGTGCCCCCCCCTCATCCAACATCGCCAAACCCAGCAGAATGACCACAGAGCCCCAACCCAGTTGAAATGGCCAGGATGGAGGAAGAGACACCACCAATTCTGGCAGTTGATGGGATCCTCAAGGCTTTAAGGCACTAATTATTAGCAGACTGAGTTAAAAGGCATGGTTGAACCCTTTGTACAGCATTCCACTTTGCCACAGCCACCTGCCAGCTCCAGGATGAGAGGAGGCTTTTCCCCACTGAAGCTGGCAGAATGACCATGAGTCTTCAACTCAGTTGAAACAGCTGAGTCAGAGGAAACAACATCCACAATACTGGCAGCCAATAGGATCCTTGAGGCTGCAAGGTGCTAATTTTGAACTCCCTTTTGTTCTTTGCCATTAGTAAACTGTGTTGGAAAGTGCATTAGAACACTTTATATGACATTCCACTTTAATGCAGCCACCTGCCAGTTCCAGGAGGAGAGAAGGCTTTGTCAAACTGCTGGGACCCCCTTGTGCCCCACATTGCCAAAGCTGGCAGAATGACGAAGGAACCCCAAACCATTTGAAACTGCCGGGACTAAGAAAGCAATGCCCACAACACTGGCAACCAATAGAATCTCTGCAGTTTCCCCCCATAAAGTTATGCCAGCCCTAGCAGTCCTCCGCACTTGTGGTCCAGAGCACTAGGGGCCACAGTGCAAAGGGTGTCACACTGGGGTGTCAGCTGTGGAAGTCAGCCATTGGCCAGCCAATCTGCCCAAACAGTGTGCACCCACAGTGTGTTTGCACCAAAATGTCTTTCCAGGGACCTGTTTGGTTGCAATCCATTAAAGACATGGTACACCCGCCATTTCCCCTGACTAATTAATTGTAAGTGTCTCTTCTAATGTTAAACAATTTTAACTGTTCTATTCTAAGCTGCCATAGGTTTTGAAGGACAACTGACTGATCACCAGTATGATTTATGTGGCCACAAGTTTTTAATTTTAACCATATTAAAATCACTAGCTGCATCAGTTAAAGTGTACAATATCTTATCACCAGCTACAGTAGTTTAATCATACCATATCTTATCACTAGCTATAGAAGTTTAGTCATACAGTAGTTTAGACATACATACTTTATCACTAGCTACAGCGGTTTAGTCATACAATATCTTATCACTAGCTACAGTAGTTTAGTCATTCCATGTCTTATCACTAGCTATAAATGTTTACCTGTTAAATTTTACCTTACCAAATCACTAGCTACAGTAGTTAAATTGTACCTTATTCAAATCACTAGCTACAGTAGTTAAATTGTACCTTATCAAATCACTACAGTAGTTAACTTGTACCTTATACAAATCACTAGCTACAGTAGTTATATTGTACCTTATTCAAATCACTAGCTATAGTAGTTAAATTATGCCTTATCAAATCACTACAGTAGTTAAACTGGACCTTATTCAAATCACTAGCTGCAGTACTTAAATTGTACCTTATCAAATCACTACAGCGCTTAAATAGTGCCATGTTTAAATCACTTACTTCAGTGGTTAAATTGTACCATATTCAAATCACTAACTACAGTGGTTAAATTGTACCATGTTCAAATCATTATCTAGAGTGGTTAAATTATACCATATTCAAATTACTAGCTACAGTACTTAAACAGTAATGTATTCAGATCACTAGCTGCAGTGGTTAAATTGTACCACATTCAAAACATTAAATGCAGTGGTTAGTTGTACTATATTAAAATCACTAGCTACAGTAGTAAAATTGTAACATATTCAAATCACAAGGGACAGTAGTTATATTATACCATATTCAAATCACTAGCTACAGAAGTTAAATTGTACCTTATTCAAATCACTAGCTACAGTAGTTAATTTGTACCATATTCAAATCACTAACTACAGTGGTTAAATTGTACCATATTCAAATCACTAGCTATAGTAGTTAAATTGTACCATATTCAAATCACTAGCTACAGTAGTTAAATTGTACCTTATCAAATCAATAGCTACAGTAGTTAATTTGCACTGTATTCAGATCACTAACTATAGTAGTTAAATTGTTCCATATTCAAATCACTAACTGCAGTGGTTAAATTGCACCATATCACAGCACTAGCTACAGTAGTTAAATTCTACCATATTCCAATCACTAGCTACAGTAGGTAAATTCTACCATATTCAAATCACTAGCTACAGTAGTTAAATTGTTCCATTTTCAAATCACTAACTACAGTGGTTAAATTCTACCATATTCAAATCACTAGCTACAGTAGTTAAATTGTAGCTTATTAAATCAATAGCTACAGTAGTTAATTTGCACCATTTTCAAATCACTAAGTACAGTAGTTAAATTGTTCCATATTCAAATCACTAACTGCAGTGGTTAAATTTCACCATATCACAGAACTAGCTACAGTAGTTAAATTCTACCATATTCAAATCACTAGCTACAGAAGTTAAATTATACCGTGTCAAATCACTAGCTGCAGTGGTTAAGTTGTACTATATTTAAATCACTAGTTACAGTAGTTAAATGGTACTATATTCAAATCACTAACTGCAGTAGTTAAATTGTACCTTATTCAAATCACTAGCTATAGTAGTTAAATTGTAAAATATTCAAATCTCTAGCTACAATAGTTAAATTGTACCTGATCAAATCACTAGCTACAATAATTAAATTCTACTATAGTGTATAGTGGAATGTTGTTCTGTATAGAATTCCATCCCTTTCAAAATGCTGTTCTACCACAGTTCCAAGGCCATGGAATGCTGTTCTACCCTACTGTGGTAGAACAGCATTCTAGAATCTCTAGAAACTGCATGAGTCAGTTTCATTTTGAAAGCAAAAGAACTCACAAAGCACATTTTTCACACAGTACTATACACTATAAAAAATACAGAATGAGCAACTCTAGGCACAACCAATGTGTTCTGCCACCTCAGTGTTCTGATCCCCATGGACCTCTCGAGCTTTGCTCTCGAGGTACAGAGGGAATCAGAATCCCTCTGTGGCAGAACACACTGGTTCTGCATAGTTGCCCATTCACTAGCTGTAGTAGATAAGTTGTACCTTATCAATTCACTACAGTAGTTAAATTGTACCTAATGCAAATCACTAGCTACAGTAGTTAAATTGTATCTTATCAAATCACTACAGTAGTTAAATTGTACCTTATGCAAATCACTAGCTACAGTAGTTAAATTGTACCATATTCAAATCACAAACTGCAGTTGTTTAATTGTACCATATCTTATTGCTAGCTACAGTAGTTTACTCAAGCAATATCAAATCACTAGCTATAAATATTTATTTGTGCCATATCAAATCACGAGCTACAGTACTTAAATAGTACCATATTCAAATCACTAGTTACAGTGGTTAAATTGTACCGTATTCAAATCACTAGCTACAGTAGTTAAATTGTACGTTATCAAATCACTACCTACAGTAGTTAAATTGTACCATATTCAAATCACTAGCTACAGTAGTAAAATCGTACCTTATTCAAATCACTGCCTACAGTAGTTAAATTGTACCATATTCAAATCACTAGCTACAGTAGTTAAATTGTGCCATATTCAAATCACTAGCTACGGTAGTTAAATTGTACCATATTCAAATCACTAGCTACAGTAGTTAAATTGTACCTTATCAAATCACTAGCTACAGTAGTTAAATTGTACCTTATCAAATCACTAGCTACAGTAGTTAAATTGTACCTTATTCAAATCACTAGCTACAGTAGTTAAATTGTAGCTTATTCAAATCACTAGCTACAGTAGTTAAATTGTGCCTAATCTAATCACTACAGTAGTTAAATTGTACCTTACTCAAATCACTAGCTACAGTAGTAAAATTGTAGCTTATTCAAATCACTAGCTACAGTAGTTAAATTGTACCTTTTTCAAATCACTAGCTACAGTAGTAAAATTGTAGCTTATTCAAATCACTAGCTACAGTAGTTAAATTGTGCCTAATCTAATCACTACAGTAGTTAAATTGTACCTTACTCAAATCACTAGCTACAGTAGTTAAAGTGTACCTTATCAAATCACTAGCTACAGTAGTTAAAGTGTACCTTATCAAATCACTAGCTACAGTAGTTAAATTGTACCTTATTGAAATCACTAGCTACAGTAGTTAAATTGTACCTAATCAAATCACTACAGTAGTTAAACTGTACCTTACTCAAATCACTAGCTACAGTAGTTAAATTGTAAAATATTCAAATCTCTAGCTACAATAGTTAAATTGTACCTGATCAAATCACTAGCTACAATAATTAAATTCTACCATAGTGTATAGTGGAATGTTGTTCTGTATAGAATTCCATCCCTTTCAAAATGCTGTTCTACCACAGTTCCAAGGCCATGGAATGCTGTTCTACCCTACTGTGGTAGAACAGCATTCTAGAACCTCTAGAAACTGCATGAGTCAGTTTCATTTTGAAAGCAAAAGAACTCACAAAACACATTTTTCACACAGTACTACACACTATAAAAAATACAGGATGAGCAACTCTATGCACAACCAATGTGTTCTGCCACCTCACTGTTCTGATTCCCATGGACCTCTCGAGCTTCGCTCTCGAGGTACAGAGGGAATCAGAATCCCACTGTGGCAGAACACACTGGTTCTGCATAGTTGCCCATCCACTAGCTGTAATAGATAAGTTGTACCTTATCAATTCACTACAGTAGTTAAATTGTACCTAATGCAAATCACTAGCTACAGTAGTTAAATTGTATCTTATCAAATCACTACAGTAGTTAAATTGTACCTTATGCAAATCACTAGTTACAGTAGTTAAATTGTATCTTATAAATTCACTACAGTAGTTAAATTGTACCTTATGCAAATCACTAGCTGCAGTTGTTTAATTGTACCATATCTTATTGCTAGCTACAGTAGTTTACTCAAGCAATATCAAATCACTAGCTATAAATATTTATTTGTGCCATATCAAATCATGAGCTACAGTACTTAAATAGTACCATATTCAAATCACTAGCTACAGTAGCTAAATTGTACCGTATTCAAATCACTAGCTACAGTAGTTAAATTGTATGTTATCAAATCACTACCTACAGTAGTTAAATTGTACCATATTCAAATCACTAGCTACAGTAGTAAAATTGTACCTTATTCAAATCACTGCCTACAGTAGTTAAATTGTACCATATTCAAATCACTAGCTACAGTAGTTAAATTGTACCTTATCAAATCACTAGCTACAGTAGTTAAATTATACCTTATCAAATCACTAGCTACAGTAGTTAAATTGTACCATATTCAAATCACTAGCTACAGTACTTAAATAGTACCATATTCCGATCACTAGCTGCAGTGGTTAAATTGTACCATATTCAAAACACTAACTGCAGTGGTTTAATTGTACCATATCTTATCAAGCTACAGTAGTTTACTGGTGCAATATCAACTCACTAGCTAAAAATGTTTATTTGTGTCATATCAACTCACTAGCTACAGTAGTTAAATTGTACCATATCTAAATCACTGGCTGCAGTGGATAAACTGTATCATATTCAGATCATTAGCTGCAGTGATTAAATTGCACCATATTCAGATCACTAGCTGTAGTGGTTTATTTGTACCATATCAGATCACTAGCCTAGTAGTTTAAGTTCTACCATATCAAATCTTAAACTACAGTCTTGAATACATACTATTGTGCCTATCTATATACTGTTTTTCTAACGCAGGTCTGGATCACATACTCCCTCACAAGTGGCACCTCCAGTTTTTTTTTGCCTTGCCATAACTTTCTAGCTCTAGGTTGGGCTCTAGTCTACTGTTGCTCTGTTCATAGTGTTAGTTACCCGTGTTACCGATACCAAATACTCCTCATATTTTCTGTGGTCCATTACCAGTTTAAGATTTGATTGTTTCCGTGTTTGTACAACTATACCCATGTCTATGCCATGCTTTAATTAGCCTGCACTTTTTTTCTGGCTCAGTTGGTTATTGGTGTACAGAAACCCTTTTTACCCCCTATTCCTAGGAGGTCCATACTTTTAGTCTGCTGCTTTTTTCTATTGTTTGAGTAGCTGAGCACGCAGCCCCTCTTCCTGCCCCCTGACTTCTCCCTGAGCTCACCCTCTGTGAAACTGCTTCCCAGGATACAATTAGAACTGCAAACAAATCCTTAGTTCCTATATCAAAGCATGGCCCCTACTAGCTAGCCAGTAGTCCTAGGGCTCGCAATCCTCTGTTTACTATGCATATATGACTCCTTCCCATTTTTGGCACCGGCTGGGAGTAAAGTGACACACTGGACTCCTATAGACTACTCCTTCTCAAACTTGCTTTTTGCTGCTTGCACCCAGCCAGATATCTCTGGCCTGCTTGTAACTGACAAGATTCACTTCTCCCTTGTCACTGTCTCCCACAGAAGTTGTTCCTCGCACCCTTTTCAGGAACCTCTCAGGTCACTATTCTCACTTGTCACATTTGCCCTACTACTATCTGGTCACATTGAGCTTAATCCCAAGCCCACTATACATCCCCAAATTTGGTCCTCAGCAAAGTGACTTATGTTCACACACATAAACATACAAAGTCTTATGGCAAACAAAGATGACTTGGTTGTTTGGGTCGACTCAAATAATCCTGACATACTTGGTCTCACGGAGACATGGCTGAAATCTTCCATACCTGACCCAGCTTGCAACATCCCTGGTTAAAGCTTTGTCCACTTGGACAGGGAATTCTTAAGGAGAGGTGCTGGGGTCCAGATCTATTTTAGGGAACATCTAAGCATCTCCCGCCATCCTACAATGCCCCACTGTCCCACCCCCTTGGAATGCCTCCATGAGGAGCTCACACTCAGAAAAGCTAATCATTGCTATTTAGCATGCATATACAATCCGGCCCCCCCCCGATGTTGCATATCTGATCTAAGCATCTTGATGGACTACTTCACCCCCCCCACACAATAGAGATCCTCCTATTTGGAGACCTAAACCCTGACTGTTTTGGTGCAAATGCAACGTTTCTCGAATTGTGCATCAAAAAATTGAATTTTACTCAAATAATTAGTACTTTTACCAGATCCTCCCCACAAAACTCCAAACACTTCCTGTTGGACCAGTTCCTTACAAACAGGAGTTATGAAATAGTAATGTCTGATACCTTAACTGATGCCATCTCAGATCACTTTACCATTTTTACAGTCTGGCAATCCCATTCCCAAAAGCCCACCCCATCTGTTCCATTTCCATGACTTCTCTAAAATAAACACCAACAACTTAATGAGTAACCTGGTTACCATTGACTGGTCCTTCCTAAACTTCTTAACATGCACAAGTGGGGCACTAGTGGATTTCATAAATGTTTTCTCCAGTATTCAGCAAAACATGTGCTCTTCATGAAACATTGGATGTTGGGCTCAGCCATCAGCTGGCTCACCAGGGACCTCTTAGCCCAAATAAAACATAAGGGGAAATTCTGGTTTAATTACAGGAAATCTGGCCTTGCCTCTGACTGCACTGAGCATATGAGATTAAGAAACATTTGCAAAACAGGAGTTAGGTCTAGCAAGAGCTCCTATTGCAAAACAAAATTTACTGCCTCTGCTCCTAACCCACATAAATTCTGGGATAGCATAAAAAGCCTCTTAGGCACAAAAACTAGCCCCTTCCCCCGTCCATCTGACATACTTATCAATGATAGTAATTGTAATAATCCTAACACAGTAACAAATGCCTTTAACTCCAAATTCTTAGACCTCTCTGCCTACAGTATATGAAAATTACTGATGATAGCCCAGAAAATGTGGCATCTGCCTGTTGCTCCCCTCCTTTCTACCTCTTAGTTGTTAAGGTTGCAGAAGTTAGGAAACTACTGCTTGCCATCACAGCCGACAAAAACTCTGGGTCTTGTGGCCTTTGAAACAAAGCTGCTGAATCTCACAGTGCCCTCCATTGCACTGCCTAGCTCAATAATGTTCAGTCTCCTCTTATCCATTGGAATTGTTTTGGATATCTAGAAAATCACCAAGATCACCACTGTGTTTAAAGCGGGTGATTCTAGACTCACAGGACAACTACCGTCCCATTGCTATACTCTCAGTACTGTCCAAAGTCCTAGAAAGAATTGTTGCATCACAATTAAGTGACCATATATCAAATTACAATCTCCTGTCCCCTTCCCAAAATGGTTTTAGGAAAAACCACAGCACCTCTACATCCCTGATCAAACTGACAAACATCAGCCTATCTACGGACTCCAGTCATCTAACTGGAGCAGTGTTTATTGACCTCATGTAGGCATTCAACCTGATCTGTGACTCACTCTTCAAAATCAAACTCACCTCCCTTGGTGTTTCCCCTTCTGCCAACTCCTGTTTCTAAAACTACCTGTCTGACAGTAAACAGCAAGTACGCCTTCACTCTACTACCTCCAGCCTTGCTGAAATTAAGTTTGGATCCCCCAGGGCCCAATCCTAGGCACACTCCTCTTCTCTATTTACATCAATGATCTCCTAGATGCTACCTCTGAATGCTGCTCACTGTTGTATGCTGATGATGTTGTCCTTTACTATTGTGCCAAGTCTGTTTCTGCCATCCAAAAATACCTCTTTGATGCATTTGAAGTGACTCAGTCTTGGCTCTCTGCAAACAAGCTCATCCTAAACAGCAAAAAGACCAAGCCATGCTCTTTGGCTCCAAACTGAAACTCCAGGTTACCCTTTCAAAACTCTCCATCACACGCAAAGCTGGATCCCAACAGAGGCTGTTAGTAGTTTCAAATACCTAGGAGAATGGCTTGACTCCTTGCTTGATTTCTCTCTGCATGTTTCCTCAGTCTTCAGATCTGTAGACACTAAATCTGGCATGGCTTTTAGGATCAAACACTGCTTATCCCATCCGCCCAAAAGTCCATAGCTCAAGGTGTACTCCTGCTGGGTCTCACATATGGCTTGTTGGCATACCTGGCTGCAAACAAAACCATCTTCTCTAGATGGAACAGAACATACAATAATGTCTGTCACTTTACTCTGGCCTCTCCGAAGCTCATGCATCACTGCCTCCTCTACACTGTACTTGGCTGGCCCTTCCCTGCTGGCCAATTATCTCTTGCTCTGGGCTGTTTTGTGAACAAATTCCTTTTAATAGGGTCCCCATGTTCACCAGCAGGTTATCTGTAGCACCAGTCCCCCTCATATTCACGGATATCTGTGGACTCCTAGCCTTTCACACAGTGGCAATGCTCCACTGGCCTATGGGAAACTGCCTTTTGCAGCGTATGCCCCAATCTACTGGAACTCCTGTACCCCAGAACTACGTCTCTGTCTCAGCCACCAGTTTTCCATAAGGATCTAAAGGACTCACGACATCTACCTGGCCCTTGGTTATGCAGATGACCTTCATGATCCAGCATTGCCTCTGCACTATCTGACTCAGTCTTTTAAATGTGTATTTCATCTATTATACTGAATGTTGCTGCATTCTGTATATGTGATATCACTGTTTGCTGACTACTCTATTTTTTGTTGTATCACTGCCTATTTTCATGATATCTACAAAGTGTAACCTTATGATGATGTTGCTGCAGTGTTTTGTTTCTGTTGCTGTATATCACTGTTCCTGCTGTTAGTCTGTAATTGTCCCAGGTAGTGCTGGAAAATAGGCAAATATGTGCCTAGCCTACCTTACCTGGTATCAAAAACAAATAAATAATGCATAAAATACCATACAGTCTGTTATGTATTGCATGCCTTCTCATCAGAAATTTCTTGATTGGCACTGCCATTCATCCTTTTGAACTTTTGGAACACCAATTAGAAAGTAAAAGCTCAGACAGAGTTAACTCATTCCAAATGTACGGTACTGTACTTAGTTCTTTGTTTGAAGATTTCATCTTTTATGGGACATTTTGGTGGGTTTGTGCTTCTGTCCTTGCAAAAGCAACCTGAATTAAAATGGGATCCACCACTGCAGCCTTCCCCCTCCTCCGGCAGAAGCTGTGAGTGACAAGAGACATGGCCACAACTATCATACTCACATGTGGTATAAGGCATCTATTCACAGAATCCTCCAGGCCGTGCCCAGGTAGAACAGGACAGACTTGATGGACTACGGGTCTTTTTCTGCCTGTAAAATTTCTATGTTCTGTGTCCTACAATCCCTACTCATGATTGCATGTAACTGACTCTCAATCCAATCCAATTCTTCCTGTTTAGCTACATGACTGATTGGGTCAGAGGGTGAGACCAACATTTGCAGCAAGGCTGTGCAGCGACTGAATAGTATTTCCCAAATACCACAAATAGTGAGTCATCCCAATATTTGGGAGAGAATTCCAAATAGCCCACTATTTGTGAGGCATTCATATTTAAGAAATAAACTACAAAGTAAAGGCCCTTCCCCTCTCCCTGGGAGGCCAGATCTAGACTGCTGGCCCCCAACTTCCTCAACATTTGCAATAATCCAGAAGTATCCCACCCACCTCTCCCTTATCCCATGTCCCAGCTCCTACAACATACAGATGTATGCTGATGACACCGTTATTTTCATTTCAGGCCCCTCTACCGCTTCAGTCAAATCTCAGCTTCAAGCTGATCTCCATTCAATCCTCCACTGGTTTGACAAAAATCTCCTAAAAGTAAATGTAAAAAAACAGTGTCTATGACATTCAGCATGCCCAAAAAACTTGCCACCATCCTCACCCCCCCCTTCATTATACTAGATGGCTCCTTACTCAACATAGTTCCCCATTATAAATACCTAGGGGTCTGGCTTGACTCCTGGCTTGACTACACAAAACACATTGAGCACATTCATGCAAAACTTTGCCCCAAACTTGGTACCATGTACAGAAACATTAAAGCCCTCTCTCAATCTACGTGGTGGCAGCTCCTCACAAAAATGATTATCCCATCATCTGACTACACCGATATAGTGTATGGTACTGCCTCAACCTCCCATTTAGCCAGACTGGACTCCCTTTACAATGTTTTTTGTTGTTTCGCTCTAAATGCCCCCCTTTACACATCACTGCGCCCTCTACTCCTCCGTTTCCTAACTCCTCTTCATTACCGACACCTACTCCATTCCCCTCTCTTCATCTCAAAATACTGGTTTGGGTCCTTGCCCTCCTATCTAACCTCACTTCTAGCTCCCTCCCATGTGACATCTTACCCCCTTCGCTCTAGAGACACCCATACTTTCTCCCTATCACAGCCCTCCTCACATTCTGGAGCAGTGGCATTTTTCTACAGAATGCCCTCACTCTGGAACACCCTTCCCTGACATGTTAGACATTCCCCTTCAGCCTTTTTCCTAAAACGTGTTTTGTCTTGCATAACTAGTCAAGCAAACATTTGTAAATGCACTCTTCCCTCTTGAATAAAGTTTCAGGTTGATTAAGCCTCTTATTTGCACTTATATCCCAAATCATCTAGCACTTATTGTTTGGTCATCCCCTTTTTTTATCACCCCCTCTCATACCCTCACCCTCCACCATTTTCTCTCTGTCTCCTCCCCCAGAGTGCACACCTCCCTGTATCACTTTATTTCCATTTCGTTCAGCACACCAGTATTTACTACCACACAGTGTACAACCTATTGCATTCTATTTGTACTCTAAAATAAACTCCAAAGAATGCCTTTTATACAGCAGATCTTGTAAGTCCATATGCATATCACACTGTGTAAACCTACTTACCATTATACCATCTGCTGTATTGCTTGTCTATCTCTTCTGTACTACAAATGTTGTAAACTGTTTGATTTGTAACCTTTCTAACTCCCTTTACCCCCGGGTTGCATCTGGAAACAAGCTCTGACTCAGTGTGCCTCTCCCAGTGAACAAATTGAAATAAATAAATAAATAACAACAGCTCCTCGCACATGACCAGTAGCTGACACCATCTTTAAAACCTCACCCGCTAATCTCTACTCCACACATGGCCACAAAGTGCACAATAAAATGCACATTCAGCCCACCCTTGCCACGAACCTTAATTTGGGGGATGAAAAAACAGAAATCCAATTAAACAGTTCCGGATCCCCCTCCCACTAAGCACCTTTATTCAACTTAAACAATACCCACTTCAGCTTCACAGTTCATAGAGCTGCCCCAAGAATGAATGCGGAAAAGAACAGCCCCCTCCCTCATGATTGCACCTCCATACTTGACTGGTTCTTCCACATTCATTCATTTCTTCTGGCAGCAGTATGTACCGTGGGGCAGGAACATGTATTGTTTAAGTTGAGCGAGGGTGCTCAGCGGGAGAGGGACTGGACTTCTTAGCCAGATTATTGTCTTGCCACTCCCTCACAAATTAAGGATTGGGACAAGGGGGTCAGCAAAATGAACATTGAATTGTGCTTTTGTGGTCATGTGGTGAGTGGGCTTTAGTGGGCGAGCTTTTCAAAGACATGTCAGCTCCTGGCAGTGTGCCTGGAGCTGGGATTTTAAAATCAAAAAAATATTGTGAGCTCTGTGACATGGGATAAGAGGGGAAGTGGATGGGATACATCTGATTATTGCAGAGGTGGAGGAAGAGTGACCAGAAGACTAGCCCTGGTCTTCTGGGGAGAAGGAATAAGGTTGTCTTATTAAATACAGCTTCACAGCCAAATGCCCAAATATTTCATCAACTAATAATGAATATTTGACTGGATATTCTGGAAGAGGTATTTGCTCAGCCCAAATATGCAGTAGGCCCTAAACTAAGCAAAACTGGTTTCAGAAACACCCAGTCAGTGCAATAGTTATGTATGAGGGGCTTGTTCATGATTCTTATCCACCCCCATCACTGCATCAAGGAAGATTCAAGCCCTGTTTATTCCTCCAAATTCCATTCTCTAGCCCTCCTGCATAGCGTGAAGGTAATTGTGGGCCCCCTGTACAATTGATTTTCCTAAAACATCATGTTCCTCTGGCTGAATGTTATCTGATTCTGCATCTGCCCAGCATGCTGGCACCCCAATCCCAGACCAGCAGGAGTGGAGGTCCTCCGGCAGGGCGAAGGAGCATACATGTGTTTTTTCCTCCTGCGCAAGGATCAGGTGCTGTACCACTCATGGAAAGGCTCCTGGTGTTGACAGGGTAGTGTTGTGCTTGGCAGCACAGCTGACTATACTTTGCTGCCCTCTACCCTGGATGCCATGGTATTCACATCCTGGGCAGAATGGCTGGCAATACCTTGCTGCCCTCTACCCTGGATGCCATGGCATTCACATCCTGGGCAGAATGGGTGACTACTCTTTGCTGCCCTCTCACCCTGTATGCCATGGCATGTGTATCCCACATGTGTGGTGGATGGAGGAAAGCCAGGGATAAAGTGGGAAACAGCCTGTTCCTGCACTATGGATGATAGTCCCTTGTGCTCATCCCATGCCAACCGACCCTTGACCACACCAGCTCCCCCTGACCAACCTCCTCAATGTCTGAAAGAGCCTTCAACCCTGGGTGGCAAAACGGGAAGTCCACAAGTAGGGACAATCTGGAATTGAGGAAATGTGGACCACCAGTGGTGCAGGAAGGTGATTTCTGGCAGCTGAAGGTCAGTTTGTTGGGTAGCAGGTGTGTCTAAGGACTCAGATGTTTGAACTACTGAAGCAAGTAGGAGTAAAAATGAATGAATGAAGTCCATTATGTATTTGCCGTATTCCTGGCAACAGACTGCAATATGTCATACTCCCTTACTTGTGAAGGACAGGTGATCAAGTCAAGAACTGATGCAAGATTCTGAGTGGAAGCCAGGCCCAGCTCTGCTATACCCAGCAGAGTGATGCACACACAACGGGGTAACCAAGGCCTGTGAATCTGAATCCTGCTTGCAGAGAAGGATCAGAAAATAGAGAAGCAGTGGCCAGGTATACAGAAACAACATGTATGCAGGTCCATGCCATGAACAAAACCCACGTGAGGATGACAGTGGTTCACAAGAGATGGCCATGGGGTGGTGTAAACACACCTACCGTATTTTTACACCCCTTATTGTCACTGAACTACCTTAGAATGTACCTTTTTTGTACTTTTTTGAGGCAACCCAGGACTTCATTGTCACCATAGCAGCTAGGTACAGTATGCAGAGGAGATAATGCTACATTTTGGGGAATCTTAAGCATTCCTAATGCTGGCCACATCCACCCCAAATGTGCAATGATTTTTACATATTTTTAATAAAAGCCTGAAAAGCTGAAATTCAACTCCATGTGTCATGATTAGTGTTTCCTGAAAACTTCATGCTGTTTGGTTTTGTGCTTTTCTATAAATCATCATTTGTTAACTTGCTCTACAGTGGCTGAAAACAGTGGAGTTATGTGTGTCCTCTCAGTCAAGCTTGGAGAGCGATGACATCATTTTGAAGTAGCTTGTTGTTTCAGATTCCCAGTCAGAGCAGCACTCTGTAGTGTTAATGGTTTGTTGAGCTCTCCAGATTTCTTACAAACCCAGTCTCTGGTTTGTGTTTAGATAGATCAGCTTAAAATCTATCATTCTCTTCCTTTAAAAAGCTGATCATTTCAGTTTCAATGCTGAACTGAAGTAGTGACAAATCATTCTCTGTGAGAAATCAGCTTGTATGCATCCCAGCTCTCAGTTCTTTCTAATCAAAACTCTGATTTTTGTCTAACTACACAACACAAGGGTGTTTAATGGATATAAAATAAATCTAAATTTTGTTCATTCACAGAAACAGTTTGTCTCTGATGTAGCCTTCATAAATGCATTACTGTAAGAACATTTTTTTTCATGTCAGATTGACAGTCGCTTGTCACACTCTGCTACTGTATTTCAAGCACATGTACTGTCTGAACTCGTGAATTTCAGTTCTGTGGTGGTTTCTGTGTGAAAAAATATCATGTACATGTATAACTAGAAACACTATATGGCATCTTGATGCACCGTGTCTGTGTCCCACATTTGAGGGAGCTGCAGTCTACTGCCACCAGTCCCATGTCCCTCAAGCCCCCTGCCTTCTGCTCCACATTAGAGGCTGCTGCACCCTGCTGCCTATTGTCTTCTCCCACACAGTAAGGGATTGGGCACCCTGCTGCCTCCATCCCCTGCCTAAAGAATCAGGGCTGCTACACCCTGCCTCCCCATGGCCAAACAGTTAGGGTTGCTGCACCCTGCTGCCCTCTCTCTCCCACCCTCACAGTTAGGTCCTTGCCTCCATGCCTTGATGCTTTGTTAGCTGCCCACTCCCCTCTTGGCTACTCCCTTAGTAATTCTGACACCCGCCTTCTGGCAATATAGCGCATGTCCTCTTCGATTGGACAAGTAGCTTTCCAACATCGCATGCCCAAATTATGGAACTCCTTCCCCGTAAACATTTGGCAAACCCTCCCTTCTCAGCTCCCCAGCTACCTCTTCAATGAACACTTCTCCATGACCTGTACATGTGGCTAGATGTGCCTACAAATGAACTAATGGTTCAGCATCTTATTCCGCCAAATGGTATTTGACCTCGATCTTGGTACATGTTGCCTGCCTCAACACCGTTACTCACATGTTGTTATGTATTCTATGTATTTTGTATTGCTAACTCATACCTTTGTATACATCTGTATTGTTCATGTAATAATCTTTGTAGACTCTGTGTATTGGATGGATTGTTTTTCCTGTGTTCCCCTCCTCCAAGACACACCTAGAATCGAGTAGTACTCTGCTCAGCATGCCTGCCTAGTTAACCTTTAAATAAATAAATTGTAAATTCAGGTTGCTGCACCTGTTGCCCCCTGTTCCTGTCTCCACAGCCAGGGATGCTGTGCTGTGCAAATCCCTAGAGTGCCAGGTTCCCTGCCTCCACAGCTGGGGCTGCTGCACCATGCTGTCCTAACCACCAGAGGTAGGGCTTTTGCTGCACCCTACTACTCACTTCGATTACTCCAAATGGGCAGGGTTGCCACTCCACATGTACCCCATCTCACAGTCAGGGCTGCTGTAACCTGATGCCCCCATGGCCTACCCCACAGTTCAAGTTTCTGCACCATGCTGTCCACTATCCCCTGTCACCACAGACAGGGTTTTTGCACCCTGCTCCTTTCTACACAGTTGGGGTTGCTGTGGCCTGCTGTTCCCTAGGGCCCCATGCCTCTGCAGTTATGGCTGATGCACCATGCTGCCACCTGCCACAAGATTCAGGGCATTTGCTGCACCCTGTTGCATGCCTGCATACAGTAGTTGAGGCAGGTGCACCCTGTTGTCCCCCTGCCACCAGAGTCAGATCCTTTGCTACACCCTGCTGCCCACATCCCTTGTCCCAAACAGGCATGGCTGCTGCACCCTGTCTCACAGTTTGGGCTGCTGTATCCTGATGCCACCCCTATCTATTGCCCGAACATTCAGGGCTGCTGCACCCTGCTGCCCTCTGTCCCCACCCCCACAGTTAGGGTCATGGCATCCTGTTGCCGCATGTTCCTAGCTCCACAGTTAGGGCCGCTATGCTGTGCTATACCCTAGAGTCCCATGCCCCCTGCCTCAATAGTTGGGACTGCTGAACCCTCCTACACACTTCTGTAACCCCCCTGCAAATGGGGGTTCCCAAAAGACTTCCAGGAGCTTGCTTGAATGCTCCAAGCCTGAATGGTGTTTGCCGTTTAAGCCATTTATCAGTGAGTGTTTTTAGAGCCTCTGGTACTGTCTCTTTAAGAGCTGTCTGCTTGCAGACATAATTAGTTTGTATGGGGGGACTGTGTGCTTCTCTGTTTGAGTACCACTCGAGCTGCTGCCAATTCACTCCATTTTTGCAGTCACTATGAGTACAAAGGGAACCTATCTGAAAGATGTAACTGTTTGCCAGAAATAATTTAGAGTAATAATGAAAATACAGTTTGTCTAACCTGCTTTCTTTACAGTCAGAACTGTGTTTGCCTAGTTCCCCATTCTGATTTTGAACTGCTGAACTGGACCAATCAGTGTGGGGTAAGCTAGCTCTAAAATGGTGCCTTGGACGAATCAGAACTTGGACTCATAATCTGAGCCAGCCACAAGAGGATTGTATGGGCAGTGACTCTGGGAGATGTAGTTTAGACTTTGGCGCCTTTTTGGACCAACAGCAGCAGTCTATTGTGAGTGACAGCCAATCCAGTCAAGAACTGGGAGGAAATCAAAGGAAGTGCCCGGTTTTGTCTGTTGGAGTTTCAGTTTAGATCTGGCAGTGAAGGGAAAAGAAACCCTGTGCTCCTTCAGTGCACAGTTTCAGTCAAAAAACGTGTGTAAGGCCCAGAGTTCCGGTCTGCAGCTTGTGTAACTGCTTGTTAGGACTGAATCCGTCCTGTGAAAAGAATCAAAGGATCTCTGAAGAGGAAACCAGGCTCACCCTGTAGAAGACTGGAGAAATTGTTGAATTGCACTCGGTCTGTCAGGAACTGAATCTGCTGTGTGTTCTCCCGGTATTGTGCAGTAATTACGATCGGATAGAGAAGCAGCCTGCCTGGTATAGTACTTTATTTTTTACCATATAAATGTGTGAAGAGTCTCGTGGAGCTCAAGAGTAGCCCTGCTGACGTTGAAGGACCCTATCTTGTTTGGAGGTCGGAGTACTAATTCAGGGTCGCTCCCTGTTGAATTGCACATTAAATCCAAATGGAATCACTGTACTGCTGATGGTTTAAACTAATTTTTCTTTTCACTGTGAAAGGGCCTCACCAGCTGCCAGGTTTGACTAGCCACTAGGGCTTGGGTACCCAGGGACAGTAACTGGTAGGGATAGGCCTGTGCACAGAGCCATAGGTAGATAGTAAAGTGATAAGCTAATTAACCTGATTTCCCCCTGTCCTTGTTATATCCCCCTAAATAAATCAGAGCTGCTTGTTTCAGCAAAGTTATACTGCCTGAGGTATTTGTCTATGTTAAAGTACTGTACTGTGATTGTTGCACTGTATCTTATTTCACAGGAGGTCCCAGTGCCGGAACTAGTCCTGGGGGTAAGTGTATACTGTGAAGGTAATTCTGATATATTGTGTGGGCCACTAGTGGGAAGAAAGGGGGGTTGCAGTGTCCCAGAGGGCTGTGACCAAGTAAGTTTAACTATTGCAAACCCTGACCTCTGGGTGGAGGCACCCGCCATTGGATCCAGGCCCCTCAACCTGTTAGTGGCAAATCAGGCAGGGGTAGTAGCCCCTGGGATAGTGCCATCTAGGGGTTACACTTCCATTGCCCCACATGGACTGGGCTGCTGCACACTGTGCACCCTGTGCCACTGTTAGGGCTGCTGTACCCAGATGCCCACTTGTGTCCTGCCCAACAGTCAAAGCTTCTGCACCTTGCTGTCCTCTGTCCCCTGCCACCATTGTGTCCTGCTGCACCACAGAGCCCCTTGCCTCCACAGGCAGGGGACAGGGTGCAGCAAATGCCCTTATTCTTCTGCTGCACCCTTTCCTAACAATTAGGGTTGCTATGCCCTGCTGCCCTCCCTCTCCCACATCACAGTCAGGAACACTGCATCTGTTGCCCCCCTTCCTGTCTCAGCAGGGTGTAGCAAAGGATCTGACTCTGATGACAGGGGGACAGCAAGGTGCAACTGCCTTAACAGAAAGGAACATGGTGCAGAAGCCCTGTCTGTGGTGACAAGGGATAGAGGACAGCATGGTGCAGAAGTCTCAAGTGTGGGGCAGGACACGGGGGCATCAGGGTACAGCAGCCCTGACTGCGAGATGGGGTGCACGTGGTGCAGCAGCCCTGCCCATTTGGGACTCTGGAAATGGGTAGCAGGGTGCAGCAAAAGCCCTACCTCTGGTGGCTAGTGCAGCAAGGTGCAGCAGCCCCAGCTGTGGAGGCAAGGAACCTGTCACTCTAGGGCTTAGCAGAGCATAGCAGCCCTGACTGTGGAGACAGGAATAGGGGGCAACAGGTGAAGCATCCCTAACTGTGAGGGTAGGGGAGAGAGGGCAGCAGGGTGCAGCAACCTTGATTCTTTTGGCAGGGGATGGAGGCAGCAGGGTGCACAATCCCTGACTGTGTGGGAGAAGACAGTAGACAGCAGTGTGTAGCAGCCTCTAATGTGGAGCTGAAGGCAGGGGTTTCTGGGGCAGGGGACTAGTGGCAGTAGACTGCAGCTGCCTTAACTGTGGGGCAGAGACATGGTGCATTGGGATGCCATATAGTGTTTCTAGTTATACACAATCATGATATTTTTTCACACAGAAACCACCACAGAACTGACATTTGTGAGTTCAGACAGTACATGTGCTTGAAATACTGTAGCAGAGTGTGACAGGCACCTGTTTGTCAATCAGACATAAAAAAAAATGTTCTTACGTGAATGCATTTATGAAGGCTACATTAAAGACAAACTGTTTCGATGAATGAACATACTTTAGATGTATTTTATATTCATTAAACAGCCATGTATTATATTTTTAGAAAAAAATTACAGTTTTGATTAGAAAGAACTGAGAGCTGTGATGCATACAAGCTGATTTCTCACAGAGAAAGTTTTTTAATGCGTCAGTTCAACACTGAAACCAAAATGATCAGGTTTTTTAAAGGAAGAGAATGATAGATTTTAAGCAGATCTAGCTAAACACAAACCAGCAACTGAGTTTGTAAGAAACCTGGACAGATCAGCAAACCATTAACTCTACATACTGCTGCTTTGATTGGGA